>CM062807.1:1090052988-1090652988 GCA_031772625.1 Pinus tabuliformis
GACCTTGTCTATCCCAAGATCAGAAAATGACATCCAATCCTTTCTAGGAAAAATAAATTTTGTAAGGAGGTTTATTCCTAGTTTTGCCGAACTGGTAAAACAAATCACCTCTATGTTGAAAAAGAGATCAAAGATCAAATGCACTGATGCAACAAGAAGATCTTTTGAAGCCATCAAAAGAGCTATTATGGAAGCCCCGACTTTGATCAACCCAAATTATAGAAAGGAGTTCCATACCTTCTCCTTTGCTTCCCGTGACACCCTTGCAACAGTTTGATTGTAGAAAGATGATGGGCATTTTTCAGCAAAACCTTAAGGGTTGCTGAACCAAGGTATGATATTATTGAAAAGCAAGCTTATGCTCTTATCGAATCTTTAAATGTTTTCTGAATCTACATTCTGCACTCCAAGGTAATTGCATATGTGCCCTCTGCTTCAATAAAGGATGTCCTAATGCAACTAGATGTTGATGGAAGAAGGGATAAATGGATTGCAAAGCTTATTGAATTCAACATAGAATTGAAGCCCACCAAGATTTTCAAGGGCCAGGGCCTTTCTCAGCTGATGGCTGAAGAAAATTACAAAATTCTTGACATAAACTACATGGGTAAAAATTCATAGGATGGATAGACAGAAGAAGCAACAGTAGGACATGACTGGTTGTTGGTTGAGAATCTAGCTTCTTGTGAATGGTATTCTAGAATAGCTCAATTTTTGTTGAAGCTAGAAGTTCCTCCATGCCTTAGTTCAAGTGAAGCTAGGACTATTAAGCTCAGAACAACCGATTTCTGTATTCATGAAAACTTTCTTTATTGGAAGGATCCATCTGGAATCCTTTTAATATGTATGGAAAAAGAACAATCCATGGAGGTCATGCATCAGTTTCATTCTAGCATCTGTGTAGGACATCACTATTGGAAAACCACAGCCCACAAGATCCTCAGAGCTAGGTATTATTCGCCCACTTTGTTTTCTGATGTCTTTTCATTTGTAAGATCCTATGGCAAATGCCAAAGGTTTGAAGGAAAACAGCAGTTGAAGTCCTTACCCTTGAAGCCAATACATGCCAATGGCCCTTTCCAGCAGTGGGGCTTGGATTTCATAAGGGAAATTAATCCACATTGTAGTGGCCAGCACAGTTGAATCTTAGTAGCCACTGACTACTTCACTAAATGGATTGAGGCCATCCCTACTAGGAAAGGTGATCACCATGTTGTCATGAAGTTCTTGACAGAAAACATTTTCACCAGGTTTGGCTATCAACACAAATTGGTTACAGAAAATGCAACAACCTTCAGGGAAAAAGAGTTGGTGGACATGTGCGACTCAATGGTCAGTAAGCTAGTGCATTCCACCTCATTTTTCCCTCAAGGTAATGGTCTAGTAGAATCATCCAATAAGAGCCTAATAAGGATAATCAATAAGCTGCTAGAAAACAACAAAAGGAACTAGGATTCCAAACTGAAGTTTGCATTGTGGGCTGACAAGGTGACCACCAAGAAATCCAATGGGAATTCTCCATTCAAGCTGGTATATGGCACTGAGGCTGTATTCCCAATCCAGTTGACCCTCCCTATGGCCAAGTTCTTGCAAGAAGAGCAGAATGAGGAAAACGACATGGAAAAGAGGATTAGTGACTTGGCTGAAGTGCATCAAATCAGAGAGCAATTGATTGAAAAGTCTGTAGCACATCAAAAGAGAATCAAGGAAGTGTTTGAAAAAAAGGAAAAGATGGAAAATTTTCAAATTGGAGACTTGGTTCTTCATTGGGATGCACTTAAGGAAAAGAAAGGCAATCATGGGAAGTTCGATGCTTTGTGGACTAGACCTTTTGTCATTGCTCAGGTGCAAGGGAACAACACTTTCATGCTGCAAAGTATGGAAGGAGAAACAGTTTTTGATGGCCCAGTCAATGGATGGTTTTTGAAAGTTTATGTTAATTAAGGCCTTTAGGCCTCAACATTGTAAATATGTTCTTTTTTACAAGTTTTAGTGTAGGCTTAATTAGACTCCATGCCCAATGGAACACTAGGAAATATTGTTGATCTTGTTTTTGTATGAAAGGCAGTGGTCTACAGTTCTTGAAACCTCACAAGGAGGCTTGCATCCCCAGAAGGAGCCAATGTTATCTCCGCTATGCAGCATTGACCTTTTAATGTCAGAAAGAAGCATGGTCTATTTAGTTGTGTCAAAAGGGGGCTCACATTGGTCACTTTTCCCTTTCTTCCTTCATGCTGCTCACCTCTAAACCTTTCCCAATCCCTAAATAAACCTTCTGAAATCTGACAAAGTCCCTTTTGGCCCCATCTCTAAGCACAAAGCCAAACCAACCATAAAACCTTACCCATACGCCCTCACGTGCTCATAAACCCCTCATCACTTTCCCGCTGTTGATCTTTCCCCGAAAATCTAAAAGCCCACATTGCACCCGATAAAAGTGACTCGCTCAACAAATTTCCACCATCAGATCATCTCAGCTAGATCTGACGGTCTTCACATACATCGCGCAGGAAACTTGATCAAGCGATAGCGCGCAATGAGAGCGATTTTTCTCTCTCATCAATTACTACATGTCAATCATTGAATGGAATCGCTCGGCCTCGGGCATTCACCACTTAGCACCCGAAAGTGGTGCGATGAAAACCATTACTGCCCGACCAAACCACCCTCGTCTGTTGAATGCCCGTGCAACTCTGTCGCCTAATGACCGTCCAATCTGTCTGCTGAAGATCCAACGACATTGATGCACCTCATTCCCAACTTGGTCTATAGCTTTCGTCGAACCATCTCTGCCATTCATTTCCCCAATCCGGCGGTCATTCTTCTCACTCACCCAAATCGTCCACCTCCCCATGCATTTTATGTCCCACATCCATTCTATTGACCGAGGAAGGAGATAACCCGCTCTGCTTGACTAACAATAGTCAGACCCCCAACAACCATATTTAACATAAAGCATGGGCAAAGGAGAAAAGGACATAGCATCACTCTATAACTAAATTTATCAGTCATGGACTCCACTGGTACAAGCACTCCAACCACCTAAAGTACAACGCAACACCTGAACAGATCAAATTCACCCAGTGAAACAAGCAGCCTCGTCCAAAGACTCCATCAGGTAGTTAAATGCGGTTGGTGGTCAATTATGACCCCTCCACACCTAAATGGCCAAGGGCCATTATAATGAAAACTTATAAATATCTAGGAGCAAGATGTAATCAGGGTTGGCATTTGATGTAAGGTTCAACTTCCGAAGACTATAGACATTTTTTCACTTGTAGCGTCTCATCTCCATTTTCAGAAAATACAAGATTCTTTTGTTGTTAACTGCTCACTGTCCATTTTCCTCTTTTCTAGGCTTGTACCTGATATGTTGTGTTCTTGATCTCCTAATTTTTAACACTAGATAATTGTCATCTCATCTCTGTGTTAGAATGTTGAATGCATCACAAAATAGGTTACTCAAGTTTCTTTCTATCTAATGCATGAGAGTTATCATCCTGTCTTTGCATTAATATATTAGATTTGTAGGTTTTTGTACTAGTGGTAGCTGGCCATCACATGTTCTTATGTATCTGATGGTGTGGTTAGTATTCTCCATATTCACCTAATATCTAAACTATGAGCATTAGTGGTCTAAAGCCTTGTAGTCTGAGGGTGTTCATGCATGTCTAGAGTGAAACAGAGTAGAAGTGGTTATCAGACTTGAACCAAACTGTCATTCCTTCCATTAAACCTTGCAACAATAGTTGAATTTATATGTTACCAAGTATCTTTGAGCTACAACCTAGGAGAGTTTCTTGGAATCTTAATAGGACCATAATTCCATAAATGTGCAAATCCATTATTGGGCTACTAGGATCCAAGTACTTTGGGGAGATCACCCTCCAAAGTATCAAATAAGATAGTTGTCCAACAAAATTGATTTTGGGGGTATCTCTTCTTCTTCTCCTATGCCTTTTGAAACATTTATCCTTAATAATATTGTTATAAATGGGAACATTTTTGATGGTCTGGAGAAGGGGTATCTTCATACACAAGTTCTTCAATTCTCCCAGAAGTTCAACCTCTTCCCAGGTGTGTTGGTTAGGGTGGACCAACCTTTCAGGATAAGGAGGTGTATTAACTTGAGGGGTCATCTCTTCCTTCTCCTCTTCAATATCTCGAGGTGGAGAAGGTGTGTGATTATCTGTGAGCACCTTCCCAGACCGAAGGTTGATCTCTTGGATTTCCATAGAATAAGTAGGATAAGATGTGTCCAAACTGTAAACCTATTGTTCTTGCTTATTTTTTGGGTTTGGATTGGGTTGAGAAGGCATTTTAAGTTTCTTAGGTGGAGTATGGTGCAAACATTTTGTTGAGGTTGAGGTGGAGGGGTTAAAGAAGGAGGTTGGGTTGTTTGAGGCCTCCACCTTGTTGAGGGATTTCCCCATTGGGAAGATTGGCTTGGATATGGATGAAAGGGAGGATTGACAGGATGACGGAGATATTAAGGATATTGAGGAGCATAAGGGCAAGGAGGAGGTGTTTACCATGATGGATGAGTGGAAGGGTACCAAGGCTGGAAAGGTGCGTGATGATTTGGATTGTAATGAGGATAATGCACACCTTGCATTCCTTTTTGATATGGATGAGGACCTTGAGGTCTTCTTTGGTTAATGAAACATAGCTTCTCTTAACCACTTTCTACCTGCCCTTGGTATGTAGCCTTTAGACCTTGCAGAGAGGGGCATTTATCTGTTGCATGATTCTTTTCACAAACTAAGCAGACTTCTATGACATTAGTGGTCACTCATTCCTAGGATGTATTTTAGTACATCTAGGGAAAAATATAGCTAGTGACATTTCTACTTCCTCTTGCTTCCTTTTGATTTGCATAGTATCCATTTTCATGGAAAAGGTATGCAACATTTCACTCTTAAAATCCTCCAACATGGTTCCTATATCATGCTTGATGTATGTGGTAGAGGGAGAGGAACTGACTAAGCTTTGGCTAGACCTACCCTTCTTCCTAGAAGCCCTAGAGTGATTCCCGAATATAGTTTTGATGTCATCATAAGGAAATTGGGTGATATCTCCTCTAGAAAACATGTTGATGGTTTCCATTACACCCCCTTGATCCCTCAGAAAAGAACTAGCTTGAGTGACTCAGGATCAAGGGTACAGTTGGCCCTTCTATAATTGAGTTGAAATATTTCCTCATAGTCTTCCAAGGATTCATCAGGCCCAAAGGTCATCCTAATGATTTCCTCCTTTGTTTCTTTGGATATACAATAATCCCTATATTTTTCATTGAAGTCTTGTTGCATTTGGGCCCAAGTAGTGATGCTGACTCTAGCTAAACTCATAAACCAGCGTAAGGCTGCATCTTTGAGGGTATAAGGAAACAACTTCAACTTATGCTCATTAGAGGCATAATCATAGTTCCTACAGATGAAAACAAACTCAAACATGAAGGTGTCAGGATCCTTAGAGGTTAAGCCATGGAAATGTGGAAGGGAAGTAGGGCCTATATTCTTCATTCTGACCTCTCCATTGGTTTATCTAATAGGGAAAAGCTCATTGTTCCTATTTTCATCCATGGTGTGGGTAGGGGAGATATGTTATTTTCCCTTAGGTTCCTCAAAATTTTTAGGTTGCTCACCTATAGGGTTTTCTAGCTCGATGGTAGTCTGAGAGCGAAGATTTTAGTCATCCAAGAAGAATGAAGGTTGAATACTTGTGGGGGTGGGTTTTTTTGGTAATAATTTCCTTTGGTTATCCCTACTCCTACAAGGCATGAAAGAATTGGTGTAGAGCTATAAAAAGGGTCTCTTTCACCTCTAATTACCTCACATTAATATGTCAATCCGGGAGCGTTTTGTTATTTCAAAGAGTGTCTCAGTCTGAGGCTACCATTTTTCAGAGTAATGATAGTAGTACAGCGTTCAGAAATACAAGAGTAAATGGATGCTTGTCTACAACTAAGCTACTTCAAAAGAGTAAATCACACACTCAGAAAACTAGGCAACTTATCAGTCAAGGGTTCAGCAGCGATAACCCATCCCTTTGGAAACTGATGGAAAGGAAATTAGAGAGCAGACCATGGGTCTGGGAGCCAGACAGTAAATGCCGAGGCTCACTACAGCCTTAGATCGTCTCCCACACCAAAACAACAAAGCCAGTAAATGGAACAACAGATAAGAAAATGGAAAGGCAAATAAGAAATCGAACATCAAATCTGGAATGGAATAGCAATTCTGAAATGGAACATCAATTCTTAAAAGGAACAAAAGCTAAACAACTAAGTCTCTCAAGCAGTAATCAAACTTAATCTACTAACTCAAATGCATTAATCGTAATCAAACAGAAATCTTTCACTCTTAAGGCAGATCAAGCAGCACACACTAATGGAACAACACTGATTACTGATAAGTTAAGGAACAACGCTTGGAAACCATATACGCACACAACACGCTTGAATAGTAATTTGATCTAAGCATCAATCTTAATTAAAAGGAATACGACTACATTTCAAAATGGAACAACATTGCTTCTGAATCCAACAATCGTAAAGAACACAACTTTCAAGATGAATCCTGTAACATGAATGTACAACACAAAAGCTCTGTAATAAAATAGTAACAATATTCGGTTAAGACTAATA
This sequence comes from Pinus tabuliformis, assembly GCA_031772625.1. Taxonomy (NCBI): domain Eukaryota; kingdom Viridiplantae; phylum Streptophyta; class Pinopsida; order Pinales; family Pinaceae; genus Pinus; species Pinus tabuliformis. The sequence continues at coordinate 1,090,059,635 of CM062807.1, forward strand.
ATATTCAATCAACTCTGAAAGGAACAATAATATGATGCAGAGTCAATACAATAGTTTTGTCCGTAGCAATCTTAATGAATTAATCTTAACAGAGCATGTGATGTAAACTTATAAAGCATATCAAATTACCAAATAACGACGATAAGCAAATCACGCAGAAATCAAATCGTAATAATACAGAAGCAAGTGTCCTCCGGGGCCAGGCCCTTAGCCTCCAAGGGTACGCTGCTTGAGGTTAATCCAAATGCAGAGATGAAATAATCACCAAGTTTGTATTAATGCATGAAACAAAATTACAACGAACTAGTTCTTATCGAGACTCGATGATCAAAGTTTTGATCTTAACAGAAATTACATAAAAGCATAATCATGTCGAACTCTCCAAAGCTAACAATGTTGTCCCTTTTTATAGGGGTGACGATGGAGATGTCTAAGTAACAAGATAGATAAAGCAGCGATGCCTCAGGATCAAGGATCCTGAGGGATCCGCCGAACCGTTAATCCTTAATCATCTCCTGCGCTGAGCTGGTGTCTTCTCCTCCTTTTCAGGGCCGATTTGGTTTGATCTACTTAGCCTTGTTTGCATTCGGTCTCCCGTCAAAGGGACAACGGTTACCTCGTCCTTGTCCTTTCCTTTGGAACAACAACTCCTCGTTTTCACCCCTTCCTGCACAAGGGAATGACAATTATCAGCGGTTAAGTCTTGCATATTAATCTCACATGTTTTGTTATAATTCTTTATCGTTTTCCAAGTTCATGATGCAAAAAGGTTTACAAGTTCTACTAAAAAGCCACTGAAATGATCATCAAAAACATACCCTTTTAGTACTCCACAACTGGTTTTTGGAATTTTTCATTTTTTTCAAAATAATAAGGCTGATGCGAAAAAGAAGAAGAAGCAAATCTCAAGTAGAAACAACACCTACTTTAAAACCTCCATAGAAACAGTGCCATAAAGTGATGAGCCCTAGTATTGCACCAAGTATGTTGCGACTCCTAAGGGCTTCTCAACTTAAATTATCAACCTGGGATTCGTACAAACTTAGAGGTGGCAATGCCATATGCACAATAGGTTGGTTCTACTCATGTCCTTCAACTTACTATAAAGAGAAAAGCATGCCATAATTGCAAGGATATGAGCATGATTTTATAGAAATGAAAATGCTAATCTTTCAATGTAAACGCTGAATTGAAATTGCAAAAACAAAGAGAGATAATCTATTTACAAGAAGTCACCCATGTTATCCTATTTGCATTCTTAATCAAATCAGCAACCTAATTGCGTGAATCAATAATCTAATTTCAACTTACATAAAAATGAGAAATTCAATTTTCATTAAAAAATGTTAATTCTAATTCTATTTGTTGTCCTATGGTTGCAATGAAGAAAGGATTGGGTTGGAGTGGTCTTATAATCTTCCCTAATAATCAAATGAAGGCTTGTGGGACATTATTCAACTTCAATACTCAATGGTCAAAATCTAGAACAAATTTGGTTGAAGAAAATGAGGTTATAGGTCTGCTACAATAAGTGCTATAGGAGGCTCTATATTTCTATAGGAGGTGATTTTTTGCTATAGGAGGAGGGCCTGAGAGATTTTTGAGGAAAAAATGGTGCCTTGAAGGTATGAAAAGGTGGGTGAAGGTGAAACAAGGTGAATTAAAGGTGTGGAAGCCCCTTATCCAAGCCTAGCACCTCTCGGAGGTCTAACTTGCACCAATGTTCATGCCCACAATGTTCCCCATATATCTTAGTAGAGTGTTCTTGGTGGGAGAGTTGGGAAGAAATGAGAGACACCTAGAAGAGAGTTGGAGTGGATTAGGTGGATGTATAAAGGTGTGACCCCCTGTGTAGGTCAACAAAATCCTTGCAAACCAATCAAGCACATGCATCAAATGATGATTATTAGAACAAAGTAAATTAACTGGAAAATATGAGTTAAATTTTATTGAAATCTACTCTAACCTACAACACAATTCCAATTTCCACAACAATACTGCTAACTTATAAGTTGCAGAAACTAAACATGCAAAAATATTGCAATCCAATACTTAACAATTTCCATGAAATCATAAACAAATATTTTTGGGTTGTTATGGTAGATCTCCCAATCACTCTTCCCACAAGAGAGGTGATAGGAAAACCTTCAACTACAAGTTTTGTAATATAACATCTACTGAAAGGAAGAGTTTGTTAGAAATTTTTAAGAGAAATATAATATGAAGTTGGTAGAAAAGGGAGATTTTTCTCCCCTACTACCAAAATAAATGTATTTTCTTTCTTTCAATTAAAAAAAATTAAAAAAGGAAAAAATAAAATTTAAAAAAAAGGGAGAAAAGAAGTAGACAATAGAAATAAAAGCATAGCCCTGAAAATCAACATTGTTAACATTTCAATGTAGAAAATATTAGATGCAAACCAAGGGATATTAGTAGTTTAGATTTTCATCTTCCCCTTTCCTTTTCCCATTTTATTTTGTCCCCTTCTTTCCATGTAGAATCAAATTCTCAATATCAAATAAGATTTTTTTGAAGATTTTGTTTCTCTTAAAAAAAAGAAACTTTGGCAGTAATAAGCACCATCAAAGAATTATTAACATCTAGTAGTAGCAAGTTTCAAAGAAACAACAAAATTGAAGACAAAATTGTAGAATTTGCAACATTTTGTAGCTAATTTGACATTCCGTAATGAGTTTATTCTAAGAATGTATATTGGACCGGCAACCAAAGGAGAAATTAGTACACCAAGAGGTATACATTATAAGGTGACTATAGAATGCATAACCATTTTTCATTAAAGGAAATTATAGATTTATGAGCTTATGGATTTATTGAATATTATTGATACACTTTTTGAAATAATGACCTATAATTATGAGCTTATTAATATTTCATAACCATATCCCATTTCTCATACTCCATATCATTCAATCATATCGAAAATCTCCCTTATCACATGTGAGTAAACTGAATGTTGCAAATTACAACAGTCCTATAAGATTGGATCTAAATAATCGTGGGAAATCATGAGTTCAAGATGAAGAATTTTATTATAATTTTTCCACTGCATTAAAACATTCATCTCATTTTAAACCTGACATTGCCAAGATCACTCAATCCATTGCCCATTTCTCCATCCAAACCCTATCAAAAAGAGGTAATTCAGAGGTAAGACTTCTTTATCATGATGATGGGTGTAATTGTCAGATATGAGTCAAATGGAGTGAATTTTCTCATCACCTACCCACAAGTCCAAGATCAGTTAGAAAAAGTAGGGTGGGCTAATTTTTTTGAGGAATTCTATGGACATGAAGTTGAAGTAAGTAGGGTTTTTCTCAAGATTTTGATGGTGTAGAAGCTAAAACTGAAGACATAAACTTGAAGATTATAGAATCTTTTGTAGAAGAGGCGACAAAGCTTGTAAGAAGTGGCGAGAGTTGTTTTAAGAACCAAAGATTCAAGGATATATAGTAGAAAATGTTCCTTCGCAATCAAGGTATGGATATTTTAGTTTTTAAAAAGGGAAATCCATTGTCTGTGCTTAATTCCAAATGGATAAATTTGTTACTGGTTCTTCAAAAGATTCTTACATGCGAAGGTTGATATGGAACATTAGTCTTTTATCATGCAAGGCTTTTGATGAATTTTATTAAGGGAAAGGAGTTGAGAGCTTTGTATCAGCATGGATTAGCAAAAATTCTTATGGAGGTGAATATAAGAACACTATTGATAATTGGTAAAATTTCCTCATAAAAAAATATTTTGTGGAAATTCTTGAAAAACAAGAGGTAACGAAGATTAGAAGAAGTTGACATAGGGTTCTTTAAAATCCTAAACCTAAGTATGGAACAAAGGAAGATGATAATTTGACATCAATTGAACTATAAACGATGGGGATTCAAAGCAATGATGTAGAAGACGATATTCCACTTAGCCAGTTTATGAAGCAAGTAAAGAAGAAAGAGAATAAATTTGAAGATGTTAGAAGAAAGAGAGATGAGAAAAGGGAAGAGTAACCAGAGGCACCTAAATAAAATAGAGGAAAACAAAAAGGACAAGGCAAAAAAATAAAAAGCGTTCAGAGAACAATGAAAATTGAACCGCAACTAAGAAGAAGCAAGAGGATCACTAGAAATTTGAGCAAGAAAACAAATGAGGAGCCACTAGAGACTATATATCTTGATGAAATCTAATAAATTGAAACAGAAATGGAAACACAACCTCCAAGTGATTAGATTCTTGTAAGGAATACACCAAAGATTGACTCCTCTCAACAACAAGTTTATGACTATTTCGAGACATTAGAAAAGAAGGCACATCAAAAGGAAAATCCTCCCTCGGAACGAGAATTTTATGAAGATATTTTATAAATTGATGCTCCCATGTTTTATTTGCTTGAGAAAGAAATCAATATTGCTTCTCATAAATATCAAGAGACTATCAACACCTTAAAACAATAATTTAATGAATTGGAGCTATTAAATAGACACATAAAAGATGAAAATGAAGTAATGAAAGCTCAAAATGAAGCCATGTTACTTAAAATGTGTTATTGGTACAAGAAGAATAAAAAACTAAAAGCAAATAATAAGGGTCTTAGGTAGAAGATCGGAGGATTACAGGGAAATATTTTGATGAAAAAACCATAGTGGCGAGTGAATGTAAAAAGCAGAGGAGAACAAAAACAAGTAGACGTTTTGGTCCAGGAATTAGAGACAATTCTTTGAAAGGGAATCTCCAAGTTTTCAAATTTTGTACAAGATGATATGCAACACATTGAGCATGGGGGAATGTTGAACCTCTGAATTTTCCTCCTTTTGACAAATCCTTTTTCTTTCTTTCATCCATTTTGTACACGTTTTCACTTCATCTATGAATTATAGGTCATCTAGGTCATGCAAAGTTATAATAAAAAGGTAATCATCCACTCTCAACTCATAATGTATTTTTTCTTTGTGAAATTTATTTAAACTATGCTACAGCTACCCAAAGATGCACCTTTGCAGCTAATTGGAATTTTTGTAGCCAAACACTAAGTTTTATAGGTTCACACATGTTAGAAGAAAAGAATGACATATGGAAAATTCCTAGATGTCAGCCACATGTACATACACCTATTAGGTGTAGCTAGAAGCTCATGATATGTTGAATCTTGTTTCAAACTAAGAGTCAAATGTGGCTATGGAATGCAGTTCTCATGCAAAATGTCAAGGAGTCAACCTTATCATCAAGCAAGTGGAAAGAATCAAGCGAGCAAGATATGGAATTTAGAATCTTAGCCGATGACGTGTCAACAAAAGTTCTCTCATGATTCCATCTTTCAGTAGCAAATCATTAGAGAGCATTCCTTATTGTGATTTGGAAACATAGATGTCGAATTTATAACTTATCTCTCAGCATTAATTATTAAGTTGCTAATACAGAAGACCTTATAAAATGCTTTGATTTGGAAGGTAAAGAAAATAAATGTTAAGTTTGAATTATTGTTATTATTCTCTAAAGAAAAAAATTCTATTACTACAATAATGAAAATAGTCTATTCCATGGAGTAATTGTAAATGTGTTGATAATTTTAAGTCTTGTGATCTGAGTTCCTAGCATCTCATGCTCAGTAGAAGGGTCCCCTGTGGAGTTTTGAGAAAAAATATAGTATTACTTCTAGAATTCTGATTTCATTTATGCTTTATAGCTAGATTAATATTCATATTAATTAAGTTCCTCGAATAACTAGATGTCTCAATTGGTCTGTTTTGAATTCTAGTTTTTCTTATTTGTCTTTGGTTCATGAGAGGTTGAGAGCTCGATATTAAAACACAAACTCCAAAAATATTTCTTTTATGCTTAATCTCAAATTTATATTGGATGACATTAATAGGGTATTTTTAAAGGATTTAAATGTTTTCCTATATATAGTATTGTAGGTGATTGGTCTGATTTGAAAATTCATATATATAAATTGTAGGCAAATATTCAGTAAAAAATATGTAATCTACTATTAAAATTGGTATTTTTTTGGCAAATATCATCCAGATATATATATATATATATATATATATATATATATATATATATATATATATATATATATATATATGGGGAATTTGAAACCAAATTAGCAATTTTGTTTTCCAAAAAATGTCCAAAAAATAGCCCATTTGCGAAATTTTGCCCCTAAATTTTTCCCTAGATGATATGATTGGTTCTAATTATGAATGTGCACATCAGTAACATATGAAGGTGTTTTCTCATTCAACACATTTCTCTTTAATCACAACTTTCTAAATTAGTTTCATTTCAAAGTTTGGTAGAATAGTTGTGCTTTCAATTGGATAGTTATGTTTCATTTCATGTCTATTTTAGAGTTATATAGATTAAAATTAGAATAAAACCATTTCAAAATATTTCTAGAGTAAATATTCTTTTCAAGTCAATTAGATTATATTTTTTTTCATTGTCTAGTAGAATAGATTTCAATGTATTCTCAAATGGAATAGCTTTCAATTTATGTTCATTAAGCATAGTTTTCAATTCATGTTAGACGATTATATATTACAGAGAAATGGAACACATAAAATATTGCGGAAACACAAATATTGAAACACATAAAAGAGATACATATGTGGTTCACACAATTTGGGCTACATCCATGGAGAAACTACTAGTCCTTCCTTTTATATTATCCAACAAAATAAAGAGATACAGCCCATAATAGATTTGTTGTAATTTCCTCTTCACTCTCACACAACCTTCTCTCTCCTTCTCTTAGAATAATCATACGCAACTACAATACAATGCCATCATATAAACTAAGAGTTTCCTTCTAGGGAGAAAAAAACCCTAAATTAACATAACTTATAATTCACTTAATGAACAACCAAGATTGACTACGAAATTACAATATTTTACAAGGATTTTTATTATTATCTATTTTTAGCTTTGGCACCCCCCCCCAAACTCCCTTCCTGTGGGGAGAGGGGTATAGGGGACTCCTTAAAATTAGTTGTCACCCCCACATTTCTGCTTTGTTTAGGAACTAGGGTCCAATGCACCTTAGACCTCTAAATCAACAATATAATCAGGCTCCACACCCAATAATTCCTTGAGCATTAGAATAATTTAATTTGAAGTTTATTTACATTGAAGTTGAATGATATTTTAGAAAAAATATGTGAATATGCTTAATAATAACTAGTCACAAATAGGTTAGATCTTCATTCTGTATTTAGATTTATTTTCTTTGATTAAAAGTAGGTTTCTTAGCATATACAGTGCATGCACCCTTCACAAGTTTAAATTTATTTTCTTTGATTAAAAGTAAGCTTCCTAGCATATATGGTGCATGCACACTTCACAACTTCATAAACGTGGTGAATAATTTAATAAAGTAGTTTAACCAACTATACATATTGTAAATAGAAAAATAAAATAAATTGGAAAATAATAGACATTAAGAGATGAAACCCAATAGTCTCTCTCCTTGTATATATCCATATTTTTTCTTAATGCAAAAATAAAATTCATTTATAGAGTTACTCTCTTGACTTAATATAGTATTAGAGCCAACCCCATATAGTATCAAAGCCAACCCCCTTTTTTTGTTTCCCTCCACTCTTGCAAGCCCTGTCATTAAAACTTTGTTTTGTTCTCTTCCATATTCTATATCCTTTGTCTCGTTGCATTCGATCCTATTGAAGCGTTTAGGGGAGAAATATATGGTGTGATAGTCATGACTATATGTTGGTGTGTGTAACCGTCTGTTTTGAAGCTTTGCGTTGAAGTTGTCTGGTGTGGTGGTTGTATGGCCGTGTAAATCGATCAAAGTTTAATCCTGCGTTTTTGAATTGGTCAATTTATTCCTTGTGGCTCATTACATTCTAATTCCTGCAAAATTGTGACTGTGCACTAGTCATAATATACATGTGGTGATTAAAGTGCATAGAATGGAATATAATGTGTGTTAAATACCTTGAACTACTTCATTTTTTCCTTTGAATAAAAGATTGGACCTCTAGGATGTTGGACCAGTTCGGTTGACCACACAACAAATATTCATGATACGAGTGAAAGAAAGTACCGTTGGTCTGACTATTGGTTTATCACTGCGTGTATGATGGGGTTGGAGTGCGGAGCGCTGACTGAGTTCTTCTGGGATGGTGGTGAGAGTGGAGTGCTGAGTGCTAAATATTTGGAGCGCATTAAATCTCTGCATAAAACAATTTGTTGAACCCTCTTCGAACCATGCCTTGATTATTGTTGTATGTTGGTTGTTGTTTGAATACCTAACTGCTGCATTGAGTTTTGTACGTTGAAATTGAAGTGTTGTATTGGGATTAGAGTTGAATGTTGCATTGAAAAGGTTGTTATAAAGCAGTCTTGGTTTATATATGTGTTGGAAATATATATTAAATTTAGTGCATTGGATGAATATGGTACATATATTTTGTATATTCCCTTTGTCCGTTGAAGTTTTTGAGGGCCATAAATTATGGTATGTTGCATTTGTATTGGTTGGTAAATGATTTCTGTATGTGCGCCGAATAGATCATATGGTATGGTGTGTTTGGTATATGGAATATGATATATGGTTGAAGCTTATATGTTTTGGTTGAAGCCTATATATATGGAGTGTTGAGTTTCGAATTATTTAATTATATATTGAAAATATTTATATATGTATTTGCATATATTGATTAATTTTTGAAGATATTTTATATCATAGGTGTAAGGATTTTGTTTATTCAAGGTCTAGTCTAGAAGTTTTGCAGAAATCAATTCACTCATCTCCATAGTGGGAGTAGTTTTTACTAGAAAAGAGAACAACCATGAGTGGTCCAGGAATATAAAACACACTTTAATCTTCAATGAGTTGTGGAAAGGATTTTGTGAAGCAGAAGGAGTCAATGCACCTAAAAATCCCAGTTCAGACATTGTCATTTGGGAAAACATGAACAATAAGGCCTTTTCCTTGATTGCAACATTAGTAACTGAAGAGGTGAGTTGTCATATTTTTCCATTTTCAAATGATTCTTAAGATTTAAAGAAGTTGAAGGAATTATATGACTCAAACTCTCAGCTTGATGATCAAGTTGTTCAATATTGAGTTGCAAAATGATGACCTTCTCACCTTAACATCAGAATGTAGAAATTTTGAATAATATAACACTTACTCACAGAGATTATCCTGATTATACACTATTTGTAGAATGCATGCATAATACATAATCTCCTCTACTATTGATCATCAATTTTCACTATTCAGAAACAATCGCATGCGCACATTGAAGTATCAATTACACATATCAACACAGTATATCACGGGGAAAACATACAGCTGAAAACCCCCAAATATTCTTATATTATATTGATTTAGAACATGTAACAATACATAGTACAATACTCCTCGCAAGTACTCAGTACTATCTCCACCTGTTACAGACAAACTAGGTCAGATCTGAATCAATCACACGTTCAAATCTCCTTCGCTGCTTGCCTGCCTCCACTGCGCAATCCTGCATGAGAATGGATGATCCAAACTCGTATTTCCCTTGGCTAAACCATGCAATCCTCATCGGCAATACTCAATCCATTGATTGTGCAAACCTCATACACAACTATAGTCACAACTAACAGCTGTCTTGCCCTTTCACTCACCTCTAACACTTGTCTCCACTGAATTGTCTGTGCACTGAGTTAACTGATGTATTCTTTAGTTAATTTATGAGTTAATAATTAGTGAATTAATTAATAATTAATTCACATCACTCATCACTAGTGTATTCTGCAGTTAGACTAAATAAAACTAGTTCAACTAAGTCAAACTGAACACAACTCCATCAAGTCCTCAATCAACTCCACCAAACTCAATCACTTGAGTTCTAACTGAAGTCCATCATACATAGCTCAACTAACCCATAAGAAAAGCGTATTTTCTTCTGGCAGTTGCATGTGCCACATCCGTAGCTCGAACTGAAGTGCTCCAAGAGGATAAGATAATGTTTATAGTCCAAATATTATTAAGAGCTAATAATATTCGATTGTTCTATATTTATACTGGCAGTCTAAAAATAGACTCCGCCCATATGTCTAAAAATAGAAGTCCGTCTATTTCTACCAACATGACCAAGAATCCACAAATAACATCCTGTAACTCATAGACCATGATCCGTATGTCTAAAAATAGACTTTGCGCCAAAAATAGCCTGTGGGCTCACTTAGTGAAGGCGACTTGTTTTCACTGAGCTCCATCATCTTGTTGCATTTTCAATGCTCCCTCTCAACAAGATATGGATTATCAGCAACCCCTATCCTGCAACTCTGGAATGTTCTGCATGCAACACATTTGCTCGGTCAAGTTGCTCCAACAACACTTTGAACAAAAACACTCCCAACTGACCACTCTGTTGGGCTAGGAACATACTCTGATGTTGAAGCTCTACCTACTACTAACAAGTGCTCCCTCTCTGACATCTGTGCTACTGCAACATCTCCATGCATCTCGCACCATTGCACACTTCTCTGTGCTACCTAGCACTGTGCAAAACACTTGTGCCTCTCGCATTGCTGCAGCCTGCTAGCTATGCGCTGTCTTGGGATTCCTTGCACTGTCGCTCCCTCTACCACTCCATCCGCATCTGTCTCTACCCAATCAGTCATTTCCTGCTACTCCACATCAGGGCTCCGGTAGCAAGGTCTCATCCAAGAGGTTGGGTACCTCAAGGATCCTACCCCTCCTCCTTGGGATGATCACTCTATATCGCCCCACCTCCTACCTGGAGGTATGGCTGCATGTGATCCCTCAGCTCACCTGGCTCGAAGTTTCCCCCTACTGGAGGTCTCTGCATGAGTAGATGTCTCTACTCAATCTCCTCTCAGCTTCCCTTGTTGTGGCTGCTCCACAACCTCCTGAAGCTGCTGCACTAATCACGGCTCCTCCACAATCGCCTAAGACTTCTTCTGGCTCTGCATGTTAAGAGGTAATATACGCTCCCTCTCAACCACCAAGTCTCCATCAGTTGCCTCGCTGCTCAAGGCTTTGCATGCATCTTGAACCTCAAGAGCATACAGGTTCTTGACCCGTGAACCAATCTGCTTCACCTGTCTAGTGATGACGTGTCTAAGGAAAACCTTTCCCTTACTGAAGACTACATCATAGCCTCTGTCTTCCAGCATTGTGATCGACACCACGTTTCTCTTCAGTACTGGTACATACTTGACATCGGTCAAGGTAAGGCGAGCTATATGCTCCCTCTGGAAAGTAACCATGCCTACACCTGAGACACTATACTTCTCACCATTACCCATCACTATGAGTATCTGGAGATCTTTCTCCTCCAAAGTATTGAACAAACTCTTGTCACCGGTCATGTGGAAAGAAGCTTCACTGTTAAGAAACCAACCACTTCCCACCATGAATGAAACCATGCATGCGAAGAGTGTGACATCCAACTCAAACTGTGAAGCAAGTGCCTCACCTTCAGATCCTTCACTGGATCCCTTGTTGGATTTCCTCCATGGACAATTTGCAGCATAATGGCCCACCTCATGACAATGAAAGCACCTCACTTTCGATTTTTCAACCTTCTTCCCATCATTGGAAGAACTGGATTCGTAAAGAGAAACCTTCTCCTTCCCTTTCTTTGCTTTGGCAGCGAAAGCGCAATTTTCTTCATCATATGCCTTTGATGAAGATCCATCCCTGGTATTCCGCCTGATATCCTCTTGCACAAGATTAGACCAAAGTCTTTCCCATCCTAGCAATTTCTCCCAACCATTGATAGAGTCCTGATAGGAATTCCAACTCTTCGGAAGACCAAGGAGAGCCAAGCTCACCAAGTCCTCACCATCGACAGTCACCCCCACACTTCCCAGCTCATCCCGGTATTGGGTGAACTTCGTGAGATACTTGGGCATACTGTCTCCATTCTCACACTTAATGTTTCTGATTTTATCCTTGAGCGAACTTCCTCTGGTCACTCTTGATTTGGAATAAATCTTTCAACGCTTTCCACATCAAGTATGGAGAATCCTTTCCATGTAGGTTGGATATAATGTGATCCTTCACACCCTCCAACAGAATCCTTCGACACTTTGTTGTCTTCTTTTGCCAAACCTCAACGTGAGCAGCATCCGTAGGCTTTGGGACCTCAGCATCTATGAAATCCTTCAACCCATTTTCATCTAACACCACCTCCATCCTGTCTTTCCATGCAATATAATTCGAGCTGCCTTCAAGAGCATACTCCAATTACAATCCGTTGCAAGACATTTCAGCTTTGACACCAAGAAAACACTGCTGCAAATTCGAATTCCACCAGCTCAAAACTCAACCACTTCTGATCTAAAATTCATGAGAACAAATTATTTCTGATACAGAGATTGAATGTATGGGCATTCACCGAATATCTCGCCTTCCAAAAGAAGGATGAATCCAGAGGCTACCTGGCCCAATTACAGACTCTGCCTGAAGAAATAAAATGTAATCACTTTCTGAATAATAGATCTGATGATCAACTCTGCTCTGATACCATGTATAAATTTTGAATAATATAACACTTATTCACAAAGATTATCCTGATTATACACTATTTGCAGAATGCATGCATAATACATAACCTCCTCTACTATTGGTCATCAATTTGCAGTATTCAAAAACAATCACATGTGCACATTGAAGCATCAATCACACATATCAACATAGTATATCACGGGGAAAGCATACAGCTGAAAATCCCCAACTATCTGTATATTATATTTATTGAGAACATGTAACAATACATAGTACAATACTCCTCGCAAGTACTCAGTACTATCTCCACCTGTTACACACAAACTAGGTCAGATCTGAATCAATCATAGGTTCAAATCTCCTTTGTTGTTTGCCTGCCTCCACTGCATAATCCTACATGAGAATGGCTGATCCAAACTCGTGTTTCCCTTGGATGAACCATGCAATCCTCATTGGCAATACTCAATCCATTGATTGTGAAAATCTCATGCCCAACTATAGTCACAACTGACAGTTGTCTTGCCCTTTCACTCACCTCTAACACTTGTCTCCACTGAACTATCCATGCACTGAGTTAACTGATGTATTATTTAGTTAATTTATGAGTTAATAATTAGTGAATTAATTAATAATTAATTCACATCACTCATCACCAGTGTATTCTGTATTTAGACTAAATACAACTAGTTCAGCTAAGTGAAACTGAACACAACTCCATCAACTCCTCAATCAACTCCACCAAACTCAATCACTTGAGTTCTAACTGAAGTCCATCATGCAATAGCTCAACTAACCCATAAGAAAAGCATATTTCCTTCTGGCAGTTGCATGTGCCACATTCATAGCTCGAACTGAAGTGCTTCAAGAGGATAAGATAATGTTTATAGTCCAAATATTATTAAGAGCTAATAATATTCAACTGTTCTATATTTAGACTGGAAGTCTAAAAATAGACTCCGCCCATATGTCTAAAAATAGAAGTCCATCTATTTTTACCAACACGACCAAGCATCCAAAAATAGCATCCTGCAACTCATAGACCATGATCCATATGTCTAAAAATAGACATAGTCTAAAAATAGACTTTGCGCCAAAAATAGCCTGTGGGCTCACTTAGTGAAGGCGAACTCTTTTCACTCAGCTCCATCATCTTGTTGCATTTTCAACACAGAAAAAGATCCATTATGCATGACATCAAATCCAATGGTGTTTAAATATATGTTCCTCTCGCTTCTTATATCAAGGAAATATATCCCACTTATTCACATTAGCTTAAGTCATTACAACCAAGTGGAAAACTTAATGAGATTTCTTTTAACTCCCTTGAGAAGAAGTTTGCTGAAAGAGAGAAGGATTTTGGGAAAAAGAAAAATCCGCTGTATTCTAAAGAATTTGTGTGCCTTGTAAAGAAAGAGAAGAACAAGGGACAAGATTCTTCTAGAGGAAGAGGTGGTCGAAGAGGAAGAGGAAGGAATAATTTTAGAGGCAAGAGGAGAAGACATTTCCGAGGAGAAAGGTCTAATATTCATTGCATATGGTGTAACAAAAATGGACATGATGATTCCACATGTAAGATTCCTTGGGACATAATCGAGCAAGAAAGAAATGAAGAAAAAGGTAAAACACTCGGTAAAGGGCAAGGAAAAGCACCCGAATTTGCTCATTATGTTGTGCCACATTGTAACAATGGAGTAATTGAAGAGTTATTTAATGCTCCACTTGCTTCATGATAATATGCTTGGTTTCTTGACTAAGGAGAAACTTGCCACATGAATTTTAGAAGATATGTCTTTGAAGAATTCACTAATAATGTTGATGGAGCAACCTACTTTGCAGAGAAGTCAAAACTCAATCCATCAGAGCTTATCACCATTAGGCTAAAACTTCTTGGTCTTCCATATTTTCTTCTACATGATGTTTTATACTTCCCATATTTGAGGAGAAACTTGTTGTATTTGGTCCAAATCTGCTAGATAGAAGAAGAAAGACTTCTGAAGCTTCAAGGAACCTCTACTTGTGCACAAAACATTTCATATAGTTCTCACTTCAATCAAATATTTTATGGCATGTTATATTTGGACATTTGAACTATGAAAACCTTCAATTGTTCAAGAAAAATGGTGTTACTAGTTTCCCTATATTTCCTAAGAAACTTAAGTAATGTGATCCTTGTATCTTAGGAAAGCACAAAAAGAATACTTTCATGTTTCTTATTCCAGAGCACATATAAAGCTTGAACCCATTCAGTCTACTTTATCTGGCCCAATGCATGTTCCTTCTGCAAATGGTAATAAACATATAATGACATTTATTGATGACTACACCAGAATTTGTTAGGTTTATTGATTGAAGAACAAATTTGAAGCTTTTGAAACATTCAAGAAATTTCATGCATGGATTGAAAATTATGTGCAATCTCATATTGGCTCTATTCATATTGATAATAGAAAATAGTATACTTCAAATGTATTTGAAACTAACTTCTCGAACATGGGAACAAATATCAAATAACTGTGCGTTATAATCCCCAACAAATAGAGTAGCTGAAGGAATGAACAAGAAAATCCTAAAAACGGTATGTTCAATGATGTTTCTTAAGAATATTAAGTTGATGTTGTTGGGATAATGCAATTTCATGTGTTGTAGATATAAAGAATAGGTGTCCATCTCATGCTATGAAAACAAGAATCCCTATGAAATGTGGTATGGCGACATTCATTCTGTGAGGCATCTCAAGGTTTTTTATTCCACCTATTGTGCCTTGATACCTAAGTAGGAGAGAAACAACATGGTGCAAGGAGTAAAAAATGTATCATCTTGGGTTACTTAGATACCTCCAAAGCATATCGTCTCTATAATGAAGTGAATAAGAAGTTTATAATATCTATATATGTGATCTCTCTTGAATCTTCTAAGACTTATAATGTTGTTGAGAGACAACTTGATCACTTGGATAGATTCAAACACGCGAAGTATTTTTAAGAGTTTGATAATGATATTCTACATACTGAAGGGGGGATCGCTATAATGGATCAATATATGGAATATCCTTCTAAAGCACTCTCTCCGTCACATGAATCTCTACCCACTAATTAAGATGACACTTCAAGTGTTGTGAAAAACAAAATTGGGAGGCTAAACCTTGATTCATCCCATCTTAGTCAACTGATAAACCTAGGCCATGTCATAAAGGTCCTCGAAAATGGATGAAAAATAAACTTTAAAGTGTTCATCCTAATGAGGCTGGAAAGACATGAACAAGAAGCTCTATTAGACAAACTGGAGGTGATGTAGCTGATCTTAATTCACTTGTTGATATGGATGTTTCTTATGATTGCGAACTAAATTTGTCCACATATTTTGAATCAAATTCATTCAAAGAAGCCACTTATCATGATGAAGAGAAAGAAGTGATTCATAAAGAATATGATGCTTTGAGAAAGAATGTAATGTGGAAGCTGGTTGGTCTGCCGGTTGATCCTCCATTGGGAACCAAACCAATAGGCTGAAAGTGGGTCTTCAAGAACAAGTATAAAGTAGATGTCTCACTTGACAAACATAAAGCCATGTTTATGGAAATAGTTTTTGCACAAATTGAAGGGGTCGATTATCCGGAGACTTCAGCCCCACAACAAAATGGGCTACAATTCGGACACTCTTTTACTTGATTGCTTAGAAAGGTTGGAAAGTCCATCAAATGGATGTAAAAAATGTTTCCTTGAATGGAGATATGAAGAGAATTTATTTATGTCCCAACCGGAAGGATTTGTTGTGAATGGTTAGGGGAAAAAATGTATGAAAGCTTTTCAGATTATTTTATGGCCTTAAACAAGCACCATGAGCCTGATACGAGAAATTGACTGAGCATCTTTTGGAACTCAATTTCAAACATTATGATCTTGATGATGAAACTTTGTTTGTTAAGAAATTTGGAAAAAGAGTTGTATATATTATGTTGTATGTAGATTATCTTTTTATGTTGGGTAACAATGAGAACTACATTATATCCATAAAGAAATAATCGAGAAAAGGTTTTTAAATGATAGATTTGGGATATGTTCACTACAATCTTGGTACTGAAGTAACCCAACATCTGAAGTTTATGTTCCTCTCTCAAAATAAGTACATTATAGATATGTTGAATAGGTTTGTAATGGATGAGTGCAATCCTTTGACTACTCGAATGGAACATAATTTAAAGATCACATCCATTGATGGAAAATAATTTGAGGATGCAACAAAGTATAGGCAACTCGTAGGAAGTCTCAACTACTTGACTACTACCAAACCATACAATTCATTTGTTGTTCGAATCCTCTCCAGGTTTATGAAAAATCCTTTTTGAGGGTCATTGTATGCCGCAAAAAGAGTTCTGAAGTACTTGAAAGGAACTCAATACTTTGGACTCAAGTATGCACAAGTGGATGACTTCATCTTGATTGGATACTCTGATTCATATTTTGATGGAGATAAAGAAATGGGAGTATCTACTTTAGGCTACGTTATGATTCTTGGGTCAAGAGTTCTCTCCTAGAGGTCACACAAACAATTAGTTCCAATAGATTTCATAAATGAGGAAGAATATGTGGCAATAGTTGAAGCAATGAAGGAAACTATGTGACTCAGAAAAATTCTCGAAGATTTGCAGGAGAAACAAGTGCATTCAACTCCTCTTTTTATTGATAAAACTAATGCAAGAAAGTTGGCCAAGAAACCAAAGTTCCATGATCAAAACAAGCATATTAATACAAAATATCATCTCATTCCACATCATGTTGAGGCCAAGGCAATCCAACTATGACATTGTTCCAAAAATTAGCATATTGTAGACATCTTCACCAAAGATCTTGGAAGGGAAAACATTGAAAGATTTAGAATGATGTTTGGACTCACCAACATCCATTCAAATTAAGGTGGTGGGGGGGCGAGGGAGGGGGTGATGTTGACACCTAATATTTGGGATTAGGAAAATACATGTAAATGTTGTAGATAGGAAAATAAAATAAATTGGAAGATGAAGAGACATTGGGAGATGAAACCCAATATCCTCCCTCTCCTTGTCTATATCCATGCTTTCTCTTAATGAAAAAATAAAATTCATTCGTGGAGTTACTCTTTGGTCTTGACACCAAAAATTAAATTACCCAACACATATGTCCATTAAATTCTCTAAAAAAAAAACTCCTTATGAATTGTTGTGTGGCTACATTCCTTTATTAAGGCATCTCAAGACCTTTCATTTCACATACTATGCCTTGATTCGTAAGGAACAATGAATAAATATTGATGCAAGGAGTTGAAAATGCATCTTCTTGGGGTATTCAAATACCACCAAATCATATCTTCTCTACAATGAGGTAAATAATAAGTTTATATTGTCTAGAGATGTGGTTTTTCTTGAATCCTCCAAGACTAAAAATATTGCTGAGTAACAACTTGGTCATTTGGATAGATTCAGTAATGTAAAAACCTATCATGAATTTAAAAATGAGATTCCACATCTTCAAGGGGGGATCCACAACTTGGATCAATCTATGGAATATCCTTTTGAAGAATTGTCTTCCCTTCATGAAGTTCTATCAATTTATTCAGATCAAGAAGGCCACTTAAGTGATCTGATTGAGAAGTTTTGAAGGCTAAATATTCATGTAACCTCATCTAGATCAAAAGATAAACCTTAACCATCTTATAAAGGCCCTCTAAAATGGCTCATTAAAACACTTCAAAGTGTTCATCCCGATGAGGCTGGAAAGACAGGAACTAGATGTTCTACCAGACAAAATAGAGGTGATATAAATGATTCTAATTCATTTGATTATTTGGATGTTTCTTATTTGTTTACTAATTTTGAGACAAATTCCTTTAAAGGAGTTGCTTCTCATAATAAATGGAAAGAAGAAATGTAGGAGCATGAGGCTCTCATAATGAATGGAGCATAGAAGCTGGTGAACCCTCCATTTGGAACCAAACAAATTCAACGCAAGTTGGTCTTAACGAAAAAATATAAATCATATGGCTCACTTGACAAGCACAAAGCTAGGATCATGTCAAAATGATTTACATAGAAATATGTATTGAAGAAGAAGAGAACTCCCCCCCACCATAGAAAAATGGGCCAACATTCATACTCTCTTTGCCTTGGTAGATGAGAATGGATGGAATTACATTATAGATGTAAAGATTGATTTCTTTAATGGAGACTTAAAAAAATGTTTTCATGTCTCAACCAGAAGGCTTTTTTATGAAGGGTCTGTTATCACTCAGGTTGTCCCTTGGCTCCTTAAGGGATACGGCCGATGTAACCAAAAACCAATCTTTGGGCTGCAAGTCCTAGCCTACCTGCAATCAGAGAGGGCTCTCTCTTTAAAATTTAACTTTGTTTTGGGTTGATTTTAGGCTAGTTATGGTGTACATGGGTTTTGTTTTGATTTTGGTGGGAAGGATGATGTTTTTCAAGCAGGGTTGGGATGCATAGTGTGAGAAGTTCAAACCGTTGGGCATGGAGTCATGGATTAGGGCTTGCTGTTGCGTTTTATTTGTCACAAGAGGAATACGGAGTAGGATATCTACACATAGAACAATATCAAGCTCGAATAAAGATGGGATGAAGGTCAGAAATGAAAGGCAACTAAGAATCTTTCATTAGCTAACAGAGAGGGAAGGTGGATGAAAGTTTGTCTAGGAGCAGTCAAGAATTTCTAAATAACAGTCATATGTGAAAGAAACAGGGTAAACATGATCATTTAAGTATGCATATTCATAACCATTTCTGAAGAAAACATATAGAAATAACCAGAACTGAGCATAGGGTGCAGTCAAGCAAAACCTAAGCTATTCTTCTTTCTTGCTATTTAGATGGTAACACAATGGTGCATAAACATATGTAAACTATAAACAGAGATAGGAAAACACTTATTGAACCATGTAGTAGCACAGGAATTCCACAGTCACTCTTTGGCCATTAAATAACACAACAGTCAAATCTTCATCCAAAGCATTCTAGCAGTCTTCGATTACAAAGCTTCTAAAAAATACAACGCAGGTCCAGAATGAGGATTATCAACCAACCAACCATTTAAACAATGAATTAGGGTGGTTTATATAGAGAAAATATCCAAAAATATCTATTACAGCAGACCTTAAATAGGTCTAAGGGAAATGAGTTCTTTAACCTAATCTTGTCCTAAAATTAATGCAAGAAAATATCTTTTGAGCTGCGCTTGAGGCATCTGTATCAAAATGAGTTAATATCTATCCTTATGGCTCTGTGTTGTTCATTTAGCCATAACCGTGCTTTGGGCTTTGATCCCCTGCCCTTGAGTGGCTTTGATGTGCATTAACTGTGATTTGAGAGCCTTAAATGGCTTCACTGCTTTCTTTGACTTTGCTTGGGGGCCTTTAATGTTCACCTGCTTTAGTATTGCCGATCTGATACTCTTTGCTGCTTCACTGATACTCTTTGATTTAATCTGGGCTTCATCTTTCCTCTGATACGTTTTCACAGTTGATTCGGGCCACTTTCTCTCTCTTGATACGTTTGAAACTGTCAAATCGCCCCCTTTCTGCCCTACATGAAGAAATCCTGTTAATTTGCGAATTTTCGGGCCTGTTGGTAGCCGAGAAATAGGTAGCCTTCCATTTTGATCATTTTGCGCTAATCGTGCATCAAAAACTGCCTCAGTTTTTCATTCCGAGCATCCTTCGCTGCGATTTTTCACCCTTCGTGCCCTTTTTTGGTGATGACATCAGCATGACGTCAGCGGTGGGTCTCGGTACAATAGTGACGTGGCAGTACGGCAGGGTGACGTGGCACAGGACATGGTGGCGGGGTAGGGACGGAGGCAAATGCGGTAGCAGTGACACGTAGTAGTGGGGGGTCAAAGCAAAGTTGACGTAGCGCTGACGTGGGGCTGACGTCAGGGGCAGAGAGATAAAAGGTGGTTTGTGGTTTCATCGGACTACCTTCTGTACGAGAGTGGTAATTGTCAGAGGAGCTCCGATGCAATCAAGGGCGGACACGCGTCCTTCTATACGACGGAAAAACCGTCATGCTATCGGATGCTAACTATCAAGTGATGGGGCGGCTCCGAAATCGTCGATGGCCATTGGATCTAGGAGGGCAGATTGGAGGGCTGTCGGAGCGCGGAGCTGGCGGCAGGTTTATGTGCAGGGGCCCGCCCGAATATTAAATTAATATTGCGCAACGGGGCTTTCGAACTTTGGGTTTGTGGGTAATGTGGGTTTTACATGGTTTGTGCGTCGGGGTACAGTTTAATCAAAATATTTAAACCAAACCCGAGAATGTGAGTGCGCAGGGTAAAACATTAAGGTTTATGGGTAAGAGAGGGGAAGGGAATGGTTATTAGTTTAACCAGAGGTTAAGCTAACTCCAAGGTTAAGACATGGAAGGCTAATGCTAAGCCCCAAATGAACTCAACATTTCCCCAAACTGATGTTATAGGGCTATAGTGCCAGGGGATGGGAATATGTACATAGGGGAGCTATTTAGTGCTTTTAGTAAGGGGAAGGGGAAATAGATAGGGATTTACATAATAATGTTAGAAGTTAATATGAATTTGTGAGGTGAAGTGTAGGGGGCTAAGTTTGTGAACTGAAACTTAGGCATAGGAAGTGAATGGACTGCGGAGAAATGATTTTTACGCAAGAAATGTGGCTTCTTTTCACTGAAGAAAGTCAAAGCTTGACTCAGTATTTTAAAAAAATGAAGTGATAACAGGACTGGTTGGGCAGATCCCAAGGTCCTCAAGGGGATGTTAGTGAGTGATTTTGGGAATAAGAAGAAGGGGGAGTTAGACATGCCTCACTTGAGCTCCTCCAAATGAAAAACTGCCTCATAATTGTGATTTGAATAGATATAACAGTTGAAAACAGGAAATGGATCACATAGCTTGATTCTGCGACCACAAAACTACTTACCCAGCCTATTTACCTAGCATTTTTTCTTCTTTTTGCAAGGGTGCATTTGGACTTGCAGACCCTGATTATCCTCTTTTCTTTTGACTGCCTTCCTATCTAAAATCAACCCTTATCTCTTCCAAGAGCCCAGATTAAGCAGTTAAGCTCCTTAATTTCTGTACTTGGCTACTGATCTGCCAAGCTTAAGTTGTTTGGACAGATATTCATTCTCTATCTTCTAAAACAAGCAATTTAAACCTAGGGAAGCCAAGATTAAGCAATTTGGATTTCCCTTATCTGTAAAACTCTTAAAAAATGGTATGATTCTTCAAAATGGAACTTCTTGGAAATATGGAACCTTGTAGCATGGAAAGATGAGATATTTGGAATGTAAAATAGTGAATCATGAAATATGAAACCTATTGCAATAGGAGGCTAACAGTGGCTCCACTTGGGGATGGATTTTCTAAATGAAAATTCAAGAACAGCAGGTCAGATTGCCTTGTTTTTCAATTGTTGCTGTAAACTAAAATTCTCCTTCTTGTCAATGCCTTTGACTGAATTAAGATGATATGCAGTATCCTTTTGAGCTGAATTGCCGAAACATTACAGCTCTGCTTCTTGCCTTTTGGGTGCTTGTAAACATATTGAAATCTGCTTGAGCAGTTCTTTGGAATTATTTCAAAAACAGAGATCTGAAATAGAGCTTTCTTTGATCTTTCCTTCAAAATTTGCTGCATCGTTCCCTCTTTTTGGCCTGGTATAAAAAAGTGCTAAAAATACAAATATTAATGTACAGATAGTATACAGAACTGTGCTGCCTTCAACAAATGGGATTATGATAGTGCTTTAGCATTCGGCCATTGACAGGGCCTTCCTCAGCTATGCTGCCATCCAAACTCTTCAGAAAATATGTGTTGTTGCTTTGAACGACAGAAATAATCAAGGGGCCTTTCCACAGGAAATCAAACTTGCCATGCTTTCCTTTGTCCTCTTTTCTTGAATCCCATCTTAAGACTTTGTTGCCTAAGTAGAAATCTTCAGCCTTGGTTCTTTTGTCAAACATTTTCTTGAGCTTCTCTTGTAAGATCTGAGCTCTGTCGTACACGTGCTCTCTTGTTTGCTACAAATGGATGGTTTGGTTTATTCTTCTTTGGATATCATTTGGCTCTGCCTGGATTTCTCGCAGCAATTTGATAATAGGGATTCCCAAAGAAGAGGGGAACTTGGCCTCCATGCCATAGACTAACTCATATGGGCTCATCCCAATGGATCTCTTGGTTGAAAATATGTCTGCCCATAGGGCATTTACAAGCTTTTTGTGCCAGTTCTTCTTGTTCTCCTCCAAGACTTTCTTAATGATGTTAATCAAACTCTTGTTGGATGATTCGGCCAAGCCATTACCTTGAGGGTAATAGGCTATGGAGTGACCCAAGGTAATGTGGAATTTGTGGCAAAAACTGATCATTTTCTTGGATTTGAATGCAGCAGCGTTATCTGTAATGATCTTCTCAGGACAGCGAAATCTGGACAAAATGTTGGTTTCAAGAAATTGGATAATGGTGGAGTCATTGGCTTGCCTACATGGGATGGCTTCAATCCACTTGGTAAAGTAATATGTGGCTGTTAGAATCCACTTATGTTGGCCAGAAGAGGATGGATGGATTTCTCTGATGAAGTGAAGACCCCATTATTGAAAAGGCTTCTCGATTGAAATGGGTTTAAGGGGCAAGGGCAGAAGCTTTCTTTTTCCTTCAAAGATTTGGCATTTGTGGCGTGAAATAGCAAACTTTCTCACATCAACAAACAAAGAGGGCCAATAGAAACCAGCCCTTAGTATCTTATCAGTAGTGGACTTCCAATATAAGTGCCCTCCACAGTCCCCTGCATGGAATTCTTTCATGACACTGTTAGTTTCATTCATAGTTAGACAATTTAGATATATTCCTTCATGATTTTTCCAAAACAGGGCATTATCTAAGACACAAAACTTTGATGCTTTCATCTTTAAAAATCTCTTTTTAGTTCTGGACAACCCTAGAGGAGCACACAGGTTTAACAATATAAAACATATATCAACATACCATGGTGTTGAGGGCCTTGAAATCGGGTCAACAACAAGGGGGATACCCACCCGGTCGGGAACCTGGTTGGCGACTCCGTGCCTGTTTGGTGTAGTGGGTCCGACTGGCGATAACAGGACCAGCTTCCCGTTCTAAGGGGGTGTGTGTGTGTAGAGTTCGGTGATGTGTGTGTGTGTAAGATTTGATAATGAAAATATGGAATTATTTCTAAGCTGATCTAATTCTAAACTCTGAGACTAAACTTTATACTACTTTAATCTATCAAGAACAACACATCTAATCTACACTAACCCGGGATATAACTTTTTCCATTATGCGATCTAGAAAGATTTCACACAATAACTGGTAATGAAGATTATTCATCTATTATGAGAATATAAATCAATTAAGATGAACCATCCTGCATAAGAAGTTAAACAAAACGGTTGTGAACAGCATATCGCATAATCAATTATTCATGTATTAAGCATAAATCAATGACTCCACCGTAAAGAAGTGCCAAATGGTAGTCCACTCATTCATACGTTAACATATAAACAACATCAGCTGTATATTATTCTAAGAATGCAATCAGAAAATTCGTCAAGAGATAAAAGTACCATTTATGACTGACCTTATACTCACAGACTTGAAGCAATAATGATCTATTTCTACTTACTTCTAATGCCTACTAAGAGTACAGAAGTGCAACATCAGTAGCAGGTATTAAAATGCAAACATAAATAAATCTTGATCCATCCATTCATCAAAAACCCCCTCCGAGGGTGCAGAAGTGCATGTTCTGAGGACAAGTTTTTTGACAAATTTCCGAACCCTTCTCCAATGCAACGAGAAGGGTTAAATACTACTAACCGGCTAATTTTAATTACAAAAATTTAGGGAACGGCTTCAAATGACCGCCCTTTTACTAAAACAAATTTATTTCTAAAAACTGAATCTAATTTCTAACCATTTCTGTATCCGCTCCTTAGTGCTGTAAGCGATGCGCTGTTCGCTGTGAAAGAGTCGGTTGCTTGTCCTTTCCTTTTGTTCAAGCTTGAAAATTAGAAATAACAAGAGCTGGCACCTCTTTCTGGCAAACTAGAAGATATTTTTGAAAGTGTTCTTCTGGAGGAGTGTCTTCACGGCGTGTATTCTTAGTACAACTCGGATTTCTTTCAAACTGATTGTGTTGTTGTTATTTCGGTTTCCGGTCGTGCGAATGACTCAATGAGCTGGGGATTTTGTTGCCTGAACGATTTTCTCAATTGAAACTTGTTTCCATTCTTTGTTCCAGGCTTTTCTGAGACATCTTTCCCCCTAAGCATTTTTCTTTTTGCTTTACCCAATTTGGGACTCAGGATCTTTCATAAACGCTTTGCTTTTGTGCGCCTTTGACTTCGAGTCCTCGATAACCTATTTCCATCAGCATTTGTTGAGTGATACTCTAGGATCCGCGGTCCTGCTGTATGCGGTATCCGTTTGCGACGTCATCTCCTCTCTGTTCTTCTAGTTCTGGCGCTTTTCCTTAGATGTTTCCTGCATATAGATTTATATCAGTTGCTGACTTATAGTTCACGTAAATGAAAAGAGATAGAAGAAAAGATTGACATGAAAGCAATTAAGTTCTAATGAATGCATAATCATGTCACCCATTATGACTTGACTCTTCAAAAAATGCAACATAATCATCTTTGGATACACAGGCGTACAATCATTAATTTCCCGTAAGGTGCGCGCCTAACTTTAGGCTCCCAGATCATGCCAAGGAATGCCTGCGACGATTGGCTTCTGTGATTTGCATCGCAGCATCGAAGATTGCGAGGTAAATAGGTGGCATCGCAGCGATTGATAGTCTCATTTGTCGCACACCATAGATCGCAGGTCGCAGCTTTGCATGGTCGCAGATCGCATATCGCAATATCGCAAGGTCGCAAGGTTTTTCGCTTTGTCACTTTGTGCTGCTTATGCGACATTGCGATGTGCGACGTCGCATATCGGCCGTCGGCTGCTCTTTAGGTTCTCCTCTTTTGAGTGCCTTTAATGCACGCGATGCGATGAGTTCTCGCGTCGCTCTTCCTTGGTGTGTTTGTGCGCTTTGGGAAAGCGCTCCTTTTTTCTTTGCAACGTGATATAGCCCTTAGGGAGTTGATACAAAAGATTTTTTCAAACAAAAATATTTTTTGGATTTTTTGGTTAAGGGTCCCCCTTTGCTTGATGTTATTACTAATATCAAACAAAGAGGGGGGTTGTTGGTGGCCACAACAATGGCGATTCACTGTGAAGAACCAGTTATCTCTGCATTTCTATTGACCGTTCACTTCCGAAATAGCAAAAAATTTTATATGTCTAAATTTTGTTATGGACAGATAGAGTAGATTGCCCCTCACCTTGTCGATGATATTTTGTCTCAACCCTTTTTATATCTCAATTTCTTTCTTCCTCAGGTTTCTTCTTGCATTTGCATCAGACATTACTTGGTCTTGATAAAAGATAAAATAAGGTCTTCTCTGCGTACTGGCTTAAAAGTATGCTCATTTGTCGTAGGTAGAGCCTTTGCTGCCCGCAAGCGTCCATAGCCTTGACAGGGTTACCATGTTATCTAGCAATGATCCTTTTTCCTGCTTGAGGTTACTCGCAACATTCCAGAGAAAAATCCTTTTTAACACACTTTTGCTTTTTTAATTCTCTAAAGAACAATGTCTTGGTTTGATGGCCAAATTATGACACAGTCATTCACCTGATTTACACTTGTGCTGAACAAGTCGGCTCGTGATGAGACCTCTTGTCTTTTGATTGCAACAATCTTAAGTCGTTGCCCTGTTTTGATAGACAGTATTGGCAAAGTCAGCAAGTTATAATATCTGTGGTCATGATAAGCCGGCTCATGATGAGACCTCTTATTCTTTGAGATATAGTGTTTTGCTTGGATTGTTTCTCTGGATGTTGTAGTTTCCTTTTAGCAGGGAGGAAGTCATTGTTTTTCCTTAAGAAAGCTCTGGACGACAATAATAGAGTTTTTGAAAACAACAGCTTTGCAGAGAATGCTTATTTTATTATTGATGATACCCTTCATGGTGGTGATACGAAACAATTCTTTTACCAGAGGTTTCTTTTGTCAAAGTTTTTTAGAGGTCGAAACGAGTATCGTAATCAAAGTGAAGTTAACTCTATTTGTCAATAATAAAATTCAGCTTTTCAAAAAAAAATTGCTATTTGTACAAGCGAAATCAAAATCTGATAGAGAATTGGCGTGCTCTTTCATGAATCCTTTTTAAATGATCATCTACAATGGGTTTTATTCATAAAAGAGAAAAACAAAACTAAATAAAAACTAAAAACTAAATCTATCCTACAAAAATTAGAATATTTCTCTTCTATGGAAAATATAATTTAAGAATCAGTCCATTGACAGGTAAAGAATCTCTCCTTCCTGCCAGATCCTGCAACACGAATGTAGATGGGCCTACGACTTCCACAATCTGAAAAGGGCCAAGCCACAGCTTCTGAAATTTCGTATGTTTGCCCTTTTCTTCATGAGCCTTATCCCATTTCAAAACTAAATCACCCATCTGAAAGTTTTTTCTGGTTATGATGGCTGAGTCAAAAGAAGATTTTATTAGCGCTTGGTGATGAGCATGGGTTTTCCTAGCTTGTTCTCTTTCTTCTTCTAGTTTGATTATTTCCATTTGTCTTAATTGTAAAGAGGAAGTAGATACTTCATCGATATATTGCACTAAAGACAAAGAGGGAATGACTATGTGAGTCGGAAGAACCACTTCTCTTCCATAAACTAAATTAAAGGGAGAAGTGCCGATTGAAGCTTTCTTTGTGATTCTATCAGCCCATAAAGCATTTACCAGTGTTTTGTGCCAATTCCTTTGGTTTTGGTCGACTGTTCTTTTGATAATTCTGATTAGGTTCTTGTTTGTTGATTCAGCCAGTCCATTACCTTGCGGATAGTAGTTGGCAGAATATTTCAGTTTGAACCCTCTTTTAAGCGCAAACTCAGTCATAGTATTTCCAAAAAAATATGAAGCGTTATCAAACATTAATGCTGTTGGCAATCCAAACCTAGTGATGATAAATTGATCTATGAATTCAATAATATTTTCAGAATGAACTGTCTTGAGAGGAACTGCTTCTACCCATTTGGTAAAATAATCAGTTGCCGTAAGGATATACTTATGCTGCTTAGAAGAGTGAGGAACGATCTCACCTATTATGTCCAAGCCCCATTGACTGAATGGTTGGTCGATGATGACTGGTTGTAGCGGCATGGCAGGTTTCCTTTGTTTTCCTGTAGCAGTCTGGCAGACTTGGCATCTCCTCACGTGATTGTATGAGTCTTTGAATAGCGTGGGCCAATAATATCCTGCACGCAAGATTTTATGTGCAGTCGCATCTCCGGCATAGTGTCCGCCCGCTGGTCCATCATGGAGTTCCTGCAAAACCTTTTCGGCTTCAGTTTTCTCAAGACACCTAAGAAGCACAGAATTGTAATTCCTTTTAAACAAGACATCATTTATGAGCTGGTATTGTTTAGCTTTTAATCTCAGAGTTCTTTTCTTGGTATGATCCAGACGTGATGGAGCATACCCGTTCTTAAGAAAATAAATGGTCTCAGCATATGATGATTCTGCATCGTTTAGGCTTACCTCATACGCTTGTACCTCTTCAGATGAGTTCTCCGGGATTTGTGATGCTCCGGCTAACATCTTGCAGAAGCCTTGACCTCTTACGATGTTTGCTGGTTTGATCTCAAGATCATATTCTTGTAAAGCGGTAATCCAATTAGCTCTCTTTTCGCCCACGTCTTTCTGCACCAAAAGGTTTCTTACCGCCGGAAACGGTACTACGACTTTAGTGTGGGCTTTAAGCAAGAAAGGTCTGAAATATTTGATCGCTTTGAAAATAGCGTATGCTTGTTTCTCTATGTCTGAGTAATTAATTTCAGCACCTTATAAGTTCGAGCTAAAGAATGTGATTGGAGCTTCCACTTTCTCTTGATTTGTTTGGGTCAAAATCGTGGCATAGGATTTCTCTGAGGCAAAAGTGTATAAGGTAAAAGATTCTGAAAAATTTGGGGTGGCCAAAGATGGAGCATTGATGATAGCTTGTTTGATTAAGTTGAACGCTTCGTGCTCATCTAGGCCCCATTTGAAATTTGAATTCTTTTTTATCATATTTTGTAAGGGAGAAATAATACGTGAAAAATCCGGGACAAATCTTTTGACAAAATTGATCTGTCCAAGGAAGGATTGCATGGCTTTCTTGTTATGAGGTATGGATATTTTGGAAATTTCCTTGATTTTGTCGGGTTCTATGTGAATACCAGATTTTGACACTATGAATCTGAGCAATTTCCCTTCGCTTAATGCAAAGAAAGATTTCTTTGGGTTGAGCGAAATCCCATACCTCAGGCATCTTTGAAAGATTTGCTTCAAATCTTTGAGGTGGTGGTTTCGTTTTTTGGAGTACACTGTTATATCATCCAAGTAAATCACTACTGATTTATTGACTAACCCTTTAAACGCAATGTCCATGGCTCTCTGAAAGGTAGCTCTGGCATTGATCAGACCAAATGGCATCTTCCGATATGCATAGGTGCCCCATTTGGTTCGGAACGTAGTCTTTAACTGATCATCGGGATGCAACAGTACTTGATTGTATCCTGAAAATCCATCCAAGAATGACATTAATTCTGAGCCTGCTACCGCCTGTAATATTTGCTCCATAGGTGGGAGGGGAAAGTTATCTTTCTAACAGGCTTTGTTGAGATTTTGGAAATCGATACAGATTCTAATGTCTCTGTTTTTCTTCCTAACGAGCACCATATTGGATACCCATTTAGAATGCCTTACGGGGAAAATTATTCTGGCTCTCAACAACTTATTAAGCTCAGTTTTTATCTGATTTTCTAGGTTAGGGTGTATTTTTCTGAGCTTCTGCTGGACAGGTTTTTCATTGTCAATCATAGGGATAACATGTTGAATGATAGAAGTGTTGTATGTTTTTAGTTCATCGTAATTCCAGGCAAAAACGTTTTTGTATTGTCTCAGAAGACGGATATATGCTGATTTCTCTTCAGGGACTAGGCCGTGACCTAGGTTAACGTTTTGTGGCTTCTGATCGGTCCCTAGGTTTACTAATTCATAGTTCAGGGTAGAACTGCAAAGTTTAGCATTGGCAGACCTTTTAAACCGACTTTTCAAATCATATAAATCTTCTAGCTTGACCACTGATTTCGGTATAGCATTGTCGGAGCCATTTTGTTGTATTTGATGATCATGATGGTCTTCGTCGATTATCTGATTTGAGTAGGATCCTTCAGAAGTAAGAAAATTTACGATGCTAGGATCGTCGTTGAACACTCTCCAATTGGTGATATTGTCAGGGATGGATGGTCTAAAGATCAATTCTATTGAAAACCTATCAGGACTAAAATATTCAGAAGGGATAAGTCTAGAGGCTACATTAGCTAACAGGTCTGCGCTTGCGTTTTGAATTCTTGGAATTGACGAGATGTTGAATGCTACGAAATGTGCAGTGAGATCTTGAACTAATGATTGATAATTCTTTAAATGACTTGACAGGCAATGTATGGTGTTACGTACCTGTTTTACGACGATCTCCGAATCTCCAAAGACTTGAAGATACTTAACGTTCAATCCGATTGCTTTGTATAGGCCTTGAACCAAGGCTTCGTACTCCGCTATGTTGTTCGTGCAATCGAACTCAAGTCTGCATGTGAGCATAGTCTTATTCCCGTCTGGGTTAATCAGAACGCATCCTGCTCCTGCCCCCTCATTGGATTTTGATCCGTCAAAATATAATTTCCAAAATAAAGATGTATTTACAGAATTATCTAAAAAACTTAAACATTTTGAGTCATCAGTTTGGGAGAAATTTTCAACTTGGGATAAAACTGAATTCTCTAAGTATGGTGAAATATGAGCATTGAAATTACCTAGGAAAGAATCTATCACGTAATTGCCTACAATGTTGCTATTGTACGTTATGGCCTCATTTTCTCCTTCCAGTTCTGTCACTATGTATTTTTGGTGCAATTCTCATTCAACCTTTATCTGATTTGGTTTACCATTGTATGGTAACCACATGTGCGACCAATCGGTTGAAAAATATCCGTGGAGTTTTTCTGACCAATCCCTGCTAAGAATCAAACCATAGAATTCAGGGATATCAGCTACCAGAATGTCGATAACCTGACACACTTTTGGGTTAGACGACAATCTTATGGTCACCTGATTGAGTTCACCAATCACTTCGACTTGGGATCGATCAAGTTGAACTATACGTACTGCGGATTTTTGAGGTTGCACATTCAATTTGGCACATATTGATCTGGGTAAAATGTTCGTTGAAGCACCAGAATCGACCAAGCAATTGTGCACGTTTTTGTTGAATATTTCATATGTGAGAAGAAAAGGAGGAGTATGAGATCTTGATCTTCCTCCAATCAAGGCGATGTCATTTGGATCAATTTTATTGATCATGTTGGTTGGAGGCCTTCCCAGATTGTGGGAAGCTACAGCTGTAGGTAAAGATGTAGTAGGCACAGCATGTAATTCTTTCATCATTATTTTCTGCTAGTGTTTCAATTTACTCAATTCATACAGAGTGATATTAGCCCTAGTCTTCTTCATGTCATCAATGATGTTATACTCCATTTCATCCGACACTATTAGTGTTCTTGATGGAGGCGTTTGATCAGATTGGACTGGGCTAATCTGGGTCACTTTAGCAGTTGTCTTTTTTGTTGCGACCTTTTCTTTTGTTGCAGGGCTTGCGCCCTTTTGTTTTGGGGTAGTTAGGGGAGGATCAAGTTGATTTCTGCTTCTCGTGCTAACAGGAAATGCTTCTTGATCCTCTTCTTGTGGGAGGATGAAGTCCCACATTCCTTGTAGTTCTACGACCTCTTCCTCGTCGGTCTGCCCTTCAGTGGTATTCTCTTCTTCTTCGTCTTCTTCAGATTCAACGTTTGAGACAACACTAGGTGGTCTTACCTCCATGGGAGGGTTTCTTTTAAAAGTCCTAAAGGGCTTTTTCGAAGAAGTCTCTGCTACTTGTTTCTTAATATCAATCATCTCATTTGACATGGCTTTCAACACTTTTTGTAATCCTTCCAAATCGAAAGGATCTTTCGTTTGCTTCTTCTTGGTGTCTTCTTTGAAAGAGATCTTCTTAGATTTGCGTTCTTCTATAGCGGATCTCTTTTCTAGGGCTACCACGCGTTTTTCCACTGCTAACGCTTCTGTCAAGTTGTCAACTAAGGTGGTCTTGTTTGCCCTATCTACGAAGATAGCCAAGTTTGGAGGTAAAGCCGTGATGTACCATTCACATCTTACTTCCTCGCTGGGTTGTGAGGCAGCGGGGATTTTGTTGAGGATCTTATTGAACCTTAAGTTAAAATCTTTAATGGGTTCTCTAGCCTCAGCCTTAAGATTAGATAGGTCATTGATCAATGTCGCCGTGGATCTGTCATCACCAAACTTGGTGAGGAACTGGCTTTGAAAAATGTCCGAGCTTGTGATGGATCCGGAAGGTAACGAAAAGTACCATGACCCGGCTGTTCCTTGCATTGTATAATGGAAAAGTCGGACAACAGCGTCTTCGTTAGTGACTCCGTTAAGATTAACAGAAAGCATGAAATCATTGATATGTTCCTCGGCTAGCATTCCTGCTTTCGGATTGAATTTAGGCAGCCATTTCTCAGGATGGGCCGGTATAGGGCTCAGGGGTGGAGGCATTAAAACTGCCCCAGGATTGTTCCATGGAGACTGAGCCATCGTTGAGTTGCTAGTTAATGGAAGTGCAGAAGACGATCTCTGATGCTGAGAAGATGAAGATATTAAGATCTTTGATGTTTGAAGAGGAAGGTTTGTAGAAGATGGGTGAGTGAGTTGGAATGAAAGAGTGGGTGGTTGACTTCGCGGTGAGGGAGTTGATATGGACGAAGTGGATGAAGGAGTCTGACTGTCAAACTCTGGTGGTGTTTTCCTTGCTCTTTTCCTGGTGGGGAGAGGGAGTTCACTTGGTTGTATGCCAATTTTTTCACTCTTTGATCTGGTAAGGGGATGAGCAGGGTTGTACTGCGAAGTCACGCTGCTTTTAGATTTATCAGACTTCTGGTTAAAAATAGAGAATCCCTGGAGTTTACGAATCAAAGTTCGAATTTTAGGGGGATCAATGATAGATTGGTCTGATATGTTCGAATATGTAGGAGTGGTAGGTACTCGAGCGACTTCAAATTCTGGGTTGAACCGTGTTGGAGAAGTCGAGGGAGTTGATGACGGTGTATTACTCTCAGAATGGTATTTTGATATTTCTTTATGTGCCATTCATAGTTCGTGCCCTCCTTCTAGCGCCAAATATGTTGAGGGCCCTGAAATCGGGTCAACAACAAGGGGGATACCCACCCGGTCGAGAACCTGGTTGGCAGCTCCGTGCCCGTTTGGTGTAGCGGGTCCGATTGGGGATAACGGGACCAGCTTCCCGTTCTAAGGGGGTGTGTGTGTGTAGAGTTCGGTGATGTGTGTGTGTGTAAGATTTGATAATGAAAATATGGAATTATTTCTAAGCTGATCTAATTCTAAACTCTGAGACTAAACTTTATACTACTTTAATCTATCAAGAACAACACATCTAATCTACGCTAACCCGGGATAGAACTTTTTCCATTATGCGATCTAGAAAGATTTCACATAATAACTGGTAATGAAGATTATTCAGCTATTATGAGAATATAAATCAATTAAGATGAACCATCCTGCATAAGAAGTTAAACAAAACGGTTGTGAACAGCATATCGCATAATCAGTTATTCATGTATTAAGCATAAATCAATGACTCCACCGTACAGAAGTGCCAAATGGTAGTCCACTCATTCATATGTTAACATATAAACAACATCAGCTATATATTACTCTAAGAATGCAAGCAGAAAATTCGTCAAGAGATAAAAGTACCATTTATGACTGACCTTATACTCACAGACCTGAAGCAATAATGATCTATTTCTACTTACTTCTAATGCCTACTAAGAGTACAGAAGTGCAACATCAGTAGCAGGTATTAAAATGCAAACATAAATAAATCTTGATCCGTCCATTCATCAAAAACCCCCTCCGAGGGTGCAGAAGTGCATGTTCTGAGGACAAGATTTTTGACAAATTTCCGGACCCTTCTCCAATGCAACGAGAAGGGTTAAATACTACTAACCGGCTAATTTTAATTACACAAATTTAGGGAATGGCTTCAAATGACCGCCCTTTTACTAAAACAAATTTATTTCTAAAAACTGAATCTAATTTCTAACCATTTCTGTAGCTGCTCCTTAGTGTTGTAAGCGATGCGCTGTTCGTTGTGAAAAAGTCGGCTGCTTGTCCTTTCCTTTTATTCAAGCTTCAAAATTAGAAATAACAAGAGCTGGCACCTCTTTCTGGCAAACTAGAAGATATTTTTGAAAGTGTTCTTCTGGAGGAGTGTCTTCACAGCGTGTATTCTTAGTACAACTCAGATTTCTTTCAAACTGATTGTGCTGTTGCTATTTCGGTTTCCGGCCATGCGAATGACTCAATGAGCTGGGGATTTTGTTGCCTGAACGATTTTCTCAATTGAAACTTGTTTCCATTCTTTGTTCCAGGCTTTTCTGAGACATCTTTCCCCCTAAGCGTTTTTCTTTTTGCTTTACCCAATTTGGGACTCAGGATCTTTCATAAACACTTTGCTTTTGTGCGCCTTTGACTCTGAGTCCTAGATAGCCTATTTCCATAAGCATTTGTTGAGTGATACTCTGGGATCCGCGGTCCTGCTGTATGCGGTATCCATCTGCGACGTCATCTCCTCTCCGTTCTTCTAGTTCTGGCGCTTTTCCTTAGATGTTTCCTGCATATAGATTTATATCAGTTGCTGACTTATAGTTCACGTAAATGAAAAGAGACAGAAGAAAAGATTGACATGAAAGCAATTAAGTTCTAATGAATGCATAATCATGTCACCCATTATGACTTGACTCTTCGAAAAATGCAACATAATCATCTTTGGATACACAGGCGTACAATCATTAATTTCCCGTAAGGTGCGCGCCTAACTTTAGGCTCCCAGATCATGCCGAGGAATGCCTGCGACGATTGGCTTCTGCGATTTGCATCGCAGCATCAAAGATTGCGAGGTAAATAGGTGGCATCGCAGCAATTGATAGTCTCATTTGTCGCACACCATAGATCGCAGGTCGCAGCTTTGCATGGTCGCAGATCGCATATCGCAATATCGCAAGGTCGCAAGGTTTTTCGCTTTGTCACTTTGTGCTGCTTATGCGACATTGCGATGTGCGACGTCGCATATCGGCCGTCGGCTGCTCTTTAGGTTCTCCTCTTTTGAGTGCCTTTAATGCACGTGATGCGATGAGTTCTCGCGTCGCTCTTCCTTGGTGTGTTTGTGCGCTTTGGGAAAGCGCTCCTTTTTTCTTTGCGACGCAATATAGCCCTTAGGGAGTTGATACAAAAGATTTTTTCAAACAAAAATATTTTTTGGATTTTTTGGTTAAGGGTCCCCCTTTGCTTGATGTTATTACTAATATCAAACAAAGAGGGGGTTTGTTGGTGACCACAACACATGGGGATTGCAAAAAAGCTTGATTGATCTGTGGAGTCACCAGCTCCTGTTCATTGTCCAGTTGATTAATGTCTAAGGCTTGAAAATTATTTTTGGACATTAGTTTGGCTAAACCTTGTCCCTTTATCATCTTGGTGGCTTTTATCTCAATGTCATACTCAAGGATATTGGTCATCCACTTGCCTCTTTTTCCCTCTATGCCCTCTTGAGTTAATATGTCTTTCACAATAGCATTTGGTACATAAGCAATCACATGTGAATATAAAATGTACATTCTGAAATCTTTGATTGCTTTAACAAGGGCATATGCTTGCTTCTCCATAATTTGGTACTTCAAGGGTGCATCTCTAAGGGCTCGGCTGAAAAATGCAATTGGCTTTTCATTTCCCTGATCATCTTTCTGCAAAAGAACAACAACAATGGTGTGTTCAGATGCAAATGAAAAAATGATGAAATCCTTATCAAATTGAGGACTTGTGAGGATTGGGGCTTGTGTTAAGGTAGATTTTATGCCCTCAAAGACTTGCTTGGCCTCTAAAGTCCATTTTACCTTGGAATCCTTCTTTAACATTTTATTTAGCATTCTTATCAGCTCGGCCATGTTTGGGATAAATCTCCTTAGGAAATTTATCTTTCCTAGGAATGCTTGCAATTCTTTGATGTTTCTCGAATCTCGGATAAGGGATTTGCAAAATGGCTTGGATTCTTTCCGGATCTATTCTAATCCCATCTTTTGAAATGATATGGCCTAATAATTTGCCTTCTTCAAGGCCAAATAAAGACTTCTTGGGGTTCAAGGAGATACCATATTTCCTACAGGTTAGGAACACTTGTCTCAAATGTTTTAGGTGCTCTTGATCAGATTTTGAGAAAGGAGTAAGGTCATCAAGCTAAACCACTAGGAAATAATGGATTTCCTTGGAAAATGTAATGTCCATGGCCCTTTGAAAGGTAGCACCTACATTCTTTAGTCCGAAAGGAATCTTCACATACTTAAATGTTCCACGCGGTGTTGTAAAGGTTGTCTTGTCTTGGTCATCCGGGTGAACAAGTATTTGATTAAAACCCGAAAATCCATCTAGCAAAGAAATTCTTGAAGACCCCACTACTCTTTGTATAATGTGGTCCATTTTTGGCAGTGGGTAGTGATCTTTAAGGGAGACTTGGTTTAGATTTCTTAAGTCCACACATAGTCTGATCTCCCCTATTTTCTCCCTTGTGGGAACAAGATTGGATACCCATTCTGAAAATCTAATGGGTGCTATGATACCAGCTTCAAACATTCTTTTCACTTCTTTTTCAATCAAAGGGAGAAGCATAGGATTGATTCTCCTTAGTTTCTGTTTGAAGGGATTTTGATTTGGTTTTAAGGGAATGGTATGTTGAATAGCGGAGGTGTCATAGGACTTAAGGTCCTCATAACTCCAGGCAAATACATGTTGAAACTCTTTAAATAAATCAACATATTTTGGTTTTTGATCGGGAGGCAAAGAATTGGACAGTTTAATCATTTTGGGCTTCTCTGCTGTCCCAATATTACAGTCTTCCACAACAGCGTTTAAGCGCTGCATCTTTGGCTTTTTGGGGACATCGTTTGAATCAAATATGTCTTCTAGTGGAGTGAGGCCAGCATGTAGAAAGTTGTCTTTTAAATCAATGACTTTAGCCTCTACTTCAGCTATTTCATCTAAATGCATTTGCTTTAGCTCTTGCATGTTTTTCTCATCAAAAATGGTTGGCTGCAGCATTTGATTTGTTGCTTCAGCTGTTATAGTTTACTCATTTTGGCTCATTTGCTGTTGTGGGTCATCCATGGCATCTTCATCAATGTTTAAGCTTGAGAATTCTTGTTGTAAGGTAAGAAAATTTTTGATTTGAGCATCATCCTCAAACACTTGCCAATCTTTGATATTGTTAGGGATAGTAGGCCTATGCTTTATCTCAGTAGTAAAGTGGTAATTGGGCTCAAAGGGCAGCTTGCAAGTGCTAGCAAAAGTAGCTAGACTATGAGCATGCATGTTATGGTTTCTGGAAATCTTAGCAAGCTTGGATTCGGTGAAGGAATTGATTATTTTTGTGGCAGTAGACCTATAAGCTCTTAGCCTATTGTCATTAGTAACAAAGTTACCTGTCATCTATTGAATGATTAAATCAGAGTCACCTAGAATGGACACTTTTGCAGCTCCTAGAGCTTTGAGCATTTTAAGGCCTAAAAAGAGAGCCTCATACTCTGCCATGTTGTTGGTGCATTTGAAGTTTAGTCTGTAAGCATGACCCTCTGCATGGCTGTTATGTGTATTGTGAATCCATATTCCTGCCCCTGCTCCTAGCTTATTAACAGAACCATCAAACTCTAAATACCATGTGATTTCTTGCTTGTGGTTAGTATTAAGAGTTTCAGTCATTTTAGGATTGGGTGGACCTTGGTTTTGTGCTTCATGTGGTTCTTCTTGTATGCTGGTTGCACTAATTGTTTTAATAGTTTCATGGGTATGGGCAACCGACTCTTGATTGATACATGTTTCTTGTTCTAAAGGCAATGGCTTCTCATCAGTGGGAGGGCAGCTATCATCAGTGAACAATATAAAGGAATCCATATCAGAATGGATTGAGTAAATGGGAAAGTTTTGAGGTTTTTCCTCACTACTTACCACATACTTCATTAGTGTTTCTCTATACAGTCTCTTTGGTTGCCCAAAGACTGAAATAGTGGCATAAGAGAAGTCTAGTTGGAGAGATCCTTGGAGTTTTGCTCCCCAAGATCTTGATAAGAGCATGCCATACTTTGGTGGAATGTCAGCAACCACCACGTCCATTAGGATCTTTTTTTTGGGAAATTGGAATAAAGACACACAAAGGTCTTTGATTAAGCCTAAACACTTGACCTGGCTAGAATCAAATGAGAATAAGTCTTTATAGGGTCTAGTGATATCAAGGTTTAGTTTCTCCATTACAACTTTGGGCATTAGATTGTGTGAAGCACCTAAATCAAACATAGCATTGTGCAACACTTAATCATGAATGTGCAAACAGACATAAAAGGGTAGAACAACTCCATGTCCTAATTTACCATTGACTTTAGGACCAAAAAGTAATTCAGGTTGATTATCTAAGACATTAACATAATCTCTGTTCTCTGGCATTTGCAGTGATCTTTTGATTTGCTGTCTGTACACATCATGTTTGGCAAGCTCAGGGAGAGGAATAGATATCTTTAATTTACCAATTTCTACTTCTAAATCGAACGGTTTTTCTGACTGTGTTTTAGTATTGTGACTAGCAGATTTTCCCTTTTCAATTGTATCTTTAGTGATCTTCTCTTGGTTATCAATGATTTCTTGAGATTGTTCTGTTTTGGGAAGGCTTTGAGGAGTGCCATTTACATTGTCTTTTGAGGGAAATGATACAAAATGCTGGTTATTAGAGGGTTGCATGTTAGATACATCCTCTATGGTCACTTCTTTTAATTTTGGGTTTGTTTTATCAATAGGTTCTGTGATAGCGGCCTTGTCTTTTACTTTCTTAGCTGGATTTGCATCCTTTGGCTTGATGGGATCAGACACATCAATGGTTCTTGTTCTCAATTTGTATTGTTATGGACTTCGTAGACAGCTGAATCATAGCGTTGTTTGAAGTCAAATGACTTTCCAGACTTGGTCTGAAATTGATTTATATCATGGTCATCTTGGTCTTCTTGGGTTAGGAATACTTGTTGTTCACTTTTCAAACCCATCAAGTTTATGTGAGTGTCTTTTGTCTGCTCACTAGATGTGGATGCTTCAGCATAGTTTTCATGAAAAGGAGGTCTTATATCATGGTCAGGACTTGCCCTTCCAACTTTTGGGTTCTGATTTTTCTAAGGTTTGGATTTCTGATAGGATTGTTTTGCTGTCCTTCCCATGAGGCTTTTCTTTCAATAATTCCCATTCTATTTTCAAAGGTGTCCATACCTTTGATGATTGTGTCCAATTTTTGCTCAAAGGCTGAAGGTTCATCTTTGAAAGTGGTTCTCTCAGCTCTTGATCTATTTTGCTTGGCAATCAGATTTGCCTCCACACTAACAGCTACATTCTGCATGTGTGCTAAGGTTTGAGGGACTCTTTCTCTTAACTGATAAGCCATGTCTGAATCAAATCCATCAGGGAATTTGTATAAAGCAATATCAGGTGGAGGTATCAGGTTTTGTGGAATAGCATTGTAAACATTGTTAAACCTGGCACAATAGTCTAAGACAGCTTCTTGAGGACCTCTTTTGATAGTGTCATACTCGGATAATATGTGCAGAGGGTCTTTCTTCTTCTCCCATCTGTTGAGAAATGCTTGGTAAAGGGCCTCTGGGTCAGCTATGGAATTTGCAGCAAGTGCTCTAAACTAGGGCCTTACATCTCATGTTAAACTTTGGACAAAATTATTCATTCTTACACTATCATCATCTATTTCATAACTCTCAAAAAAGTCCTGCATTTTCTTGGTATGTTTCAGGGCTGTGCAAGAACCAGTAGCATCAAAGTATGCGATTTTGGTTTGATAATCCTGAGGCATAGCCCCTGGATTTGTAGGTAACTGTAAGGGTGCATATCTGTTAGCCATATTTACAGGGATACGTGGAACAACTGGAACATCTGGAACAGCTGTAATAACAATGGTGGTAGTGGTAGTATGCGCAGTGAATGGAGGTGTGGAAAAGGTGCTTGGAGCGATGGATGATGAACAAGGGGAAGTAGGGGTTGAACGAAACAAAACTTTAACATGGGTTGGAAAACAACTTGGCTGAATTGTTTCATGACTAGAATTAGAAAACACTTCTTGTTTTTGTTTGCTAAGGTTTCTAGAGATTAAATTGGGGTTTTCAAAAGCAACTGGTGTATTTGGGTTTGGGTTTGACCTAGTATTATATGTTTTCTTCTTGGGAGCCAACTTCTAACTTGTTTTTTGGAATTTTCTGAATAAAGTCCCCAGTGGAGTCGCCAATGATGTTATCACTCAGGTTGTCCCTTGGCTCCTTAAGGGATACGGCTGAGGTAACCACAAACCAATATTTGGGCTGCAGGTCCTAGCCTACCTGCAGTCAGAGAGGGCTCTCTCTTTAAAATTTAACTTTGTTTTGGGTTGATTTTAGGCTAGTTATGGTGTACATGGGTTTTGTTTTGATTTTGGTGGGAAGGATGATGTTTTTCAAGTAGGGTTGGGATGCATAGTATGAGAAGTTCAAACCATTGGGCATGGAGTCATGGATTAGGGCTTGCTGTTGCGTTTTCTTCATCACAAGAGGAATACGGAGCAGGATAGATACACATAGAATAATATTAGGCTAGAATAAAGATGGGATGAAGGTCAGAAATGAAAGGCAACTAAGAATCTTTCATTAGCTAACAGAGAGGGAAGGTGGATGAAAGTTTGTCTAGGAGTAGTCAAGAATTCCTAAATAATAGTCATATGTGAAAGAAATAGGGTAAACATGATCATTTAAGTATGCATATTCATAACCATTTCTAAAGAAAACATATAGAAATAACCATAACTAAGCATAGGGTGCAGTCAAGCAAAACCTAAGCTATTCTTCTTTCTTGCTATTTATATGGTAACACAATGGTGCATAAACATATGTAAATTGTAAACAGAGATAGGAAAACACTTATTGAGCCATGTAGTAGCACAAGAATTCCATAGTCACTCTTTGGCCATTAAATAACACAACAGTCAAATCTTCATCCAAAGCATTCCAGTAGTCTTTGATTACAGAGCTTCTAAAAAATACAACGCAGGTCCAGAATGAGGATTATCAACCAACCAACCCTTTAAAAAATGAATTAGGGTGGTTTATATAGAGAAAATATCCAAAAATATCTATTACAGCTTAAACATGTCTGAGGGAAATGAGTTCTTTAACCTAATCTTGTCCTGAAAATAATGCAAGAAAATATCTTTTGAGCTGCACTAGAGGCAGCTGTATCAAAATGAGTTAATATCTATCCTTATGGCTCTGTGCTATTCATTTAGCCATAAATGTGCTTTGGGCTTTGATCCCTTGCTCTTGAGTGGCTTTGATGTGCATTAACTGTGATCTGAGAGCCTTAAATGGCTTCACCGATTTCTTTGACTTTGCTTGGGGGCCTTTAATGTTCACCTGCTTTGGTATTGCTGGTCTGATACTCTTTTCTGCTTCACTGATACTCTTTGATTTAATTTAGGCTTCATCTTTCCTCTGATACTTTTTCATAGTTGATTCGGGCCACTTTCCATCTCTTGATACGTTTGAAACTGTCAAATCACCCCCTTTCTGCCCTACATGAAGAAATCCTGTTAATTTGTGAATTTTTGGGCCTGCTAGTAGCTTAGCAATAAGCAGCCTTCCATTTTGATCATTTTTCTTAGTGATGCGCGATTAGCACTAAGCGCTAATCGCGCATCAAAAACTGCCTTAGTTTTTCATTCCGGGCATCCTTCGCTGCGATTTTTCGCCCTTCGTGCCCTTTTTTGGTGATGACATCAGCATGACATCAGCGGTGCGTCCCGGTACAGCAGTGACGTGGCAGTACGACAGGGTGACGTGGCATAGGACACGGTGGCGGGATAGGGACGGAGGCAGATGAGGTAGAAGTGACACGTAGCAGTGGGGGGTCGACACAGAGGTGACGTAGCGTTGATGTGGTGTTGACGTTAGGGGCGGAGAGACAGAAGGCGATTTGTGGTTTCATCGGATCGCCTTCTGTACGAGAGCGGTAGTTGTCAGAGGAGCTCCGATGCAATCAAGGGCAGACACACGTCCTTCTTTACGACGACAAAACCGTCGTGCTATCAGACGCTAACTATCGAGTGATGGGGCGGCTCCGAAATCGCCGATGGCCGTTGGATCTGGAAGGGCGGATCGGAGGGCTGTCAGAGCGCGGAGCTAGCGGCAAGTTTATGTGTGGGGGCCCGCTCGAATATTAAATTAATATTGCGT
Source organism: Pinus tabuliformis (assembly GCA_031772625.1). NCBI lineage: Eukaryota > Viridiplantae > Streptophyta > Pinopsida > Pinales > Pinaceae > Pinus > Pinus tabuliformis. Next base: position 1,090,101,702 of record CM062807.1, read on the forward strand.
GACGGGCTTTCAAACTTTGGGTTTGTGGGTAATGTGGGTTTTACATGGTTTGTGCGCCGGGGTACAGTTTAATCAAAATATTTAAACCAAACCCGAGAATGTCAGCGCGCAGGGTAAAACATTAAGGTTTATGGGTAAGAGAGGGGAAGGGAATGGTTATTATTTTAACCAGAGGTTAAGCTAACTACAAGGTTAAGACGCGGAAGGCTAATGCTAAGCCCCAAATGAACTTAGCATTTCCCAAAACTGATGTTATAGGGCTATAGTGCCAGGGGATGGGAATATGTACATAGGGGAGCTATTTAGTGCTTTTAGTAAGGGGAAGGGGAAATATATAGGGATTTACATAATAATGTTAGAAGTTAATATGAATTTGTGAGGTGAAGTGTAGGGGGCTAAGTTTGTGAACTGAAACTTAGGCATAGGTAGTGAATGGACTGCGAAGAAATGATTTTTACACAAGAAATGTGGCTTCTTTTCACTGAAGAAAGTCAAAGCTTGACTCAGTATTTTACAAAAATGAAGTGATAACAGGACTAGTTGGGCAGATCCCAAGGTCCTCAAGGGGATGTTAGTGAGTGATTTGGGGAATAAGAAGAAGGGGGAGTTAGACATGCCTCGCTTGAGCTCCTCCAAATGAAAAACTGCCTCATAATTGTGATATGAATAGATATAACAGTTGAAAACATGAAATGGATCACATAGCTTGATTCTGCAACCACAAAACTACTTACCTAACCTATTTACCTAGCATTTTTTCTTCTCTTTGCAAGGGTGCATTTGGACTTGCAGACCCTGATTATGCTCTTTTCTTTTGAGTGCCTTCCTATCTAAAATCAACCCTTATCTCTTCCAAGGGCCCAGATTAAGTAGTTGGGCTCCTTCATTTCTCTACCTGGCTACTGATCTGCCAAGATTAAGCTGTTTGGACAGATATTCATTCTCTATCTTCTAAAACAAGCAATTTAAACCTAGGGAAGCCAAAATTAAGCTGTTTGGCTTTCCCTTATCTGTAAAAGTCTTCAAAAATGGTATGATTCTTCAAAATGGAACTTCTTGGAAATATGGAACCTTGCAGCATGGAAATATGACATATTTGGCATGTAAAATAGTCAATCATAAAATATGAAACCTATTGCAATAGGAGGCTAACAGGGTCAAGAATAAAAAGTATGCAAGATCATGCAATCCTTGTATGGCCTAAAAATGCATTGTGAACCTAGTATGAAAAAGTAACTAATAATCTTCTGAAATTAAATTTGAAGCACTTTCATCTTGATGATGCAACTTTATTTGTCAAGAAAGTTTGAAAATTGTTGTCTATATTGTTGTATATGTAGATGATCTATTGATAATAGGGACTAATGAAAACTATATTGCATACATAAAGAAATATATATATTTTTTTGTAATCCAGAAGAACTTAGCATCCCTCCTGACACATAACTACTAGTTTACCTATGGTCGCTGCGATATATTCTCCTCCCCATATGCTAGGTCACAATAGGGGGAATTTTAACCAGTGTCTTTTGAGTTTCAATGATTTTAGATTTATTGGATTAACCAATTTAGCTTCCCCCTTGAGACTATAAAGAAAGAGTTAAAGAAATGATTTGAGATGATATATTTGGGACACATTTATTAATACTTGGGCATTGAAGTGACCCGACATCCAAGGTATATATTCCTCTCTCAAAAGAAGTACAATGTATAATTGTTGAATGAAATATTAAGCTCACATTTAAAGAAGGAAATGAATTTGAGGATGCAACTATAAACAACTTTTGGGAAGTATTATCCACCTCAACACTGCTAGAGATTCTATTTCATTTTCTATTAGAACCTTTTCTACATTTATGCAAAAGCCTTGTGAAGGACATCGGTCTACTACAAAAACAATACGCTAAAGTGCTTCAAAGGAACTTAAGACTTTGGACTCAAATATTTATAGGTGTATGACTTCAGATTGATTAGATATTTTGATTCAAAATTTGATGGAGATAAGGGATATGGAGTATCTAATTCTAGATATGCTATGAGTCTTAGGTGAAGAGTTGTCTACTAGTGGTCATGCATATAGTCATTTCCATTAAATTGCACAACAAAGGAATAATATGTGGTAGTTGTAGAAGAAACCAAGGAGATTGTGTATCTCAAGAAAATTCTTGAAGATTTTTCGGAGAGATAAGTGAAATATACTCCTCTTTTGATTGAAAATACTTCTGCAATTAAATTAACCAAGAATCCTAAATTTTATGATCTAAAAAACCATATCAACATAAAGTAACATTTTATTTGACATCATGTAGAGGCTAAGACTATTCATCTACGACATCTTCACCAAAGCACTTAGAAGAGAATATTTGAAAGATTCAGAATGATGCTTGAACTTTCAAACATCCCTTTATATTGTGGGGGTGGGGGCACGCGGAGAATCTTAGACACCTAATCCTTAGGGATTGGGTACAAATTTGTAAATATGTAAAATGTAAATTTGAATAGCTAGAATATGAAGATACTTCGGAATTTGAATCCCAAGGAACATTCCTCTTCATGTATATAATTATGCTCACATGAATTAAAATCACAATTTTGGGAGTTAAGCATCCTCATCTGACACAACCAAAACAATCTAAGTCTTCAACCATGGAAAGGTATAAGGTATATAAACTTTCTTATCTCTATTTGTACAAGCATGAGAATTTGTGCCCAAGCTCTATCTAGAAAATATCTCATGGGCTATGCTAAACATTTCACTAGGTTTTGTGTGTGTGTGTGTGTGTGTGTGTGTGTGTGTGTGTGTGTGTATAGTGTGTGTGTGTGAGAGAGAGAGAGACAGAGAAAGAGAGAGAGAGATTATTTACTCATATTAATTTATTATACTATCATTTCATTTTCCAATAGCCTCATACACAAGCATGCATCAATGTAGGTTTTAACCCCATACATAAATTACTTGCATATGAATTATAAAAACATAAAATAAACAATGGCGAGAGCATAAAACATAAAATAGATATACATAAAGATTTTTCCCCTGGATCCCAAAACTAGGACTACTAGATTGATTTTTCATTATATTCCTTTCAATGTTACAATAAATATATATACATTCTAAAGCATCCATAAACCCCAATCCATTAACCATCGATTAGAAAATAATCATAGTTCCCTTGATCAGATCTACAAAATACCATTGGCAGAAAACCATCATGACCAAAACCATGCGTGAAAACCATGCACAAAGCCATAGGTAGGTATTTCTACCAAATATAGGGTGAAAAAAAAAATTCCCCAGGCCGCTGCCCCAGACCGTGTAGAGGGGGGATACCACCCCCTCAAACTGCCTGACAGGGAGGGATGCCGCCTCTTCTGTGACCCCTCTACTGTGCTCAGAGCAATGAACAAGGTGACTACTTCCCCTCGTGTGACCCCACGTGCATGGGGCTAGTCGTGGAAAGAACAGAACACACACCCAACATTCTCCCACTTGTTGTTTTCTTTCCATGGGGGGCCACATGAGAGCTTATTCATTGGTCCAGCTGTGAAACACCCATTGCTCCTCTACACCAAGAAAATTTCTCAGTTCTCACAGAATTCATCAATGCATTTTCAGTATTCTTTAGAGTTTCCACCTTTACCAGAGACACATTTTTGTCCTCAACCATATCCCTTACAAAGTGATATTGAACATCAATGTTCTTTGTCTTTGAATGATAATCATAGTTCTTTGCCAAGAAAATTACACTTTAGCTATCATAGTCTATCCTTATAGCTCGTTGTACTAACCCCATACTTGAACACAATATTTTCAACCAAAATACTTCCTTGCTTGCATGAGTGGCCACCATGTATTCTGCCTCTGTAGTTGAAAGTGCCACTATAAACTATCTCTTACTCATCCAAATGACAAAAAATTCAAATAGGTTAAATACATACACACTTGTAGATATTCTTTGATCTAGATGTCCAGCCCAGTCTACATCAACAAATCCATGGATGTCCAAAACTCTATCAAATCCTAGTCTTCCTTGGTAGCATAGATCATAATCACTAGTGCCATGAAAATACCTGAAAACCCACTTCAATGCTATCGAATGTTCCTTCCCAGGTTTTGACATAAACCTGCTTAATACTCCCACTGAATGTGCAATGTCTCGTCTACTACAAACCATTGCATACATCAGGCTACTAACTGCACTTGCATATGGAACACATGACATGTCATCTTCCTCTTCTTGTATCTTGGGACACTGTTCAACAGATAAATTTACACATACAAGAATATGAACCTTCATTGATTTACTATATTGCATATTAAACCTCTATAATATTGTCTTGAAATACTTCCTCTGGTTTAATGAGAGCTTTCTTTTTACCCAATATCATTCAATTTCCATGCCCAAAATATAGTTTTCAAAACCAATATCTTTCATGTCAAATTTGGAGGACAATTGGTTCTTGAATTCCTGGATAATTTCTTTGTTATTTCCAATCAACAACATATCATCCACATAGAATGCGAAATAAATAACATGGTCAACAATTAATTTAAAATATGCACAATGATATTCTTTTCTTTTGGTGAATCCAATTCCCCATATATATGTATCAAATTTCTGATACCACATTCTTGGTGACTGTTTTAACCCATATAGATAATTTTTTAACATGCATACTAGTTCTTTCTTATTCTTCACCGTAAAGCCTTCAGGTTGATTCATGTATATCTCTTTTTCCAGATCCTCGTGAAGAAATGTTGTCTTCAAATTCATCTATTCTACCTCAAAATAAAAAGCAGCAACAACATATAAAAGTAACCTAATGGAAGCTACCTTGGCAACAAGAGGAAAAATATCACCAAAATAAATTCTCGGCACCTGGGAATAACATTTTTGTACCAACTGAGATTTGTATTTCTCCACCTTGCCTTCTGCATTCATCTTCTTCTTAAACACCCATTTGATGCCAATGGGTTTCTTTCCAGTCGAGAACTCCACCAGACCCCAAGCCTCATTTTGTACAAAGATACCATTTCATCAACCATGGCCTCTTTCCACTATTTTCCATCCTCTGAATCTACTGCTTTCGTGAAAGTTCTGGGATCATCAGTAATAATAGATAAAGGAAAATTTGAACATAAAGCAGCTGGTCTATACGTTTCTGGCTGCCTTATTTCTCGAACTAATCTTCTCACAACTAGAGTTTGTGTCTCTTCATCTTCTAATTCCTCTTTTGTGGTAGAGTCTGATTCCTCTTCCTTTATCTCAAACTCTATTTTCTTAGTTTCGTTTGGTAGGAATTTATGTTTAATAACATCTTTCAACTCTCTAAACACCACGTCATGGTTGTACACAACCTTCCTTGTTTCTGGGTTCCAAATCTTATAACCATTAAACCATCCTTATACCCAATAAAGATATACCTTTCAGGTTTACTATCCAACTTGGTTCTTTTCTCCTTTGGAACCTGTACATATGCATCACATCCAAATACCCTCATATGTGAAAGAGAGGGTTTCTTACGAGTCTATACCTCTTATGGAGTCTTATCCTCAAACACTAATGAAGGTGATTTGTTGACCAGGTAACATGCAGTCTCCATTACCTCTGCCCAAAATTATTGTCCTAACCCAACACCAACGAGCATGCTTCTTACCTTTCCCATCAACATCCTATTCATTCTTTATGCAACTCCATTTTACTAAGGTGTGTATGGAGTAGTCTTCTGCCATGCAATACCACATTTCTTACAAAACTCTTCAAATTCCTTCTTGCAAAACACTCCACCATTATATGTTCTTGACACCTTTATCTTCTTCTCTGTTTGGTTTTCCAGTGGAGCCTTAAATTCTTTAAACTTGTCAAAGACTTCAAATTTCTTCCTGAAGAAATATATCCATGTACTCCTTGAGAAGTCATCTATAAATGATACATAGTACATAGACATACCTAGTAATAGAATTGACATAGGTCCAAACACATCACTATGCACCAGCTTTAATATCTGTTTCGCCCTCAGGCTATACAATTTTTTTTGCAAGAACAGTTTATTCACTAGAGACTTAGATTGGTACAAAGTCCCTAACTCATCCCATAAAGCCTTCACCAAAGCTTCCCCTGACACGTTCAATAATATTGAATATGAGATACACAACTGTATTGTGCTCTTTACCTTCCGATCCAACTTTTTCCAGTCTTCAGCTGACATTATTGTTGGTTTAGTACCCTGATCTACCATGATCCACTGATCTTTATCCACCAACAGATCCTTCATCTTGAGTTTCCATAACTCAAAACTTTGACTATTAAATTTCTCAATCTCTATCTTTCCATTGCTCGCCATCTTATTTCACTACAAGAATCGATCCCATAGATCTACCATTAAACATGGTCTACTATAGTTTTGAGTAAAACCCCTTAGCAGAAAAGGCGTCCCCTTGAAGCCAAAATAGTCGTGATACCAAATGTAGGCTTTAACCCTGTATAAAAATTACCTATACACAAATTCTAAAAATAGAAAATAAACAATGACGAGAGCATAAAACAAAAAACATATATACACAAATATTTTTCCCCTAGATCCCAAAACCGGGACTACCAAATTTATTTTTCATTATATTCATTTCAATGTTACAATCCATTAACCCTGGATTAGAACATAACAATAGATCCCTTGATCGGATCTACAAAACACCATGGAAAAAAAATATCATGCCAAAAATCATGTGCCAAAAGCACAGAAAAAAACAAATGTAGTTCTACCTACCTAATATAGGGTCAAAAAAAAGTTTCCCTGGGCCACTACTCCAGACCCTGTAGAGGGGGGTTACCGCCCCCCTCAAACACCCCTATAGGGGGGGCTGCCCCGCCCCCCCTGCTGCACCTGGTGCAACGAATAGGGGGAGCTACGATCCCCCGTGTGACCCCCCCCCCCCCCCGTTCATAGGGATAGTCGTGGAAGTAATATAGCAGACACCCAACAATCAATATATAGAACAAACAATTCATGTATCAAGAATTCAATCCTCCAATACATAACTAAATAAGGAAGGTTCTTATCTAATTAATTCATGCCCTTCCTTTATATAATTTGTCCTAGAATAGATATAAATGTATATGCATATACATAAAAAAAGAAAGACATATTATTGTAGAATTCGTCATAGAGAGTTTCATAAAACACATCAATCAAGTCAAGCATTGATATTCCTTTAAACCTTCTTTACAGTAATTTTAGAATAGCACCACATAACTATCATCAATCTTAGGCTCCTTACCCTTTTAGGAGCCAATAAGTTTTCATACCAATTGACATAAATGTAAATAAAATTAATTTAACTCTCTAATTTGATTGAACATGTAGTTACACACAATAACATTCATAAAATTACTTATCCATAATATTTTTCATACTATATGCATTTTGCAATTAAACCAAATAGAAAATAAGAGTCATTTTTTTTTTTGTATGTATATGTGTGTGTTTCTATAAATTCAAGCCACCAACCAATTGGAAATGATCAATTTTCCACCCAACCATGGCCTTAGTTGTAGTTGGCCAACCCCTAGTTAGGCCATGATACCACAAGGGTAACTTCTTCAAACAGTTGGAAAATTGGTTAGATGAAGGAAATTCTCCCTCATAAGCATGAGATAAACATATATCTCCTCTTTCCCACTAAGCTTAGGGTCTCCATGATTTCTATATTCCTATTAACTACCTTTAATAGCATATGATGACATACCTTTACTACTCTATAGTCCCTTAGTGATTTCCTTGCCTCATGCTTGTCATGATCCACCAAAAATGATCAAATTGTGAATCTATTAGCTTTTTAATGATCCCAAGTGTTCTACGCTCAAATTGAAGGAAAAAATTGATGCATGAGCATTAGAGCTTCCCAAATCCTTCAATTTTTTTGAAGAAAAGATCCAAAAGAGGTTTCAATTTTAAAAAACAATTCTAGTTCCTTATTTCTAAATATTTTTAGTTCTTTTAATTATTATAGAATAGTTTTAGAAAATTTATCAATACAAAAGATTTTATCCATAAGGAAAAAGAAAGTCCGCCTTGAAAATCATGAGAGCTATAGTGAATAAATCATGAGAGATTTAGGGAATAAATCATGGAATGATTTAGGGATCTAGGAAAATCCAATCTTTTTCTAAAGTTGTATTTAATCATTTTAATTCTAAGGGAAAAGCTAATCGCTAAAATTGAATGAATAATCAGGCCATAGAAAAGAAGACAATTTTTTATTATATGTGTATGTACATATATTAATTACTAAAATAGAATTTCATACAATTATGATGTTCATGAATTGTTTACGTTTTTCTGTGATTTAGAATAGTTTTAGTATTTGTGAAATTTAGAACTAGCACAGTTTTAGGATTGTGTGAAGCCTAAAATTAATGATCAATTAACTTACAAAATTTTCATGTGAAGAAGTAATCTCATGTAAGGATTAAGTAAAACTTACAGTTTCGTGGACTCAGAGAAGAATTCAATACATGTAGAATTCATTGTGTGTGGATTATAATTTTTTGCATGATTAATTCATTGCGGAATGAATTAAAGGACTTAATTGAATATCAAATGAGGATTTGGAGGTAGTGTTAAATAATAATTGAGGATTCAATGAAAAATCAAGGAATAACAAATCCTTTGAGGTGAAATTGGCATAATGTTTTGGTCCTTACTGAATTGCATATCCATGGGAATGTGATTTGAGTTCCTTCAGCTACTGGAATGATCCAAGACCTTTTAATTCTATGATGTTGATAGAGTTGCATTTAGAAGAGCATAAAGTAACATATTTTCATTATTAAAGAAGAGGAAACATGACAATGATCAACAAATCAAAACCAAAGACATTTGATAACGCAGTTGATTCGGTGTGGGCTATGTCTTTGGGCTCGATGTCAAGGTGGTGTTGGTTGCTTCATATAATGCTAGAAATGATGATGATGTACATGGACAACACTTTGTCATAGCAATGTCATATTCCCTCAGACAAGCGTGGCTTGTCTCTCCACAAGACATTCCGCTTACATGAATTCTCACTCAAGAAAGCTTCCTCTTAGCATGAAAAACTAGAATGATCTCACACAATGTGGCAATGAGCATCACTTCAACATAGTTACATAAGGATCTCCACAATAATACATAGCATGAAAAGCTAAATACATCTCACATAATTTGGCAAAATCAATCCCACAACATAACATCAAAGAAGGATCTCAAAACATAATACATCATCTGAGTAATTATAAAGGAAAACATGACATGACTAATTCATGTACCTTCACCTCTAAAGTTGGCCGAAAAATGGAGGGCTCAGTTGCAAAATCTAAGGGCACCATTGAATTTCTATCATAGAGAGGTGTAAAACTGACTATCCATTTGTCAAATTTTGACACAGTCAAAATTTGGGCCTACAGGAATCTTTTAGATTTCGTATGATTTTCCAAAGATTTTGTTCTCTTGGCTGACTGGAAATATGCAACTCAGATCCCAAATATGATCTCGCCATCATGATCCTTGTGAGATTCTGATATTTTGAGTATAAATTGGCTGCATTCTCACTCTAGTGAATTTCAGCCTCAAAGGTATCTACAAGATTCCCTCAAGATTCTTCAAAGATTCTGCTCTATTGGGAATATACAAATTTGATGCTTAGATGGTGATTTTGATTTCACCATCACATTCTCTGCAAAATTCCGGTTAAAATGAATGTAAACTGCATATCGTTTTGATAAAATGAAAATTTACCTCCCCATGGAATATTTCAAGCATCCAGGAATATTCTCTGCAGTAGTTTCTATGTCTTGGAACGCGTGCCAGCATGGTTCCACCTCTGACCTGCAAATCATGGTTCTGCTCCTGGCTCAAGGTTCCGTTGTATGGGTTTCGCCTCTGCAATAAAATATTAACATTTGTTGAAAAATCTATCGGCCCCTCTACTGCACTAAAAGTAAAATTCTTATATTTTTTGGGGGTGGACTTTGCAAAGGTGCTACCCATTATGGATTGGTTTGGGAAGACGAATGGAGGTGGGGTGGTCGGGGTTCAAACCCTGCCGACACCCAAACTGTGGCATATATTTTTTTGTGGTTGGTAAGCCATTGGAATGACGTGGTATGGTTCCGTCGCATGTGTTGATCGTTTACTTATATCTCATACCACCTGCTTGGGGGCCGACCATGTGGCTTGGGCGGGTTCGACCCCAACTGACACCCTTATTTTTTGCTCCAACATTACTGTTAGTCTGAGGGCCATGGGGTGGGATTCCTGGTCAACTGGACCCCGACCTCAATATATATAATCTGTTTTATATGGTCACAATGGTGGCGGGGGTGACAACCTGCCCCCCATTAATTTTGGCATGTAGTTGGATATGGGTGGCGGGGTTGGTTGCCCACCACCTAATATTATATTTTTTAATCTTGTTATAACCATGGACCTATTTTAAAATTTCTCAAAACTATAGGTTATTGGACATCTTAAGTGTCCCACAAATTTTTCCTGAAAGTGACCGGATTTCGATGCCGGAATTGACCAATTTGCTACCTCCTTAGTTTGACACTTGTCTAAATCAACCCTCAACTTTCACTGGCTCTATCTCCTCCATACAAACTCAAATTTGAGTGTCATTCACGCTATTGGAATTAGGGCGATGAGCACTTTGATATAATGCTGAGTTTGTTGAAATTTGAACACTTTGAACTTTGACCATTTCTGAGCCCTCTTGGACTTCTGCATGTGTTTGGAGCCACCTAGATCAATCCTCCTCACTGAGGAGATTTCGGTCCTCCAAAAGCATGAAAATAATTTGCAACTATTTTGTACATTGTTTGCACCACAAGTGTTCTAATAGGTCACCCTTCCTTCTCCTTGACGTTTGTCCTTCAGAGCCATAAGTGATGAGCCGACACCTGCATCCTGTGGAAACCTATAATATAACCTTTTGCAAATTACATGATTAATTTACATGACCAACTAATGATCCAAGCATCCCATGCTTGCCATGAGTTTATAACACATACTCTTTGGTCAAGTTTACATAAAAATGGAAATAATACACTAACTATGAAAGCAAGGCCAAAATATTATTATTGCTTCAACAAGTGATGGAATCATCACTTTTACAATGTAAACTGCAACACATGATTTAGAAAAATAAGGCCATGACAAGTTAATACATCTAGAAAAACCATTTCTCACTTATCAAAGTGAATAGGTCAACTCCCTATGGTTGATTCACTTGCCGATCAAAATTTTCAATTAGTTCATGCACGAATGCTTTGTCGTTAAGGTGCTGCTTTGGATGGAGCCTCCAACATGTGTCTCTTTGATGACCACTTCTATTGCAATGACTAAAGAAAGCATTCTTCCTCTAGATCTACTTAATATGCTTCTTCTCCTGATGTGGAGAAGGCCTTTCACACCCCATCCTCTTTTGTACTGCCATTCTCTTCCAGCACTCAGCAAATGCATGGTTATGTAAAACATAAAAACTACATGTTTTTCAATGTCATGATCTACGTTCATCATAAACAACATGATTGTAATAAAAATGAACACTAGAATATTGAGACTTATTATACCTTTCCTGGTTGTCTCTAGTGCAATTCTGGCGATAAGAACTTTCCTCAGCTCTTTCTCTGCAATGTGCACTACCATGGGATGATGGTGATGCATTCCCATCATTCTCTTTCCTTGATAGTTTCAACAATGCTATGAAATATTATGACACCTTAGAGCATTCTCCTTCGGTGTGTCCCAAATCTGTGAATGAAGGTCTCTGCACAACCTTCAATGGCTGAGTTATGCCTTGGCCATTAACACCAAGTCCTCTTCCTTTGTACCCCATTTTCGTAAGGAGTCTCATGCCATTTTTTGTAATCAGTATCTCCACATTTCCAATAGAAATAACATCATGTGAAGATGAATCTAAAGAAAAACCAACGTTGTTTACCTAAACTATTGTTTCTGATATAGGTGATGAGGGCTTCTCTAAGTCTTTGTTGAGCTTCAACTCCTCCAAGGCCTCTGTTGTGGCTTGTGTTAGTGTCAGTATCTTCATCCTTCCATCAGTGATCAAATTCTCTTATTGCATTGCATTGTTAGGTGTCTCATCCGATCAACTGCATTCCATTAGGATCATGGATCATTTGATGGTAGGGGCATATTATACATTTTCCCTCATGTTTCTTACATACTGACCCATTTTCATACATCTAGATCATTTGCAGTCATTTTTTGTCTTTAAATCTGCAAAAGTCATTTTTACGGTTTTAGGTCACGTTAGGTCTAGGGTTTCGTCAATAAGGTCTTGAAAACACTCAATAATGGTCAGCAGGTGCATGAGGAGGTCAAATAAAGTCTCAGCAGCAATAATTTCAATAATTACATGCTCAATGATTGATTTTTTGATGTGTTTCGTGAAATTTAAAAACATAGTTTTTATATGTTTCATGTAATAAATTTCATGTAATTTCATTTTCCATATGTAATAATTTCAGAGGTAGCCGCGGTCACCTTGCCAAGCCTTTGATACTTCCTTTCCTACAAAAGAAACAAAATGCTAAAGTATTTAGTCCATCAAAGGCAAAAATAAAGCGAACTTCCCAAAACAGAGTTTTTAAAGCAAGTGAAAGTCAAACCTTAGCAAAGTAGGTTTTCTTGAGTGAAAACGTAAAAGCCATGGCTATATAAAGTTTTTTCAAATCAAAGGAGGCTCATTCGTGTCCACAAAGTGAAGAGAGAAATTTCATTTCAATTTTTAAAGGCCAAGAGAGCAATTTTATGTTTAAAGGGTAAAAATCGGTGGCACGGCGCACCTGGGTTAGAGCGCGGTGCACACATTCGGAGCAGCGCACCTGGTAGTGTTTTGCAGTGCATTTTTACAATGGGTGCGGTGCACAGAGCCAATGTGGTTCACCTATGAGGTGGAATGGCGCACAAGACTACAGCACCCAAAATCGCTCACATCTTCCTCCAAAACTCTCAAAATCGCTAATTCCTCATTGTTCAAGTAAGTTGACACTCCCTCATGACCAATGAATGAGTTTTCCTAGTGTTTATGGTGATTCAATAGGAAAAAATTGAAACCCTAACTACTTGCACAATTTGTTGAAAAACCACTGCCTAGGGTTTACATATTGCATTTTTTGCTGCTAAATCCCACTCCTATCATTTTCACTCCCTCACTTCATTTTCTCCCTCCCTTTTCATTCATATTTACCCATTCCCTATTCCCTATATCCCTAAATTACTAACCCTAATCCGTACCTTTACTTATCCCAAACCCTAAATATTATTCCCTAAACCCTTTCATTTCACCAAAAAGCTACAAACAACATCCCCAACCCCTCATAGATAGTCCCCTCACAGTCCCTACACATTCCCACCATAGTCCCTCATACATTCATATCTTTGGCAGTAAAAACCTATTGACACCATAAAATCTCTTCATACTCATCTAGTAAACTCAAACATTGGTAAACATGGAGTCAGATTCTTCCTATGACAGAAATGAGGAAATAGTCAGTGACTCTTCCAGAGAAATGCATGCATCGAGGAGACCTCATAAGAGTGGAAAACATAACCGAGAGGAGCCCACTTCACTTGCCGAGCTGTTGGCCTGTCCTCTTGCTGTCACATGCTTCCAACATCAATCTTGTTTCCAATTTTGTGAGATGGTGGCAAGAGCTAAATACCATCATGAGCTGGCCCAGCTATTTGTACTCCATCTTCATAATGGCCAAGTCAATTGGCAGGTGTGACATTTACCATGACACCTGAGACTATATCTCAAGCAACCGGTATTCCAAATGTGGGTGAGCAGTGGAATAAGGGGTAGTTGGTAGATAGGGAACATTATGAGCCTTATATCAAGGCTGGTTTTCAGAGGTAGATTAGTAGAGTTTTCCCTTTCAAGTACCTTCAGGACACATATGCACCCTTGATGAAACTCATAATTAAATATTTCAGCTGTGAGGGTAGATTTTCTCGCCTGTATGCCTACCACATCAGATTGTTGATGCACTTCACTAGGGTGAGAATGATGAATCTCCCCTATTTTATTTGTTGGAATCTTCCGAAGATGACTACCTTGGTTCAAAGGAAGCCTCCTCATCAGCAGTATAACATCATCTATCACTTTGCACTCATCAAAATTGTGGTCTTGCATCAACTTAGTCTACTGAATGTCTCATGGGAAGATTTCATTGCACATGAGGTATTTACAGGTCCTCAAGTACCTCCTTCAGTTTTTCATGAGGCAAAAGAGCCTTCACATCAGCAGGAGGTGCATGAGACACAAACCACTAGTGTGCCAATGTTTGTCACATATCAAAAGGGCACTAGGAGATTATTTACAACAGCAAAACAAGTACTGTCTCCACTTGAGGTGGAAGGGGTCTCATTTCCTTCAACAATGAAGCAAGTACAGGACAAGGGTAAGCAACCATTACATGATGAGGGGCCTTCAAGAGGACAAGAGACAGATTTCATTCTTGTTCAGGATGATGACACCGATTTGGGCTCCCAAAGCTCAAAGCTCAAGGAGATCATTCAGGAAATGCAAGCTGACATTCATTATTTGTCTCTCAACCTAGAAAGATCCAAATGGATAATCAAATATCTGGAGAAAAGAAACAAATAGCTAGAGGAGCAGAAAACCATCATGGAGCTTTAAAACATATGAGAAAACCGGCAAGCTGCCAAGAGGAGGAAAGTCAAGTTGACACCACTTGAACAAGAAATTGATGCTCATCGTGAATCTTGGCTTGAGTGGGAAAATATGCACTTGGAAAGTATGCTAGAGAAAGCTAATAGGGAGAAAAAGATGTTGAGGTACATGGCCTACCACTACTTGGCGAGAAATAAAGTGTGCAAAGCAAGAATTAGGATTTTTAAGGCCAAGTTGAAGAAAGCATCGAGGAAGAGAAAAGAGAAAGATAGACTCCAGATCTTGCCTGAGGCTTCCTTAGCCCAACACGACACTTGATGAGGGATACTCAGCCCAAATTTCTAGAAAATTTGGAAACTTTTTGCAAATTTTGAATTTCTGGCCACCTGGCATGCACTTTTGCTAGAGACCTCCTTTTGAGGAAAATTCAACATTTTTGGATTCCTCATGGAAAAATATGAATGCCCTCACATGGCCAGGAAATGTTGACAGGTTTAAGCTTCCAAAAGGGTCAAAAACACCCCAAAAATGACCTTTCTGCCCCTTTTTGGCCACACAGAAAGCAGTGTTGGGAGAACTCATTTTTGGAGGGGAAAGTGGAGGCTAAATTTAGAAATTCCATTTGTTCAAGAAATTATATAGGTATACCTTTCCAACAAGCCCACTTGGAGAAAATTTGGTGCATGGGAAGGCCTCTAAAATCAGCTCCAAAGTAGTGTGGCGCACAGGGATAAGAGTGTGGTGCACAGGATGAAATTTTGTCATTTTGGTCAAAAAGCTCTATTTTTTCGCCTAGTTTCATCACAGTTTGACTTTTGTCTTTCTAATAGTAAAACTCATGATGTAATTTGATGTGAATTTATGGATTTTGATGTAAATATGTTAAAATTTCACTCATAGAGGTAGATTCATCCATGAAAAGGTAGTTTGCAACTGAATTAATCAGTTTCCTAGTTTTTAGAGGCAAGTTGTTCCACTGCCTACTTTTTAGTTCTTAGTTTAGATCTTGTTGAAATAGCTCCTAAACTTATGAGCTCGACCCATAAAGGCTAGGATGAGTTGTTTATTGCCTATATCTACTAGTTTTTCAGTCATTGGCAAGGGTTGGAATTTTGTGAATGCTTTGAGCATTATTATACACTCATATCGGTAGTTTGGCAAAGGAATAAACCAGGGTTTTTAGTACTTTATTGGATTCTTGTGGAAACTTGATTTGGTATTGTGTTTCCTTTTGTAATTGAAAGTTTACATGTTGTTTTATGTATGCCATTATCTCTCTTTGTTCTTCTTAACTAAATGAAACAAGGATAAAGGTAGAATTCATTAATATTTGCAGTGCTTTACCTAAGGCTTTTTTAGTTATTTATGTTTTCAGTTGTTTGAAGAGGATACTTGAGACTTTCATGCCCTCTTCAACTCCTCACTAGTCTAAAATATTTCCATCTCACTCAATTTGAAGTACCAAACCATTTTCCTACCTTGCCCCATAGAGAAATCTGCAAAATTGTGTCCAATCCCTAGACCCAAATCTGCCTTTCACTTTTGAGCTAGAAAAACATCATCAAATTCAATCAAAATCTTCTGAACACATACCTAGCCTAAAATCAGTCTTTACATCAGTCATCTCAAGCCTCTTTGATCATATTTTATTGAGATTGACAAGGAGAGAGCCCTCTCCCGACCTGGTAGGGTTAGCTCCCGGGTTAAGTGTGGTTTGATGTTACCCTAAATTCTGCCTTTCTCAACTTGAGGTAGATTTAGGCCCTAATAGCTTGTAGCTAAAGCTGCAGTCTCTGCTTCTCCTTTTTCTTTTCTTATATAAGCCTCTATAATTCAGCATGCTCTGCTTGAAGACTCTTGTTGTTGCGCTTCAATTCTTTCAGGGCCTCTTTTGTGGCTCGCAACTAAAGCTGCAACCACTGCTTCTCCTATTTCTCTTCTTGTAGAATCATCCTCAATTCCATGTTCTCTACTTGAAGGCTCTAGTTGATCTCCTCAATCGAATGATGAGAATATGATGAAAGTGATGAATGTCCACGCTCACAATTTACGTCAATGAGAAGACCACTCTGATACCAAACTTGATGCATGTTCCTTCAGCAACCAAAATTATCCAAGACCTTTTACTTATGTGGTGTTGTTATAATTGAATTTAAAAGAGCATAACAAAACATATTTGCATGCTTAAAGAAGAGGAAACATGACAATGATCAGCAAATCAAAACACGAGACATTTGATAACAGAGTTCATCCAGTGTGGACTATGTTTCTAGGCCCGATGTCAAGGCAGTGTTGGCCACTTCATATAATGCTAGAAATGATGATGATGTACATGGACAAAACTTTGTCATAGCAAGTTCAGATTCCCTCAAATAAGAGTGGCTTGTCTCTCCATGAGACATTCCACTTACAAGAATTCACACTCAATAAGGCTTCCTCTCAGCATGACAAACTAGAATGATCGTACACAATGTGGCAATGAGCATCCCTTCAACATAGTTACATAAGGATATCCACAACATTACATAGAATGAAAAGCTAAATACATCTCATATAATGTGGCAAAATCGATCCCACAACATAACATCAAATAGGGATCTCAAAAAATAATACATCATCTCAGTAATTATAAAGAAAAACGCGACATGACTCATTCATGTACCTTTACCTCTGAAGTCGGTTGAAACATGGAAGGATCAACTACAAAATATGACTGGACCACTAAATTTCTGTCATTGATAGGTGTAAAATTGATTATCCATTTGTCGAATTCTAACAGCATCAAAATCTGGGCCTGTAGGAATCTTTTAGATTCCCCATGATTCTCCAAAGAGTCTGTTCTCTATACTAACTGGAGATCTAAAACTCAGGTCAAAAATCATCTCATCATCGTGATCCTTGCGATATTCTAAGACTTTTGAGTACAAAATTGGCTGCATTCTTACTCTTGCAAATTTCCGCCTCCAAGGAATCTGGAAGATTCCCTCAAGATTCTTCAAAGGTTCTGCTTCGCTGGGAATCTACAAATCTATTGCTCAAATGGTGATTCTGATTTCATCATCGCATTCCCTACAAAATTCCAGTTAAAATGTTTGTAAACTTCATATCATTATGATAAAATGAAAATTTACCTCCCCATGGAATCTTTTAGGCATCAAGGAATATTCTCTACAAAATATTCTTTGTCTCGGAATGTGTGCCATCATGGTTCTGCCTCTACCTTCCAAATCATGGTTCTCCTCCTGGCTCAGGGTTCCATAGTCCGGGTTTTCCCTTTGCAATAAAATAGTAACATTTGTTGAAAAACATGTTGGCTCGTCCTTTAGTGCACTAAAAGTAGATTTCTTATATTATTTGGGGGATGAACTTTGTAAAGCCACCACCCATGGCAGATTGGTTTGGGTAGACAAATGGAGGCGGGGTGGTCGGGGTTCGAATCTGCTGACACTCCAACCATGGCATATATTTTTTTTTGGTTTGTAAGCCATTGGAACATCATTGTGTGGTTTCATTGCATGTGTTTACTGCTTGTTTATATCTAGTGCCACCTACTTGGGGGCTGGCCACGTGGTTTGGGGGGGGGGGGGGGGGTGGTTTGATGCTCGCTGACACCCTTATCCCACACTCTGACATTTATGTTAGTATGAGGCCCATGGGGTGGGGTTCCGAGTCAACCAGACCCCAACCTTGAAATATATAATCTATTTTATATGGTCACAGGGGTGGCGAGGGTGATAGCTCACCCCCCATAAATTTTGGCATGTAGTTGGATATGGGTAGTGGGGATGGTGGCCCGCCACCTAATATTATATTTTTTATTATTATAACCATGGCCCTATTTTAAAAATTCTCAAAACTGAAGGTTATTGGACATTTTAATTGTCCCACAAATTTTCCCAGAAATTGATAGGATTTCGATGTCAGAATTGACTAGTTTTCTACCTCCTTAGTGTGCCACTTGTCTAAGTCAACCCTCAACTTTGACTAGCTCTATCTCCTCTATGTTGGGTTGTGTTATATTCTTTCCACGTAGTTAATAGGGGGTTTGAAGGGCACCCGTAACCCCACTTTATGGGGTACGGGGCAACGCCCCGGAAAATTTTGGTTTTGGACCATATGTTAGGTTGGGCGGACCCACCTATGGTTTTGTGCATGATTTTCGCACATGTTTTTTGGACGCGATGGTTTTTCGGTCCATGGTATTGGACACGATGGTTTTCGGTCCATGGTATTGGATGCTTCAGCATGTATAAATATGTATTGTAACATTGAAAGGAACATAATGAAAAATCAAGTTGGTAGTCCCAGTCTTGGGATCCAGGGAAAAATCTCTGTGCATATGTGTTTTATGGGTTATGCTCTCGCATTGTTTATTTTCTTTGTTTAAGAATTCGTATGCAGGTAATTTCTGTACAGGGTTAAAACCTACACTCTATACAAGATATGATTTGAGTGTCATTCACACTATTGGAATCAAGGTGACGAGAACTTTGATCTGATGCTGAGTTTGTTGAAATTTGAACACTTTGAATTTTGACCATTTATGAGCCCTTTTGGACTTCTGCATGTTTATGGAGCCACCTGGATCAAAATGACTTCACAAGAATAGGGATTTTCATACATTAAGTGGTATTACAACTGGTAACCTCTTGGGGAAAGAGAAATAAAATTGATTTTCTTTAAGGGTATGGAGAAAATTTTCTATTTTGGGAGGAAAGTAGAATTATGTTTTTAGGATACGAAATAGTGGTGAAAGGACATGGGAAAAATTAAGAGAACTGTATATGTTTGTATGAGGTTGAATGAGAGGTAAACTGGTCTTATGTTTTTATTTAATTTGTGAAGTAAATAACTTATTACAGGTGGCAGTAGTAAGGGATATTTACAACAGGAGGACTGTAACCAAGATACAAGGGAAATTATTGAAGAATTGTGGCAAAGAAAAGTCGCTACTAACGTTGGAGGGAGAAGGAAAAGTGGATGTTCTTAGAGGAAGTGATGATCTATAGAAGCCTAAAAGGAGCATAGAATCTTAATAGGTTCTAGAGGAGAGCATAGAAATTTGATAGAATTGCAATTTCTCAAGAAATTAAACTAAAATCAAGAGACGCAATTCTGTTCTACTGATATGTGGAATGGAAATCACAGTTTAGAAAACACGCATGAACATGAAGTAATAAAAACCATGGATACATAGGGATTTCTACGGGAATCCAACTGGGAAAAGCCCCATCAAGCCTCTTTGCATTAATCAGTTGAATAGAGAAAGTGTTACAATTTCTATCTCCAACTCTGAGCTCAATCTACAAAAGAATAATTGTTTTCTTTGATCAATGAGAAATGTTGCCCAACGCTTAACCAAATATTTTCTCATGAAGCCTCCTATTTCCTTGTGAAAATATTAAGGAAATTAGTCCCTATTATTTAGGTATTTCCTCCAAATTGATTACTCAATTCCCAAGGATTGATCTTTTGACTTCACACAACACTTGTACACTCAGACTATTATAAAACTCATGTTACATTGCCTGGTCATATCCAATTATATAATGAACTCGAATTCCTTACATGCACTAGATATTTTGGGCTAATTGATCGTTTAACTATGAAATCTTCGAATCACATTGTTTTCCCACTACACAACTAACCTTCAACTAACTCTACCAATAGTTAGAGGTTAGTTAACTGAATACAACTAAAAACAAATTAACTAGATTACTAAAGTTTAGCAATCACACATGTATAACTGAACTTCAACCCCTCTAAGTCAAATTTACTGAGTTAATTGAGTGATAATATCCATGTCACACTAGTTAACTACCTCCAATTTGTCTTGTTGATGAGAAAATTCGATTTACTCAATTTTACTAAGGCTAAAGTCAAATATAGCCTTTCTTGCTAAATTTTTTCAACACTCCCTCTTAGCAAGAAAGGGATTTTTCACCA
Source organism: Pinus tabuliformis (assembly GCA_031772625.1). Lineage (NCBI taxonomy): Eukaryota > Viridiplantae > Streptophyta > Pinopsida > Pinales > Pinaceae > Pinus > Pinus tabuliformis. The sequence goes on from CM062807.1 coordinate 1,090,122,349, forward strand.
CTCCTATCCCGCATCTGTGGAATTCAAATTTACCTATTGAAAATGCCTTTATAATTATGTTAGCATCTTTATCCTCATTTGGAATGTATTGTAGCAACATAATTCTCCTCTGCACATAGTCCCACAAATGATGATACCATATATCAATGTGCTTGGACTTGTCATGAAATACCCAATTCTAAGGGAGTTGAATGAAACTCTAATTATCACAATATATCACTTTCAGATCCATCTCCTCACTAAAAATACCCACAAGTATTTTCCTCATCCATATGGCCTCACATGTTGCTTGACTTGCAGCAATGTATTCAACCTTTTTTGAGTTGAGTGCCGCAGACCTTTACTTCCTGCTATAACAAGAAATAGTTGCAAACCCAACAATGAAGATAGCACCTAGAGTACTTTTCCTGTCTAATGGACTTCCTACACAATCTGCATCAGTGAAGCCTTGAATCTTAACTCCCTCTTTCCTCCTGTACCATAATCCATACTCGATAGTGCCTCTAAGGTATCGTAACACATGCTTTGCTGCCTTCCAATACAACTTGGTAGGCCTCACCATGGATTGACTCAACTGGTTTACTGCATCGCACATGTTGGGTCTTTTGTTCACAAGATACATCAAAGACCCCACAAGCTACCTATAAATGGTAGCATCAACCTCTTCACCTGAAGTGGCTTTATCCTTCTTCTAGTGTGTATCTAGAGATGTGTCCATGGGCTTACAATTCTCTATGCTAAATCTCTGAAGTATTTTAGAGGCATACTTCCCCTAAGACACAAATAATTCACCATCACCTTGCCATAATTCCAGCCAGGGGAATTAATGTATAAGTCCCATATATTTCATCTCAAATTTCCTTTCAAGATCCTCTTTGTGAGAGTGGATCATATGCTCATCACCTGTTAATATTAAATCATCAATATACAAAACAAGAATAAGTAACTTACCATCTACCACACTGTGATAGTGGTTCACATGTACTTCACTTTTGGTGAAGCCCAATCCACTGATATTATTGTCGATCTAAGTGTACCATGGTTGGGGGGGCTATTTGAAACCATACAATGCTCTCCAAGTCTACACACATGCAACTATTGATCATATATCTCAATTCCTTATAGATTGTCTATGTAAATTTCCTCCCCGACAACATTATTGATAAAAGCAGTCTTCACATCCATTTAGTTGATTTTCCACCCCATGTTCAAATCCAATGTTAGAATGGATTTGATTGAGGAATATCTTGCATCTGGTGCACAATTTTCCTTGTAATCCACTCCCTCTTCCTGAGAGGACCATTTGGCCACAAATTTGGTCTTGTACTTCTCGATGCTCTCATCCATTGCATGCTTCGCTTTGTAGATCCATCTTGACTAAACCAGTGATTTCCATTGTAGTCTTGGAAGAACCTCCCATACACTTTTCTTCGTGATAGATTCATATTCTCCCACCATGACATCAACAAAATAGGTTGAGAAATTTCTTCATTAAATGAAGAATGCTTTGCCTCAATGTGACATGTCATGAGAACCATGTAACTATTGTACCTATCAATTGACCTCCTCTTCCTGTGTTTTTATGTGGGGGCTCCCACATTCTCCCTTACATCCTATAGTAATATATCAACTTCTTTGCTTCTCTTTTTTCCCTCTCTAGAAGATTTTAATTGAGTCAGTGCCTCCACTCTACCTCTTGTCTACTCCACTGCATGTGGCTACTCCACAACCTCTTGAAGCTCATTTTGAGGCTCCTTCTTTTGAGTAATAATCTCCTACTCTAGTGGGGTACTCATCTCTCTTTATAGAGAGTATCTCATAGCCTTGTCCTCATCAAACTTAACATCTCTCCTCACAAATGTCATTCTTAGTGAAGACAAATACACCTGGTAATTGTGTGGAGTTTCAGTGTATCCTACAAAAAATCCCAAATTTGTTGTAGGCTGAAGCTTCTTACTTGAATCCTTAGAGACATGACAATAAACTGAAGCTCCAAAAATTCTGAAATGAGACACATCAGGCTTTCTCCTAGAGAAATCTTCCTCCAGTGTGATCATACCAAGTATTATATGAGGACTCTAGTTCTGCAATTAGACTACAATGTTGCTTGCTTGCTTCTTCCCATAGATGTAATTAAAACCCCTAATCATGCAACATGGCCCTTGCTGCTCCCACTATGATTTTGTTACTCCTTGAAACTACCCCATTCTATTGTGGGTTATGGGCTGTCGTCAATTTTATTCGAATACCTTCTTTGGCATAGAAATCCTTGAAGGCATGCGAGACAAATTCACCTCCATTATTGCTCTTGAGAGCCTTCACCTTCTTCCTAGTCTCCTTCTCAACCAATGGCTTGAATTCAACAAATTTTGAGAATACTTCATCCTTCTTCTACATGAAGAAGATCCAACATTTTCTAGAGAAATTATCAATAAAAATGACATAGTACTTATGTTTTATTATGGAGGCTGTAGAAAAGGGTCCACAAACATTAGAGTGGACTCACTCTAGGATTTCATCCGCTCTGAAATCTCGGTCACAGAAAGTGGATTTGACATATTTCCCCAATGTGAAACCCTTGTAGACATCCTCTTGGTCAAGGGAGCCTTTAGGGAGTTCGGTGATAATTTGCTCCATGTTTTTAAGGGCACCATGGTGTAGATGCCCGAGTCTCTTGTGTTAGAGTTCTCCAACATTGTGACTCTACACCTTTTCAGCCTTACTTCTCAATGCAGTGAAATCTCCCACCTCAAGTTTGTATAATTTATTCACTCGAATCTTGATCTGCTTCACTTTCCAAGTAGGTATGTGTTTTAGAAAGGATTTCCATTTATTGAAAATAACATCATATCCACGATCCTCCAATACTACTACACATATAAGGTTCTTCTTCAACCTACGTACAAGCATAACATCTTTGAGGCGAAAAGGAGAGGCTTTCTCGCTCTCAAAGGTGACAATACAAATTCCTATAACAGTGTACCTCCAATCATCCCCCATTTCAATATGAATCTAGAGATCCTTCTCCTCGAGGTTACTAAAAAACTCCTTACACTCTGTCATATGGAATGAGGTACTGGAATCAAAGTACTACACACTCCCATAATAGTGTTGGCCATGCATGCTATTATGCTGAAGTCTAATTTGAATTGTTAATCCAGTGCTTCATGTGTTACTCCTCCAGAAGGCTTCTTGGTAGACTTTGTGTGTGGCCATTTTGTTGGATAGTGCCAAAATTTGTGGAAGTGGAAAAATTTGATCTTCTCATGTCTTTCTTCTTACCATTATTTTGGCTATATTATAGTTTTCTTTGGGTCTCCTTCCATTTTCCTTTCTTCTCCTTTCCAACCAATGAAAAATTATATTCATCCTCAGCTATGGATGATGTCCCATCTCTAGTATTTCTCCTGAACTCTTCTTGAACCAAATTGGACCACAACCTTTTCCAATTCGGTAATTATTCCCTTCTATTTACAGAGTCCTAGTAGTTATGCCTAAATTTTGAAAGGCCTAGAAGAACTAAGCTCACCAGGTCATCTTCTGCAACATTCACCCCAACCCATCCAACATCATCACGACTTGAGTGAATCTCGAGAGATATTGTGGAATGTTATCATTCTCCTACATTCTTATGTTTCAAATTTTCAGGGCCAATTTTCTATGGTCACTACTATTTTGGAATAGCTTAGTTAGTGTTTTTTACATAGAAAATTGTGTCCCTTTTCCATAGATATTTGAGACCGCATGGTCTCTCACACCTTCCAGAAGCATTCTCTCAGTCTTTGCAACATCCTTCTTCCATTGGGCTAATTATGGTGCATTCGACTATGGAGGTTGTTTAATGTGAGATTTAACATATTTTATCACACCATTATCATCAAGCACTGCTTCCATGTAGTCCTTCTAGGCTATGAAATTTGAGCTACCCTCTAGGGCATACTCCAATCTCAGTCCGCTGAAATACATCCTCTCAATCTTTAAGAAGAATTGTTGCATTGAAGCTGTAAAATCAAAATTCTTGAGAGACAAGTTTGAAATATTATTTCTAATGTGATTTGAGTGCTTAGATACCAACATAAATTTGATATAATTGCAACTACTCAAGAAATTAAATTAAAATAAAGAGACACAATTCTACTCTATTGATTCGCAGAATGGAAATCACAGTTTAGAACAACATGCATAAACATGCAATAAACAAAAACATAAATACATAGTGTTTTCTAAGGGAATCCAACTAGGAAAAAACCATGAATACTCTTTGCACTAATCCATTGAATAGAGAAACTATTACAATTGTTGGCTCCAACTCTGAGCTCAACATGCAATAGAATAATTGCTGTCTTTGCTCAATGAGAAAATCTAGCCAACATTTAGCCAAATATTTTCTCACTAAGGCTGTTATTTCCTTGCGCAAGTCATGAGTAAATTAGCTTCTCTTATTTAGGAATTTCTTCCAAATTGATTGTGCAATTCCCAAGGATTGATCTTCTAAATTCATGCAACACCTATAAACTTAGACTAGTATATAAATCATGTTACACTTCCTTGTCATCTCCACTTCAGCTAAGGAACTCGAATTCCCTACATGCACTAGCTATTTTTGGTTGATTGATGAGTTAACTAATAGATCTCCCAGTTAGACTATTATCCCACTTCACAACTGACCTTCAACTCAATCTATCAATAGTTATAGGTTAGTTAGATGAATACAACTAAAAATAACTGAACTCGATTACTAAAATTTAGAAATCACACATGCAAAAATGAACTCCAAGCCCTATAACTTGAATTTACTAAGTTAATTGAGTGACAAGAGCCACGTGACAATAGTTAATTGCCTCCAAGTTGCCTGCTGATGTGGAAATTTGATTTACCCAATTTAACTAAGGAAAAAGTAAAATTGAACCTTTCTTGCCACCATTTTTCAAACAGAGAGATCCAATTATACCAAAAGGTTGGGCTCAAAGATAATTTGGTGAGGTATTGTAACAGGTTGAGTAACTTGTTATTGCAAAGTCTTCGATATAGTTTGCAAGTGGACAAGGCAAAGTTAACAAAGGAAAGGAGAATATGACTATTGACATTCATGATAAAGGTTTAGGTGTAGGCCATAACAACCTAAAAAAAAATTCCAAAGAAAATGGCATCAAGAGAAGGATGAGTCAAGAGGAAGTTGACCAAGAAGTTGAGATAAAAGCATAACTGAATGTACTGTAATTGTTACAAAAAGGCAAGAAGAACCAAAGATGTAGATGGATTATGTAGAAGAAACTAAAGTGGCATAAGTTTCAGGTGAAGTTGAAGCACAAGTTGCATGCTTAGTTGAGGAGATAAATCAGTGCAATAGAGATGGAAGTTCAATTTTGTGAACCTAAAAAAATACCTATCCTTACTGAAGATCAAGATGAAAGAGATAATGATATCCAAGGATCTCATGAATTTAAAACTAATGAAATTTTTGTGAATGTTGATCATGTAGTTGCACAGATGATGGAGAGTTTCCTCATGAAGGAAACAATGAGGAAATTCCATTTAATGGAATTGTGGATGAAATTCTTATTCTAGAGCAAGAAAACATCCTTGGAGAGGAGGATGAAGAGATACTTACTCCAATTGTCATGAACTATTGTGGAAGTTTAGATCAACATGAGGATTTGATGAATTAAAAATCAAATGAAGCCACACATTATTATGAATATAAATATAGAAAATTGTGTATAGTTGTAGGTTTTAATGAAGATGTAAAACCATCTACAACTATTATAGAGATAGAGTAAAAGAAAAATATGAATTCTGTTACACATGGAGAAGAGGAAGGAGTGTCTTTGCAAAGCGTTGAAGAAAGACATTACAAAAAACCAATGATGAAGGAAGATGAGACAACATAGTCTCATAACAATATAATTAAAATCTATGCACAATTTTTTAATATAAGTACTAAAGGACACTTGTAGGAATTTGTTACTACAATTAGCATGACATAGTTGGCTTAGGAAGATAGCTAAAAAGAGGACACTTATGAAGAACAACATATGAATGCAATGCTCATAAGGGACGATGAAGGTCATATTCTAGAGGAAAGAGATGTAGGTTTCAAGGAAGACGAAAAACTCATATAGGAATGGTTGCCAGAGGACAAAAATGTTGATTATGACATGAAGGCTAAAAATTTAGTTCAAGGTAATTTTAGTGACTTGTGTGAAGATTTAAAACTTCTTGAAGAGAGATTAGCAAATCAAAGTTTTCATATTTAATTTGTAAAATTGGAATTAGAAGAAGAGGAAATTTTCTCAAAAGACAACAATGAGGAGGAAGTTGCAAGGCATGAGCATGATATAGTGAAGTGGGTGTATATACTAGAATCTAGTAAGAGTCTTGAAACTCTTGTGCACAAGGAGGATATGTAGCATCAAGTAAGAGATGAAAGTAAGTTTCAACAGTCAAGGACAAAGTTGGATGAGGAAATTGAGGAAATTGATACGCTGTGGATATTGATGAAGAGGATAATTAGAAGAAGGTACATCACTAGGAAAATGACAACAAATAGAAAAGTACAATTGAATGATAAACATTTCATCAACAAGGCAAGTGGATGAGAGCAACATAGTATTTGGAACCTTGGATAATTGAAGGCAACATCAATAGTAGGAAAATTACATGTGGTGAAAAATGAACAACTACAACACAAGGTTTGGGGTCCTAGAGCATTCGGGCATTAATGATGCATGACAAGGAGGCGATGAACATTTCCTACCTTGGGGGTTTGATGTAGGAGCATTGGAGCTTCCCAAATCCATCAAGTTTTTTGATGAAAAACTCCAAAGGGGGTTTCAATATTGAAAAATAATTTTAGTTCTTTATTTGTAAATATTCTTAGTTTTTTTTTTAATTATTATAGAATAGTTTAAAAAATGCTATGGATAGGAAATATTTTATCGCTAAGGAAAAAGAAAATGTGCCTTGAAAAGCATGAGATCTTTTGGGAATAAATCCTGAGAAATTTAGAGAATAAATTAGGGAATGATTTAGCAATCTAGGAAAATCCACTTTCCTTCTAAAGTTTTATTTAATCATTGTAAGCATCACCTAAAAGTTGCTGGAAAAAATTGAATGAAGAATCAAACCATAGAGAGGAAGAGAGTTTCTAAGTATATGTGTATGTCTATATTTTAGTTAATCAAATAAAGTTTCATACCTTTATGGTGTTCATGAATTATTTTTGATTCTGTGTGATTGAGAAGAGTTCTAGTCTTTGTGAAATCTAGAACTAGCAAAGTTTCAGAATATGTGTGAAGTAAGTGGACTAACAAAAGAATTATGTACATGTTGTAGAATTCACAGTTTAGAAGGATTTATGCATGATTAAATACTTGAATAATGAATGAGGAGACTCAATTGAAGATCCAATGAGGTTAGGGTTACACAACCATTAAGTTCTCAATGAAAAATGAAGAATTATCATATCCATCGAGATGAAATGAGAATAATGTTTTGGTCCTAATTAAATTGCATATCCATGGGAATAAATTTGTAGGAAAAGGGATTTTCTTACAATAAAAATAAATTATAATAAGCTTAAATAACTCAAGAAATAATTTCCTTTGTACATGGGTGTATCTGCATGCAAAATCCTCTTTATTCTTCACTCATACACCCTCCCAGCTCTTTGAATACACAATCGCCCACAACTTTCCTCCATTTCTTAGGAATTTTGTGGGTCAAACTTGGAATTTGAGTTGAGTATTTTTTCCATTGACATTTGAGAGAAATCAACAACAACAATCTAACATTCATAATTATGGATGGTGGCTTCTTCAACTATTAATCAATGAGATTTGAGTAATAGTGAAAAAGAGACTTTTTATTTTCTAATTTTTTTTCAAATTCAAATTTCACATTATGGATTTGGTGAGGTTTTGGAAATTATAGACAAAGTAATTTCCACAACCTCTTTATCAACTCCTAGTTATCCTATCTTAGTCCATATTAATACTTGTATTCCTAATTGGCTCCATCAACATATTTTATTAATGACAAAATAAAATACATATTTGGTGTTTTCAATTTATTTAGTTCAACTAATCACAACCGCGACATACAATTGATGCTATAAGAAATTTTAACACAATATTAGGGATCAAAATAAAGATGTTACAATAAATATTATCTAAAAATTTAAAAAATTAATAAAGATTTTAAAACTCATAAGATATGAATATAATTTTGAACTACAACAAATACTCTATAAAATAACATTATCTTATAAATACCATAATATTTCTTTGCAAGATTTGAAATACTCACAATAGAAATAATTATATTAAATGTGATTCTAGAAATTATAATGATGCATTGCCATAAATCCTAAACCATAGATAATATAAAAATAAATAAAACATTCATATCCTCCTTAAATACTTTTAGGTATTAATTATTAATCTCTAGATAAATGTTTTGTTTTGTTTTTTTTTTTCTTTTTCTTTTTTTTTGAGTAAGACTAATTATATTAACAAAGTAGAGAAAAATATTTACATGGGGACCGAAGTCCAGACTTTGCTCTGATACAAGACAGAGCTGTCAAGAGAGAACAGATGAGAAGATAGAAAACAACTCCCGTGCAGGGGACTAGGATGATACTCTCTTGGTACTTCATAGATTAACAAAAACATCAAAAAACACATAGGAAATCCACAACACAGTTTACATAGCATACTAGCTTGATGATAGACGAAGCATAACCAAAAAAACGTAGCCGAGGGAAGCTCAATAGTCATCTAGTGGTTCTTCCACGATACGGAACCAACCAAATTCAAGCATATCCTTAGCTTGAGCCTCTTGCTGATCAGAGGGACCAGAGTCAACTGGCGCCATCTCCGCATCTTGAGTGCTGCAACCCGTAACATTCAAATCCTGCTGAGGTGCGCTATCAATTCCCAACTGGATGGAAGGAGAAGGAACAAAAACTGCCCCTGAGCCTCCCGGTTGAGAGACAGAATCCTCCAGATGAGTAGTCTCATGGAATGGCACAGTAATGTGAGCCGTAATCCTAGGACGATGCAGGGAGCTATCAAATAAGAAGATTGTTGAGCTTGTTGAAGAAGGAGGCCCGAGGTGGTGTCTGGAGGCACGGAGCCGCCCTCTCCCACTACGTGTGCAGGGGTAGCGACCGACAGTCAGCTCACTGGAGAGGGAAGGCAAGTCAGAGGATGAACTTGTTGGTGCGCGCCGGGGCTGGCCTCTTCAGCACCCCATTCTTTGGTGAAGTCGAGGCATTTGAGATACAGTGACAGGCAAAGCAATAGAGATACAAGCTGACCAGCAAAGACCCCTAGACCAGGAAGGGAGCCTGCAGAAACCACCAGCCGGGGAAACCAAATTGGTAACTAAATGATTCTCTCCAGAAGACGTTCGGGCAACTTTAGGATTGACAGTGCTTATCTCTTGCCACCCTCAGTCATAAACGAGGCCCGAGACTAGATACTTTGGCGCAGGGATAGAGGCTATGACCAACCAACCTAAAAACCACCACCCAAAGCCAGAGACCAAACTCGAGACCAGATAGAGCAATGTCAAGACCAAGACCACCTAGTAGCACCTCAGAACCTAGTAGATCAATGTGAGAAATAGCATGAACCGCTTCATAAGGGCCGAGCCGGGCTCCAAACAAACTTTCCTCTTTGAATGCCGAGAGGCCTCAGAAGTTACAGAGTTGACCTCAAACAAGCTGGAAATCAAAATAAGTCCAGAGTCAAGGGAATGAACCAAATGAAACGGCCCGAGAGACTTCATCATGTGCCCAAGAGAGGGCCAGGCCTTAACCCAATCTGGCATGCCTCAAGATGCCTCTACCATTACTGCAACATTCATGAACGCCGCCATCTCTTGCAGGTCTAAGCGTGCGGAGGGAGGAGCCATCCCTGTGGACAAGACATATGAATCAAAACCACTAGAATGTGAATTGTTTAACCATAAACTGCACGCATGCCATACTCTAACTACCAGTATTTAACACATTGTACCGAGTGGGCAGGTGTCAGGCAGCCTTGCCCCACTCCTGTCCCGTCACGTTAACTGCTTCTTCAAGCACCCGCATCCGGGGGAGTTGCTTCCCTTTGGACCAAGTTTGTGCATTCCTGTTTTTTATCACGTGTCTGTATGATGTCCAGAGTCCCTATGAGAATAGTATGCTCCGAATCCACTCCCAAATTGGCAAGAAGATCAGAAACCTTGTTGCCTTCCCTCTTGACATGATTGAAGATGATGGCCTGATTGTTGTGGAGAAGTTGTTCTATGGCATCTAGTCTGGCTTCAAGTCTCCAACTATTGGCAACTTTCCTTGCATGAGTCCTATTTAGGAGTTGTTTAGCCATGTTGATGAGGATTTGGGAATCATCCTCGATTTCCAAAGGATGGAAATTGTGATTCCCAGAAAGGAGAAGCCCTTGCGAGAGACCCTCCAATTCAGTCGAATTGTTGGTATCCCAACCTATGTTTCCAAAGTATATGAGGAGAGGCAAGCCTTCATGGTTTCTAAATATACCACCAAATCCTGCGTTTCTAGGGTTACCCTTAGAAGCGCCATCAAAGTTGAGCTTGAATGTGTTCTTTGGGGGAGGTGTCCATGAATCCTTTTTAATGTTGTTGTGCTCAGACGAGCTTCGAATTTGAGTTCCCTATTGGAGATGCAGGTTCCAGTTTGCCCAAATAGCCTTCTCATTTGCGATGGAGGGAAATTCGTCCTGAGCCCAGGAGCAGAGCGCCAAGGTCTCTTTGAGATTGAGGCAGAAGTTGCCCCAAATGGTCTCTAGCGAGGTACGTTGATCTTTGAATATGCGCTTATTCCTCTCTTTCCAGATAGACCAGAGGAGGAGACCAAGAATAATTCTCCATAATTGGTTGAGAATTTCACTTTTGTAAGGGTTCTGATGCCATTAGCGAATGGAGTTGGAGATGTCTTCAGACACGAGGCATCTTCTTTGGCAGTGAAAGCTCGCCTTCTCCCACAATTGATTGGCAAGGGAACAAGAGTCTAGGAGGTGCTGGATCGTTTCCTCCTGAGAGTTGCAGTCGACACAAATAGAGGGCCCGTGAAAGTTCCTTCATCTGAGATTGTCCCACATTAGGATTTTCCGGTGCCCAACCAACCAGAGGAAAATAGAGACTTTGGACCAGATGCCTGGAGACCAAATTCTACTTCAGATGGGATCCAGGTGCACCGGATCTGAGCAAATGATTTTATAGGCCTCTTTGGTGGTGAAGGATCCTCTAGGCATATACCCCCATCGAAGAATGTCCCTATCCTCGGAGTATCTAATTCTTGATTTTTGGAGTTCCCTCTCAAGCTCCTACTTAGTTTAGTGATCCACGTGCTCAATTATTCTGTCACTGTGCTTCCATTGTATATACCCTTGTTCTATGTCGTGAGTCCAATGCTGCCATACCTCTTCCTGTTGCTGCCCCTCCCTATAGTGGTTTGGAGGCTGTCCTAGGATGTTGTTGAGCTTCGGTTGTTGGTTCCAAGCGTCCATCCAAAAACGCGCTGATATGCCATTCCTTACTTCCCAAAAACTGTGTTGCTAGATCATCAGGTAGTGTTGTTTAGCAGCATTCCATATAAGTGAACCTATCTCAGTGGGAGTGTATCTAATGAGCTCTTCCTGTGGTCTATGGTTGGCATATTTGGCCATCCTCATATTTTCCCATGGCTTGTTAGGCACAGAGAGCCATTGCCACCAGATTTTCGTGCACATAATAGTATTGCTGTGACTAGGATCCCTCAGACCAATTCCCCCTTTTTCTTTAGGATTACAAGCTGTAGTCCATTTTACCTGGGCCCATTTGTGATTTGTTCCTGTTGCACCCCAAAGGAAGTTGCAATGTAGAACCTTTATTTTTTTGATAACCCATTTGGGTGCAAAGAAGATTGAGAATAGGTAGAGTGGCATTGCCTATAGAACAGCTTTGATTAGCAGCAAACAACTAGCTAAATTAAGAGTTCTGTGAGTCCAAAGATTGAGGCGAGATTCAAGTTTCTCAAGGAGCAAATGCCAGGAGGCATGCTTGAGGGCAGAATCAATTAGGAGGGCTCCCAGGTATTTAGAAGGAAGAGAGTCTATGGAAAAACCCAAGATTCGAGCAATGGCATGTTGGGTAACAAGGGGAGTGTGAAAGAAGGAGATCTGCGATTTAGCCTTATTGATGCTAGTGCCTGAGGCCTCAGAGAAATCATTTAGAAGGGATTTGAACATAGAAGCTTCCTACACCAAAGGGTATCCAAAAAACATGTTGTCATCCATGAATTGTTGATGGGTGATAGCAGGCAAGTTGTGAATGGATAAGCCTTTGAGGTGCTAGGAGAGGAGGACATGCTTGATGCAGCGACCTAGACCTTTTGCCATTAGCATTAAAAGGAATGGGGAGAGAGGGTCTCCTTGCCTAATTCATCTAGAGGGACGGAAAGGACGGGAAGGGAGGCCATTTATGAGGATGGAGAAGAAAGTTGAAGATATAAGGCTCATAATCCATTGCACCCACATTTGAGAGAAGCCAAAAGCATTTAACATTTTTTGTATGTAAGTCCAACTAAGCTTATCAAAAGCTTTTGAGAGGTCAAGCTTGAGAATCATACCTGCCTCTTTGGAGTGCTTCAGGGAGTGTATGATTTCGTGCATGAGGATGATGCCATTCAAAATCTATCTTCCTTCCACGTAGCTCGATTGTTCAGGCGAAATGAGCAGGGGCAGTAGCACTTTAACCTGTTGGCAATGACCTTTGATATCACTTTGTAAATTACATTGCATAGAGCAATTGGATGAAATTTGTCTGGAGTGATATTGTTTTTTTCTTTTGGGACGAGCACAGTGAAGGTTGAGTTGAGTGAGGGCAAAAGCCAAAGAAGTGTTCGTGATTCCTCCACTACTAGCCAGACTTCTTCTTTTATTGGCTCCGAGAAAGTGTGGAAGAACATAGTGGTAAAGCCATCTCGGCAAGGGGTTTTTCCCTCCTTGAGCTGGTTCATTGCTGCATCCACCTCCTGTAGCGTAATCGGGCACAGTAGAATTTCATTGTGTTCTTCTATAATGATTTTAGGCACATTTTGAATGATTTTTTCTATGGCATGCCATCTATCCATTTGGGGCTCTTGATGAACCTGCTGGAAATTTCTTATGAACTCTTGCTCAATCTCAGCAATTTTCCACTCTTTCCCCTTCTAAAGTCTGAATGAAAGAGATGGTGTTGTGCATTCTTCATTGAATTGTGGTTTGATGGAAGAATTTGGTGTTCCATTCTCCTTCCTTCAGCCATCTGACCCTGGATTTCTGCTTTCACAATATTTCCTCTTGTTTCCTTCTCTCCTCCAATTGATTTTGAATGTGCTGTTCCTGAGCCAGGGATCCTTCATTGTGTCCCACAGTGATTATTTGTTGCTGGAGCTATTTCATTTCCTTGTTTAGATCCTGTTGTGCCTGAAAGATATTGCCTAAAGTCTCTTTATTCCAGCGCTTGATTTAGGCTTTAAGAAATTTGAGTTTCTATTGAAACTGAAACATCTTTGTGCCTTCTGGCTGAGGGAAGGTGTTCCACATGGATCTGATGAGGTCTTTGAAGATGGGATGGGTGAGCTAGAACGCTTCAAAGTGGAATGGTCGTCTGGTGGCATTTCCCGGTCTTTGCCACTGGAGGGAGATAGGCCAATGATCCAAGAGATAGTACGGGAGAATTGATGCCACTATATCGCCTCCAAGATGCACTGCATTGTTAGAAATGAGGAATCTGTCTAGTTTGGATGCGATTTGTTGCCTGCTTGTTCTTCGATTGCTCCAGGTGTGCGTATCGTTGCAGAATTGCATGTCAATTAGTGAATTATTTTGGATGAATTCTTTGAAATGGGCATCTTCCTGCTCCAGCCTTGCTCGCCCTCCTTTCTTTTCCTCTAACTTAGTTATCATATTATAATCGCCCCCCAAAATCCAGAGAGGGTGGACTCTATTAAGATTGAGCACTTCTATAGTATTTAGTACAACGATTTTGTTGTTTGCTTCATGTGGGAAATAAATGTTGGTAAGATGGCCATGGATGTTGGTGCCTATGATGTGGAAAGTGGCCTGGATGATGTGATGAGAAGCATGAATGTCTGATAGCATTATCGCTTGTGTATTCCAGGCAATAGCCAGTCCTCCCGATGCCCCTGAGGCATCCACTGCAACCGAGTTACAACCTAGCCATGCCGTGGAGAGAATGTTTCTGAGAGTAATACTATTACACTTCGTTTCTTGAAGAAAAAAGATCTGCGGCTGCTCCTGCTTTATCATGTTTTTATTAATTTGAGTTTCCCTGGGCTATTGAACCCTCTTAAATTCCATGAAGTTAGCCTCATTATTCACTGTTGGGGGTGGGCTTGTAGTACTTAGTGAGCTTGGCATATCTGCCTGAGTCCACCAAGATTTTTCCAATTGCAATGGTTCATTGGAGATCTGTTCTTCGCCCTCACTTTTTGGAATCTTAAGGGAGAAATCCACCATCCCAATGACTGCCTAGCTAGATGCCTAATTGTTGTTGCTGATAAGCCCTCAAGATGATGAATTCCAATGTGCTAAGCTGGTGCTCTGGGATCTTATCATAGTCCTTTTTTTTGCATGCTTGTTCAAGCTCAAGAATTTCAAGTCCGCATAGATCAATGCTCTCAGGTTCTTCATCCATTTGTTGAGCTTGGTTCTTTTCATCTGCAATGATTGCTAAGCTTAAGGGCTCACTCGGATCATCGTCAACATCCATTTCTTTTTTTTTCCAATCTGAGATCTTGCTAGCCTCCTTAGGGGCGACATTGGTGTCAATAGGGGGGTTAGAGATGGGAGAGGGGCCAGAAGGAGGAGGGATATCGGAGGATGTGGAAGGTGCGTGGTTGGGAAATGAGTGCAGAGGATGATCAGCTGTGGCTTTAGCAAGAACCTCAAAGCTGTTGCTTGTTGAGGGGAAGGAGGCAGCGTCCTGCTCGGGTTTCTTCCCTGTAGAGGGTTTCTTGTGTGATCTTTTGCGACTAGCTACTTTGATGAAGCCATATTGGCCTATTTTGTTTGAGGGATCTGAAGTTTCGGGTTTGGCATTTAGAGGACAGTCTCTAAAAAGGTCCCCGAGAGCATGACATCTACGACATCAAAAGGGAACATGTTCATAATCCAAGGGTTGAATCCATTCATAGTCATCATGGAAGAGACTTATCGAGTTCAGAAGGGGTTTGTCGAGCCGCATGAAGATGCAAATACGGGCGTAGGAGGTGTATCTTTGCATCTTCATTTCTTCCACCGATTTTATGAACTCCCCCAGCCCATTTCCAATGTCTTTGAGCGAATCTTCATCCGAGTATTCTGCTTGAAGTGAGTACATCCTGATCCACACTTTGCCCACCTTAGGTCCTCCTTGTCCGAATTAAATCTCTCCACCCATTCTCTTAAGTACAAGCTCGCTGAGTTGAAGAAGTAGGGTCCTTCATCCATGATTCTATTCCTGTGTTCAATGCAAATGAAGATCACAGTAAAGAACCCTTTAGGTCCTAGCTGCAAGGTAACGTGGCCCTTAGGTTTCCATTTGGTAGAGATCAATCCTTGCAAAGCTTTTTATGTCGGCTAGAATCCGATAAATTTTCCAATGAGCACATGGTCCTTCATAAACTGGATTTGCCCATTTATCCTGTGGCTGGGAAGTTCTATCTTGGGCCTTTGAGTTGTCACGGATTTGCATGTCTTCGACCTGACCTTGGGGGCTTCCTTTGGCTCCGGTGTCCCATCTGGAATTTCTTTGCACCCTACTGTCTGGTTGGTGGATGCGTTTGTCTTGTTTTGCAAGGGAGAATCGCTAGTGACTACGTTTTCATGTCCTCGCCCAAAGGGCAGAGAACTTGGTTGTGTGGGAGACTCACCATTGGAGTTAGGGGAGGGATTTGAGGCCCCCTGTAAGGTCCTTGGGTACGGGCGCGTTCGGGCGCCGGGCGAAGTCACCGTGCACGGGCGCACGGGCAGGCGCGGGCAGACGGGCGGGCGCGGGCTGCACGACCGGCAGGCGGGTCTGCATGACAGGCAGGCGAGGCTACATGGCGGGCGGGTCTGCATGACAGGCGGGCGAGGCTGCACGGCGGGCAGGTATGCACGACAGGCGGGCGGGTCTGCACGACGGGCGGGTGAGCACACACGGAAATGCGACGAAACCGTGAATAGAAAAGCGACGAAACCAGCAACACTTATGAATGCAACTAAGTGTTGGGAGTGTTTTTATATGCGTTGAAAGGAGCTACGGTTGGAGGGCAAGCCGACCTTGCAAAAGCCCCTTTTGATGAAATATGTTAGTAGGTTTGGGGGTCGGCCATGGGCTGCACACCCCATGTAAACCTGTGTTAAGGATGGTATAAATACAAGTGTGTGGGAGCTCATTTCATCAACACATCTTCGCACTATTCATACGCACAAGAGGTAAAACAATAGGGGTAAAGAAGACTGCACATATCTCATGCGCAGTACTTCTAAGGTGTAGTTTTGACTTAAGTGCGGTTTGGTTGAGGCAAGCATGTCGAGGTGGGAGTTGTGTGCGGTTTTATGCAAGATTTGGTAGGAAGGTTGAGTGGCTCAGGTGAGCATTCCTTCTTATGCAAAGGTGCATAAAATGATGTAAAAGGGCTGTTCTATGCCTTGTTGTAAAATTATTATAAGTATTGGCTTGAAGGTTGTCAAGCATTACTTGTTGTAATATTGAAGAAGCTATTATAATATATTGTTGGGCAGAGTTTCTGGGAGTTGCCCCTCCCTTTGTACTTGCTTATTGTTGATGTTCTCGGTTTATTGTTCATGGTTAATAATTGAGAATGGTCTTCACTAAAGTATAAAGGATAATGCTTTATTCAGTTGCAAAAACACAAACTAAGTATGTTAATGTTGGAGTAGGCGTAGTCCACAAATGTTAGTATTATTAAAAAGAAAGCGTTCAGTGGTGCCGCACCTCGCTACAAGCGGTTGGAAGACTATCGCAGGTGTAGGGGCATGACAGTTGGTATCAGAGCTCGGTCAGGAGCTGGTGGAGCAATTGTGAGGACACTTGGAAATTGATGACAGGTGAAGCCGATGCAGATAAGGTTATGGGGAAATCATGGATGAATAGTCTGGGTTTCGTAGACTTGATGGTTCATGGCAAGACCATTCAAGCTCTGGTAGACATAGGTGCTACACATAATTTTATGACAACACAGTTAGCAAAAGAGGCTGGGCTGACATCTAATATGGAGGTCAAGGTAGTAAACTCTAGAGCTAAGGTGGCAGGTTTGGTACACGATGTACCTGTACAGATGAAAGAATGGAAGAGTGAGTTGGACTTCATAGTGATGGAGATGAATGACTTCGATGTGATACTTGGATAAGAATTCTTGAAGGGCAACAAGGCTATTGTTGTCCCCTTCTGTGATGAAGATGTTGCAGGCATGACTACGATGGAGGATGAACTTGAGGCTGATCAAGTTGAACCAGGATCGTGCAGTTTGTCAACATGGATGGATGAGGTCACTCACATGGAGGAGCCTCGTGATGATGAAGTAAGTAATGATACTTGTGTTTCATTTGGGCATTTGGGAGATGGACCGTGTGCAGTGAAGGGCAAAGCCAATTTGCCAAGGCAAGAGGACATCTTACCATGGATGACTATGATGGGACCTTGTATGGAGGAGCAAGGATTGTCAGTTGTTGGAAAGCTTGTTGGGGTTACTTGTGACCTTATGATGAAAGGTGCAAGGACCCGGGACAAGGGTGGAACTTGATGATCGTTGTGGATGATTGAGTCATGCTTTAGCCACATGGAGAATTGGCTAAGTGCCCGGCATGACTCATGGACAGGTTGAGGAGGGCACACACTTGTGATGTTTTGGGTGGACTTGTCATGGCCGAGACCAAGAGCAAGTCTTGATGGACACTTTGGTGGAGGAGATATGATGAAGGGACTCATGACATGATGATGAGATGGTTGGGTGACCAAGTTCACTAAACCAAAGGTTGAAGACTTGGATGGGATGGCCAGATGTTGTGATGTGTCTACTTGGTTGGACTACATGGGCAACTTAGTCATGGACATCAGGTTGGAGACTTGAAGACATGAAGCATGGCAGACCTATGCAAGGACATTGTGTGAAAGCACTTGTAGAGATGTGAAGGGACATCCAAAGAGGAGTGCTAGGGAAGGAATGTTATGCAGGAGGACTTGCTAGTGTGACATGGGGACTTGAGGATGGCACATTGCAGATGATGAAGAGAACTTCATGGACCTGAATGGGGCACATCAAGAGTTGATAAGATTGGAGACTTGAGGATGGCACATTGCAGATGATGAAGAGGACTTCATGGACCGGAATGGGGCACATCGAGAGTTGATAAGATTGGAGACTTGAGGATGGCACATTGCAGATGATGGAGGGGACTTCATGGACCTGAATGGGGCACATCAAGAGTTGGTTTGATGAGATGATCTCTTCATATGAAGGAGACACACACATATGGACAACATGTTGCAGATGAGATGGATGGAGTTTCCATGGACCTGAGCATGGATTATGGAGATACATACTTTGGTATGGGGAGCTTGGTGGCAGTGGTCACTAGGCCGAGACATAGTGGAGAAAGAGTCTCTACATATGTTGCAAGGATGTTTGCCTTGTGTAGAAAGGTCGACATCCTTGATGAATGATGATCTTGGTGGAGAGCTACCGAGATGGTATGTTGTCGAGGACGACAACAATTTCAGGTGGAGGAGTATGTAAGGTCCTTGGGTACGGGCACGTTCGGGCGCCGGGCGAAGTCACCGTGCACGGGCGCACGGGCGGGCGCGGGTTGCATGACCGGCGGGCGGGTCTGCACGACAGGCAGGCGGGTCTGCACGACAGGCGGGCAAGGCTGCATGGCGGGCGGGTCTGCACGACAGGCGGGCGAGGCTGCATGGCGGGCGGGTCTGCATGACGGGCGGGTGAGCGCACACGGGCCGGTGAGCGCACACGGAAATGCGACGAAACCGTGAACAGAAAAGCGATGAAACCAACAACACTTATGAATGCGACTAAGTGTTGGGAGTTTTTTTATATGCGTTGAAAGGAGCTACGGTTGGAGGGCAAGCCGACCTTGCAAAAGCCCCTTTTGATGGCATATGTTAGTAGGTTTGGGGGTCGGCCATGGGCTGCACACCCCATGTAAACCTGCGTTAAGGATGGTATAAATACAAGTGTGTGGGAGCTCATTTCATCAACACATCTTCGCACTATTCATACGCACAAGGGGTAAAACAACAGGGGTAAAGAAGACTGCGCATATCTCATGCGCAATACTTCTAAGGTGCAGTTTTGACTTAAGTGCGGTTTGGGTGAGGCAAGCGTGCCGAGGTGGGAGTTGTGTGCGGTTTTATGTAGGATTTGGTAGGAAGGTTGAGTGGCTCGGGTGAGCATTCCTTCTTATGCAAAGGTGCATAAAATGATGTAAAAGGGGTGTTCTATGCCTTGTTGTAAAATTATTCTAAGTATTGGCTTGAAGGTTGTCAAGCATTACTTGTTGTAATATTGAAGAAGCTATTATAATATATTGTTGGGCAGAATTTCTCGGAGTTGCCCCTCCCTTCGTACTTGCTTATTGTTGATGTTCTCGGTTTATTGTTCATGGTTAATAATTGAGAATGGTCTTCACTAAAGTATAAAGGATAATGCTTTATTCAGTTGCAAAAACACAAACTAAGTATGTTAATGTTGGAGTAGGCGTAGTCCATGAATGTTAGTATTGTTAAAAAGAAAGCGTTCGGTGGTGCCGCACCTAGCTACAAGTGGTTGGAAGACTACCGCAGGTGTAGGGGCATGACACCCCCCCTTGGGGGAGAACCATTGCCGCTTTGAAAATTCAAGGGAGAGCTTATGGGTTTTGGCAGGCGTCCGAAGAGGCATAGTGTTTGCAGTGTTCTCATCTCTAGGTAAATGTTAACAATAATCACCAAAATAATTATAATAAGTAATATAACAACAATGAAGCATTCATAACCTCCCTAAATACTTCTAGGTATTAATTTTTAATCCCTAAATAAGTGTTAACATTAATCACCAAAATAATTATAACAACAAAGATATGGAGCTCCACCGATCGAAAGAAATTAAATACTTCTAGGTATTAATTTTTAATCCCTAAATAAGTGTTTTTTTTTTCTCGATAAAACTGAGCTATTTATATTACAAAAATGCCAAAATTACAACAAAAATTTACATCTGGGCTGTGGCCCTGTTTCTCCAGAGGGTTTTTCCCCATGAATGACCATTCAGAGCAAAACTGGCGCAAAAAGAGACCAGTTTTTCTTCCTTCCAACATAACCGACATTTAAAGTGACATGGTGGACAGATGGGTCGACACGGTGGATACATACATTAACACGGTGGACGCATAAGGTAACATGGACATGTAGACCGACACGTAAACTGACACTGTGGACATATAGACCGTCATGGTGGACATAAACCCAGTAACAGACATACAAAGTGAGCAGAAAGAGATAGACAGAGAGGTGCGTTCCTGGCCGCGAAAACAGAGCAGCTGCTAAGTTAATCTTCATGAGTTGTGTGAGGCTCGTCCATTGCTGGACCTTTAAGCTTCTTTGAATCCTCCGTGTTCGAGCACAAAATCCTCTGAACCGACTCACTAGGGCCAGCATCATCCTCCTGAATTGGTCGCCTCAAGTCGACTCTGGGAACTTGCATGTCAACCCTTGGCACCGTCAGGTCTTCCAGACGCCCCCTTAGATTGCTGCAATGCTCCACGGTGACCGAAACGATGAGGGTGTTGTTCGCCAGCGTACAGGGGATCCTATAAAGAACAGGCGGGTGCTCCACATGACCGCAATCCTGAGTTTCACCTCTGCCTCTTACATTGCTGCGTCCGGCAAGCCTGCTCGGAAGTCTGTTTTGCTTTGAGGTAATTTCCACTGAAGAGGAAGGCGAAATGTCAGGCCTCTGAGTGGCAGAACGGCCCCTAGAACCGCCTCTGCGACTGCTCATCCTGAGCCTCTCTCTTGGCATCCAACAATTGCCTCCCGAAGCAGAATTCCCCTGAGAAACCTTGCACTGGGCCAGAGAATGTTCTGTCTCTGCCAGCACCTGCTTGATCCGCTTGAAAGAATGCGGAAAAGCGGCTTGGGGTTCAAACTTAACGAAATCCATTCTCCTCGACTGCTGCTGCGCATTGAATGGAGCCTGCCCAAGACTTGACATTCCAACGACATCACCCTCCGCGAAAAATGGCGTCTGAACCTGACTTATCCACCCGATTGCTTCACCTTCCGGTAGATTTATTGAGCCTGCGTACTGGTATGTCATGGCTCGTTCGGGCTGACAGCTGCCCATGTGACGAGCCACATGCCATCCGGGAAATCCCTAAATAAGTGTTAACATTAATAACCAAAATAATTATAACAACAAAGATATGGAGCTCCAACGATCGAAAGAAATTAATATTCTTCGAAGGGTAAATTTGTTGAAAAGGTTCTAATTTCTCGAGTAGTTTCACATGAATTATATGTGAAATTCAAATGTGTTTAAATGGAATTGATTTTTTTTTTATAATTATTTAAAATTTTATTTATAAATTTGTGTTATATAATTTAAAAAAATAAATTAAATTTTCAATTTTTTTTTTTTTTAATATTTTTTAAAAATTTATAAATATTTATTTATAACTAATTATAAGACCCTTCTTTTATAATTTCTTAATATCTTTTAAATTTAAAATTTGAAAATTATATATATATATATATAAAAATAGATAACATTAGTTATAAATATTTTGAATCATTCTTTATATTAATAAATTATTTTTTTAATATTTCATTATGATATTTAGTTATTACTTACATGTGAAAATTTTGTAAATTTATAATTTTATTATAATATGAATTTGATGATGAATATTATTTAAAATCATTTTGAAAAAAAAAAAACCATTTTACAGTAAACTAAATATTAAAAGGCATTTGTTAAATTTTTCTATATTAAATCTATATAAAGAATGTGGTATTTTATTATTTGTTTTTTTTTTAATGATAAACTAAGTTATAGTGATGACATTTTAATCTTAACCTCAATGGAAACTAAATTTTACACAAAATAACTTATTTACATCTCATAAACTAGTACAACCACATTAAAAATATTATTGTGATTGAAGGCTTCATAAATATAGGAAAATAAAGTTTTGGAGTACTAAGAATGTCTTACAAATGTACACATTTTAACTGATTAACCATGTATTAAAAGATTATGGGTGAATTTTAAGTTGACAAAAAAAGGAATTACACATCTTAAAATAGACCATTTTGCTAAAAAATTGCTTATATACTAATTTCCCCATCTAATTAGAATATGAACTTATTAGAATTTATTGTTGAAGAAGATTTTTTCCTTTATTAATATTATTCGACAGACTTTCCCAACTTCCTTCAATTTCCCTAAATCTGTCTAAAACTCCTAATAAGCCTCGCTGGTATTAGTGTTAATATCAGCACCTGCCCTTATTTTTTTATTTTTATTTTTGTTACCCATATTTTATATTAATATTTTGATGTTTGGATTGAAAACCATGTTTCCTTGCACAACCTGAGCATTCCTCTATATTCAAACCAACCATTATCAGGTAATCTGCCAACAATCTTTTAGTCTTTAAATTTTGTCTTCTGCCTAATTTGCACAGAATTAGTGCTTGCGATAAACATTTCTTCTTATCCAGCTTAATTTCATATATATATATATATATATACATATACATAAACATAAGTGGTTGCTACAAGATATCCATTAGTTTTCAGTTTTACTTGGGCTTTTAAATTTCCCCTGAATTTTTATTTATTTGGGGAAGTATTCCCCAAATTATTAGGTCAAGATAGTCTAATTTGATCATGCCAGCTCCAGGTGCATGAGAGTTTGAACGGGAAGATGGATTGTTTGCGAATCATTTACGGATTGCTCTGAAATATTATTCTGTCAAAATAGTCTAATTTGATCATGCCAGCTCTAAGTGCATGAGAATTTGAATAGGGAGATGGATTGTTTATGAATCATTACGCGTTGTGGATTGCTATAAAATATTATTCTGTCAAAATAGTCTAATTTCATCATGCCAGCTTCGGCATGGATTGATCTAAAAATTATTCAGTGAAAATAGTCTAATTTGATCATGCCAGCTCCTGCGTTGTGAATTGCTTGTCCGTCAAGTGGATTGTTTATGAATCATTTACGGGAAATTCATTGTCCTTAAAGTGGATTGTTTATGAATCAGAGAAATTATTTGTCTTTCAAGTCAAAGTTATTTTTAGTTCATTTAAAATAAATTATATAATTGAATTTTTATTTACATATTATCAATATAATTTAAAATTTTATAAAATAATAAAGTTTTATTTTTTATCAATTTTTTTTTTTATTATTTTGCATATTATCGTTATAATTTAAAATTTTATAAAAATTATAAAAATATATTTTTAATCAAGAAAAATATATTTTTATTTAAATTTTAATAATCTTATTATTTTATTTTTAATATTTAGTTTTGCTTAAAAGTTTATAAAAATAATAAAAATTTATTTTTTTATCAACAAAAATATAATTTTATAAAATTTTAAACTTTAATATCACTTTTAAATTTTAAATTTTAATGATGATGTCTTAATGTTTTTGATTTTTAAATTTTAATGATCATGTTTTAATTTTATAAAATTTTAAACTTTAATATCACTTTTAAATTTTAAATTTTAATGATGATGTCTTAATGTTTTTGATTTTTAAATTTTAATGATCATGTTTTATATTTAATGATCATGTTCTAATCTTTTTTATTTTTAAATTTTAGTGATCATGTTTTAAATTTAATGATCATGTTTTAATGTTTTTGATTTTTAAATTTTAATGATCATGTTTTAGTGTTTTTGAATTTTAAATTTTAATGATCATGTTTTAATGTTTTTGACTTTTAAATTTTAATGATCATGTTTTAATGTTTTTGATTTTTAAATTTTAATGGTCATGTTTTAATTTTACTATCATGTTTTAATGTTTTAATTACTTATATTTTTTATATTATTTATTTTATAATTGTTATTTGAGCCCAAGGAAAATATATTTTAATTATTTTGCATATTATATTTTTATTATTTTTATAAAATTTTAATAATTTTGTTGTTTTATTTTTAACATTTAGTTTTCCTTCATTTAAAACAAATTATAAAATTGAATTTCCATTTGCATATTATCATTACAATTTAAAATTTTATAAAAATAATAAAAATCTATTTTTTGTCAAGAAAAATATATTTTTATTATTTTTATAAAATTTTAAATTTTAATGATCATGTTTTAATGTTTTTGATTATTTATATTTCTTTGATATTATTTATTTTATAATTTTTTATTGAAGATCAAGAAAAATATTTTTTTATTATTTTAAATATTATCATTACAATTCAGAATGTTATAAAAATAATAAAAATATATTTCTTTATATATATATATATATATATATATATATATATATATATATATATATATATATATATAATTTTTATAAAATTTTAAATATTATTTATTTTATAATTGTTATTTAAGAGGAAGAAAAATATATTTTTATTATTTTACCTATTATATTTTATTATTTTTATAAAATTTTAAATTTTAATAATCTTGTTGTTTTATTGTTGACATTTAGTTTTCCTTCATTTAAAACAAATTATAAAATTGAATTTCCATTTGCATATTATCATTACAATTTAAAATTTTATAAAAATAATAAAAATCTATTTTTTTTTATCAAGAAAAATATATTTTTGTTATTGTTATAAATTTCCATGTACATATTATCATTACAATTTAAATTTTTATAAAAATAATAAAAATCTATTTTTTATCAAGAAAAGTATATTTTTGTTATTTTATAAAATTTTAAATTTTAATGATGATGTTTTAATGTTTTTGATTACTTACATTTCTTTGATATTATTTATTTTATAATTGTTATCTTAGATCAAGAAAAATATATTTTATTATTTTACATATTTTCATTACAATTTAAAATTTTATAAAAATAATAAAAATCTATTTTTTATAAAGAAAAATATATTTTTATTTATTTTATAAAATTTTAAATTTCAATAATCTTATTGTTTTATTTTTAACATTTAGTTTTCTTGCATGTAAAACAAAATATAAAATGAGGCTGTGAGAGAACCAAGAAAATACAACAAGCAACACTCACATAAAAAATTAACAACAATAATGACAGAGGAAGAAAGGAGGGGAGAGAAGGAGGGGAGAGATCCCTTCCTATCGAGATGTAGCAGTAGGGGAAGGTCAGAATAACAAGAATGAGGTGGATGAAACAAAAAAGCAGGGACCCGTCCTTAGAGCAAGATGGCAGGCACGAAGCAGAGGAAAGTGTCTACCATGTGCGATGGAGAAACCAAGATTCATAATCCCAATGAACAAGGTAGAGCGATATAGAAGCTACATGAAAGATCATGTGCTAATCTACAAATTCATCAGAGTTTGGCCGATGGAAAAGGACCTCATCAGATGGATCGAGCAAAAATGGAAACCCTGAGGACACATTGAGCTGAAGCTGGGAGTAAAAGGCTTCTTCACGGTACTCTTTTCAAACTTGCAAGATAAAGAAAAAGTGTTTGAAAATGGGCCATATTTCCATTTTAATGTGGGACTATTTATGAGATATTGGGAGGAATGTTATAACCGAGATAAAGAAAAATTTCTAGTAGCTCTGATGTGGGTAAGACTATTTGGATTACCAATGGACTTCTGGGATCCTAAAATCTTAGAGGGAATATGAAACACAATAGGCAGCTTTGTAATAGTTGAAACTACAAAAAATGGAAGATACACGTCATATGCTAGAATTTGTGTTTATATGAATATAGCAGACCCTATTCCAACTATAGTTGAATTAGAATATCATGAGGAAGTATGGTAACAAACCCTAGACTATGAGCACATACCTTTCCGATGCAGAAGATGTCATGAGTATGGACAACTCGTCAAGGAATTCCCACTCACAATAGAAGAGGAGAGGAGAAACAAACAACAGAGGAAAAATCAAGATGATTAGGAAGGGTTCCAGGAAGTAAAAAGAAAAAGAATATATACACGAGAGAATCCCAGTGAAGGAAGGAAAGGAAAAAAAACCAAGCCAAGCAACACAAATAGCTTTGAAATCCTACAAGAGGAAGAAGAAGACAATGAGACCCAATCAATGGATTATTAGGGAGAAAAAGGAAAGGAAGGTAGCTCAAGCCAAGGAACATCACAGACGAAGGGAAAGGCACAAAGTGACCCAATCAAAAAGGAGGAAAAGGAAGTAGGAGAGAAAATGGAAGACAAAGGGATGGAAATTGATAGAAGCAGGGGAGAAGAACTAAGCACGGAGGAACAAGTACTGTAGAAACTTCTAGATGAATGGTGACACTTGGATGAAAGATTCATTTGAGAAGAGCAAAAAAGAATCTATAGAGAAACATTCCAATAGTCCAAAGCGAAATAGGGACAAGGTAAGCTAGAAATGGTAGAACAACTAGGCCTCCAAGACGACAATACTCAAGAAAAACAAAGTAAAACAAAAGGGAGGGGGAAGAGGTAGGAGGAATATACAGGAATCGATTTAGATCATGGGAGAAATGCTAGTGAACACAGGAAGAGTAGTGCCGCTATTAGTGGTATTCCATTAGCTAAATCAAGTAACCCAATGATAATCACACCCTGGAATATAAGAGGCCTAAATAGTAAAGGAAAGTAGAGACTCTTAGCGGACAGGCTAAGAAAAGAAAAACCCCAAATAATGTTAGTACAAGAAACAAAAATCTCTGGAAGGAAAATGGAGGAGATCCTGAGAAAAACCAAACCGAAGTATGAGAGTATGACCATAGATGCAAAAGGTAGCACTGGAGGAATCACAATACTTTGGAACCCTTCAGAAATCCTAGTAGACCACTGGATAGGAATGAAAAGAATACTCATAGGGAAGTTCACGTTAATAGAAAATAGAGAGTGGTTCCTAGTATCGGTAGTGTATGGACTGCATACACCAGCGGAAAGAGGAAGCTTCCTCAACCAACTCCAACAGCTAGGAAACATGCATAAAGAAAAGTTGTGGTTGATAGCAGGCGACTTCAATATGACAACATCAAAAGAGGAGAAGAAAGGAGGACTAAAAAGAGAAGAGCGAGATATGGAGAAATTTAAGGACCTTCAGGTAGAATTGAAGGTGGTTTCTATACCAACTAACAATGGAAAATATACTAGGAATAATCGAAGAGGAGGGACCAAACAGGTCGCATCAAGGCTAGACAAATTCCTAGCATTAGAGCAATTAATAGAAAAATATATCTTCTATGAAGCATCCATTCTCCCATGTCTAGGGTCGGATCATTGGCCCATTGAACTAGAAATTTCCATAAACCAGTAGAACCAAAATAGACCTTTCAGGTTCGAGGCATTCTCGCTGAGAGATCCCAACTTCATAGAAAAAATGAAGACGTGGTGGGAAGAGATCGAGACTAGAGCGAAGGAAGAAGTAAAATGCACACTCTCCAACTAAGATTAAAAGATCTAAAAGGAAAGATTAAGAAAAGGAACAAAGAAGAATTTGGAAATATCCACAAGGAACAAGAATTGCTCCAAATAACGATGACAAGAATCCAACAAAAAATTATAGATGAAGGGAGAAGTGATGAACTAGCAGAAGAAGAAGGACTCGTGCTAAATAAACTGGAGGAAAGAAGAAAACTAGAGGAGATCTTATGGAAACAAAAATCGATAATTCAATGGCTAAAAGAAGGGGAGAGAAATACAAAATTCTTCCATAAGGCAATGCTGCAACATAGACAACAAAATAGAATATTCTCCCTAAAAGACAAACAGGGCAACAGGATAATACAGAAAGAAGAAATGGAAAACTTGCTCGTACAACATTTCAAAGAGCTCTTGAGAGAACCCAATATTAGAAGGGAGGTGGACATTGAAAGAATTAGTCAACATATCCCCAAATTGATGAAAAAAGACCAAAACTTTGCACTCCTAAGGGTAATAACAAAAGAAGAAGAGAGGTAATAAAGAAGATCACAAAGAATAAAGCACCAGGGGTGGATGGCTTCACAACAGAATTATATCAAGCCACATGGGACTTTATGAGTCGGGATATAGTGAATACAATAGAAGAATCTCGATGTACCAAAAGAATGCACCCGACCTTAAATGCGACCTTCCTAGATCCGATAACAAAGATAGAGAATTCAGAAGAACCACAAGTGTTTAGGCTGATAGCACTCTGTAACGTCATATATAAGATCCTAGCCACTATAATGGTGAACAAATTAAAACCAATCCTTCCAAAATTGATATCTCAGTAACAGACGGGGTTTGTAAAAGGCAGACAGATAACTGATGGAATAGTTGTAGCACAAGAAGCAATCCATTCTTTGAAGAATAGAAAAACCAAAGGAATGATGATAAAACTTGATCTAGGAAAAGTGTATGAGAGACTTAGCTCGGGATACCTACAACAAATCCTAAAGGAATACGGATTTGAGAAAAGGTGGGTAAATTAGGTAATGTCAATGATTAACACATGAGTTATGTCAATATTATTAAATGGATCACCATCAGAAGCCTTCAACCCATCCAGAGGTCTTAGGAAGGGAGACCTACTATCCCCGTTCCTATTCATAATTGCAGTGGACGATCTAGGAAGAATAATAAAAGACAAAGTGCAATGTGGAAAACTGTAGGGATTACGACTATGGGGAAATGATCTAACTCTCACCCATCAAATTTTTTTTGATGACGTTATGTTATATGGCCAGGCAACTCTTAAAGAAGCAAAACAATTAATGAGAATTCTCATGGAATTTACTAAGGCATCAGGCACAAAAATAAGTAAAGAGAAATTGGAAATATATTTCTTTAATACTCAAGCTTCCTCCCAATAGTGGGGAAATTTCCTATAAAATACCTAGGCATTTTGTTAAGTGACCAACAGAACAAAGTGGCTAATTGGGGAACATTGTTAGGCAAGATACATAAGAGAATGCATAACTGGACACTTAGGGCATTAAACATCTCGAGTCGTATAATCCTGCTTAAGTCGGTGCTACAAGCCATACCAGTTTACTAACTGACCAACCAAGCTACACCTAAAACAATCTACAAGAAAATGGTCGATATGTTTAAAAAGTTCCTTTGGCAAGGACCGAGCAAGATAAAGAAATGGGTGCTGCTATCATGGAATTGGTTAAGTAAATCAACAAAAGAAGGAGGACTAGGCCTGAGAGACCCATATATCCTAAATTAGGCAATGGGGGCCAAGTTATGGTGGTGCCGGATATAGGGAGGCAATGACCTATGGAAAAAATTGTGGGAGAACAAATACGAGAAGGCTAGGTCCCGAGAAGGAAAATTGAGAAGCCAAACTCAAAGGAGAGGTTCAGTGTTATGCTCTTAACCTGCAAAGTAATACCGAACATAGAATATGTGAAGAAAAGATACCCAGAACACAGAATATGCGAAGAAAATATACCCAGAACACAGAATAGCAATGATTTTATTACTCAGAGAGAAATGTTCACAGGCCTCTTCGAGGGGGCAACCTCCAAAAGAGCAGAGCTCGATTACAAAACAAGACACGATACTCCTCGCATGGAGTCTCTATCCTTTATATATGACTCATACGTGCAATACCACGGGCCAATACCGTGGGTTTTATTAATACCATCTATCTAATACTACCGCCCATTTACCATCTATCTAATATTACCGCCCATTTGCAACTAACTGTGGTCCCGTCATTAATTGCGGGTTAACCACTTACAAATATTAATATGGGCTTTATTGACTCTTGACTATGATGTGATCCCATGACATAAATAAGGGGGTTAGGGTGGGACCCTAACATGCCCTCCCCCTTAAGATTAGCCTTGTCCTCAAGGCTGAAGCTGCGGAAACTGCTGAAGAATAGTGGCTGGTTCCCAAGTTGCATCTTCCGGAGAGGTGTCTTTCCATTTGACGAGGACCTCCTTAATCATGCGGCCGCGCAGGTGCTTGTCTTGTGTGTCTAGAACCTGTTCAAGTTGAAGCCAGATTGACCCTTCTTCGTCCAATTCAGGTAGACTGGTTTGAACTCGGCAATTGTTCCCAATCACTTTCTTAAGGCACGATACATGGAAAACTGGGTGGATTTTTGCGGTAGGTGGCAAATCCAACTTGTAAGCCACTTCTCCAATGCGCTGAAGTACTTGGTATGGTCCGTAGAATTTTGGAGAGAGCTTTTGACAACCCTTGTCTTTGAGTGATGTTTGCTTATATGGTTGCAGCCTCAAAAAGACCTGATCCCCTTCTTGAAATTGGCGCTCTGAGCGATGTTGGTCAGCCTGTTGCTTCATACGGTTCTGAGCTTGATGAAGATTCTCGCGCAGATGGCCGATCATGGTTGCGCGGTGTTGTAGGAGTTGATCCACGGCTTGTACTTTGGAGCACCCCGTGAGAAAAGAAGTAGGGGAAGGTGGAAGTTGACCATAGACTGCTTCATAGGGAGTCATTTTGGTGGTGGCATGATAGTTGGTGTTATACCACCATTCCGCCAGAGGTAACCACTATACCCAGAGGTGTTGCTTTTCTGAAGTGAAACACCTAAGGTAGGTTTCTAGACATTTGTTGACGGCTTCGGTTTGACCATCTGTTTGCGGATGATATGAAGTACTGAGTTTGAGTTGAGTGCCTTGTATTCTGAAGAGCTCCTGCCAAAAATTTCTGGTGAAGATTGGGTCGCAGTCGGACACAATAGAAGTGGGCATGCCATGCAATTTGAAGATCTGATCCATGAAAGTTTGAGCAACCAAAGTTGGTGTAAATGGTTGGGGTAGGGCACAAAAATGAGCATACTTCGACAGTCAGTCCACAACCACCATGATGACTGACTTGTTCCCATACTTTGGAAGACCTGTAATGAAATCCATGGAGACCTCCGTCCAAATTGACGCTGGAATGGGCAATAGTTGTAATGTGCCTGGTGTGTTGACAGTTTCCCCTTTATGGCGTTGACAGACGTCACATTCTGCTACGAAAGTAAGGATGTCCTGTTTCATGCCGGTCCAAAAAAATGATCTTCTGGTGCGAGCATACGTCTTCTGAAAGCCCGAATGTCCTGCAATGGGAGATGAGTGCAATTCTGCCAAAATGTGACTTTTGAGGGTGGATGTTGGTGATATTACGACTCTGTCCTTGTAGCGAAGAATATCATTCTGCCACGAGTAGCCCTTGCTGGAATTAGGATCTACCTGCAATTGAGAAATGAGTTGGGAGAGCCCTAGATGTGAAAACCATTCCCTGCGAGCCTCTTCAATCCAGTCTGGAATGGGGAGGGAAATTGCGAGCAGATTACTTTCCTCCTCAAATTGGCGCGACAATGCATTTGGTACACTGTTGTCTTTCCCTTTCTTGTAAATGATCTCATAATCATATCCCAGCATTTTGGCTAACCATTTATTTTGTTGTGGGGAAGATAGGCATTGCTCCAAAAAATATTTAAGACTGTGATGATCTGTGCGGATTTGGAAACGTCGCCCCAACAAGTAAGGTCGCCAGGTCTCGACTGCATGTAAGATGGCCATCATTTCCTTCTCGTAGGTAGATTGGCCCAGATTCCTCCCACTTAGTTGTTGGCTGGTGAAGGCCAATGGTCGCCCTTCCTGCATTAAGACCGCTCCAATACCTGTTCCCGAAGCATCACATTCAATGACAAATGATTTGGTGAAGTCCGGTAGTGCTAAGACGGGAGTGGAACACATGGCGGTTTTGAGAGCGGTAAATGCATGTTGTGCTTCCTCGTTCCAGAAGAAGGAATTTTTCTTTAGGAGTTGTGTTAGGGGCTTCGCTATGCGGCCATAGTTGCGGACAAATTTACGATAATAGCCTGTGAGACCCAAAAATCCTCTCAAGCTTTTCAAGGTCTTAGGTTGAGGCCATTCTTGCATTGCCTGGATCTTTTTGGGGTCCACCTTGACACCTTCACGCCCCACAATGTGGCCCAAATACTCAACTTCTTCCATGCCAAACGAACACTTAGACATCTTGACAAATAATTTATGCGTGCGGAGCAGTTGCAAGAGTAGATCTACATGCTGAAGATGTGCCGCCCAAGTGCCACGATAGATGAGGATGTCATCAAAGAAGAAAAGGAAAAATTTTCTGAGATATGGTTTGAGGAGGTGATTCATAAGGCTCTGAAAAGTAGAGGGGGCATTACAGAGACCAAATGGCATGACCAGGAACTCATAATGGCCTTCATGAGTTCTGAAAGCCGTCTTGGGAATGTCGACTTCCTTCATGTGGATTTGGTGGTAGCCTGAGCGAAGATCCAACTTAGTGAAGAATTGAGCCCCATTGAGTTCGTCCAGCAAATCGTCAACCACCGGGATGGGAAATTTATCTTTGACTGTTAACTTATTGAGGGCCCTGAAGTTGGGACACATCCGCCACCCCCCATCTTTCTTGAGGACCATGACCACTGGGGATGAATAAGGACTAATGCTGGGACGAATGACACCTGCTTCCAACAATTCCTTGCTGATTTTTTCTATTTCATTCTTTTGGGTGAACGGATATCTGTATGGCCGCACATTTGGGGGTTGGGACCCTGGAACCAATGTGATGCTATGATCATGTTCCCCTCGCGAGAATGGAAGCTCATGAGGCTTGTCAAAGACCGTCCAATGTTTATTTAAAATCTGTTGCATCTCAGGATGAATTGGCAGAGACATGGTGTCGACTACCTGGATGGCATTAAATTGAGCTACCACTCCATGATGGCCCTTTTTTAACAATTTTTCCATCCTATGCGAGCTGATGATAGAGGGGGCTCCTGCCTGTAGTCCACGGAGGGTATGTGTGGAGTTGTTCTGCTTAAAACTCATATATAATTCCTGGAAATCCATTGTGATTGGCCCAAGAGTGCGGAGCCATTCCGCGCCTAGGACAATGTCGCACCCCCCCATGTGTATTGCAAACATGTGGGTTTTCAATTGATAATCCCCCATTTGAAGTTTGACATTTTCACAAAGACCTTCACATTTCATTGTGCCCCCATCTGCAATCTGGACTTGGAAGTTAGAAACTGCCCTGACGAAACAATGTGCTGCTTCAGCGATCTTTTGATGGATGAAATTATGGGTACTTCCACTATCAATCAAGACTACTACTGGGTGATGTTTAAGAAAACCCCTGATTTTGAGAGTTTGAGGGGAAGAAATTCCTGCCAATGCATTTAGCGAAATAATTGGTTCATCAGATACAATCTCCTTTTGGTTATCTTCTTTGATCGCCTCCGGTTCCTCAAGTGGTGGATCTTCCTCGGTGGAGCTGTAGTCAGTGGCATCTATTTGAAAAAACTTGGGCTCTTTGCATTTATGACCCGGGGAATATTTTTCATCACAGTAGTAACATAGTCCTTGCTTCCTTCTTTCAGCCATTTCTGCAGGTGACACCTTTTGAATCTTAAGTGTCTGAGTCGTATTGGGAGCCTGTGAGGGACGACCTTTAGCGGGGAAGTTGGGGCGGCTGGATTGGGCTGTTAATGCACGTTCCACCTTACGAGCTACCTGGCAAGCCTTTGTCCATGTGGGAGGGTGGTGGAGTAGAACCTGAGCTTTGATGGCTTCTTTAAGACCACTGATTAAGCATTCCATGTAGAACTCATCTGTGAGACCCCGAGTGCGGAAGGCTAAGGCTTTAAAAGCAGTAATATATTCCTCCACTGTACCCGTCAGTCGGAGCTTAGTGAGACGCCCCAAAAAAGAGTCTTCCTGTTCAAAGCGACTTCGAAGAGCTTTGGCAAATTGGGCCCAATTCTGAAAATGTCCATTGCAACGCTGATGCCATTCCTTCCATTTCCATTGTTCATTGTCCAAGTACATGGTGCCCACCATAAGCTTAGTCCCCTCATCTATGATATGATTCAATTGGAATACTGCTACATTTGTGCTAGCCATGCAGACGTGTGAGAACCGTCAAATTTATGCATATCCAACTTGGGAGGTCGCTGACTGGGTGGTGGATGGGTGTGCCAGACGTGATGAGAGTGGCTAGACTCACCCTCATGGTATTCATGGCCATTATATGCCTCCTCGTGCGCTGGCTCCTTGCCCTTTGGGAGTGCATCATGTATCTAGAGACTTATTCCTTTAAGCTCAAGTTCGATATTCTTCACTGCAGTTTGGAGGGAGTTCACATGGTCTTCAATTTTGTCTATCCTTTCATTGGCCATCGCTTGAGCGCGAGTTTCTACCATACACCAACCTGATGAAAAATTGGGACCGCCTAAAAAATTTTTACTAAGAAATTGAATGGTACCACCTTGCTCAGCTCGTCGTCCTGTTTCTGATGGGCTAGGTCACCAATAAGCGCCCCGGAAGATCTCAGACTCCTATATACCCAGAGGGTACGTGGAAGACAGTCCGTGCGCGATTCTGTCTAATGCGCTACTACTCGAAGGGGTACCCACAGGGGTTACAAGGGAGTCCAACAGACGTGACCACCTCTTGTATTTCCTGCGTGCATGCCTCCCCAAATCTGCAGGTTTATGCACTTAACGACAGATCCCGTGGTTTAAAGACACCGGAACACGTCTCTAGCCAAAAAAAAATAAATTGCTAAAATTTGGAGATCCCACCGAGCCCTGGAAAGTGCTCTGATACCACTTGTTATGCTCTTAACCTGCAAAGTAATACCGAACACAGAATATGCGAAGAAAAGATAACCAGAACATAGAATATGCGAAGAAAATATACCCAGAACACATAATAGCAATGATTTTATTACTCAGAGAGAAATGTTCACAGGCCTCTTTGAGGGGGCAACCTCCAATAGAGCAGAGCTCGATTACAAAACAAGACATGATACTCCTCGCAGGGAGTCTCTATCCTTTATATATGACTCATACATGCAATACCACGGGCCAATACCGTGGGTTTTATTAATACCATCTATCTAATACTACCACCCATTTACCATCTATCTAATATTACCGCCCATTTGCAACTAACTGTGGTCCCGTCATTAATTGCGGGTTAACCACTTACAAATATTAATATGGGCTCTATTGACTCTTGACTATGACGTGATCCCATGACATAAATAAGGGGGTTAGGGTGGGACCCTAACATTCACAAATTTGGGACTTGGCAAGAGCTAATAAAGAAATAATGAGAGAGCACAAGTTCTAGGAAGTAAGAGAAGGGGACAAAGTGAAATTCTGGGAAGAGGCGTGGCAACAGAGAGGAAAACTAAACCAGTAGCCCCTACTCCAAGAGATATATCAGTTCACCATCCAAACAGAGGGCGACAAAGTAAGTAATTACTGCAGCATAGAGCTAGATGGATACTAGAGGAAATGGAAACAATAGAAAAACTGGAAAGAAGCATGTGGAGAAGCTAACTAGGAAATATATAAAAAGGAAATGGAATCAAGGAAAATAGCGGTCAAAGAAGGGATGGACATGCTAAGGTGGGGAAATAGAATTAAAGGTATTTTCACAATGGCAGAGGGATACCATTTAAATGCAGGATACAATAAACATATAGAAACTAAGAAATGGGAAAACATACGGAAAATGAAAACTTCGCTGAAGGTGACATTCTTTA
Organism: Pinus tabuliformis; assembly: GCA_031772625.1. Taxonomy (NCBI): domain Eukaryota; kingdom Viridiplantae; phylum Streptophyta; class Pinopsida; order Pinales; family Pinaceae; genus Pinus; species Pinus tabuliformis. The sequence continues at coordinate 1,090,158,080 of CM062807.1, forward strand.
CCTGGATATTAAGCTATGTGAGAGCACTAACTTGGGACCAGCTAAGGAAAAAGGAACGTAGGGCCCATAGCGATGCACCCTTTGTCGAGAACATGATGAAACCATGGAAAATCTTACCAACGAATGCATAGTGATTAGTAACCTGTGGAGACAACATCAGCATCATTTTGAGATTAGTGACTGAGACATAAACAACATGAAAACTACGATTGAAAAGTGGAGAAACAAACCTTACCAGAACCCAATCCTGAACAGAGCATGGAACTTGTCCTTAGGATTCATCTCGTGGAACATCTGGAAAGAGAGGAACCACTTGATCTTCAAGGAGGACAATAGAGCAAAGAGCGGGATATGGAATCAAATCACCCAAAACATAAGAGAAACCATACTCACAGAAAGGTGGTACGAGGAGGACTAAAAGACAGATCAAATAGAGACTAGAATAATGACACGTCTGCAACTAAAGCCTAGTATGACAAACATAACAGCAAGGAAACACAACAATAATGAAGTGGAAGAGGCTACACAATATAGAAATCCTCAACAGGGGTTCATTAAGTTGAATTTTGAAGGGCCTATGAAAGGAAACCCTGGAGAAGCAGGAATTGGTGGAGTTTGCAGAGATGACAGGGGAACGATGTGCAGGATCTACACGATGGATTGCTGACATGCAACGAATAATGAAGCTGAGCTCCATGCATTGAAAGGAGGGCTAGAAATTGCAATACGGGAGGAATTGATCCGGATTTAAGCAGGAACGCAATAGATTACAGAGATAACCATAAATACAGAGATGCGATGACCATAAAAACAGAGATGCAGCGGAAATAATACTTCATTTCACTAATGGAGAATACTGAAATATGCTTACAAATAGAAATGACCCAGCTAGGGCGATGGTAGCTTATCTCTGAGAAGAGATGTGTCGGCTACATGCCTCTGAACTGTTCCGAACTGTCTTTACAATGAGGCTCGAAGGCCTATTTATTATTGAGAAACAATGGAAAACCCTTAACATTCCAAAACCTAACCCTAGAAGATGAAAACGCCAAACTATGGGTCCCGTTTGGGTAAATTGGTACATCAACTTCCCGGGGTCGTAACTTTGGCATACGATCTCCGTTTTACGCGCATGATAGCCCGTTGAAAAGATCTTTCTGAGGAATATAACGCAAACAACGATTTTTTATCTAAAAAATCGCAGCAGCGGGATTTCCCAAAAAACATCGTTTAGGGCCTCAAAACGGCTCCGGAAGTTTAGGACCCGAAAACTGCTAAAAATAGTAAATTGTGCTATAATTAAGGAAACTGAAAATGTCAAGAGGGACAATGGTGGGGGTCTAGGTGGACTTGGCAGGTGGCCACCAATATCCACCTGGATCAGGAATACCATAAGCTTTAGGTAGAAGGGGATGCAAAAATGGTAATAGACATTGTCAAATAGTTGCTACAGGGAACACCAGTAGAAAAAATAAGTAGCATCTCGAGAACTACCTAGTTGATTAAGGAGATAAGCAAGCTACAAAAACATATAGCCTACATCCTTCCCACCCATGTGAGAAGGAAAGGAAATGAATCAGCTAATAGTTTGGTGAATTGGGGATGCAGGAATAGGGGAAGGACGCTGGATACAAATGAGGCCGAGCTAATTTAGATGAAGGAGATGGAAAACTTGAAACAACTTCTCGAAAATGATAAAGTAAGAGATACGAATATCATAGAAAATCTAGAGAGTGTGAGGAGGAGAGGCCAAGAAAGGGAAGGAGGAGGGCAGACGAGGGAAAGAACAAGCATGAGGAATGAAGTGAATAGACAGGAAATCTGGTGGAGGACTGAGTAGGGAAGAGGAGGTACACTCCCCGAGAGTACGAGGGAGGGGACGATGGATAATGACAAGGAGGAGGGCAGGGCAGAGATTAGATGGGCGGGCAGAAGCATGAAACCAAGTGTCAATACAAGGACAACCGCAACATGGCAAGATCAGCTCGGATAAAGTGAGAATTTATGAAAGACAATGGTAGAAGGGACGAAAGGGCAGTATCCCGAGACAAAGGTGAAGGGATCTATGCTAATAACAAAGGCCGATAGGTGGAGGTTAAGACAAGGGACAAGAGGAAGAGAGGGATAAAAATAAATGAAAATAAGAAAACAGTAAAATGCACGCAAATGAAGACAAGGAGAACTGACGATAAGGAAGGTGGCAGAAGAGAGAAGACGTAGGTGGCCGCAAGAAAGAGAAACATATCAACAAGTTGGTATGTTACACTCTCGTTCCATATTCCTGTTAAACTCAAAAGTTTTATTAGTAGGAATCTAGAAAGTATGAGCTGGAATATGAATCTCATTGACCCAAAGAAAATCAGAATTTCTAGGGACAGAGGAAAAACCATTTATGCTGATAATTTTATTTCCATGGGATGGGTGAGTGGCAGGAAGAGTCCTGATGCCTAGACGACAGTGGTTCACCTGGGGGAAGAAACTTGTAACTTTCCTAAGCAATTCTTGACTCTAATCAAGACTACAAGAAAGATGAGGAGAGCAACACATGAATCATGGGAAGAATTTTGGATGAGAAAATTCTTCTTGGTTAATGGGATTCAGGGAACCTTGTGCACTAGGGGAGAGAGTAGGAGTTTGGCTTTTAGGAAATCCACAGACAAGCGAGAGAGACTCAGGCGAAGAGGGAATCAAAATCGACTTGCAGCCACACATAAACTCAGGAGGCTACTATTTTGGGATGGGCAGGCTACTAATAGAAGCTAGGATTGACAGGGGAGCCCTAAGGGAAGAAACCCTCAAAGAAAATTCCCAATGAGGGCTATAATAAGTTCCGAGTCCACCCTTCTCTTGTCCAAACTCCATATGGGATTTTTAATCCTAGGAAAAGATAGAAACGTGAGCAATCTGGAAATTGCAAGGAATCAATATTATATATCTGATAAATGTTGTGTTTGTGTGTTAGGTATAGAAAGAGTCTCGGAGAAACACAGAGAACAGTATGGCCCCGAGGAAAGGAGTGAGAGTTAAGAAAACATAGGAAGGCACAACCTTACTGTCGAAGAAAGGAGGCCGAAAACCCGAGGGAGAACAAATGAAGAAAATCATTGATGCCTACATGGTCGGGAATCCACCAGAGGTTAGAGCCCAGATAAAGAGTTGGGAGAGAGAGTTAAACAACAGTATCAAGCAACGGGATATCCTAATGGAAGAGTGAGAAAATATGGTACACGACCCAGGAAATACAAGGGGAAGACAATCCCTATTCACACACACTATCCAAGAGCATTGGGTAATGAAAAATGTGGTGGCACCGGCTATGACACAAAACCGGGAGCAAATAGAAGAGGAAAGAGAGGAGGAACAAGAGAAGAATAAGGAGAAGTACCTTAGGGAGATAGCGACAGACCTACCCCTTGGGGAGAATTGAAGAGACTATCAAAAACTTGAAGTGGAGGATGGAGCAGAGGAGCGAGATGCTAGGATTAAGCGCCAAGGCACTAGCCTCAGTAATATCCTCCGATGAGGATTGAAGAAGAGAACAAGTGGGATTGCCAAATCTCTTTTGTTTTGATGAAATTTAGTAATATTTTAGATGGATAGCAATAAACCTCTTTAAGTTTTGGACATGGTATAATGTTGATAAGTGGCTATCTAGTTTCCTTCGGCCACCTGCATTAAATAGATGATAAATGTTTTTGAAAAAGAAATAGAAGTAGAGATCTCCAAGTTTATAATATATATATATATATATATATATATATATATATATATATAATTACAATTTAAAATTTGATAAAAATCTATTTTTTAATCAGGAAAAATATTTTTTTATTATTTTTATAAAATTTTAAATTTTAATGATCATGTTTTAATGTTTTTGATTAAGTATATCTCTTTGATATTATTTATTTTATAATTGTTATTTGAGATCATAGATTATCTTAATAATTTATTAAGTAGGTTACTCTTTGATATTATTTATTTTATAGTTGTTATTTGAGATCATAGATTATCTTAATAATTTATTAATTAGGTTATTGGTGTATTTAAAGATAAAAAATAAAAAAAATTAAATATTTTGTTTAGTTAAATAATTTAGATGTTTTTTGATATTATTTATTTTATTATTGTTATTTGAGGTAATAGATTATCTTAATAATTTATTAAGTAGGTTACTTGTTATTGTTGTATTTAGAAAAAAAATAAAAAAAATTAAATAATCTGCTTGTAATTATATAATTTAGATGTTCCGTAATTGGGTGGTAATGGGCAAAATAAAAAATAAAAAAATTAAATAACTTTTTTTGTTAAACAATTTAGATGTCCTTTGATATTATTTATTTTATAATTGTTATTTGGGATAATATATTATCTTAATAATTTATTAAGTAGGTTCTTTGTTATTGTGGTATTTAAAATAAAAAAATTAAAAAATTAAATAATTTGCTTGTAATTATATAATTTAGATGTTCAGTAATTGGGTGGTAATGGGCAAAAGCACATCTAAGAGTAACTGGGTGGTAATGGGCAAAATCACACCTAAGAATTTCTTGAGGAGGAACTATAAACAAAGAGTGGGATGTATGAGGAGAGTAACTATAAGCAAAGAGTAGGATGTATGAGGAGGGGAACTACACCATTAAGAACAATATTAAAAACATGATTCAAAGGAATAAAATATGGTGACAACTAGGCTTGGAATAGGGATTTTCAATAGATATATGAGAGTACATGATTAAATCATGATTTAAAACAAGATTAAAAACATGATTAAAAGGAAGAAAATATGGTGACAACTAGGCTTGGAATAGGGATTTGCAATAGAAGAAAATATGGTGACAACTAGGCTTGGAGTAGGGATTTTCAATAGATATATGAGAGTATTGAAGAATACAGGGTTAAAAACATGATCAAAAGGAAGAAAATAATGAACAAGGTACACTATTTTGCATAAAATAAAATAATTTATAACACCACTAAATAATAGTTTTATTTTAAATTAAAATATATAAACATTAAAGCAAACATAAACATAATCATAATCAAAAGGAAAAAAATAATGAACAACATGATCAAAAGGAAGAAAAAATAATTGACAACACCACTAAACAATAGCTTTATTTTAAATTAAAATATATAAACATTAAAACAAACATAAATATAATTTTTATAGTTTTGGATTGGGGTATGAGTACACTAATAAAATAATTTATAACACTACTAAACAATAGCTCTATTTTAAATATACAATTTTTATCATTCCCAACCACATTCAAACTAAGAAAATTGCATCTCAAATAAAAATAATAATATTTATATATAAATGATGATTTTTTTAGTTTTGTTGACTTGTAAAATATATTTTTTGGAATTTACTGGATAAGTAAAATGAAAGGAATTAGGAAGACATTTAATTGTAATTTATGTTCAATTGCGATGCTGGTAATAGTTAGTTTAAAATATATAAACATTAAAGCAAATTCTTTGCACTTTTTGGGGAATTTTTTTTTATAAAATGAAATAATTTATAACACCACTAAACAATAGCTCTATTTTAAATATACAAACTCTATAGTTTCCAACCACATTCAAACTAAGAAAATTGCATCTCAAATAAAAATAATAATATTTATATATAAACGGATGATTTTTTTAGTTTTGTTGACTTATTTTGTTGTACAATATATTTTTTTGGAATTTATTAGATAAATAAAATTAAAGGAATTAACAAAACATTTAATTGTAATTTATGTTCAATTGGGGTGTGGGTAATAGGTAGTTTAAAATATATAAACATTAAGGCAAACTATTTTCACCTTTTGGGGAAATTTGTATTATATTCAGGCCATTTTTTTTCTACCTGTGTCTCCCTACTCATTTTCTCCTTTTAAGTTGTAAGCTCTATTTTAAATATACAAATTTTATCATTCCCAACCTTATAAAAAGTAGAATAAATTATATACTCACACTTTTATATCATTAAAGTTTCATCTTTGTTTAAAATATTTAAAGTTAGGAAATAGATATTATATGCTCATGGTTTCTATCTCAAATAAAAATAATAATATTTATATATAAATGATGATTTTTTTATCAACAAAGTTTTATCTTTCTTTAAAATATTTTAAAGGTGGGAACATTATATGTCCATGGTTTGTTTGTTAGAAAATATTTGGTGAACATTCAAATGAAGAAAATTGCATCTCAAACAGAACTAATAATATTTATATATAAATTATTATTTTTTTAGTTTTGTTGATTTATTGTGTTGTACAATATATTTTTTGGAATTTAAAGGGTAAATAAAATTAAAGCAATTAGAGAGACATTTAACTGTAATTTAGGTTTTTTGGAATTGATTGGATAAATAAAATGGAAGGAATTAGAAAGAAATTTAATTGTAATTTAGGTTTATTATTGACAATTTTACATTCTAAATTTGTACTTTTAAACCAAGAAAATTGCATCTCAAATAAAAATAATAATACTTATATATAAATGATTGTTTTAGTTTTGTTGACTTATTGTGTTGTACAATAATTTTTTTTTTGGAATCTATGGATAAATAAAATTAAAGGAATTAGAAAGAAATTTAATTGTAATTTAGGTTTTTTTGGAATTGATTGGATAAATAAAATTAAAGGAATTAGAAAGACATTTAATTGTAATTTAGATTTTTTGGAATTGATTGGATAAATAAAATTAAAGGAATTAGAAAGACATTTAATTGTAATTTAGGTTTATTATTGACAATTTTACTTAATCAAAAATTAGTTTAACTAGATCATGAATATATTGTAATTAAGGGCAGTAAGCCCTAGTCATTTTCTCCTTTAAGTTGTAAGGTCTATTTTAAATATACAACTTTTATCATTCTCAACCAAAAAGTAGAATAAATTATATACTCACACTTTGTAGCAATAAAATTTCATCTTTGTTTAAAGTATTTTAAGGTGAGGAAAATAGACATTATATCTCCATGGTTTGTTTGTTAAAAAAATAGGGCACTAAGCCCTACTCATTTTCTCCTTTAAGCCCTAAGGCTCTATTTTAAATATACAATTTTTATCATTCCCAACCAAAAAGTAAAATAAATTATATACTCACACTTTATATCAATAAAATTTCATCTTTGTTTAAAATATTTTAAGGTTAGGAAAATAGATATTGTATCTCCATGGTTTGTTTCTTAGAAAAATAGGGCACTAAGCCCTACTCATTTTCTCCTTTAAGCCCTACGCTCATTTTCTCCTTTAAGTGGTAAGCTCTATTTTAAATATACAATTTTTATCATTGCCAACCAAAAAGTAGAATAAGTTATATACTCACACTTTATATCAATAAAATTTCATCTTTGTTTAAAATATTTTAAAGTTATGAAAATATATATTATATGTCCATGGTTTGTTTGTTAGAAAAGTAGTTTTCTCCTTTAAGCCTTACTCATTTTCTCCTTTAAGCCGTAAGCTCACCCTACTCATTTTCTCCTTTAAGCTTTAAGCTCTATTTTAAATATACAATTTTTATCATTCCCAACCAAAATGTAGAATAAATTATATACTCACACTTTATATCAATAAAATTTCATCTTTGTTTAAAATATTTTAAAGTTATGAAAATAGATATTATATGTCCATCATTTGTTTGTTATAAAAATAGGGCAATAGGCCCTACTCATTTTCTCCTTTAAGCCCTAAGCTCTATTTTAAATATATAAATTCTATAATTCCCAACTAGAGGAAAAGTAGAATAAATTATATACTTACAATTTTATATCAATAAAGTTTCAATTTTGTTTAAAATATTTCAAAGTTGGGAAGATAGATATTATATGTCCATGGTTTGTTTGATAGAAAAATATTTCTTGAACATTCTAAACTTTTTAAACTTTTAACTCAAATAAAAATAATAATATTTATATATAAATGATGATGTTTTTAGTTTTGTTGACTTATTGTGTTGTACAATATATTAAAATATTTTAAAGTTGGAAAGGTAGATATTATATGTCCGTTAGAAAAATATTTCTTGAACATTTTAAACTTGTATTTTTAAACCAAGAAAATTGCATCTCAAATAAAAATAATAATATTTATATATAAATGATGACTTTTTTAATTTTGTTGACATATTGTGTTGTACAATATATCTTTTGGAATTTATTGGATATCTCTAATAAAAGTAAAAATATTTATATATAAATGATGATTTTTTTATTATTTTTGTTAACTTATTATGTTGTAAAATATATTTTGTGGAATTTATTGGATAAACAAAACTAAAGGAATTAGAAAGAATTTTAATTGTAATTTAGGTTTTTTAGAATTGATTGGATAAATTCAATTAAAGGAAGAAAGAAATTTAATTGTAATTCAGGTTTATTATTGACAATTTTACTTAATAAAAAATTAGATTATCAAGAATATATTATAGTTAAGGGTATCAATCATTATTGTTTCTTTTGACTGTATTTTATATATTTGTAAATGTGCTTGCTTTTTGTGTAGGATGTTACAAACTCTTTTCATAGTAATTGCACATCCATCTTACCAATCATTATTGATTCTTTTGATTGTTTTTTATATATTTGTAAATGTGCTTGCTTCTTGTGTAGGATGTTTTTTTTTTTTGTAAGCTGGAGTGGGACTCTCCGATTTACATGTCCAATATGTACCCCTCTACGGGGGAAGGGTAGCCAAAGATTTGAACCCAAGACTTCCAGTTCGGTGAGACTTCATTTCCACGGCCCTTGCCGCTTGAGCTACCCCATGTGGACTTCTTGTGTAGGATGTTATAAACTCTTTTCATAGCAATTGCAGATCCATCTTACATTGAGATCTACGAAGCATCAAGAGGGATTAAACATCTTTTCACTCGCAAGAGATTTAATTAATATGGATCTAGGTTGGTATTATTCTTCATAGTAATTGTAGATCCATCCTAGGTTGAGATCTCCCAAGCACCAAGAGGGATCAAATCTTTTTTCACTCACAAGAGATTTGATTAAGATGGATCTATGTTGGTATTATATAAATTTTACATCTCTATATATAAAAGTATTACACTTTTCATTTTATTAAAATCTTGATTTAATGTCAATGGAATATCCATTATAATATTTTTAGTAGTAGTGAGGGTAGAGGGTTTAGATATATCTCATATGAAATCATGGTACTTTGTCTTCACCCTCCTAACCTTTCACTTTGTTTTTGGTGAAGTCATGTTTTAGTTGAAATAACTATGCTACAAAAAGGTACCTAGATTTTTGAAAAGTCTGAAGATTTTGGAAAACCTTCTAGCTTTTGCAAGAGCTTGAAATGTGTTAAGAGACCTGTTATCACTCACGTTGTTCCCTTTGACTCCCAAGGGAATATGTCCAAGGTAACCACAAACCAACTTTGGGCTGCAGGTCGTAGCCTACCTGCAGTCAGAGAGGGCTCTCTCTTTCAGATTTAGTTTTTGTTGAAAATGATTTTAGGCTAGTTATCGATTTCACGAGTTTTTGTTTTGATTTTGGTGGGAAGGAAGATGTCTCAAGTAGAGAGGCAAAACATAGTCTGGTAAGTTTCAAACCATTGGGCGTGGAGTCAAGGAGTCGAACTGCTCGTGCGTTTTCTTGGTCACAAGAGAAATAAGGAGCAAGGTAGTTGCTCATGAAACAACACTTAAAGCTTAAAATGATGGAATGAGGGATAATGACTAAGAGGCAACAAAGAATCTCTCACTCAGCTTAAAAGGGGGAGAGGTGAATGAGCTCTATCTAGGAGCAATTAAGAATTCCTAGACAACTGTCAAAGATGAATGAATTAGGGGAAATATGAGCCATAGGGAATTCGTATTCATTACTAACCCAGATGAAAACATAAAGAAATAGCAGAAAATGAGCATAGAGGGCATATAAACCAATTCTAGACTATTCTTTCTTTCTACTATTTTAGACGGTATATCAATGGAAAAACAGAGGTAGGAAAACTTATTGAGTCATGTTGCAGCACAAGAATTCCAAATTCACTTCTTCAAAACCATTAGACACAGAGCAGACAGTATTTCTTCCAAGCCTTTCAGCAGTCTTTGATTACAGAAAATATATCAGGTATACAGTGCGAGTCTCCACTGAAGACTATCAACCAACCAACCCTTTAAACAATATAGAGGGTGGTATATATAGGGAAGATTTATCCAAAATTATCTATTATAGCCGACCTAACAGGTCTGACAGAAAACTGATTACTTTAACCTAATCTTATCCAGAAATAAATGCAAGAAAATATCTTTGAGCTATGCTGGGGGCAGCTGTATCAAAATGAGTTAATGTCTGTCCTGGTGGCTCTGTGCTGTTCATCTGTCATAACTGTGCATTGGTCTTTGCACCCTTGCTGTTCGGCGGTATTGAATGCTTTTGACTGTGATTTGAGAGCAAGGATGGGCTTACACCTCTTGATTTGACTTTCTGGGGGGCTCATCAATGTTCAGGTGCTTCGAGCCCCTAAAAAATCTTCGGCTGATACTCTTTGGCTTCTCTTATTCCTCTGATACTCTTTTGGCAATAAACCGATGCTGTTCTGACGTGCTATGGGTCTAATCACAAATTAATGGCCGCTGTTCGGCCTCTGTTTTCTTCAAAAACTATTCTCTGCTCCTCTCAGTGAGCTTTGCGAAGAAAAATGGTTCATTCGGCGCCTTTCGAGCTTCCTGGGGGCTGCAGAATGAAAAGATTCCTTGAATATTCCCCATTCAGGCCCAAAAAATCAGGCACAAATCGCTCATCAAAAACTGCCTCAGAAACTGATTCCGGGGCTCCGAAGTGCGATTTTTGCCTTTGTGCCCAAAAAGTGATGATGACGTCAGCATGACGTCAGCGGATGCGAATTCGTATGGCGGGTGATGTCAACGATGACGTCAGCATGATGACGTGGCGGGATGACGTCAGCATGCTGACGTCATCTTGTACGGATGGTGACGTGGCATGTACGGTGACAGGGACACAGTGGCAGGACACATGGCAGATGACTCAGCGGGACGGTGGCAGGACATGCAGGCAGATGTCGTGTCGTGGTAACTGGGCAAGGGGGGTTACGCGGCAGGTGACGTGGGGCTTACGTCACAGGGGAGAGGGTGGTAAATGGTTTCTGGGCGCACCGCCCTTAGGCCTGAGCGGTTCTGTTAGAGGGGGCTCTACCACAGCCTAGGAGCTGACGTCATCTTGTACGGATGGTGACGTGGCATGTACGGTGACAGGGACACAGTGGCAGGACACATGGCAGATGACTCAGCGGGACGGTGGCAGGACATGCAGGCAGATGTCGTGTCGTGGTAACTGGGCAAGGGGGGTTACGCGGCAGGTGACGTGGGGCTTACGTCACAGGGGAGAGGGTGGTAAATGGTTTCTGGGCGCACCGCCCTTAGGCCTGAGCGGTTCTGTTAGAGGGGGCTCTACCACAGCCTAGGAGGTGACGCGTGGCGGGAGGTACGGCAGGAATACCGCCCATCTCCCGGACGCTAACCTTCGGGCGGTTCAGAGATGGGACGGCCCGTCAGCCGTAGATCTTCGGGGTGGATGATCCAACGGCTGGCCACGATGGTGAGTCGGTGGGGGTATACGGGCAGGGAATATTCAAGGAATATTCTGAATTTCATATGCGCGCGGTGGGGTTTAGACCTAGGGAATGGGGGTTTTTGGGTTAAAAATGCGCGGGGTTAATGTATTTATGCAAAAACTTTGGGTTAGGGGCGGAAAAAGGGGGTTTTGAGGGTTTTAGGGCTAGGGAAGAGGCTGTTAGCATGACCAGGTGTCATCTAACCCCTGTGATGACTCGGATGGGCTAAAAACAGCCCCGGATGGACCGTTTTTTCCCGGACTTATAAAAAATATGGTTATATTGCCAGGGAGGAAATATTCACATAGGGGAATTTTATATACAAAGTTTTAGTAGGGGAAGGGGGAAAACTGATAGGGAGTTATATAATACTGTTAGTAGTTAATATGAAGGTGATCAGCAAGCGCTAAGGTCGGGGACCTTAGGCTAAATTTGGGAAAAAAGACTTGTACAAAAATGGAGTCCTTGAGTGAAGCAGATCTTCACCAAGGCAACTGATACGGGTGATGATGAAACTAAGAGGAATCAAGCAGATCTTGACCTCTTTGGGAAGTTAGTAAGTGACTCGGGGATTTAGAAGAAGGGGGAGTTAGTGATGTCCACCTTTGAGCCCTTTTGCATGAAAACTGCCTGCACTGTGATCTGAAAAGATAAAACACTTTGTACCACAAAATTGATCACAAATTATCATTCTGCAACCACACAGCTACCTACCCAGCCTACTTTTCTAACATTTTTTCTTCTTTTTTGGGTGGGTGCACTTAGACTTGCAAACCCAGATTTACAATTTTTCTTTTGAATTTTTCCTATCTAAATCTACACTTATTTCTACCAGGGCCCAAATTAAGCAGTTGGGTCCCTTTGATTCTCTACCTATCTACAGATCTGCCAAGATTGAACTGTTTGGACAGATATCATTCTCTATATTCTAAAACAGGAAATTGAAACCTAGGGAGACCAAGATTAGACTGTTTGGACCTCCCTCTAAAAACTCTCCAAAACTGGAACACAGCAGTGGCCTTTGGACTAGCACACTTCATGGCTTGTTCTTTGGTCTCTTCTGAAAATATGGAACACTGCAGCTTGCAAAGTATGACATATTTGGCATGTAAAAATGTCAATCATGAAAGATGAATACCTGCTGCAGCAGGAGGCTAACAGTGGCTCCACTTGGGGATGGCTTTTCCTTGTGAAAAGCCAAGAACAGCAGGTCAGACTACCTTGTATTCAATTGCTGCTGTATTCTACAAAATTTGCTTGGCTGGCTGCCTTATTAATCCTACCTACCTACCCTAACTAGCATTTACTTTGTTGTTAGGTGTAATGAAATAGCCAATGCAGCCATTTAAGCATCATGAACATGAATGGTCTTTGCTGCTTGTGTTTGCTGTTACCTGAAAAGGAGATCTTGCAATCTGATATGACTTTGTTAATCTTTGAGAGGATCAGGAAACTGCTGACCTTTTTTGCTGAAACAAGAGACTGTACAAAAGGATCCTGCAGCATATATACATTATTGCTGGTTTGAATAAAAGAACTGTACAAAAGTTTGGGATAGCTATCATGCTTTGGAATTGGGGAATCATCAATAACTTGATTTTGATCTTTGCAGCCTTTTAATGGAAAAGAGCAGTGATTTATCTCATCACACATCTTGCCATCCGATGAATCATACAAAACAGGGGATGATCCCTGTAATTCTTTGAAAGCTGGTTCAGATGGTACTTGACAGGTTTGTACTGACTGTTCTTCTTCTTCTTCAATCATCCGAGATGGATGAAACCCACAAGGCAGGGGGTCTAGCTGGATTATCTGGTCACATGTTTCCGTTTTTTAGTCTTCCTCAATCTGAGATTCACTGGCACTTTGGGGCTGCAAATCTAGTGTTAATACATTAGAAGCGGGGCCTGAACTTTCTTCTGGTTGATCAGTAACAGAAAATGGTGACACTTGATTATTAATGGCATGATAGTTTTCCCTACTAAACCGAAAAGACTTGAAACAAAATGGTAAATTTCCTTCTCTGAAATCAAAATTTTCTGCCTTTTCCTCCTTTTCGTCATAATAGCTGAAATGGGCATGCTGGTTATTGGTTTCAGGCAACTGAGCCTGAACTATGCTTTCTGCAAAAATAAGGTCTGATTGCTCTGCAAGGCTGATTTGGTCGTCAGGTTCATAATCATCATCATACTGATCATATTTGGGCAGACAGTCGAAAGAAGAGAAGATATTATATTCATAGATTATATCAGGAGACTGCTCCATCATGTGTGGCGGTATGAATATGCCATCCGTTTTATGGCAGATTTGTTCATGAATATCATTAATTTCCTTTTGCAAAACAGATCTGTTCTGGTGCTTCGAACATTTAACTTCTATCGTGCACATCTGCTTTAATTCCTCTGCTTTCTTTAAAAAGATATCAAGTTCATCCTCTTTCTCTGCTTTCAACTTCCCCTCCCTAACTTTCAAATTAACCTCTACATCTACTGCCATGTTCTGCATCTGTTGCATAGTAGAGGGGATCCTTTCTCTCAGATGAAATTCCATTTCTGGATCAAATGCTGTTGGATAATGTAATAGGGCCAAATCAAGGGGAGGTCTTATATTCAATGGTATAAAATGATAAACTTGATTGAATCGGTCAGAAAATTGCTGAACAGATTCATTTGGAATCCTTTTTAACTGATTATATTCTTCTATGAGCACGAGGAAATTGACTTTGATCATCCATCTATCAAGGAAGAGTTTGAATAACTGTTGGAGATTTGAGATGCTTGCTTCAGGCAATGCTTTAAACCAAGTCCTAACTTTAGTTTGCAAATAAAGGGCAAACAGCCTAATACTAACATCCTCATCCTCCACTTCAAAAATGTTCAAATAATCTTCAAAAGCCTGAATATGCTTTTGGGCAGTAACTCCATTCTCTCCATCAAATCTTGGGAGATACATGGGATGATTTCTGGGCAAAGTATTAAGCATGGGAGGCAGAATGAGTGGCTTATATCTATCAGGAACCTTACGAGGTACGTGATTGTGTACAGGGACTAAATGACTCGGTTCAGTATGAACATGGATAGGATGATTTGCTTTGAGAGTAGTGTCCTCCTTGACTATAAGGTGAGCATTAGCAGCATTTAAAGGATGATGTTCTGGTGTGCAAGGAGGGCTTTCTTCAACATTTTCAATGGGAAAAACATAAAATTCAAGTTCAAACAATATGTACAGTAAGATTTTATGGAGGAGAAAGAACATGACCTCTTGGATAATAATCCAGGTCAAAAGCCTGATCTGCTGATAAATTTCTTTTGGGTTCATTTCTCGAGTGGAGTCTTTATTATGAGGATGATGTGGAGTCGCCAGGTGGATAAATCAATTTTGAGGGGTCTGATCTCTGACCACCGACACAGACCAGATTTAAGCATGAAATAATCCTGAAGAAAGGGAGATTTTTCTGATTATTTTGATTTCTTGTTTTGGGATTTTTCAAAAAGTTTTTGAAGCGAAAGGAAAACTGGTCAAAATTGGGAATTTACAGTAATAAATAGGTGAGTTCCCCAGTGGAGTCGCCATTATGTTATCACTCAGGTTGTTCCCTTTGACTCCCAATGGAATACGGCCGAGGTAACCACAAACCAACTTTGGGCTGCAGGTCCTAGCCTGCCTGCAGTCATAGAGGGCTCTCTCTTTCAGATTTAGTTTTTGTTGAAAATGATTTTAGGCTAGTTATCGATTTCAGGGGTTTTTGTTTTGATTTTGGTGGGAAGGAAGATGTCTCAAGTAGAGAGGCAAAACATAGTCTGGTAAGTTTCAAACCATTGGGCATGGAGTCAAGGAGTCGGACTGCTGGTGCGTTTTCTTGGTCACAAGAGAAATAAGGAGCAAGGTAGCTACTCATGAAACAACACTTAAAGCTTAAAAGGATGGAATGAGGGATAAGGACTGAGAGGCAACAAAGAATCTCTCACTCAGCTTAAAAGGGGGAGAGGTGACTGAGCTCTATCTAGGAGCAATTAAGAATTCCTAGACAACTGTCAAAGATGAATGGATTAGGGGAAATATGAGCCATAGGGAATTGATATTCATTACTAACCCAAATGAAAACATAAAGAAATAGCAGAAAATGAGCATATAGGGTAGTTAAACCAATTCTAGACTATTCTTTCTTTCTACTATTTTAGACGGTATATCAATGGAAAAACAGAGGTAGGAAAACTTATTGAGTCATGTTGCAGCACAAGAATTCCAAATTCACTTCTTCAAAACCATTAGACACAGAGCAGATAGTCTTTTCTCCAAGCCTTTCAGCAGTCTTTGATTTCAGAAAATATATCAAGTATACAGTGCGAGTCTCCACTGAAGACTATCAACCAACCAACCCTTTAAACAATATAGAGGGTGGTATATATAGGGAAGATTTATCCAAAATTATCTATTACAGCCGACCTAACAGGTCTGATAGAAAACTGATTACTTTAACCTAATCTTATCCAGAAATAAATGCAAGAAAATATCTTTGAGCTATGCTGGGGGCACCTTAAGCAGTTGGGTCCCTTTGATTCTCTACCTATCTACAGATCTGCCAAGATTGAACTGTTTGGACAGATATCATTCTCTATATTCTAAAACAGGAAATTGAAACCTAGGGAGACCAAGATTAGAATGTTTGGACCTCCCTCCAAAAACTCTCCAAAACTGGAACACAGCAGTGGCCTTTGGACTAGCACACTTCATGGCTTGTTCTTTGGTCTCTTCTGAAAATATGGAACACTGCAGCTTGCAAAGTATGACATATTTGGCATGTAAAAATGTCAATCATGAAAGATGAATACCTCCTGCAGCAGGAGGCTAACAAGACCCACCATCGTTATATAAATACTAGATAGCTATAGGAATATAAATAATAGTATTTGAAGTAATAAGAGGAAATCTGAATTAGCTATGCTTTCTACAGAAACTAGCTTGCAGAGTTTGGAAAAGCTTGGAGCTTTTGCTAGAGATTCAATTGCGATAAGAGACCCACCATCATTAGATAAGCAATAGATAGCTATAGGAATAGAAAGAATAGTATTTGAAGTAATAAGAGGAAAGTTTAAATAGCTATGCTTTCTACAAAAAAGTACCTAGATTTTGGACAAGCTTGTAGCTTTTGCAAGAGCTTCAAATGTGATAAGAGACCCACCACCATTAGATAAGTAATAGACAGACAGAGGAATAGAAATAATAGTATTGGAAGTAACAAGAGGAGTTTCCTTGTTTGGATTCAAATGTGATAAGAGACCCACCACCATTAGATAAGTAATAGATAGATACAAGAATAGAAATAATAGTATTGGAAGTAACAAGAGGATTTTCCTTGTTTGGATCAACAATAGAGACAAACATATCAATCCCTAGAAGATCATATCTCCCATTTAGGTTCAAAGGGATCTCCTTGAGAAAATTCAAATCAGGCATTCTATTTATAGGGATCAACATTAGAGATAAATACATCAATCCCTACAATATCATCTATCCCCTCTAGGTTCGAAGGGATCTCCTTGAGTACATTCAACTTAGTCATTCTCTTTATATGATAGAACTTCCAAACCCAAAAGGAAACCAAATCTCACAAATCACTAATAATACCCATAGCCACATTTGATCATTATTGGGATGGAGAATACACCATATGAGGAAGAAACAAAGTTCTTCAAATGTGACAAGAGACCCACCACCATTAGATAAGTAATAGATAACTACACTAATAGAAGTAATAGTATTGGAAGTAACAAGATGAGTTTCCTTGTCTAGATGAAGAGTAGAGACAAGCACATCAATCCATAGAAGATCATATCTCCCCTTTAGGTTTGAAGGGATCTCTTTGAGAACATTCAAATTAGTCATTCTATTTATAAGGATGAATAGGAGAGACAAACACATCAATCCCTAGAAACCATATCTCCCCTTTAGGTTCAAAGGGATCTCTGTAGAATATGAAATGAATTATTTCAAGCCAATTGAGAAGCCAACACTAGTATGAAGAAAAATACATATAAAAAAAGGATAAAAAAATTAAGAAACACAGTTACTGTGTGAGCTAAAAAATGTTGCAAATCTCATATATTAATTCAAATATTAACTACATTATTAAATAGTAAAACTATTACTACAATCAACTCTGAAATAAATCTACTGACATTACAGCTAATTTCCAGCACTACTACAGTTAACAATTTGCTGCCTTATTTTTGCACAGAACACTAAATAGAAGTTTACATAACTAATTAAGCATTATTCCCAACACTCCCCCTTAATGATTAATGAAGATTTACTATCTTATCTCGTAGTGCTAAAAATTGATCTTTTGCAACTACTTTGGTGAAGATATATGCTAGTTGATGCTGAGTATTTATATGCTTCAATTCAATATCCTTCTTCTCCACCAAATCTCTAATGAAGTGATATTTCAGGTCAAAATGCTTTGTCCTGTTGTGATGAATTGGATTCTTTGCTAATTTGATGGCACTTACATTATCACAATAAACCACTGTAGGCTGAATTTGTTTTTCTCCAATTTCTTCCAAACTTTTTCTAAGCCAAAGAGCTTGTATACCTGCTGAGGTAACTGCAACATACTCCGCTTCTGTGGATGAGAGGGCAACAATGCTTTTTTTTTTTGAGCTCCATGTAATCAAACCAGAACCAAAAGAGAAACAATTTCCAGATGTGGACTTATGGTAATCAAGACTACCTCCCCAATCTGAATCACTAAATCCAACAAGATTGAACTTTTCAGAAGAGTAGTAATGAATACCAAAATTTAGAGTGCCTTTCACATACCTTAAAATCCTCTTGGTTGCTTCCATATGTATTTTAGATGGATTTGTCATATACCTTGAAACAAGTGAAACTGAATATGTAATACCAGGCCTTGTGTGGGTTAGAAATATCAAGCTCCCCACAATACTTCTGTAAGTTTTCTCATCAACTAAATCAACACCATCATCTCTACATAACACCTCTCAATGAGCACTTGGAGTAGGGGATGGATGACAATCAAGCATATCAAATTTATTTAGCATATCCTGTGCGTACTTTGTCTGACAAATGAAAATCTCATCCTTACTTTAATAAACCTCCATTCCTAGAAAATATTTCATGATGCCTAGATCTTTCATCTCAAATTCATTCATCATAGCAACTTTGAATTTATCATTCATCTTAGAACTACTACCCATATACAATAGATCATCAACATACAAACTTATGATTAAAATATCAATACCTTCTTGTTTGTAGTAAAGGGTAGGATCATTCTTACTTCTCTGGAAGCCATTTTCCTGAAAGTATCCATCAATCCTTGCATACCACGCTCTTGGTGCTTGCTTAAGGCCATACAAAGCCTTCTTCAACTTGTAGACATTATTCTCCTTTCCTTCCACTTCAAAACCTTGTGGCTGCTCCACATATACTTCCTCTTCTAAGTACCCATTCAAGAAGGAACTTTTCACATCCATATGATGTATGCTCCACTTTTTATGAGCTGCTAATGAAATCAACATTCTAATGGTCTCTTGTCTTGCTACTGGTGCAAATGTCTCTTCATAATCAATTCCATAATTCTATGTGAAACCTTTAGCAACTAATCTTGCCTTCTGTCTTTCAACACTCCCATCATTGTTAAATTTAGTCTTATAGACCCATTTGGTGACAATCTTTTTCTTGTCATGTGGAAGCTCTGTCAACTTCCAAGTGTCATTCCTTTGAATGGAATCCATCTCTTCTTGCATGGCTTGCATCCAAACCTCATTAGTACATGCATCTTCAAAACATGATGGTTCAAATTCAGCCTTGGCTAATAAAGCAAAATTGACTATCTCACCTATTGGGCTTTCTTCATGTGCTTGATTTGCACTCCTCTCATAAATATCACTCAATCTTCTTACCTTCCTTGTAGAACTTGGAGAAGAAGTTGGACTTGAACTTGATGTTGAAGAAATTGATGAAGGGCTGCTTGGTGGAGTTAAGCCACTGGTTACAGAAACATTAGTTGGCTGCTCATGATCATTATCAAAAATTATATCATCATTCAAAACAGATTTTGTCTTCTCAACATGGCCTTTTTGATGACCATAAACTCCCCCTTCATAAAAAATTACATCTCTTGAGATAATAAGCTTGTTAGTTAGAGGATTATACAATTTATAAGCCTTGCTTGTCTCACTATACCCAATAAAAATACATAGCTCAATCTTTGTATCTAACTTTTTTCTATTCTGATCAGGTACATGCACATAAGCCAAAGAACCAAAAACTTTGAAATGATTAACATTAGGCCTTTTTCCAGACCAAGCTTCATAAGGAGTCATATTTTCCATTGCACTGGTGGGGCTACGATTGAGGATGTATACTACTATAGCAACTGCATCTCCCCAATAAGTGTTGCTCAATCCCTTAGTTTGTAGCATGCATCTTGCCATTTCAACCACAGTACGATTTTTTCTTTCAACTATGCCATTCTACTAGGGTGTGTATGATGTAGTATGTTGCCCCCTGATGCCATTCATATCACAATAACTCTCGAAAGCTTTTGAGCAGAATTCTCCCCCACGGTCAGTCCGCAAACATTTGATCTTGCACGCTCTCTCATTTTCTACAAGGGCTTTGAACTTCTTGAACGTATCCAGGGCTTCACTTTTGGCCTTCAAAAAATATACCCAACAATTTCGTGAGTAATCATAAATAAAAGTGATGAAATATGATGACTTACCCAAACTCTTAGTTTGCATAGGACCACATATGTCTGAATGAACAAGCTGAAGTGGGTAATGAGCCCTCCATGCACTTCCCTTTGGAAACCTTTCCCTTGCATGCTTTCCTTTAGCACATCCTTCACAAACCTCCTTATGCTCTTCTACCTTGGGCAAACCAGAAACTAATGCATGTGAGGTTAGAAACTTCAAACTTTGAAAATTTAAATGCCCATACCTGAGATGCCATAACCAACTTGAATCCTCATAAGCCATATTAGCAAGATTGTTGTTATGTTCATCAAACCTCAAGGAAACATCCTATTTCTTGTCATAGGCACAACAGTGATCACCCTATTTCCCTTATTCTTATCATAGATAGTACATGTCTTATTTTCAAAGACTACTTTATAATTTTTCTCACAGAGCTGCCCAACGCTCAACAAATTATGCTTCAATTGTGGAGTATAATAAATGTCATGAATACTCTTTATACCTTCTTTTATTTGGACCTCCATAGCTCCTTTCGTAGCAACCTCCTATGACTTATCATCACCAGCTGGATCTTGGATTTGAAACTTCCATCCTTTGCTGAAAACAACTTCTCATTCCCTGTCATATGGTTAGAGCATCCAGAATCTAGATACGAAACATCTTTAGTAGTATTTTCATCTTTGGCATAAGATAAAAATAAGTGATCTCGAGGACACTCACCATTTTCTTGAGCATAATTAGCATTTTTACCTTCTTTCAATCTGCATTCTCTTTCAAAGTGACCATACCTATTACAATGGTAACATTTAACATTTCTCTTATCAAATCTACCTCCACCTCTTCCTCTAAAACTACCTCTTCCACTTGAGCCACCTCTTCCTCTACCTCTTGAATAATTTTGGCTTTGCCATTTACCTTGACCTTGATGGCTTTTGGTACTGCTGCTACTTGCATCTTCATTCTTTGTAATTTGTAATTTAGAAGAAAAAGCTTTCTCTGCAACTTCAAAACTTTCCTTCAATCTTTCTTCATGAGACATCAAAGATCCAACGAATTCATCAAACTGTAGTTTTGTCAAATCCTTACTTTCTTCCATGATTATTGCAACATGATTCCATCTATGTGTTAAAGATCTCAATACTCTTTTAATTAAAACTTCATTACTTACAACTTCTCCAAGTGTACCCATTTTATTGACCACATCTTTGACTCTCACACAATAGTCACTGATACTTTCAGCTTCTTGCATCTTCGAATTCTCGAACTCTCGCTTCAATGTCTGAAGCTTGACCACCTTAACTTGATCACTACCTTGGTAAGCTTCTTGTAGAGTCTCCTAGGCAGCTTTGACAGTTTTTGCTCCTGATATTCTTGGAAATAAGCTCTTATCAAGAGCTATCTTAATGTGAAACAAAACTTGAGCATTCTTCTTCCTTTCTTGTCGTTCTTTCATTAGCTGTAAGAGCATTCCAATCAGCTGGCTCCTCATATCATGATTCAACAATCTCCCACAAATCTTTTCCAATCAAAATGGTTAGCATCTTAATGCACCAATAATCATAATCGTTGACTTTGGCTATATTCCAACAATACTTCTTTAACCCAAAATAATTTTACCTGCTCTAATACCACTTGTAGAATATGAAATGAATTATTTCAAGCCAATTGAGAAGCCAAGAGTAGTATGAAGAAAAATACATATAAAAAAGGATAAAAAAATTAAGAAATACAGTTACTGTGTGAGCTAAAAAATGCTGCAAATCTCATATATTAATTCAACTATTAACTACATTATTAAATAGTAAAACTATTACTAAAATCAACTATGAAACAAATCTACTCACATTACAGCTAATTTCGAGCACTACTACAGCTAACAATTTGCTGCCTTATTTTTGCACATAACACTAAATAAAAGTTTACATAACTAATTAAGCATTATTCCCAACAATCTCCTTGAGAACATTCAAATTAGTCATTCTATTTAAAGGATAGAGCTTAAAAACCCATGATAAGGAAAACCAAATCTCACAAACCACTAATAATCCCCATAGCCACATTGCATCATTATTGGGATGGAGAATACACCATATGAGGAAGAAACAAAGTGCTACAAGGTATATCAACAAGATAGAGAATCCACCATATGAGGAAGAAACAAAGTGCTACCCACCATATGAGTAAGAAACAAAGTGCTACAAGATGGATTAACATCAACAATTTACAAACAAAAGAAGTAAAATCATGGAGTTGTAGAATATTGGCAAAATAATGTTGGACTATTATTATCATTTTATTTTTATCATCTCATGAAATTTTAAAGTTGGGAAGATAGATATTATATTTCCATGGTTTGTTTGTTAGAAAAATATTTCTTGAACTTTCTAAACTTGTATTTTAAACCAAGAAAATTGCATCTCAAATAAAAATAACAATATTTATATATTTCTTGAACATTCTAAACTTTTTAAACTTTCATCTCAAATAAAAATAATAATAGTTATATATAAATGATGATTGTTTTAGTTTTGTTGAATTATTGTGTTATACAATATAGTTTTTGGAATTTATTGGATATCTCAAATAAAAATAAAAATATTTATATATAAATGATGATTTTTTTTAGTTTTGTTAACTTATTGTGTTGTACAATATAGTTTTTGTAATTTATTGGATAAACAAAATTAAAGGAATTAGAAAGACATTTAATTGTAATTTAGGTTTTTTGGAATTGATTGGATAAATTAAATTAAAGGAATTAGAAAGACATTTAATTGTAATTTAGGTTTATTATTGACAATTTTACTTAATAAAAAATTAGATTGACTAGATCATGAATATATTGTAGTTAAGGGTACCAATCATTATTGTTTCTTTTGACTACTTTTTGTATATTTGTAAATGTGGTTTCTTTTTGTGTAGGATGTTACAAACTCTTTTCATAGTAATTCCAGATCCATCTTACCAATCATTATTGTTTCTTTTGATTGTTTTTTATATATTTGTAAATGTGCTTGCTTTTTGTGTAGGATGTTATAAACTCTTTTCATAGTAATTGTAGATCCATCTTACCTTGAGATCTACCAAGCATCAAGAGGGATCAAATCTCTTTTTACTTACAAGAGATTTGATTGACATCTACCAAGCATCAAGAGGGATCAATTCTCTTTTCACTTGCAAGAGATTTGATTAAAATGGATCTAGGTTGGTATTATTTTTCATAGTAATTGGAGATCCATGTTACCTTGAGATCTACCAAGCATCAAGAGGGATCAAATCTCTTTTCACTTGCAAGAAATTTGATTAAGATGGATCTAGGTTGGTATTATATAAATTTTACATCTCTATATATAAAAGTATTATCACTTTTCATTTTATTAAAACCTTGATTTAATCTCTATGGAATATCCATTATAATATTTTTAGTAGTAGTGAGGGTAGAGGGTTTAGATATATCTCATATGAAATCATCTCACCCTCCTATGCTTTCACTTTGTTTTTGGTGAAGTTGCGTTTAAGTTGAAATAACTATGCTACAGAAAGGTACAAGATTTTTGAAAATCTTCCAGATTTTGGAAAAGCTTGTAGCTTTTGCAAGAGCTTCAAATGTGATAAGAGACCCACCATCATTAGATAAGTAATAGATAGCTACAGGAATAGAAAGAATAGTATTTGAAGTAATAAGAGGAAAGTTGAAATAGCTATGCTTTCTACAGAAAGGTACCCAGATTTTGGAAAAGCTTGGAGCTTTTGCAAGAGCTTGCAAATTTTGGAAAAGCTTGCAAATTTTGCAAGAGATTCAAATGTGATAAGAGACCCACCATCATTAGATAAGTAATAGATAGCTACAAGAATAGAAAGAATATTATTTGAAGTAATAAGAGGAAATTTGAAATAGCTATGCTTTCTGCAAAAAGGTACTATGTTTTCTTTAAAGTACCTAGGGAACAATTTATGGATGCATTTGATGCATAATTGATTGTAGAATAGGAAATTTGGGTTTCCACGGATGTTTATCTAAAGAATTAGGCCTTTAATTGTGCTAATGGAGACGTGTATAAATGGAAATGCCTCTAGAGAATACTCATAGATAAATTTGATATGGAACCATAACCATATGAGGGTGAATTGTTTAGTTTGGTTGAGGTAATGAAAGACAAAGCTCTGACTTCTAATGCAATTGTGAATGAAAATAAGATCTTTGATTGAGCACTTAAGGAAGTTGTAAATGTTTGTATTTAGAGTAGATTGTTTGATTGTATTACATTTAAACATTTTTTCACTCAAATTGGACTATAGTTAGATCACATAACATATCACATATTTTTTTCATCTATGTTCTTTTTTCATATGTGCTATAGATTCAACTATGCTCTTTTTCCATATTAGCTTACCTACTTAAGAGTTTTGGTTTCCTTTGCAACTTCTAATGCAAATGCTAGTTTTAATCCTCTTAAATTATTTCATTATTATTTCATTGTGACAACTTCTTGTTGATATTACCAAAAATAAATATTACTCACTTGTATAAACGTGCCCAAATAAAAACCATGAAGGATATACAAACAACCTCGATGGTTGCATGGCAATCCATATCTTATTGGCTTTGAGGCCAAAAAGTTCATCTTGCAAATAGATATCTACAAGGAGAAGAATCTATGACCCAATGTTGAGGGAAAGAAATATATTCCCCTCTAATGATTCGATGTTCCATATTTTGGTGTACAGGATCTGTGACTATCAAAGTACTTGATTGAGAGCTTTCCAACGCATGACTTCCCATGTTATATAATAATAAATATGAGCAGGTTGCTGTTATTCCAAACCATGGCTGTTAAGAGTTATGCATTAGCATATTTGATTAAAAGCTCGATGTACATTGTATATTGTTTGCGTTTTATCCTTAACTCTGCCTTTTCATGTATTTTGTTTACTCTTTAAAAATTATATATATATATATATATATATATATATATATATATATATATATATATTAATTAAAATAGTTTTAATAAAAAATTATAAAAAATGATAAAAATTCATTAATATAGTTGTATATTAATTTTTCTATTTTTATTTCCAAAATAAGATAATGTGAATATCAGGAAAAATATTATAAACATAAAAGTTTTTAATACATTTATGTTAATCAAAGAAATAAAGTCTGTATAACAAAATATTTATTGTGAATTTTATGTCTATATACGGTTTATATACAAATAAAGTTTTTGGAATTTTTATTATTTAAAAGATTAAAATGTATGGATGATACAGTGTAATTTAATAGATGAAATTAAAACTTTTTAAATATTTTTTTTTTCAAGTTTTTATGAATTTTACTTTACTTTAATGATATAGGTTAAATTATTAATAATTTTAATAAACTATAAATCATCTATGTTTATGAACTATTTAATTTATATTATTTTAAATAAATGGAATAAAAAATAAACTAAGAATTCGAAATAATTTTTTTCCCCTCAAAACTTAAACTTTGTGTTTGTGATCTCTGTTATTGTAGTACTACCAATTAAATCATTAATAATTTTAATAAATTAAAATATTTGAATGATTCCTGTTTATAAGTAACAGAAGCATGCAATTCTAGTTCTGTCGATGGCCTGAGTCCATGAAATTGACTGTTCTATATACCCAACAGAAAACATAAACCACCATTCCCTACCAGGGTAAATAACCTTCATATACATTCAATCGCAATACTGTGGTGACAAGTTTCCACAAGTTCTTGCATGTATTTGATAGCCTTGTGGAAGTTAACAAAGCCCATAAACCATATTTCACCCATAAACCCGGTCTCGATTTTTATGTATTTCTCTGAATGCTTTTCTACATTTTCGTGTGAACTTACTGACTGCAAGTCCTGTATGGATATATCGACCTGCACCAGAATCCAACAACACTAACATTTAAGAATATATATATATATATATATATACCCGCTTGAATGATTTCTAGTGCCGAATGACAGGAAAATAAAAAAACTTAAATCCACATACCCGGTAGTAAGTCCAGCAGTATGCCCGAGAGGGAGAAGTGAAAAGCAGGGGACGTTCACTGCAGAAAGCAAATCTCTGAGTTGATATGAAGATTACACCAGCCACAGGATCAGTAGTGGTAGACAAATAACACGCAAATGTCTTCAGTAGCTTCTCTTCCGGATCATTAATGGCGAAGAGCTGCCTGAACAAGTTTTCAACGCCTCCTTTCTTAACTATTTCGGCACCCAAGCTCAACTTTCCCTTCACCGAGTTGCACACACTCTTGCTAAGTTTCACTACAAGCGATTGGCAACGCATAAATTCAAACCCTAAAGCAAACCCTAAAACTACCTACTAAAGAAATATAAAAATCTTCAAAAAAAAGGTTAGAAGAAAAGAAAATTTACAGTGTTCTGCCAATTCTTCAGCCCTTTGCCCGAACTTAGTACAAGCTACAGTCAATTAGAAAAACATAAATCAAAACCATCAAAATAATATTTCAGCAGTCAGGAAATTTATACAACACAGAGTTTCAGAGATGAAATAAATCTAACCCTTTTACATACCGTGGGGTTCTGTTGGAGATATATGATCATCCACACTGAAAGGGCGTGCCTGCCCAGGAGGCTTTCCAGGGGCTCCCACGGGCATAGCGTGTCCATGGCGTCTTCCGCTTTTTTCTTTGTGCTCTCTTTTGATCGTGATCATTTCTATGGTGATCGCCCCTGTCTTTCTCATAAACAGGAAATTTCACAAGAAAATACCCCCCTCTTCAAATCAATGCACCAGTATCTCCAAATATCTGCCTACAACTTGTTGCAAGGATTCCAACTTGCAGTATATCCCATGCAGACACCCGTTCAGCTACTATGGTATGAAAAACCCTAACCAAAAATCTTGCATATTATGGCATGAAAAACCCTAGCCAAAACTCTTGCATGTTATGGTAAGAAAAACCCTACCCAAAATTCTTGCATGGCATTCTGATATGATATTGTTCAGTGCGATATGCATAGCCCTACTGATCACTCCATCTTTACAGTACCATAGATGAAGTAACAGATAGCTTCATTTTACGATTTGCATCAACTTTGATCACACATTTCCCATCCATACCGGGAATTTTGAAGACCAAAGTCCACTTTACTGCATCGATTCGGTTTTTTTTGGGTAGAAAATTACAAGGGAATGTTTGGTGTGCAAGTATTCGTTTGAAAAGGTTTCACATTAGCCACCAGCGAAAGGATTTTGAGTGACCACTGCTAACAGCGACAGGTGTGACGCGTGAAAGGAATATATATTCGTTCATAGTTATATCATATAAAGGTATCGGATAAATATAGGACACGATTTCATAATTTTCTTTGTACCAAATTAAAGGATCGATCGAAAAAGTACATCTACCGTAATTACAATGTTTGAGATTCTTTTAGTTGTATTTTAATGGTAAATTTGTGTTTTAAATGTCAACTTAATAAAAGTTTAGTTGGTTAGGTAAAATAAATCTAATTTTTGGTAGAATTAAATATAATTTTTGGTAGAATTGAATTTTGCAGGAATTTAGAATTCCAAAGAGGATTTTGAGGAAAAAGAATTAATATTAAACATGAGGAATAAATAAAGAAAATGCATATTAAATTAAAATCATAAATCATAAATGGTTTTATAGAAGCTAACATAAAACCAGAAAAAAGAGTCAATAATGAGCATGAGGAATAAATAAAGAAAATGCATAAAATTAAAATGAAAAACCATAAATGGTTTCCTAGAAACTAAAATAAAGCGAAATAAATTATAAATGGTTATCTATATTAATTATTATAATATATATATACATTAAAAAAAGAGAAAATATATATGTACATATGATGTTTAATTAAAGTAATTAATGTTAATTTTTGAATATTTATTATATTAATAATTAATAAATATTATTTATATTACTTAATAATGTAGTTTATCAACTTAATATTCTATATATTTATTAAATATATGAAAATAATGTTTTTAATAATATAATCCTATCAATCATATCTTATATTATATTACATTACATTATATTGTTTTTATAATATAATCATATGAATAATATTTTATACTATATTATTTATCTTATATTTCATATTTTATTATATATCTTGAATATTATGTGTTAATATTAATTTTGATATTATTATAAGTGAATTCAACTTAGAGATAGAGATTCATATCTCATGTTATATCGCGAATGAGTTATTAGAAGCAATATGTTTGATTAAAGGAAACCAATTGCTACTCTCTGTGAGGATATTTTAGTATCTTAAGAGCCTCCCTAATTCCCCTCTTCTGATAGCGGTCTTCTCTTGCAATGATCCTAACATCTTATAAGCATACGTGATCTTTAGTTTTAGTGGAATGTTTAACAAGGGATGAGGTGTGTGTTCTTTCATTTTTAATGTGAGCTCCTTTAGTCTTCTTTGCAAGGAGTGCCCAATTTCTTCAATATAACTTTTACCACATGAACAATCAATTTCGTAGACCCCTTCAGTTGATGCTCATCAATTTTGTCTTTCATAGATCTCATTCTTTTCGTGATTGTCCATGTAGTTGTGAAATGAGAGGATAAATCCTTCTTACCAAGAATCCTTGCAATCTTATCAATACCCCTTGAATGTAAGGAATGAAGAATATTAATTCTATCTCTTCTAAAATTAAGTTCACTATGGAATTGGAGTAGAACAAAAGAATTCCATTCCTTGATGTTCTAATTACCAAGAAGAAGGATGACACATTAGGACATCAGGTTTTCAGAAATAAAATTCAAAGAGAGAGTTAACTCCAT
Source organism: Pinus tabuliformis (assembly GCA_031772625.1). Taxonomy (NCBI): domain Eukaryota; kingdom Viridiplantae; phylum Streptophyta; class Pinopsida; order Pinales; family Pinaceae; genus Pinus; species Pinus tabuliformis. The sequence continues at coordinate 1,090,187,223 of CM062807.1, forward strand.
GCTTGTTCATATCATCATCCTTCTCAAAGGTTTGGCGTCCTCAATAATCTTGTTGTTAGGTCCCTTATAATAGTTCACACATAACACCTTGATGAAGAGAAGAAGTACTTGACTACTATTTTTCAACATTTAGGATACAAGGATTAAGAAGGCTATAAGAAGAGTTGAAGGAAAGGTTAACTCCCAAGGCCATCAATCACAATGTGGTAAAGTCTACCTTCCATACATTAGGGATTACTGATAAGATTGTGAGGATTATTGGTAAGAAGGACATATCCACTCATTTCACAACTACGAATGACATGTGTGAAAGAAAAACTTGATTAACATGAGCTAAAGGGAGTCTACAAAATTGATTGTTCTCGTGGTAAAAGTTGTATTGGCGAAATGAGATGTTACTTGGAAATAAGACTAAATGATAATAAAGGTGACATTAAAAATGAAAGTTCACGCACTTGCTGAAAATTCCTCGAGAACTAAACATCATATATGGTTAGAACATGCTAGGATCATCACTAGCGAATATAACTATGAGAAGAGGAGAATAACAAAGGCTCTTGAGATAATGAAACATCATCATAATCTCAATAGGGATGGTGACATTGATATCAATAGCAATTGGTTTCCTCTAATGAGATTGCTTCTACCCCTCATCCCACATATAACTTGAGGGATGAATCTCTATCCCTAACTTGAATTCACTTATAATAATATTAAAGTTAATATTAACACATAATATAAGATATACAATAAAATATAACATATATGATAAATAATATAATATAAGATATTTTTGATATCATTATATTATAAAAATAATATAATATATGATTTATAGCATTATATTATTAAAAACATTATTTTCATATATTTAATTTATAAAACATTAGGTTCATTAATTACACTATTAACTAATGTAATTAATATTTATTAATCATTAATATAATCAATATTCAAAAATGAACATTAATTTAACATTCATTAATTTAATGAAATATCATATGTATCATATAAATATTATCTCTTTGTTTTTAATATATATTATAATGATTAATGTATATTGTCATTTGTAATCTATTACATTAATAATATTAGTTTAGGTTGTACTTTACTTTTTAACTTGACTATTTATGGTTTTTCATTTTAATTTTATGCCTTTCCTTTATTTATTCCTCATCGTGTGCATTGACTCTTCTTTCCTCTCGCATTGTAATAATGATGGATTCTCTTTGGGATTCAAAATTTCAACAAAATTTAAATTCTACTTTGGAAAATATGATTTCTTTATCTACAACATAAAACCACAAAAGTCAAAAGTTTAGTTTATTTCATAAGTTTTCATGCTTCTTCCTCTCTTTTTTTTAATTACTTTATATAAATTAAAAGAAAATACTAAAGAGGTTAATTATAACTAGAAAAAAGAAAAAGAAAAACACTAAAGCGGTTAATTGTAACCAAAATGAATTTGGTACAAGGAGCTATTTCTCCATGTGTTTTGTCCAAAACTCACTAGAATATGTGCGTGAAGCAATTAGTAAACACTTTTCCATGTAAATCACATTCATGCATAACGTTTGAGCACAATAGCTCAAGAAATCATACTTGAACCTTCAAAGATCAGTGATGAATGTTGGATCTAAAGCCTTGATCTCAGAACTTAGTTATTCTTAAAGATATCACTCCTAGTGATTCTAATCCAAAATTACTCCTACATACAAGCACATCCAAACAAAACAAGTTTTCCTTCTACATAGAAAATATGAGAATGAACAATATATAAACATCAACATGATAAACACAACATGTAAGGAAGGAAAATCATAGATTGTTATTAATAGGTCAAATGAGTACAATATACCTTCAACATGAGTTTCCTCCTCCTTAGCTTGCAATCATGATCTCCCTCTAAATATGTATGTAAGAACCCAACAATATGGTAGAACTCTAAAAAATTATGAATATCTCTTCTCCTCTTTACATGATTAGATTATATAGGCCATTTACACTCTCTCGTAGGATGTATCTAGACATCTATGTGCTTAAGAATTTAGGAAACTTCCATATCCAACTCGTGGACAAATTGGTCGAGATGCTATCGTAGGGAATGACAAAGTATGGAAGTTTTAGCAAGGACAATTGTTGTAGAAAAGAAACCTACATTCAAGGACTTAGGTTATAGACTGTGAACTAGAGTTTGGATGTAGGATGTTAGTGTAAGACTAATGTCTCTACTATAAAAGAGGCAAAAACAAGGCGAAAAATATGTATCATGATCAATAAGTCAAAGATATCTCCTACTCACTCAATGTGGTTAAAATAGTTTATAACAAGTGCACCCTAATGCATGAGGTTAGAAGAGAACTAATGGTCGAAATGCATTACAAAAATACATAGCTCAAAATGGAAGCAAGGAGTGAGGGATGAAGAGTTGAATAAAACTAACCCAAATTCTCAGATCTTAACCATGATAATATCATCCTTGATTTATAGATACCCATGGTTGCTCATAAAGAGAAACTAAACATGGTTAAGGAAATTTTAGGGCCTAATATTTGAAGGTGTGCTAGTTTTCCATGATTTTTCCAAAAAAAGGTTTTGCTAATTTCCATTATTTCTAAAAATCATTCACCCAAGTTTTACAATATAAATTTGTTTTACCTAAAAAATTGCTAAAAAATGATTGAGTTTATATAAAATCATATAAATTTGAATATATTTACAAAAAATATCACTAAACATTTTATAGTTTTCATATTAGGGATTAGTAATATTCACCAAGGTTTCTAAACTTTTAGATAAATTTCCATCCTTAAAATTTTCCTTCAACATTCCCACTAATTATACACTGTGGATCCATGACTTGAAGTGCTAGGAAATGGCCATGAGGAATACATGGTGGATCCATGTGACAAACCAAAATTATCATATCCACCATCAAATACATTGAGCATATATGACACATTATACATCAATAGGACTATGGACACATAAAAGAGAGGTGCCGTGGAGTAGTCCTTAAAGTACATAAAATGATAAATAACTCCAACATAGCTTGGGAAGGGTTCCATATAAGAGTGAAATGTACTTAACCTAAGGTCTTGTATAAAACTCTAATGGTACAAATATACAACATGAAAATAGATGTGTTAATGTTGAGCATGGTAGAAATCACCCGACTATTGGTCATTGAGAGCTATCATTAACAAATGCGAAGGAAGCAAACAATGATGAAAATGAACCCCAAGGTACCTATAATAGTCCACGAAGTGTGAATAAATGAATTAATGTCGAACACTCATGAAATTTATCAATCAAGAGTCAATGAGATAAACACACTATCGATTTCTAGGAAGCCTACCACTGAGGTCTGTAAGCTCCAGTGCACTACTAGTTCCTAGATCAAATTCCTAGATAATAAGTTTAACTTGATAGGAGAAGATCCATCAAAGGAGGGCCTTAATGTATCCCCCACCAATCGACATGGAATATATAGAGAGATGATGTGAATGAATGAAGTCATGTAGTACAACTCATACATGGATGGGCAACATGAAAAGGTAAACACGAACTACAGATGGTTGACTGAATTTGAGACTTCCCTTAAACATATAACAACATGACTCGAAAGTGACTTGGAAGAATTGACAAATGAACACCACACGATATAGTACAACAACATAGGAGGAATTTAAGCACACTCCATAGTGACTCAAAGAGTAATCAACTAGAGGAGTAGACAAACTCATACATATGGTACAACTCTTAGGAGAGGGAAAACATAGTTGTGAGGAAATGACACAAATAGGTTCCATGTACAAGAGTGATGTAGTTGACACTTGTTGGCTGCATTATCTCGTGGATTAATGGACCAAAATTTAATTTTCAATCTGGGGTCCATGGAATTCAAGGTGCAACACTAGAAATGTTAGAGAAAGACTCTAGTGACATGCCAAACAAAACCCTAATTTGTCTATAAACTACTCACTTATATAGAAACTTCTCACACCTTGAGTTCCTGCACTAATCAATCATCGCTCTAATCGTACACTAAAAAACATTCATTAGAGATGAAATCCTAATTATTGCAAACACCAATCTTGTAGTCTACCAACAATTAGAAACAAACCTTAAGTATTAACAACTCGGAAGAAAAACCTAACTATTGGGAATTGAAAAAGTAAAGCTTAATTGTTGACAATCAAATCTAAAAACCTAACTAAGGAGAAAACCATAAATATTGGCAATTTAGAGAGAAAACCCTAGTTATTTAAAACGCATAGGAAAACCCTAATTAGTCAAAATCTAGACTCAAGCTCTCTAACATCCTTCACATCAAAAGAGACTATAACCTTGAAATAATGTAAAATATGAATCCAAGATAAGCAACTAAATATGTACCCAGTCCTAATTGCTCTATGTAAACTAAATAAATGTTTGGAAGGTTCTAAATATTCTCATAAATCACAATAATCTTATCCAAATCTAACAATACTTTCTTTGGACTTGCACACAAATTTAAATTTGTCATAAAAAAAATGAACTTACTTAATCAACAATGAGTTAAAGAAATGACTAATTTCCATAGCTTCAAAAGTACAACAAGTAATTATAAAAACACAATCCTTAAAATCTACATGTTTATGTTTAATGATCGAATTATTTAAAAGAATCATGAATTCAAAGATAATTTAAATTTGCAAACAACCTTCAACAACAACATTCTAATCAATGAAGGAATTTTAGTAGTATTTTTTATCTCAAAAGTCACAGTAAATATTTTTATCCAATTCTAAAAGTATATTCTTCTTCAAAACCCCTTTATGCTCAAATTCCCTTTTGAATTGAATCTGCATAAAGGACAAAGTAGTTTGAAATGTAATAACAAGTTCACAACAAAAATCAACACGTACTCTCTCCCACCAGTTCTCAAGGTGAAGCCATAGGTATAACCAATGATCATGAAGATCTGAATATAAAATTTAAGCTTGTAATTTGAATTTTCCTTAAATAAGTTTCAACTATAATTCTTGCAAAGGGAAGAAGAAAATGTAAAGGATATAGTTGGATTAAAGTATCTGTGTCCCAAAAATTCCAATAATAAATAATACCATGTACTTTGTTTTCTCATGAAATATAGCTATACAATGTCATGGTGTTCACAATAATTTTGACAAGTTACAGATTAGTGGGTAAAAGCATGAAGCTTAGTTACATGCTTTTCCAAAGGGAGGGTGCGCTTATGCAAAAAAAAAAAGAGCTCAATTGAGCCAATTTAACAACTTGATCAAGCCATTTTTAAGAACTTGATTGAGCTCCTTGAGCATTAAAAGATAGCTTGATCAAGGGTTAAAAGCAACCCTCAATCGAGATTTTTTTAACCTGACAATAAGAGCTTTATTGAGCATTATGACTAACTCAAGCCCTAAATCTAGGTGAGAGTTATATTTCGAGGGGCTCGATCAAGGGATAAGCTTGATCGAGATCTATGGGTCGATTGAGTTATAAGCTCAATTGAGCCCATGATTAATTGTGTTAACCGCTTGATTGAGAGCTTCTTAAACCCTCAATCGAGCTAGTTTGAATTATATATTTAAGCACTCGATCAAGCTCATGAGGTCCTTAAAAAATAGATTTAGCACCTTTTCTTCAGATTTCTCTACAACACCATTTCCTACCCTAACAAATTTAATGTATAATTTGTCCTTAAGTAGCGGAGTTGATCACGTTGGATTCACGAATGAATTCTCTATCCAATGGCATATGAGTTTGACATTTTTTCAATTCATATGATATATTTCATCTAATTTCTTTTAAACATAATACTTGAAATTTTTTTGGACACTTTCAAAGGGGTTGAATAAAAAATCAGTAACATAAAATATACAAAAAGAAGAAAATTTCTGAAAATACCAGCCTCTTCATTCACGTGTCCTCTTTAAAGGGTACTCTTGGTTTTTGAATTTATTTAAATAGTAGAACAAAATCTTACGTGAACACGGGTGTTTGAAAAATGCAATTGAAATATTAATTTACCAATTTCAAAAATAATAAAAAAATGTAATTTTGCATAGAAATATAAAGTTTTAATATGTATACCCTATTTCTCTCTCTCTATAGATCATGTTTATATATATATATATATACACACACACACACACGCACATACACACACACACACACACACACACACATTTTATACTAATTTATGTTACATGAACACGCACATACCTATTAAGACATGTGAAATTTGCAAGGACTAGCATTTCATTTAATGGAAAATTGACAAATTATATGAGATTAATTATTTTTGCAAAACAATATCATTAGGACAAAAAATAATTCTCCACAAATTATATTTTTACTTTGAAAAAAATTCACAATGACTATATGAATTTTAAGGGCCTTAATTTGACAAAAGAATAAAATTTTGAAATTTTCATCACGACATTTGGCCCAAAAGTGTAACCTATCTTCATGCATTCACCCATGTTCTTTAAATGCATGCTCTAGATCATAGTGCTTGATGCATATATTAATATAACATTCCAGAATTCGTTCAAATTCAAAACCAGAGCATAGTAATAGCAACAATGGTTTTTCATTCAATATGTTTCGAGATCTGAAAATAAAAATACAAGTTAGCGGATCATATTTTAAAATGTAGATCTAAAACCTATTCACAGAGATGAGCAATGAGAAAAAGGAAATGTGAGAGGACAACGAGCTAGTTTGGGGGGGCATTTGAACCAGTTCATTGCCTCTTAACAAATATCAAATTACAGAGTCACCAATTGCATAATAACTATAGTATAAAACCCGACATGTAGTCTTTCAATAAAAACGTTGTTCAATCCTTTACATTATGTGGAGAGAGTAGAGTCCAACATCTGAAAAGAGAATTTCATTAGAGTATAAACCAACAATATAAGACTAGAATATCATCCTCTCATCTAGTATAGACCATGATTGATATTTTTATACATGTTACAGTACTAATTTAGGTTGTAACAACCCATTTTTTCAAATCTGAGCATGATTAAGAAATTCTGGAAAATTGTACATTTTTAACAAATTGACCCCAAAGAACCTTTTGTATCTCCTAGACCATGCCAAATTTTGGAAAAAGTACCACTTTTTACTAAATTTTCCATACTAGAACAAAATCCATGTCCAATAATTTTTATATTTTCCCTCAGCTACATGAAAATCAAGGAGGAATTAGGTTCTTTAAAAAATGCTGCAAATTTGGGTTGAATCATTATTTAGCTTCTAGAAATTTACACATGTGACCTAAGTGCATTCCAACTCATGTGGGAGCATGAAAACATAACTTTGGACACAAACCATGTTTCATTTTTCTTCCAAAAGTGTGTTGATAAATCAAACCCCAAATGAGTTCAAGAATTATACTTGGTGGAGGAACTGAATTTCACTTGGTAAACCACCATTAGTAAAGATATAATCATGAATCTTAGAAAGTCACATAACCTGAAATATTTGATCAAAAATAAAGATTCACCTTCCACTTTTAGATAAAATACAAATTGAATACAAATCTTCACTATTGGTAAAACAAGGGAATAAAATAGGGCATCATAAGGGAAACATTTGTATTAAATACAATAACTCTAGGGCTTCACATCTCCCCCATATCATTCATCTTGCATGTCCTCATGAAACCAAGATAGCTATTATACTATCACTCCCTTGGAAAAAACCAAAATTAAAACTTCTACAACTCTAATATTGTAATGATAATAATGGATGAAGATTGGCCAATAGCATAGTCAAAATTTAAAGTTAGAAGGGTTTAAAAATTACCAAACATTCAACAAAATCCTATAGGTTATCCTACAAAAAAAAGGAATATATGTTGTCTTTTCTTCTATACTAGGTCCATCTTTTATCAAGACTAATTCTCATTATTTTTTTAAGGAACTACTACTATTAGGCCACCATAAGAATGTTAAATATGTTGTTACTGTATAAATAGTGTTATCATTAAATTAAATAGCCATCTATCAAAATTTCCACAAGGCATTTCAAGAGCAACCCTTTTGAGTAGTTCATCTTAATAATCTCATGATAAATAAAACTGAAATAATTATAAATTCCATGGTGTTACAAATAATGGAGATAGGGAAAAAGAAATATGAGAAAATTTTACCTTCCAAGAATGACCATCTTACCATTATCCAAACATATAATTGAAATTCATCTTGTTCAAGCACAATGAATCACTTGCAGTAAGGGTCCCACATCCATGAAAACTTTCTTATTCCAAAATATAGAACTCCAAAGAAAACTATATGAAGGATATTAGGGCCATTCTCTATGAGATATAAAATTCATTTTCTAGCTTCAATTTTAATGATCATTGCTTTAGAATGTGACCCATGTATTTTGAGTTCTAAGTGTGCCAATGTGTGTCTTCCATCTCTCTTACCTGGCATGGCCCCGCTACCAACAAACCTGTTTAGTACCCTAGTGGGTTTGCCTTAATACAATACAAACATGACCCCGTTGCTAGTAGGCCTATTCAATGCCTCGACAGGTTTCCTTGTACTTCCCAATACTTCCTTTTTATTTCTATGTAACACTCAAAATATTTAAAATAATGTATTCTACTCATTTGAATGTAAGGAATAAGGATGGTACAAGAGTATGTTAGACTTGTAAGGCACATAACTAATTTTTATATTTATCCTAGGGGTGATATCATCCACAATAATTTCAAAAATAAGCTATTTAATGTATGATAAATCATCTCAGAGACTGATTGAAATGCCCCTCTAGTTGATCATGCTAGGTTTCCCATGAAATTTTGTTAGGGTTTTATAGGAGTGGTAATATATGGTATGCATTTCAACAATGCCTTCAAAGAGAAACTTGAAAATACTTCTTGGATATCAACTTACTTAAGTGGCTAGGCTAGGATTAAGGTTTTGGGTTGTTGAATGGAATGTGCAATGGAAAATCCCCCTCACCTAGTGCATGATCTCAGCCATGGAGAAAACCCATATAACTAGCAATCAAAGTTATTTTACAGAATAATGAGGCATTAAGAGTGAATTTCACCTCACAAGGCTTGCCACAGGAGTGCATAATAACATAAATTTGAATAACTAGGCCTTATGGAATTGCAGTTTCAAGAGTGTTCTTATAACTGTTTTATTTTCATATGGCATCTTTATTTATTTCTCTTATACTTACCCTAATTTAGAGAGAGGACAATCTCCTTCAATTGAGGAGTACTTTTAGCATAACCATGTGGATAACATAATGTTACATATACTGACCCTTAGTTTTAAAAAGTAAACTTCAACACATACTAGAGTATGACAAGCCCACTTCTTTAATTAATATGGTACCAAGAGTTTCTAAATGATGAGGGAACGAGGTGTATTGACGATTATTTGAAAGTAGACTTCACTGCGATTAACATATTCATGATTCTCCAACTCATAGAAGTCTTCCATAACTTGATAATCACTCTCTTGGAGAAATAAGGGATCTGGTGAAAGGCAAGAAATAAACTCCTCAATATTGGGCTCAAATGTTTGTTCCTTAGATCAGAAAGGATGGTTAAGTAAAATTATATGGTTTTTAGCTTCAACAATAGCTTCACAACAACTTCCAATCATAGATTGTTTCTCTAATGGTATTTGAATTAGACCTTCTCAGGGTAAATGTTTTGTAGTGATAGGGGAAGTTCCTGAATTCAATCCCTTCTCCAATATGGAATATATAACATTACATCCAATAGGTGAGTCCACATGAAGAATAGGTTTTTTAAATTGTTGTGCAACCTCCTTATTTGATTTAGGTTTTGGACAAGTGTTCAGATTAGGGTTAGGTCTAGAATTTGGATTACCATTTGGATTAAGGGTTTGATTGGAGCATGGGATAGGTTTTGGATTTGAGTATGATATAGAGTTTGTATTAGGGTATGGATTGGGCTTCATACATAATTGAAATTCTTGGGCCTCCAAAATGTCTTCAAAATGACATCCACTTTCACCTTTATCACCACCATTTCACTCACATGTCACAAATCCATAACCGTATAACCTTTCATTAGCCACCATTTTCATAAATATATGGGTTAGGATCCTTATTTACCAAATTTATTTCTTTTATGTGTTTAAAGTGAATTTATGATTAAAAAATAGGAAATTAACATGGTTTCATGTATCTATATATGTGGCTTTAGTTTCATGACATGTGTAGGTCATTTGGAAGCTTCCAAGACACCCTTATGTGGCCTCTAATGCTCAAACACGAATTCCCTTCAAAGGAGATTTGGATAAAGGCCAGAGAAGGATATGTGTCCTATTTGGATTAGAACTCCATGAGACACTTAGGGGCTATGTGTCTCATTATGAGTTATTTGGTTGTAACTATATGAGATTTTAGTGCATTTTCATTAAATAGGGTAGCTTCTTATGTTTTTGTATAAATAGGAGAGCCTTCTCCTTTGAAAGGGATGTGTAAAGTTGGAGAAATGCTCATGTTTTTAATAGAGAATTTGGAGCTTATACTTGGAGATTTGAAGATTTAGTTTTGCTTGCGTATGGAGATTCTTCACTTGCCATCCTCATACACCATTGGAATGCCCATCGAATGATTGTGAGATTTAATTGCTTTTATAGATTAAAGTTTATTTTCTTTCTTAGTATTTGTTTTAGAATGACTGTGTAATCTTTGCTTTTCTAAAAACATTTCAATAGGGAAGATTTATGTATTTTCTAATTGGATTAAGTTTGAGGCAAGGGCTCATAGTTATTTAGTTTCCTTTCATGTTCTATTATTTATTTTCTTAGATTAAACCATCAATTCATTGTATAATTGAATAAAGGATTAGGCCAAGGAGGTGACTTCAAATTGGGTGATTTAATGTTCAACCTATGCAATCATTGAGCTTTACTTTTTCATTCTTTTATATTTACTTTTAAGATCCTCATTTAATTGCATTAACTCATATTTCTAAAGATCATTCTAAAAAATTGATTTAATCATATTTCAAGATTGAATGGTTGAATATTTGATACATGTAATTACTAAGTTATTTTCTGCACACTTTACTTGAAGTTAAAGTATAAATAGTTGCTTACACATCATCTCAAGAAGGTAACACTTCATAATTGAATGCTAGAGTAACTAAGTATACATTAGTTGTTTTGGTTTCACACGTTAGTTGAATTTCATTTTCATTATTTGATTTCATAGATTAGATGAATTGGTTTTCGTTATTTTGTAGATAGATTGATATAAACTGAAAGAAAATTTCTAGCAAATACAGTGCACGAATGCTTCACAAGTTTACGAAACCCCCTGGTTGACAAATTAAATGACAAGCAATCACTTTGCCCAACATTTTGGCGTCGTTGCTCGGGAAGTGTGCATAGGAACTAACTTCCACTTTAGAGTGTATCTTATTTGTTTTTGTTTTTACTAACCATTTATGGACAAAGAATCTAAAATGTAGCCCGAATACTACATTGAGGAATGGTATCAAGAAGCGGTTACGCCACAATATTCATCAATTCTTCAAGAAATCCTTGCGACAAATCTAAAGGTTAAAATGATTTCTCATGTCCTCATGCACAATCAAGTACATTTCACAAATTTGGATACGAACATTTTAGAAAGTTGAATCCATAAATGGCTCCATTGGAAACATTCATATACTTAAAAAAAAAAAAAAAAAAAATTCAAGTAGGATAAACTAGGAAATAAAATCAAGCTTGATTGCGTTTTTTTTAGAGTTCTTAACTGCATTTTTTTTTTTAAGTTTGTAGACTTTAAAATCTTCTAGAATTTTATTTATTTTCTTGCATTTCTTCATTAACATCACAAAAATATTTTCAATAAAAAAAAAATCATGTTTTGATAATAAAAAAATCATGTTGGATTTTTAATAAAAAAAAATAAATAACATAAAAAAAATTTCTTCATGTTTCTGAATAAGGAAAATGTATATATTTTTTCTTTTTTCCTAAAGAAATTGAAAATCTAGGTTCTCATGCGACTTGCAAAGAAAAAATATTTTGGCATTAGCTTGGAATCCAAATCCAAAATTCCTCATTTAAAATAGAATAAAAAGAAATAAAATTAGATCTTCCTTTAAAAATGCTACATATCTGGCATATCAAAGGTTCAAATGATTCCATTTTGATACGATATGGATTGGTTATCTCCTACAAATCTCCTTCTAAAATCATTTTCAAGTAATGGCATGACGGAACAACTTGCATTGATATGTAGGAATATTAGAGCGCCCCTTATTGCTCCATTGCTCAGATTTGTTGTTGGTATTTGCTTAATAATGTCTCTAACGAGAAGGTTTCATCAACTCATACCTATCTCAACACATGACTGATATACATCTAAAGGCTTCATGTGAAGGTTGCAAAGCTCAAGGATGCTCCCTCGAGTTCACCCAAATAACAGATTTAAATGGCAGGCACATTGAGGTATGCATATCTCTGAGAGTCTACCGAACTGAGAGGCATATCAAAATAGCGAGGTTATAATATGTATATCTTGAATTCTGAAGATTACTGGTGGCCATTAGAAATAAAGAATAACAATTGAGTTACAGATCAAATCGAACCCAGAAAGCCAAAGTCCAATACTTGCAGAGAAAATGTGTAGAACCTTAAAAACGTCATTGTTGAAACCTGATTTTTGAGAAAACCGAGGAAAATTTCGGAAAACTGAGGCATGGGTTTTTCTCAGAATAGGTCGAATTAAATAACCCATAAATGGTTGCTTCAATTTCGCAACTGTTTGAGATAAATATGAGATTCTTTGGGACCCTATTTCGCTGACTACGTGAGGAAAAACAATTTTTACTTACTTCATTGAGATCATGTGAATCATTGAAAAAAATCTACCTTCAAGCAAAAAAAAATTGTTACGAGTTTTATGTGCCATGAATATCTTATCAATTTGATGATGATTTGGCATGCTACAGTTAGATTGTTATTTCTCACTTAAATATCACCTTACCTCCTTTTGGAAATTAATGAGACTTTTTTGTATCTTTCCCACTAATCTGGAAGTGCATGTTGTATTCAGAAAATGCAATTTTGTGACTAAATGGGAGCATAGCACAATAGTTGGTTTGGTGTGCACATATGATTGTCGCGGTTGGTAGGTAGAGTCCCCACCATGTTGGAGGGAGTGCTCGGTGCATAAGCAGTACCCTCACCATCCATATGGATCGCTTGCCCATACCGGAGATCTATTTTGGGGAAACTGTTACGAGTTTTATGCATCCTGGTGTGGGCATTGCCAACACTTGGCTCGAGAGTATGCTGCTGTGACCGAGTTGAAGACTGAGTTGAAGGAGGAAGTCATTTTGGCAGTAAAGCATATTTCTGTAGATAGAATCTCCTCCTTTCGGTGAGGTTCAAGTCACATGGAAAATGCATTCACACTGCCCAGTCAAAATGCTTTAACATGTTTCATATTTCACACATGAAAACGTTTTTTTTACATGGAAAATTTCATTTTTATTAAGATTTTTTTTTTTTTGTTATGTTTTATGTTTTCATTACGTAGTGTTTTTTTAAATAAAATGATTGTAATGTTTGATTTTGTTATGTTTGTTATATTTTGTATTAATGAAATATAATGTTTGTATATATATTTTAAGTTTGTACATATGTTTATTTTTATTTTATGTTTTGTTATTGGTATGTTTAATGTTTTTTTTTTCACTTTTTCAATTTTGTAAATATTTCATTAGTTTTATTTTATTTTATTTTATTTAAAAAAAAAAATTGCCATGGAAAATTATCATAAAAATTGACGTGAAATTCAATTCATGATTGGAGCAAAGGAAAAAAGAAAAAAAATGGAACTTTTGAGATGATTCACTTACACACCTATTGAAGCAAGAAATAAAAAAAATAAAATAAAATAACATATATATATATATATATATATATATATATATATATATATTTGCTAATTTTTCTGAAAGAGGCATTGATCAATTTGAAGATTAGACTTGATATTTGTTCGTAAAAAAAAAAAAACCATCTTTGTGTGTACTTAACTATCTGTTCAAGATTTTAGCTACAGAAACTGTGCACATTCTATAGCTGAACAACAATTCTGCAGTTGAACAACGATTCTGCCGCTAATTGACAATTCTGTAGCTGAACAACGATTCTGCATCTAATCGACAATTCTGCAGCTGGAAAATAATTATGTAGCTATGCATTTAACTCAATGATTTATTTGTAAAACAATGCATTCTAACGAGAAATCCATGATCAACATGCCATTTCATGTACTTACATCAACTTTCACTATAGCATCATGTTTCCATGCCACATTTTACATGACAATTTTCACTATTTCATAAAAATTTCAAATCAGTCTAACTTTCTCATACAACATCAGAATTCGATGATTCAAATGTCGTTGGAAAGATATAGATGATATCTACAAAATGAGAAAGATATTATCAGATTTTGAAATAGTAAATAATGAATACATTGATGAAAAGAAACATCAGGTAACTTGAGGCACTACTTCTCACATAGGTATAAACTCTTTTGGTTTTCTTTCATGAACTTGTTTAATAGTATTGATTCTTATTTTCTTATGTAAATGTCATTAAAAGAGAGATTGATCACCTCTCTATTTTGATAACCTTACGATCCATTGGAGAATAAGTACTAGCTTTTGCAAGTTTGAGGAGGAAGAACAGATGAGCATAAGAAAATAGTGTCTCTCAAAGACCACATTTATTTCACAAGAAAATGATTAGAGCGGCAATAAAGATGAAACATCAATGCATGAGCACATGCTAATGCATATCAGATCCAACAGTTGAAAGCCTTTTAGATGTCAGTGTTTCCATTGCATCCATACTCCTTCAGTCAATAAAACCTTCATCTCATTTCCTTTGCAGTCGCATTGCATTTCACTTAGTTAGTAAATAAAATTCTCATCTCATTTTCCTTCACTGCTCATTTTTATTCATAGATGCTATATTTTCCTACCTTTCTTTTACTAACTCATAACCCATTTTCATAAAGACATTAAGCTCGCTTACATGCTGGTTTGTCCTTTTACTTTCCATTCACTTGTCATTTTCCTTTCCGTTAAATAAACATTGATCCACTGCAAAATTTTCCATTTATAGTCCTTCAAAATCATTGTTTCATGCTCGCGTTAGATGATGGAGGATTCCTTAAGGCCTTCCTTCTAACAAGCCTTGGCCTATTGACATCGACACATTATCTAGGTCCAAGGCTAGAGTCCTCATTAGTACCTTGAGGCTTGTATGCCTTAACGACACGCTCTCTCGCCAACAATCATGGGAATACATCAATGTCCCTTGATCGTTGGGTCTTGCAAGTGGCTCGAAATCGGCTCATTTTTTTGCCCTTTGCAAGATGTACTTACGTACCTTGGAACTTGTTGACATTAATGACAAGTTTGCCTCGCATTGGTTAACGACATTCATCAATGGTCGATAATCCAATGACCTCTCTTCATGCTCGACACCGACACATTTATTCACATTACTAAAGTTGTACCATCGGTTTTATAGCAATAGAAGACAATATCATTTCAACATTTTTAAGCAGATACAACATACTTAGCAATAGAAATAAAGAATCCACTTCACAACCTCATCCACCGTTTATGCAACCAAGAAGCAGATGAATTCTACATTTCATTCCATGACCCAGAAGCAGCCACACTTTTCAATTTCCATAACTCATGCATATTGAAGTTAAGTGAAGGTATGTGGTTTTCTAATTTTTAGTCATGCAATTCCTTAAAATATTAAAATTGTAACTTTGGGAAATTCCTCACTTCCTATTTCGCATTGTCATATCTTTAGTTGGGGGAAAGGGACATCATTTCATATTCAGATATCATACACGATCACACATTTTCATTTCATGCTAACATACTTGTCCTAATCAATTATGATTGCATTATGGTTCAAAAAGTTATATGATTTGAAAATAATGCCTAAATTATGAGCACACTATATGGTTGATTTTAAAGATGCATTCTTAAATATGTTCAATGAATATTGCTGCAACAAAAAGAAACAAGGTATTGAAACACAAGAACCAATACCAATTAGAATTTGGTTGAAACAAAAGAACCAACCAAACATGTTGCAATTCAATGTATGACAAGGAATACTTCGCAAAAATAAATAAAATTGTCAAATGAAAAGTTTAAGGACATATGATATAAGCCAAGCTCATTCAAAAGAAAATATGTTGCGAGCAAATCAAAGGAATTAATGCAATATTTGCATGAGGACATGCAATTACTCTAGTTGGGGTGTATGTTGGGCCTCCAAAATGTCTTCAAAATGACATCCACTTTCACCTTTATCGCCACCATTTCACTCACATGTCACAACTCCATAACCATATAATCTTTCATTAGCCACCATTTTCATAAATATATGGGTTAGGATCCTTATTTACCAAAGCTATTTATTTTATGTGTTTAAAGTGAATTTATGATTAAAAACTAGGAAATAAAAATGGTTTCATGTATCTATATATGTGGCTTCAGTTTCATGACATTTGTAGGTAATTTGGAAGCTTCCAAGGCACCCTTATGTGGCCTCCAATGCTCAAATTCGAATTCCCTTCAAAGGATATTTGGATAAAGGTCAGAGAAGGATATGTGTCCTATTTGGATTGTAACTCTATGAGGTGTCTCATCATTTCTTATTTGGATTAGAACTCTATGAGACACTAAGAGGATATGTGTCTCATTATGAGCTATTTGGTTGTAACTATATGATATTTTAGTCGATCTTCATTAAATAGGGTAGCTTCTTATGTTTTTGTATAAATAGGAGAGCCTTTTCCTTTGAAAGGAATGTGTAAAGTTGGAGAAATGCTCATGTTTTTAATAGATAATTTGGAGCTTATACTCGAAGATTTGAAGATTTAGTTTTGCTTGCATATGGAACTTCTTCACTTGCCATCTTGATACACCATTGGAATGACCATCTAATGATTGTGAGATTTAATTTCTTTTTATAGATTGAAGTTTATTTGCTTTCTTAGTATTAGTTTTAGAATGGTTATGTAATCTTTGCTTTTCTAAAAACATTTCAATAGGGAAGATTTATGTATTTTCTAATTGGATTAAGTTTGAGGCAAGGGCTCATAGTTATTTAGTTTCCTTTCATGTTCCATTATTTACATTCTTAGATTAAACCATCAATTCATTGTATAATTGAATAAAGGATTAGGCCAATAAGGTGACTTCAAATTGGGTGATTTAATGTTCAACCTATGCAATAATTGAGCTTTACTTTTTCATGCTTTTATATATGTTTTTAAGATACTAATTTAATTGCATTAACTGATATTCCTAAAGATCATTCTAAGAAATTGATTTAATCATATTTCAAGATTGAATGGTTGAATATTTGATACATGCAATTAGTGAGTTATTTTCTGCACACTTTACTTGATTTTCTAGGACATTAGAAGTTAAAGTATAAATAGCTGCTTACACATCATCTCAAGAAGGTAACACTTCATAATTGAATGCTCGAGTAACTAAGTATACATTAGTTGTTTTTGGTTTCACAAGTTAGTTGAATTTCATTTTCATTATTTGATTTCATAGATTATATGAATTGGTTTTCATTATTTTGTAGTTAGATTGATTAAATTGAAAGAAAATTTCTAGCACATATAGTGCACTCATGCTTCACAAGTTTACGAAACCCACAGGTTGACAAATTAAATGACATGCAATCACTTTGCCCCAATAGAAACCACATAGAAGGATTCATATGTGTTTGGGACCATAAAGGAGGATTAGTTGGTGATGCTGCATTAAACGAGAATTGTAATTGTTGTTGCTAACGTAATTGAGTTTGCATGGGAGACAACCCTAAAGAGGAGAATCCAAACCATTCTTAAGGCCATGGGGATATCTGACTCAATGGGGAGGTCTAAGGGGGCATTGTTTCCATAAAATAGGATATTCAATCAAAGGAGGACTAAAATTTTTCCAAGGAATTGTAGGATTATAAATCTGTTGAGGAACCTACTCACGATAATAATCATTAGTCAAAGTAATAAATGATGAGAGGTTTGAGTTATATTTGGTAGCTAATTTGATACTTGGAAAAATTCCTTGAGAAGTTCTAATAATTATGGTATGGTGGGAAATTTTCTCTTGAATGAGCCTCCTCACAAATTCTACAAACTCTCAAGCTGCTAAGTGGAGACTTTTCAAGAAAGTGTTTCTTCTTGCAATTGAAAAATATTAACAATCATTTTCCACTTTTATCCTACATCTATTCTTCTTGAAAATCATCCAATTGTGAAATAAAAGAGAAAATAACATCATTTTAAAAAATTTCAAGCAAAACACTGATTTTTACACTTGTAAGTTTGCCATCTCATATCTTAGCAACAACATCAAAACTCCTTGTTGAAATTTTTCTCAAGGCCCATTTTATCATTCTCAACAACCGTTTCGTATATTATGTCATCATATGAACAATTATGTATAGGGGGCTTCTTACAATGCCTTAGAAATGAAAAGATAAAAATGCGTAGGAAAGAAACAAAACCTTGGAAGAAAAAGTAGGTAAAGAGTAAACCAAACTGTAGCAGGTCACCAAGGTTAATCCCCTAAGTTCCTCCGAAGAAATGATTCGAAAATTTTGGGTGTAGTATATTGTGGATTAAAGGATCAACATTTAATTATTAATATGGGGTTTGTGGACTTCGAGACACATACTATAATGGTAGAGAAAAGGCTCTAGCAACATGCAAAACAAAACCCTGATTTGCCTAGAAACTGCTCATTTGTCTAGAAATTTCCCACACATTGATTTTCAATACTGGTCAATACCTGCTCAAATCTTGCACTCAAAACAATTCATTAGAGATGAAAACCTAATTATTGTAAACACCAATCATGTAGTCTACCAAAAATTGGAAACAAAACTTAATTATTAACAACTTGGAAGAAAACCCTAATTAAAGAGCAAACCCTAACTAATGGGAATTGAAAAATTAAACCTTAACTATTAATGATCAAAGAGGAGGCTCTAATTAATGATAAAAGCATTAAATTTTGGCAATTTAGAGAGAAAACCCTATCTATTGACAACTTAGAGGCAAACCCTAATTATTGGTAATCTCGACTCAAGCTCTTTGACATTATTCATACCAAAAGGGACTATCAACCTTCACACAATGAAAGATATGAATCTAAGATAAGGAGCTAAATCTCTACTCGGTCCTACTTGATATGTGTAAACTAAGGAAATTTAAGTAAGGTTTTGAATCTACTCATAAATCACAATAATCATATTCAAATCCAATAGTAATTTTTGCACACATGCACACAAATTCCAAACTATCATAAACAAATGAACTTAATCAACAATGAATTCTAGAAATTACTGATTACCACATCTTCAAAAGCACACCCTTTAATCATAAAATCATAAGTCATTAAAAGCTACAGGTCTATGTTTAATGATAAATTCTTCAAACCAATCATGAATTCAAAGCTAATTGAAATATGGAAACAGCCTTCAGAAACAAGATGTTAATCAAGGAAGGATTGTTAATTTTGCTTAGGGATATATTTTTCTTTGTTTTAGATAATTGCACTTCATTATTTAGACATTGGATTCACCCCACAACATCATAACATTACTCACCAACATATGAAACCATATGGAAATAATAATATCATCATCAATGTAGTAAAACATAAAGGAAGAATAAAAGAAAAATAGTCACATATAGAGACACGGGGATTCGTGGGAGACCAAGGAAAAATTCCACAACACAGAAAACCCTTTCAAATTCTTCTTGTTATTAGATTTTCATTAAATGTTATGACAAAAAAAAAATACAGTAATCTAATTTTTCATCCATACGAGTGTCAAATAAAAACTAACCAAAAAATATCTCAAAGATGAACCCAACAATAATGTTGATCAATATCATCATTTAGAAGCCTGTGATCTAGTGTTATGATCTACGATCAAATGTCATGATCTCCGATCAACTATAAAAATAAAATCCTAGTTTTAAGCCACACAGAGAAAGTGTACATGTGTGTGGTTGAAACCCTCAAACTGCAAACATGGGGTGCATGCATGTGGTTGCAACTAAAAATATATTATGGAAACCCTACAGATGAGAACCAAAAACCCTAATCACATGTGTAACATTAAGACCCTACAATTTCAGACATCTATGAACCAACCTCAGACCTGTGTGAGCCAAAATAAAGAAAGAAGAATGACTTTTTATGTCCAAATGAGGGTCATTTGACTTGTATTTATATCCACCCAAGGGTGTCCAATTTCTCTTTTGTGCTCACCTATCCTTTCGTGCACATGTGGGTTTTCATATTAAAAATGTACTTTCCCTTAGTTAATTTAAATTCTTCCCAAGGCTAATAGAGGTCTTCCTTGATGAGGAAGATTGTCTAAAGGAGGAAACTTGTCCCTGAACCACCAAAATTAACTCTCTCTCCTATCTAGGGAGAAATTACTAATTACAAAATATGTATCATCACAAGTATCTCATCATCATCAAAATTTTTCTTTTCTCATATTTGCTTATCTCAGCTGATATCTTCTCATCCTTGCTCATATCTATGCATCCCTACTTATCTTTTCTTGTCTTTATATCTCTACTCATATATTGAACACTCTTGAATCTAAAACAAGAAAAAATGATATCAGAGGGGAGCCCAAGCTACCAACCTGAAAACATCAGAGAGCTTATCTCAATCCAGAACAACATTAACGAGCCCTCCTCAACCTGGAACCACATCAAGGAGAACATCTCAACCAGAAATCCACTAACAATGAGGAAGGTCCTATGGGAAACTCTCATCTCATATATATGATAGTGGGTAAGTTCCTATGGGGCACTCTCACCCCAGGTCGTCTCATAGAGCATACGTATTCCACCCTATGTCGAGCAATAAGTGAGATATAATATCTCATTGATCTTATTTCCTATTGATATTTCTAATAATGACCCTCAAGAGTCATTTCATAGAACACCTGCATCATAATCCAACTTGGGTGAGATACCCAACTTACCAAAGGTACGGATAACACACCCCCAAGCTTTCACAACTTGTTGGCCAGACGAGGAGCTACAATCCCAAAAAGTCCAACTTGTGGGTATGATGCCAACTTGGGTATACTCTTCTATACTAAGATAGGGGAGCTACATCTTCCACCCTATGGGTGATAGATAAGGGTGATACGATATTGTCCGGAGATCCCTAAATCCCACGATCTCTATGGCTCAGTTCCTCACCCTGGGAGCTTAGATAGGGGGGAAAGAGCTATCTTAGTGTCCTCGATCAGCCCATAGCCTTACTTAGTAGGGTCACTTCCATCAATCCATGCTGAGCTCTATGGATCATAAACATATCGATTTTATCATATCTAGTATCAACTTAAATAATTCATTGAAGAGTTTAATTACACTACTTTATGCAGTTCTTTTGAGTAATAATCCTATATTTTCCTATTCATGTGAAACATCAAATCAATTCTCATGTTAGAAAAAATACATATCATAAAATGGATACCTTATTCATCCTCCCTCACATGGAGGCAACAACCAGAAGCCTAATTTTGTCTCATACAACAACATTGTCTTAATACATGAAGATATCTTAGTCCCAGCAATATACAAGATTTTTTTTCAATGGGATCTAACTCTTGTTGTTGCAGGATATCATTGTCATATCCATAACGTGCTCAAATATCTCTCCAATAGCTTCCTCAACTAAACTGCACCACAACTATCCATGTTAGCAACAATGTACTCCACCTCGGTTGTGCTTAAAGCTACAAACTTTTATTTCATGTTCATAAAATGTCATGGCAGATCCAAAGCTAAAGAAACACCTAGATGTCCTCTTTCTAAAAATAATTATCCATAGCCCAATCCACAAGAGTGTATCTATGCATTCATACATCTCTAGAAGTATACTTCAAACCAAGATTGATCATCCCATTGGAATGTCTCAAAATTGTGCTAGGAGGAAATTTAATGTGTATGAAGCGGCTCAGTCATGAATTGAATTAGGTTGTTCTTTGCAAAACATATGTCTAAATGGGTGTTCACAAGGAACATTGGTGCTTCAATCAACTATTAGTTTCCAAGTGAGGTTCATCAACATCTCTGCATAATTTAATTCCATTGTAGTGTCCAAGGATTTGCATTCTGTCTTTCCAAATATTCCCAATAGCTTCACGACATATGCCCCTTGAGAAAGGGAAATATCTATAGGCCTTTCACAAACTTCTAATCCCAGAAAGTAATGCATCATGACAACATCTTCCATCTTGATCCTAGAGACCAACTCCCTGTTACTTTGATCATCACAAGCTTGTTACCTACCAAAAATAGATGGTTAACATATAAAACCAAAATCAAAGGCATGCCTTAGACCACTTTGAAGTAGATGTTCGGATCAACAAATATTCTAAGCTTTACAAAGTAATTATCAATGTGGACATACGAGGCTTGGGAAGCTTGCTTCAAATCATACATTTCTTTCTACAAACATAATACTGACCAAACCAATATACTCATCCTCAAATAAATCGATATTGTGCAATCAAATTAACCAAGTCTAATTATGAAGACAAAACAAAACTAATATCAAAGCTATAAAATTTCTTGCCATTATCACTACCAAACTCTTGAGTCTAGGTTCCACTTAGAGCTAACACCTAAATATCAGGTTACCATTTATCTACTGTTATGTCAACAAATGGAGTTTACCAAGAAATATCAATCAAACCTTTATCAAGCCATCATCATGATCATAATATGAATCATTTATGTCCCTAGATGTAAATGCATACACCAAGGAAAATTCATATAAGTTCCATCCATTCATTGTGAGATCACTACATATTGAATCAAAATTGTTTACACTTCAACCAATGTGCCAATGCAGAATCAATATTGAATAGCAATATTAATTATTGAGAGTTATTATGCCCATACTGTGGTGCCACATCAAGGAAAATCACCAAAGCAAAATACTATCAAAGCCTTAAATTTTTATCATTGTAAATTCAATAAATCCATAAACCAAAACATATCTATAAACTATCAATCATCATTTCAAAATTCCAATACTTCTCATCTATATTAAGTCTATCCAAGAAGTCAAATACTTGTCACACCTTTGAAATTTTTACCAAATATTGTCATATACTAGTTTCAATGATAAAATAAAGACAAATAACATAGTGATATGCATATTCCAGTCCCTTACAAACACATGTTTAGTCAAGATAGTCATACTCTCTATAATAAGTCAACATTATGGAGATCTTAAAAACATCCATGCTCATAGAGTTATCCATCACTTATTCTATGTTTCTTGGTCTCTCATACTCTTCTTGCTCCCATGGTTTTGTGCATAAGGTTTTAATTTTTGTACCTTGCAGGCTCAGCTACACCGATATGCCTTCTTATGTGTAGTTGGTTAAGCCTTTCTCCCAGCCGTTGGGGCTTGGACTAGGAGAAACCTTCCCTACTTAGATGAGAATTTGCCAAAACTTTTCCAACAATGTTAGATGGTTATTCATGTCCATAATCCTTACTTCAAAAATCAAGAGTCTTCATGGAGATTTTATCCCTCTGTATGGGAAGAAACTTCAATCAACATTAATCAAGCCACCAACATCTTTATCTTAATACTTTTATGCATTAGAAAAATTGTTAGATGATCGAGTCAAACTATATCAGGTTCTAAAACATATATTCATCATAGTCATACTAAATCATCATCAAATCATTCATGGACAAGTCATCAAATATTCATCAAAGCTTAGTGTCATATAATTCGGGAAATTAACAAGTGTATCTTCATATTACAAGAATTATAATCACGACATCACTTCTTTATCACATTACTCAACCATCAAGTATGGGCATCCAATTTACTAAACTTATCAAAACTAACTAAGATCACTAAGAAGATTGTGAGTATCCATATTACCATGTTGATCACAAGAATTAACAATAGTATCAAGTAACCATATATCAAAATCAATGTATCTAGCCAACTCTATAAAATTCATGTCTAGAAATGTAAGATACTTTTCAAATATCAAGATTATCAATATATCACATGTGTCAGAAATCAAACTTACTTTCATATGTATGCATGAAGATGATATTCTTTTCATACCTCATGGATTGCCTTGCCATCCAATATTGCAGCTTACATACCTTGTAGTATAAATATACCTTTGTAACTTATTTGTCTTTGGCATCTGTAGCACTTGCATGATGCTACTTTGGAAACTTTCAAAAAAATTCTTGAGGTACCTCTTTCCTTTTCTAGTACAGAGTCTTCTCTTCCAGCACTAGCTTTCTTTTCTTGTACCTTAGATGATCCTCAAAAAGGATCTACTTATCACATCTCATATAGAGGTTAGAAGTATTCACATACTCAAATATTCATGCACCAAGTACAAGTAATAATAAAAAAGATAAGTCTAGTATCACATAGAAATAACATAAATCTAAAAGGTACTTATCTTTAATGAGAGGTGATCATCTCCCTCTTGAACTAGCCTCTGAGAGTTAGTATTTCCCATCATCCATGTAACAATTTTGACTTCAGTATTTCCAATTGGCTTCACAAACAACTAGACCTAATTAAGGTTAGCCCAACTAGGGTTACATGAAACCTCTCACAAGTGCTAGAAAAGATTCTTATTGATCATTCTAGGGTTTCAAAATAGCAAAAGTCAAGCCTTTATCTTATCCTAGGGTTCCTTCCCAAGCTTAATCTCATGATATCCATTAAATCTTAATAACCAAATTTCCTAGGGCTTCCTTAATTCCTTTAGGTCTCCTCCATCTTCTCTTGCTTCCATAAAAGGTGTCTTCTCAAGGGTGATCTCAATGACTTTTCTTAGGCCCACCCCCATACCATGTTAGTTTTTAGGGCTATGTTTCTTTTTGCTTCACATAATTGCAATTTACACATTGGATTCAACCAAAATATAATAACATTATTAGACAACATATGAAATTATATAGAAAGAAAAATACCATCATCAATGTATTTGAACATAAAGGGATAATAGAAGAAAAGCATTCACATATAGAGACACCAAGATTGGGCGGAGACTAGGGAAAAACCCCACAAGGGGGAAGATCATTTCAAATTATTCTTCTTATTAGTTTGTCATTGAATGTCTAAACAAAGAGATAATACAATAATCTAACTATTTATCCAAAAGGCTACCCAATAAAATTTTTATCAAGCAAACAATATCTCAAAGATAAACCAAGAAATAATGTTGATTAATATCAAATTATTCTTCTTATTAGTTTTTCATTGAATGTTTAAGCAAAGAAATAATACAATAATCTAAATATTTATCGGCAATACTACCCAATAAAAATCAACCAACTAATATCTCAAAGATGAACCAAGCAATAATGTTGATCAATATCATGATTTAGAAGAGTGCGGTTCTACTCTCATCATGTGGGGTAAACTGTCATGATATGTGATCAAATGTAAAAGTAAATCCTAGTTTCCATTAGCATGGAGAGAATTTAAGTGTGTGTGGTTGAAACCCTCAAGCCTCATGCAGAAGCTTGCATGAGTGCAATTGCAACTGAAAATGTCATGTGACAACCTTGCTACTGAAAACCAAAAAAACTAATCACACTTGTGATTCAAACCTTGTAATTTTGAACCAAGCAAACAATATCTCAAAGATGAACCCAGAAATAATGTTGATCAATATCAAATTATTCTTCTTATTAGTTTGTCATTGAATGTTTAAGCAAAGAGATAATACAATAATCTAACTATTTATCTACAAGACTACCCAATAAAAATCAACGAAACAATATCTCAAAGATGAACCAAGCAATAATGTTGATCAATATCATGATTTAGAAGAGTGTTGTTCTACTCTCATCATGTGCGGTAAATTGTCATGATATGTGATCATATGTAAAAGTAAAATCCTAGTTTCCATTAGCATGGAGAGAATTTAAGTGTGTGTGGTTGAAACCCTCAATCCTCATGCAGAAGTTTGTATGTGTGCAATTGCAACTGAAAATGTCATGTGACAACCTTGCTACTCAGAACCAAAAAAACTAATCACACTTGCAACTTAAAATGCCATGTGACAACCTTGCTACTGAGAACCAAAAAATCTAATCACACTTGTGATTCAGACCTTGTAATTTTGAACCTATGTGAACCAATTTCCAGTAACCAACCTTAGACATGTGAGCCAAAACAAAGAAATAAGAATGATTGATGATGTCCAAATGAGGGTCACTTGACTTGTATTTATAGCCATCCAAGGGTGTCCAATTTCTCTTTTGGTCCAACTTGTCATTTGGTGCACACGTGGATTTTCATACTAAAAATATATTATTCCTTAATCAAATTAAATTCTTCCAAGCCCTGATAGGGTTCTTCCTTGATAAAGAAGATTGTCTAAAAAACCAAAATTAACAAGAGCTTGTAACAACAATTTTTTATCTCAAAAGTTCACAGTAAATATTTTTATCCAATTCTAAAATTATATTATTCTTCAAAATTCCTTTATGCTCAAATTCCTTTTTGAATTTAATGTGCATAGAAGACAGCGTAGTTTGAAATGTAATGACAAGTTCACAATGCAAATCATCGCACCAATTCTCAAGGTGAAGCCATAGGTATAACTAACCATCATGAAGATCTAAATATATAATTTAAGTGTGTAATTTGAATTTTCCTCAAATTAGTTTCAACCGTGATACTTGTAAAAGGAAGAAGACAACATAAAGATGATGATGATGGTTAACGTCCACTCAGACCAAATTGGTCTATTGGACCTACAATTTTCTTAATTTTTAATTGTCTGGCTCCTCGTCTTTCTTGGCGAGATTGGTGTTGTAGCTTTGTACCACAAATTTGTACCACAAATTCCAATAAGAAACATCACCTTGTACTCTGTTTACAAATTCCAATACGGAATATCACCTTGTACTCTGTTTTCTCCTAAAATAGAGCTATAAAAGCTCGCAATGTTCACAATAATTTTGACAGGTTATAGATTGGTTCTTTAAACACATGCTCCAGATTGTCGTGTTTGATGCATCTATTAATAAAGCATCCCTGAATTCGTTCAAAATCAAAACCAAAGCATAGAAATACCGATAGAGGTTTGTCATTCAATATGTTTCCAGATATAAAAATAAAAATATAAGTGAGCAGATCAAATTTTAAAATGCGGATCTAAAACCTATTCATGCAAATGAATAAGGAAAAAAGAGAAATGAGAAAGGACAACGAGTTGGGTTGGGGGGCTATAAACTAGCTCATTTCCTCTTAAAAGAGATCAAATTACAGAGACACGAATTGCATAAAACCTAAAATATTATACCTGGCATGTAGTCTTTCCATTGAAAACATTATTTAGTCCATAATTTGCACGAAGAGGGCGTAGTCGAGAGTTAGCTTAGAGTGTAAACCAAAAATATAAGACTAGAATATCATCCTATCCTCTAGTACATGCTATTATCGATCTTTCTATACATCTTATAGTACGAATTTAGGCTATCACAACCTATTTTTTCAAATTTGAGCATGATTCAAAAATTCTAGAAAATTGTACATTTTTAATAAATTGGCCCCAAAAAACTTTTTGTATCTCCCAAATCATGGAACATTTTGAAATGGACCACAAGGTACTTAATTTTCCATACTGGTAACGCAATCCATGTCCAAGAATTTTGAGATTCGCCCTCATCTACATACCGGGTAGTAACTCCAGCCGAATCCCCTAGAGGGAGAAGTGAAAACCAAGGGACGTTCAGTGCAGAAAGCAAATCCCTGAATTGATATGAAGATTACGCCCGCCACAGGATCAGTAGTGGTACACAAATATAACACAAATGTTTTCAGTAGTTTCTCTTCCGGATCATGAATGGCGAAGAGCTGCCTGAACAAGTTTTCAACACCTCCTTTCTTAACTATTTCGGCACCCACACTCAACTTTCCCTTCACCGAGTTGCACACGCTCTTGCTAAGTTCCACTGCCAGCGATTGGCAACGCATAAATTCAAACCCTAAAACAAGCCTTAAAACTACCTACTAAAGAAATAGCGTGTCCATGGCCTCTTCCGCTTTTTTCTTTGTGCCCTCTTTTGATCGTGATCATTTCTATGGTGATAGCCTCCGTCTGTCTCATGAACAAGAAATTTCAAAAGAAAATAACCCCCTGTTCAAATCAACGCACCAGTATCTCCAAATATCTGCCTACAACTTGTTGCAAGGATTCCAACTTGCAGTATATCGCATGCAGACACCCGTTCAGCTATTATGGTATGAAAAACCCTACCCTAAATTCTTGAATGGCATTATGATATGATATTGTCCAGTGCGATATGCATAGCCCTACTGATCGGTCCATCTTTACAGTACCATAGATGAAGTAACAGATAGCTTCATTTTACTACTTGCATCAACTTTGAGCGCATACTTTCCATCCATACCGGGAAATTTGAAGACCAAAATCCACTTTATTGCATCGATTCGATTTTTTTTGGGTGGAAAACTACAAGGGAATGTTTGGTGTACAAGTATTCGTTTGAAATGGTTTCAGATTAGCCACCAGTGAAAGGATTTCGAGTGACCGCTGCTAACGACGACCGGTGTGACGTAAAGCACATTACTTCCCAAGAATTTCCGAATGAATGAGCGTGAAAGGAATATATATTCGTTCATAGTTATATCGTATAAAGGTATCGGATAAATATAGGGCACAGGAAGTTTTGCATTATTCTAGGATAAATACACTTCCTCGTAGCATGAAGTTTATGCAAAACGCATCCATTTAAGCAATGGATTTCCCTGTGAGTATGTTGGAAAATAAGCATTTTTTGATGGCTCAATTATGGTTATCTTGATCATCTCATGTTTTGGACTGTGTGAGTTCAGCCACAAATTCATAATTTTCATTATACCAAATTCAAGGATCCATCGAAAAAGTACATCTCTCATAATTACAATGTTTTAGTTTCTTTTTGTTGTATTTTAATGGTAAATTTGTGTTTTAAATGTTAACTTAAACAAAGTTTTGTTTGGTAGATAAAGAAATCTGTTTTTTTAACAGTAGAATTGGAATTTCATGGGAATTTAGAATCCTAAAGCACATTCATTGTCAAGACAATGATTGAGGAAAGAAGAATCAATGTTAAGCTTGAGGAATAAATAAAAAGAAATACTTAAAGTTAAAACGAAAAACCATAAATGGTATCCTAATAAACAAACTAAAACCTAAACTAATAATATCATTAATGAAATAAATTATAAATGATTATATGTATTAATCACTATAATATATATTAAAAAAATACAGAAAATATTTATATGTACATATGATGTTTAATTAAATTAAATAATGTTAATTTTTGAATATTGATTATATTAATGTTTACTAGATATTAACTAATAATGTAATTTATTAACCTAATATTCTATAAATTAAATAAATTAAATATATGAAAATAATGTTTCTTATAATATAATGTTATCAATCCTATATTATATTATCTTACATTACATTATATTTTTTAATAATATAATGATATGAATAATATTTTATAGTATATTATTTATCTTATATTTCATATTTTATTATATCTCTTGAATATTAAGTGTTAATATTAATTTTAATATTGTTATAAGTGAATTCAAGTTAGGGATAGAGATTCATACCTCATGTTATATCTCTCATGAGCTAGTAGAAGAAATATGTTTCATTGGACGAAATCAATTGCTATTGATCTCAATACCACTATCCCTCTTAATATTATAAGGATGTTTCATTATATCAAGAGCCTCCATGATTCCCTTCTTTTAATAGTGGTCTTCTCTAGCGATGATTCTAGCATCTTCTAAGTAGACATGGTGTTTAGTTTTCATGGAATGTTTAGCAAGGGATAGAGTGTGCCATATTTCATTTTTAAAATCACCTTTATGCTCCTTTAGTCTTCTTTGCAAGGAATGTCTAGTTTCTTCAACATAACTTTTACCACATGAACATAGACTCCCTTGAGCTGATGTTGATCAATTTTGTCTTTCATAGATCTCATTCTTTGCATGATTATTCTAGTAGCTGTGAAATGAGAGGATAAGCTCTTCTTACCAAGAATCCTTGAAATCTTATTAGTAACCCCTTGAATGTAAGGAAGGAAGAAAATTATTTCTATCTCTTCTTATATTAAGTTCACTATGGAATGGGAAGAGAACAAAAGAATTGCATTCCTCAATATTGTTCTCATCACCAAGAAGTAGGATGACACATTGGGGGATCAAGTTCTTAGAAATAAAATTCACACACAGAGTAATCTCCATGATAATTCATATCATCATCCTTCTTAAAGTATTGGTGTACTTAATAATATTGTTGTTAGGGCCCTTAGAATACCTAACACAGAACACCTCGATGAAGAGAAGAAGCAGTTCACTACTATTTTTCAAAATTTAGGATTCAAGAAACTCAACATTAAGAAGGCGATAAGAAGAGATGAAGGAAATTTTAACTCCCAAGGCCCTCAATCATAATGTGGTAAAGCCTACCTTCCTTACATACAACGGGTTACTGATAAGATTGCAAGGATTCCTAGTAAGAAGGAAATATCCACTTATTTCACAACTACAGGAACATTCAAAGAAGGAGATCTTTGAAAGACAAAATTGTTTAACATCATCTGAAGGGAGTCTACAAAATTGATTGTTCGTGTGGTGAAAGTCATATTGGAGAAACCAAAGGTTACTTGCAAATAAGACTAATGGAGAACGAATAAAAAGAAACATCACACACTTGAGTCCTTGTTGAACATTACTCGGAAACTAAACATCATGTATGCTTAGAAGATGCTAGGTTCATCACTAGAGAATATAACTAACAAAAGAGGAAAACCATGGAAGCTCTTGAGATAATGAAACGTTCTCATAATCTCAATAAGGATATAGTGACATTGAGATCAATAGGAATTGGTCTCATCTGAGATATAAGATGAGGTATGAATCTCTATCCCTAACTTGAGTTCACTTATAATAATATTAAAGTTAATTTTAACACATAATATAATATATAATAAAATATAAAATATATTATAAATAATATGATATAAGATATTATTGATATCATTATATTATAAAAATAATATAATATAATATAATATATGATTGATAGCATTATATTATTGAAAACATTATTTTCATATATTTAATTTATAGGACATTAGATTCATTAATTACATTATGAATTAATGTAATTAATATTTATTAATCATTAATGTAATCAATATTAAAAAACTAACATCAATTTAATTAAACATCATATGTATGATATAAATATTAGTAGTGTATTTTTTAATATTTATTATAATGATTAATATTGATTAATAATTATTATCATTTGTAATTTATATCATTAATAATATTAGTTTAGGTTTTACTTTAGTTTTTAGCTAACCATTTATGGTTTTTCATTTTAATTTTATGCCTTTCCTTTATTTATTCCTCATCCTTCGCATTGACTCTTCTTTCCTCAGCAATTATCCTAATGATGGATCCTTTTTGGGATTCGAAATGCATAAAAAAATTAAATTCTACTTTGGAAAATATGATTTCTTTATCTACAACATAAAACCACAAAAGTCAAACGTTTAGTTTATTTGAGAAGTTCTCATGCTTCTTCCTCTTTTTTTTAATTACTTTATATAAATTAAAAAAAATTTCTAAAGTGGTTAATTATAACTAGAAAAAAAGAAAAAAGTAAAGACACTAAAGAGGTTCATTGTAACCAAAATGAATTTGGTACAAGGAGCTACTGCTCCATGTGTTTTGTCCAAAACTCACTAGACTATGTGTGTGAAGCAATTAGTAAAAGTGTTTCCATGTAAACCACACTCATGCATAACCTTTGAGCCCAATAGCTCAAGAAAGCATACTTGAACATTCAAATATTAGTTGCGAATTTTGGATCTGAAGCCTTTATCGAAGAAATTACTTACTCTTGAAGATATCACTCATAGCGATTCTAATCCAAACTTACTCCTGCACATAAGCACATAAAACAAAAGTCTTCCTTATGCATATGAAATATTAGAATGAACAGTATATAAACATAAAAATGATAAAAAAAACATGTAAGGAGGGAAAATCATAGATTTTTATTAATAAGTAAAATTAGTACAATATACCTTCAATAAGAGTGTCCTCCTCCTCAGCTTGCATCCTGATCTCCCTCTAAATATGTATGTAAGAACCCAACAATAGGGTAGAACTCTCACAAATTCTAAATAACTCTTCTCCTCTTTACATGATGTTGACGGTGTTGGAATTGCCAACATGTCATCGAATCTCCCCAGTAAGAATTCTCAACTAGAGCTCAGACCATTTTGAGTAGGAGTCCCAACAGTGGGTAGTAAAGTAGTGCCTTAATTGCAGTAGTGCACAAAGGTAAGTATGATAAATTTGTCGAAAGCAAGTGTGTGACCTTGCAATGAGTCAAGTGAGATATGTGAGGGTTCTAACACACAGAGGGGAAAAGGAAGTGTGTCCCTTAGAATCTTTTAATAGTACATAGTCTGAAAGGAACACACAAACGAAATGACATCACAGGCTGGAAGTGCAATAGTTCACAATCCAAAGTGACGAGTTAATACAACAACATGTCTCCAAGAAGATTCATACAATTTCATGCAAAATAGTTCATACAAAAATGAGTAAGTCAAATAACATAAATTGCTAAAGTAACGAGAAGAATAGAACTACAAACAACATAAGCATGAAAATGTGGTGGCTTAATTATATTATTCATCGAAAGCTCCATCCTTACATACATGTTGGGTAGCGGATCCCCCGCGTAACGGTTTTGGGGCTTGAAGCCCACATTTTTAGGTATTGTATTGTAAAAGCTCCACGAAATGCACAGAGCGCGAATTGTAATCAGTCAATTCCAAGGGTAGTCCACCCTAAAAGATTATAATTTAATCTAGAATGTCAGCCTGCCCATGGTCTGTGGACCATGGGAATGTAAAAATAAGAGCAACGCTCTAAGTGTAAGGTAGCTTTTTGGTAATAAAATTAATATGGGCATCTAAACGTGATAGTAGGTTTGAGTTTGTAAGTGTAAATTTGGGTTGTAATAGGAGATAGAGGCTCCGCAGCTATGTGCACAGAGGCCTTGTTAGAGTCCGCAGTTGTGTGCGCAGATCTCTACAGTTGTGTGTGCAAGGCAAGAAGTTGATTGCAATGGGATAAAGGCTTTAATAAAGATAAGTTGATTCTGAAATATCGTGTATCTGTTCTCGATTCTGGTTAATGTATATGTTCCTGATTTATGATTACGCACATGTCTATTTATGTTGAATAATAAATGAAAGCATTGTACCTTCATAAGTAACCAAAGATTTATAATAATAAGCACATAAAAGGGTAAATTACATTTGCGCTTGACTAAGGTAGTTGCCCCGAGAAGACAGCTACGCGAAAGCAACACCGCCCATAGGATCACTCTACGTGACCCACCCCAGACCACATCAAGACATCCATAGGGCGTGGAAACTTGGTTCCAACACCCTTCCATACTACCTCAGGTAAGACTTCAATCTGCGCTCTGCAAACTGTTTCCGAAAGAGTCGGTAGTGTTGGGATTTCTTTGGCTAAACATTTCTGAACTTGGGTGAGGCCCCATTAAGCCAACAATATACCATTGACATCTGCTAGCCCCAATAGTGAAACATTACAATGAACACCACCGGCTCTTTCAAAGAGAAGTATTTGTTCCACATTGTGGAGAAGGCAAGGCTCATCACAATACTATCCAAGCCTCCTCTAAGAAATTCTTAGCTAAAAGGTTGGTTCCCAAAAGCCTGTACTATGAAGAATGAGGTTCTATTTATAGCAAAGGGTGGGGTGACCCTTGACATTCCCCTTTGTGACTCTTCTACTACCCCCATGAATCTTCAACTTCTTTACAAATAACTCTTTACATTACACAGTGACTATTCACATTCCTCTAATGACACTTGGAATTTCACTTGCAACACAGTTACAAATAATACACATTTTCCACATGTACCCATGTGAGGCAAAATAGGCTGGAGTCAGCCTAACAAGACAAAACACTATGACTTCGTGGTTTGGGGAAGACCAACTCGATAACATCCACTTGATGCTTCTCGGTTATGTACTGATGCCAATATTGGTACTATGCTATGATGTCCCCAAACTGCTTGATAGTGTCTTGCTAAAAGTGGAATCTTGCCTCCATGGCATCCGGGCATATGGTCTTGGAACCTATGTCCATCGCGTCTTGAAGCATGTGTCGCATGGTGTAGACCATGACAAGACCACAAGTGTGCTTCTGGATGTTTGGTGTGCTCGGCTCCAAGTCATCCTTGGTGGACTCTCGCCTTAACTTCTCCATGTACCTGTCGACCTATAACCGAACTTGGATCTCGTGCTCAACTTTGGTGAGGGAACTTGCATCTATTCACTCTCTTCCTCAAATGTTGACTATTCTAACTCATCAACATGTATTGGTGTTGTTTTCTTTGTCATTGCTCTTTCCTTTTTTCTTCTTCCCGTTTTTGCTTCTTTTCTTATTCTCTCCTTCTTAGCTCCCGTTCTTCCTTCAGTGCTTGTTCTACTTAGTACGATCTAAGTTCTACTTCCTGCAAGCTCTACATTTCTATCTTCCTTTTCTTTGTTGCCTGTCTCCTCTGCTTCATTTTTCTTTTCCTGTCAAAGCTTCCTTCATGAAGATCGAACCAACTTTTGTTCTACAATTTTTTCTCCCTCTATTATGGTAGCAATTTCCCCTTTCCCTGATTCTGTACTGGATTATTCCCTTCTGCCATTGTTGTTGGTCTTATTGTCATGTTGGTGTTGACTCATTTTATGTAAACACTTGAGCATCTGCATATATTGGCAAGTAAATTGGCGCTTGCTCGACTGCCTCCCCAATACTGCTTTCAGTGGTCTCTCTTAAAGGAGGTCTCTTTGGTTCCATGGTACAATGATTGCTCGAGATAAGTGTTTCATGATCACAGTACCTATGGGACAGAACATACACTCATGGCAAGTCAACATTAGCTCTTACAAATCCAACTTAATAGCATGAGTAAACAACAACCACAACATCTTATGATGGGAATTGCAAAATTTTGACTAACATGGGTGATTGACTAATTATGGGAACTATGTACTATGTAGTCCCATTAGTTAGTGAGGAAGCTTAACGATTGTAACTGCACAATGTGTAGTTTAGTCTTGGTGAGGGCTTGGAGAGATTGCACATTATGCAGTCTTAGTGACCAAGATGGGAGACTCACTCTTGGAAATATGCAGTACGTAGTTGGAGCCAACCCAGGATAGGCTCTGTGTAATTCCAAAAGCCAAGGCAGAGGCCTTGAGCTCCCATATTGTGTAGTGCATGTAGTGAAATGTGAGATCCAGGCAAGGGGAGCCCAAAATTTTCCATGGGGAGTGTCAAAAGAAGAAGATATGAAGGATGATATATGGATGAGTGTAGATCTGACTAATTTTAGATGTATGAATGTAAATAAAGTGCAACAATGGATCAAACTTAAGGAACATGAAGCATGTGAAGGGAGCCATCGTGATAACGACTTTTGGTGCAAAAACAGGAAAACTCATGCGACGCTTGGCGAAGACAATGTATATCTTTAAACAAAACTTATACAAGCTAAAACAAGTTAAAACATTAGTTGTTGTTCAACCAAATGAGTGAAAAAACACTCACAAGCTAAACAAACAAAAGCAATAGAAAAACTAGCAAAAGACGATAAAAGAAAAACTCACGCCAAAAAGCAATGTCAATGCTCTGAAGGCTCCTTGATCTCCTAGGGAAGCTAGATCTTGATGATCGAATGTATAAGTGAGCTATAGATGCATCCATTACATATATTTTAGAAACATATAATTCATGATGTGTGCACTTGAGATCAAGGACAACAACGACACTTGGCATAAACTTCAAAAGATGGCAATGTGTCACCTTTAGGAAACTAGTAATAGATCCCTACTTCTTACAGATGAATTTCCTCTTAGCTTCGTTCTATTTTGGGAAAAATTCCATGTACTTCCTAGAAATATTGCATAGTTCTAGGAAGAACTGGGCAATTCTTGAGTTCATGGACTAAGCAATTTTTTGCCAGAGTATGTTCTGTGCAATTTTTGGGCTAAGTGGATCTAGGCTTCCTATCAAGATATGTGAAATTTCCAAGCTATAGGTATATTTTTAGAAGGCTCTGTATAATTTTGGAGCTGAAGGTTCACTTGTTGGCTTGGACTACTTTGTGCAGCTTTCTAGATGAAGACAAGATGGCAGCTGAGTTTGTGCAATTATGGAGCCAAAGCTCACTACTAGGTTGCACTGCACATTTCTTGAGAGAAAGGTTGGTTTTCCTCAATGATTGCACAGATCATCAAGGCAGTGCTAGAACTATATTGAAACCAAGTAAAGAGGTTAGCTTGTGGTTAGACAGAAAATAAAGAAAACTCAATGAAAGCATAAATACCTGGGTCAATGTCAGATGAGATGTTGTGATTTTAGGAGGGAGGCTCCAAAATGAAGGATAGGAAAGTTTTTAGAGGGTGGTTGTAGCGGCTACAACATTTGTGGCACTCTCTGTATGGACCTTATCTTGTTTAAAGCAAGTCTAACTCTTCTGGAAGTATTTTTTGATTCTTTGATCTTCATGGCTCCTTCACTAGCTTGAGTTAAAGATATAGTAACTACCATTCTCTTGATCAGTTAACACACGTACCAAGCCAATTCAACTGAGTTGTTTCAATTTGGGATGAGGGGTATATTAATTCACAAGTAATATAGGCTATCAGAGTTTTAGTTTCATCTTTGGTGTTGCTCTACTGCCAACAAGTCTGGACAGTACCCTGGTAGAGTCACTTCGGAAACAAATGCATTGTTCCGTTGCGAGTGAGCCTAGACAGTACCCCAACAGAGTTACTTGCTTCACCTCCCTCTGTAGGAAGCCTTTCGCTTCTTTCACCTTTATTTTATCTCTTTTCATTTTTCTTTTTATCAAAGAACTAGGCATAGGAACTTATTTATTTCATGAAGCGAAGGAGGGATCCTGACTTATTGAGAGAAGAAGAGGTTGTCCCTTCAGAGAAGGATTTTGTATATACCTCTGACATACTTGTTAAGGTTTTCCCCCTCACTTTACTCTACTTGAATGAGTTGAGAAGGGTTAACCAAAAATAGAAAATTGATCAGATTAGGTGGTACTAAAATTCAAACATTGTGTTTTCGTGAGGAGTCACTATGAAAGGAACATATTTTCCATCAAGTTATCATCGATTAAAAAAACACGAGATCTTCATAAGGAGAGGGGATAGACAGATAACCAAATGTTGATAGTTGTACTAGTCTTGATGTGTTTTTCCTAGTTTGTCTCAAGAGCCAAACAAAGTTTCATTGGAAACTAATCCTATGGGTGTGTAAACAAGAAGACAACTAAGCAAGCAAAGGATAGAAGTAAAATGAAAGCAAAGCAAGTAAGAAGAATAAAAACATGAAAGAAAAAGAAAAAACTGCTCCTACTACTAAGCTAAACGGTGCATGGGCCTACTTACGTCAAGTGATATTTCCAATGCATCCACTGGTGCATTGGTTGGCCCATGTACATGAAGGCATGATTAACAAGAAAGATATTAAGGTAAACTAGAAAATGATAAAGAAAAAAAAATTAAAACCAACACCCTCAAAGTTTAAATGCGTCCACAAAAAATAAAAGAGTTAAATCACATGACAAACACTCTGTAGACATACTATGGTGTTGCATCACATTGTACGCAGACAACAAGCATGTACACTCTTTCGATCTTGACAAATGAGAAAACATGTAGAAAGAAGAAAACTTTCATTTCGCAACATGAATTTCCATGTATGACTCCTCCAATTCATAAGAAACATGATCATGAGATTATGGAGGAGGATATTAAATGTGGATTAGATTGTGATCGTAGGATGACCCACTGATACTTTGCTCCCAAAAACTTCTGTCTCAAAAATATTCTACTAGACACAATGCTTCTAAGTGAGGTTGAAAAATTCAATTTTTTGGAGGCCTTTCCCTGGGTATTTTGTTGAGTTTGATGACTCAACAATGAATAGACACACGTGATTACTTGACCCAACAATTAAAGTTCAAAGTGGGCTTCTAAAAGTTGATTAAAAAGATAATCTTGAACTGTTGTGACCCTTCTGTAGGCTGATGTGACCTTTCTGTAGGCTAGCGCAACCTTTCTGTCTCAAGCGTGACCCTTCTACTGTAGTCACAACCCATGACGCAACCATTATGTCTAATACGAAACCCTTTTGCTCCAAGCATGATCCATGGTGCAACCTTTCCATCTAATGCATGACCATTTTTCTCCTAGTGCGACCTTTCTGTTTCAAGTGCGACCCTTCTCTGACTAAAGGTTTTTTTTTCTCGGAGAGATATCAAGCAAGAAAAAACACAGAAATTCTAGAATTATTTAGATCTATCATGGAGAAAATATGAAGTTAAGATAAAATACTCACAACATTGTGCAGATCTATAGATCAATCTTGTTTGGATGCAAAATTCCCAAAGATACACAATTTATTGGATATCAATCTACAGGTTTCCACCATTAAACTACAACAAAATTATTTTTCATCAATTAAAGTAAACAAATTTCTTGACATAAGATGATGAAAAATACACCATGAAACTCCACTGAATCAATCATGAAAAGAAAAATCACAATCAGAAAATTCTTCTCGCCCTTACTGACCTGATCTACATTCAACATCTCCAAAAAAATGAGTTTTCTATTTTTTAATGCTCCTCTCTAAATTTGAATTTCTCAAACAAACTTATCCCTATTTAATTGTCCTAACACACACCTAATCTAACAAACTCTATCACTTCACTCCCAATCTAGGCACTCCAATAACTGTTACAAAAAAATAATAAACAAGAACATTTAAGAGGTCCAACCGTCTTTAGTAAATAATTTTAACCGGTCAGGTCAAAGGTAATTTATCTCATTTGATGCTCCTGCATAAAACTCTTGGGGAAGAAAAGAAGGTTCCATTATGTCTTTAGGATTCGCTTTATATTTCTTTAAATTTGTTGTTGTCATCCAACCAGCATCTTCAATTGGTCGTCCGTTCCATTTGATTAGATACTGATAATATGTTTGTCCTCTAGTTTTCTTTGATACTCGCTTCTCCAAGACTGCTTCCACTTCTCTCCTTGTTGTCCTTGGCATCTATTCCTCTCAATTTGGCGTCAAAAATTCTTCATCTACATGTTCATCTTGTGATTTTTCCTCTGTTATCTTTTATGGATACAAATATGCAACTTTAAAGATAGGAGATATTCCAATTCCTTCCATTCAATCTCATAAGCATTTGAGCAAAAATTCCTTAAAAGTCTGCAGGGTCCTATCTTTTTAATTTTTAATTTGTTATAAGTCCTTATAGGAAATCTTTATTTCCTCATTTAAACCATAACTAAATCACCCACATGGAATTCCTTTTCTCTTCTCTTCACATTAGCCCTTTGTTTATACTTCTTGCTACTTTCCTGTAACCTTTGCTTGACATCCTCCTACAATTTTTGCAGTTGTTCTATAGATTCTTCAACATTTTCACTCCTTATCTCTTGTTTTCCCAAATCTCTAAGCTCATATACTCCTCTAGGCTACATTCCAAAAAAAATCTAAAATGGGCTCATTCCTATAATCCTGTTAAGAGTATCATTGTAAGCAAATTCAGCTTGATCAATGATCCGGATTTAAACAGGGACGCAATAAAATACAAAGACAACCATAAAGACAGATATGCAGCGGAAATAATACCTCAATTTATTACTGTAAAATAATGAAATATGCTTACAAACAGAAATGGAAATAAACCAGCTAGGGTGATGGTAGCTTATCTCTGAGAAGAGATGTGGTGGCTACATGCCTCTGAACTGTCTTACAATGAGGCTCGAAGGCCTATTTATTGTTGAGAAACAATGGAAAACCCTTCACATTCCAAAACCAAACCCTAGAAGATGAAACGCCAAATTGTGGGCCCCGTTTTTGGGTAAGTTGGTACATCAACTTCCCGGGGTCACGAATTGGTCATACTATCTCCATTTGACGTGCATGATAGCCCGTTGGAAAGATCTCTCCGAGGACTACGACAGAAAAGGAGATTTTTATCAAGCAAATTGTTGGTGTTGGATTTCCCAAAAAACATCGTTTAAGGCCTCAAAACGGCTCCGGAAGTTTAGGACCCGAAAAACTGCTAAAAATAGTAAATTATGCTATAATTAAGGAAACTGAAAAAAAAAACTGTAAGAAGCACTAGAGGGGATCCAAGTGGTATTAGCGGGTGGCCACCAATATCCACCTAGATCATTCCTCCCCCGTTAGGAAGCAATGGTCCCCATTGCGTTGAGTTCCTCCATGAGATGAGGGAACTTCTGCTGCACTTGGTCCCTGGTGAGCCACTTGCCCTGGTGAAGGAGTTGTCCTACTTTGACAACTCGATACAGTTGGATATTCTGCTGGCGAGTGTGCTTGATCTGTGTGTCCATGATCCGATCAGTTGCAGCTTGTTCCATGAAAGCTGGATTTAACTCTGTGGGTGTGAGTTGTTCTGTAATGTCAGACGTGTCTAGTAATGGTGGAAAGTATCGCCGAAGGCAGTCGACATTGAACACTGGGTGCAGGCCAAGGAATGGGGGAATGCTGAGCTCAAATGCATTGTCTCCCACAGCCTTGGTAATGGTGTAAGGGCCATATCAGAGTGGTCTGAGTTTCTGATAGGCTCCGGTAAGGCGTTCCTTTTGCAAATGCAACCAGACTTTGTCACCCACTGGAAACTTGTGTAGCACCCGATGTTGATCATGTCGCTGCTTGTACTTGGCATTTGATTTCTCCAGAATGTCATGGACCTGCTGGCGAATATGTTGGATGTGCTCAATGAAGTTGTTTGCCTTATCTGTTTCAGACTGGACATGAGCAGAATCTGCGTGAGTAGCTGCAAATGGCATCGCCACATCGATGGGACATAGTGGCTGGAATCCCAATCCCACTTGAAAAGGGTTGTGGCCAGTCGAGTTGTGGAGAGCCCGATTGTAGCTGTGCTGAACATAGGGGAGGCTCTCGCCCCATGTGCGTGGATGCTTTGAGTTGTACATGCGTAGAATGTGTAGGATCATCCTGTTGACGACCTCAGTCTGGCCATCAGTTTGAGGATGGAAGGCTGTGGACTTAGTGAGTTTGGTGTCCAGCATCAACCAGAGGCTAGACCAAAATGTACTGAGGAACTTGCTGTCCCGATCCGAAATGATAGACTGTGGGATCCCAAAGTGTACCCATACTCGTTCAAAGAAGAGTTTAGTAGTGGCTTCTGCTGTGATATTCTTCTTGCAGGCCGCCATAATGGCCATCTTCGAGAACCTGTCGACGACCACAAAAACACAGTCATTTCCATGCCTAGTGGAAGGGAGGCCTGACATGTAATCCATGGAGATGGATTCCCAAGGTTGACTAGGGGTAGGCAGCGGGGTATAGAGGCCTTGCTTCTTGATGGTCGGTTTGGCAATGGCACAAGCAGTGCATGATCTGATGTACTTCGCGACATCCTGTCGAAGATTCGGCCAATAGAAATATTTCTGCAGTACTGCCACCATTTTTTCAAACAGGTGGATATTGGTGGCCACCCGCTAATACCACTTGGATCCCCTCTAGTGCTTCTTACGGTTTTTTTCAGTTTCCTTAATTATAGCACATTTTACTATTTTTAGCAGTTTTTCCGGTCCTAAACTTTCGGAGCCGTTTTGAGGCCCTAAACGACGTTTTTTGGGAAATCCACCGCCAACGATTTTTTCTGATAAAAATCATCTTTTCCGTCGTAGTCCTCGGAGAGATCTTTCCAATAGGCTATCATGCACGTCAAACAAAGATAGTACGACCAATTCGCGACCCCAGGAAGTTGATGTACCAACTTACCCAAAAACGAGGCCCATAATTTGGCGTTTCATCTTCTAGGGTTAGGTTTTGGAATGTGAAGGGTTTTCCATTGTTTCTCAATAATAAATAGGCCTTCGAGCCTCATTGTAAGACAGTTTAGAGGCATGTAGCCACCACATCTCTTCTCAGAGATAAGCTACCATCGCCCTAGCTGGTTTATTTCCATTTCTGTTTGTAAGCATATTTCAGTATTTTAGAGTAATGAATTGAGGTATTATTTCCGCTGCATATCTGTCTTTATGGTTATCTTTGTATTTTATTGCATTCCTGTTTAAACTTTTGCTCGACCTTGACGGCATATCGGTATGCCGTGCCGAGCGACGAGATGTTCAGGAATTCTATTTCTTCTTGGATGTACTTGTGCAGGCAGCCACGGTATTTTAGTACCAAATGCTGCTTTGTATCCTTGATACCCAACTTTGTGCGAAGGGTATGGAAAATATTGGTAAACTCTGGTACGTCTTGGTCCCTTCCCTGCCGTAGCATGGTCCACTTTATGTATTGATCCTCATAGCTTTCGACAGGGTAGTACTGCTCCTTGATGGCATCTCGGAATGAATCCCAAGTCGATGCGACTGAAAATAGTGAGCCTGTACTTTCATCTTTCTGCTCGCAGTAGGTTTCCCACCAATCCTTGACGTGGGGGGCTACTTTGAGAAGAGCAAAAATAATCTTTTCCTGACTGGAAAAATCATGAACAAAAAATAACCCTCTAGCACATTTAACCATTTATCGATGGCATCTACGTCTATCTGACCCTCGAATATGGGGATTTCAAAATTAACTTGTACCTTAAATGGTGTGGCATTTCCAGAGTTGCTGTTGGAAGCCGATGCGTCACCCCTGGGTAGCCGCTGAAGGATTTGGGCAAAGTTGTCCATCATCGCGTTCCTTTGTCGCTCGAGGGCTTCTTCGAGAAAGATTTTGATAGGATCTCCTGCCCCCTCGTCTTTCTTTTCATCCACCATGGGAGGCCGTCGGGATTTGCGAGGCTGGTCTTGCAAACGTTCAACCAGTTCAAGCCCTAACTCCTTATATCCCGACCTCGTTGGGGACATGCAAAGAAAAACAGAGAAGAAAAGCAGACCACTCTCATACCACTGATCCGGATTAAAACAGGAACGCAATAAAATACAAAGATAACCATAAAGACAGATATGCAGCGGAAATAATACCTCACTTCATTACTGTAAAATACTGAAATATGCTTACAAACAGAAATGGAAATAAACCAGCTAGGGCGATGGTAGCTTATCTCTGAGAAGAGATGTGGTGGCTACATGCCTCTGAAATGTCTTACAATGAGGCTCAAAGGCCTATTTATTGTTGAGAAACAATGGAAAACCCTTCACATTCCAAAACCTAACCCTAGAAGATGAAACGCCAAATTGTGGGCCCCGTTTTTGGGTAAGTTGGTACATCAACTTCCCGGGGTCGCGAATTGGTCGTACTATCTCCGTTTGATGTGCATGATAGCCCGTTGGAAAGATCTCTCCGAGGACTATGACGGAAAAGACAATTTTTATCAAAAAAATCGCTGGCGGTGTATTTCCCAAAAAACGTCGTTTAGGGCCTCAAAACGGCTCCGGAAGTTTAGGACCTGAAAAACTGCTAAAAATAGTAAAGTGTGCTATAATTAAGGAAACTGAAAAAAAAAAAACTATAGGAAGCACTAGAGGGGATCCAAGTGGTATTAGCGGGTGGCCACCAATATCCACTTGGATCAAGCAAGCACTAAATCCCACTGCTTTGGATGTTTGTAAACCAAGCTTCTTAATATGTTTCCCAAGCTTCTATTCACCACTTCAGTTTGTCCATCCATTTGAGGGTGATAGGTTGAACTAAAAATGAAGTTTGTACCTAACTTCTTCCATAAAGTCATCCAAAAGTGTTCCATGAATTTAGTATCTCTGTTTGAAACAATGCTTATAGGGAGCCCATGTAACTTTACAGTTTCTGAGAAAACCAAATTAGCAATATGAATTGCATCACTAGTTTTCTTACAAGAAATGAAATGAGCCATTTTTGAAAATATATCCACAATAACATAGATAGAATCATATCCTCTTTGAGTCTTTGGTAAACCCAAAACAAAATCCATGCTGATCGCATCCCAAGGCCTGTTTGGTATTGGAAATGGCTGATAGAGCCCAATATTTTGGCTCCTTCCTTTGGCATGTTGACAAATCTTGCAGTTCTCAACAAACATTTTGAAATCAGCTTGTATTTTTTACCAATAATAAAAGTCATATACTTGATCGAATGTCTTATCCCGCCCAAAGTGCCCAGACAATCCTCAACTATGCTTTTCTTTAATCAAATTTTCCCTCATGGAACATATAGGAATACACAATTTATTGGTTTTGAACAAAAAACCTCCCTTAATCAGGTAGTTTAAACATTAGCTTATAT
Source organism: Pinus tabuliformis (assembly GCA_031772625.1). Taxonomy (NCBI): domain Eukaryota; kingdom Viridiplantae; phylum Streptophyta; class Pinopsida; order Pinales; family Pinaceae; genus Pinus; species Pinus tabuliformis. The sequence goes on from CM062807.1 coordinate 1,090,231,776, forward strand.
TATGAATCACAATATTCTAAACAGCTACATATATTTGTTTAAAATTTGTATCTTCCTTGTACATGTTGATCATTTATTCAAATCCCAAAACACCAATCTTCAGCTCCTGCATAACCAAATTCACTTGGCTAAAAGCATCAACAACTTTATTTGACTTACCACTTATTTGATTAATTACAAAGGTGAAAATTTGTAATTACTCCACCCACTTAGCATGCTTTTGGCTCAACTTTGGTTGATTATTTATGAACTGTAGTGCATGATTATCAAAATACAAAACAAATTCTTTGGGCAAAAATTGATGCCTCCATTTCTGTAAATCTTGAATAACAACATAGAATTTCTTATCACTAAAATAAGCTATAGGTCTGTGCTCCTAACTCATTACCGCTCCAATTGCTACCCCACTAGCATCAGTGTCAACCTGGAAAGTTTTATCAAAGTTTGGTAAGGATAAACAAGGTTTCAGTAATCTTCTTTTCAACAGTTTGAATTTTTGGTCTGCTTCCTCTCTCCACTTAAATGGTTTTTTTTTTCTTTTATTACTTCAACTATTGGTGCACAAATCTGACTAAAGCTTCTTATAACTTTCTATCAAATCTTGCAAGACCATGAAAAATTCTTACCTGAAATACACACCTTGGAGTTGACCAATTCAAAATTTCTTGTCTTTTCTATGTCCATCTTCAAACATTCTTATGAGACTACAAATACTACATAAATGAGCTCTTTCTTCACAAAACTATACTTCTTCAAATTTATCAACAAATTCTCTTTTTGTAAAGTATTTAAAACCAACTTAAAATGCTCCAAACTGTCTTCTTTATTATGATTGAAAATTAGGATATCATCAAGATACACTATCACACATTTCCAACATATTATTTTAAGACATCATTCATGAGTCTCATAAATATACTTGGTGCATTAGTGAGTCCAAAAGGCACCACTAACCATTCATACAGCCCACTAATATTCTTGAACACAGTCTTCCATTCATCTGCCTCTCTAATCCTTATTTGATGGTATGCACTCTTCAAATCTATCTTAGAAAAATACTTTCACCCACTCAAGCAATCCATCAAATATCCATATGTGATAAGGGAAATCTATACCTTATAGTAATCTTATTTATTGATTTAGAATCGATGCAACTTATTGGGGCTAAGCACTATTGGTACTGCACACATACTTAGGCTCTTCTTTATCAATCCTTGTTAAATTATGGTATGTTCTATGCTTAGAGAAATTTACTTCTTTTTATTATTATTATCCACAGATTAGCAATAACATGTACATAAAGTAAAGTGCATATAGAACATTAAACAATCGATAGAAAACAAGCCAAGACAAGAGACACAAGATGTGGTGGCTAGTCAGGGATAAACCCAAATATGGGGAACCATTTGATCAAATCTTCTTTTATCTTCAATAATTCAGCAGAGAGAAATAGTACATAAATCTGATTTACATCAGCAGTAGCAAACCCTATATCAGCCCTCAGCTAGGTTAGACAATATCTTGCAAACCGACTGTCGGATCGGCTTGATTCCTTCACCAAAAAATGCAACCTTCTAAGGAGAGTCAAATCCACCTACAACACAGTTTTGAGAGAGAGAAATATGGTCAATGCTAGTCAAAATTCTGATCTGTAGTTGCAGCCCTAAATCTATGTCCTTCCTTCAACACATGTGAGAGAAGAGTCTCTTTCTGTGCAGTAGGGGAAGAGCCTATTTTCTGCACAAGAGAGAGAGAGAGAGAGAGAGATGTGATGAAATGAGTATGTGAAAATGAGGAAAATACCTCCTGTATTGATATACAAATGTTGATGATTGAATAGATGTGATTGTTGGGCTTTTGAGCCTAGATAAATACTTATCAGAATTGGATGATCTTTAGATCAATCCTACACCTCTCAATGAGAGAAACCTAATAAAAATATTATTAGCCATGAATAAGATGACCCACATGGAGTTTCACCCTAGTTTCCAATTTTAAAACTCCCTCTAAACTAGGGAGATCTCCATCTGCAATTCGTCTCTCTGTTGATACTATTCATACATCAAATGCACTGCCCTGTATAGCTTGACCCCTGCTCTTCTCTACTCTATCCTGCCTGCTCTGCTCTGCCCTATTCTGCTCTACCTTGTTTTGATCTGCTCTGCTTTTCTCTGTTCTATTCTACCCTGTTCTGATATGCTCTACTCTGCTCTATTTTGCTCTTCTCTGCTTTGTCTGAATTATGAAGAAGAAGAAATGATCAAGGATGTATCATACTAACTGAACGTCAGTCTCAGAGTGTGTACCACTGGTCCCAGACCAGTCCTCAACTGACCCGAAGTCAGTGCCATAGTGGGTACAACTCCTACCACTGGTCCTAGACTAGTATCATCCTCCACTGACTCAAAGTTAGTCTCAAAGTGTGTACCACTGGTCCCAGACCAGTCCTTAGCTTACTCAAAGTTAGTTTCATATTGGGTAAAACTCCTACCACTGGTCCCAGACCAGTATCATCCTCCACTTACTCAAAGTCAGTCTTAGAGTGTGGACCACTAGTCCCAGACCAGTCCTCAACCGACCCGAAGTCAGTGTTATAGTGGGTACAACTCCTACCACTAGTCCTAGACTAGTATCATTGGTCCTAGACCAATGAAGGTCATCCTAGCATAAGGAGTATGGTAGATATAGCGATGCATCCATCGGTACTACTATGGTCCCTATCCTAGTTTCCCTACTCATTGATCAGATGAGAATTAATTCCGATGAGTCCCAGACTGCATGGGTAGGATGCCTCGATAGAAGAACTAATCAATCTTGTCTATAGGAGAGAAAATTATCCTGTTCCACAAGAGAAAAAATAATCTTATACCAGAAGAGAGTGAATCATCTTGTTCACAAGAGAGTGAATCATCTTGTCCACAAGAGAGTGAATCATCCTATCCACAATCACCATGGAGAACACATCATGCAGGCCTCACAGGAGAACTAATCATACTGCTACACAATCGTCATGGAGAACACATCATCTAGACCTCACAAGAGAACTAATCATCCTACTCCATAGTTGTCACGACGTATCACAGGGAAAGTTTGATTCTTTTTCCCTGTACACATATAGCACCTGGGGATGGTGAGTCACACTATGGTCATATGTTGCTCCAAGAAGTACCCCACGCCCCCTCAAAGCTCCCAGAGCTCAATACATCATACAATACCCTCATCATAGGGTCTTTGAATGACACCAAGTCATTCTCGGAAAGTCAGGAATTTGACTTTTCCTAGGGGCTTTGTCAAGATGTCATCGACCTCTTCAACTGTATCAATATGTTGGAGCCTTATTGCTCCTCGCTGCACCATATCTTGAATATAGTGGGACTTGATGTCAATATGCTTGGAGCGATCATGAAATACAGGATTCTCTGATAAATGAATCCCACTCTGGTTATCACACAGGATCATAGTGGTATCCAATGTAAATCCAAACAGCTCACTGAAGAGCTTTCATAACCAGACTACCTCACAAGTGGCCATGCCAGCAGCAATATACTCTACCTCAACGATGCTCAAAGCCACCGAAGTTTGCTTTCTGCTCATCCAAGATATTGAAGAAAATACCAAAGAGAAACAACACCCGAAAGTGTTCTTTCGGTCCACCACACTGCCTGCCCAATCAGCATCAGTATACCCAAATAGTCTCACATCTCTGGCAGTGTATCTTAACCCATAAGTAATTGTGCCACGAAGATATCTCAACAGATTCTTGGCACCAACCCAATGTATGTGGTGAGGTCCAACCATATGTTGACTCAACATGTTGACTACGAAGCATATATCTGGATGGGAGTTCACTAAGAACATTAATGCTCTGACGAGTTGACGATGGTCAGTGGCATTTCGTAAATAGCTCTAGCAGCACTGTCGCTTAACTTCTTAAAGTAAAGCTCCATCGAGGTAGTTATAGGCTTGCAGTCCACCATATCAAATCTTTCCAATATCTTCACCACATATTTTCCTTGAGATAGGAAAATTTCCCTTGGCTTCTGCCAGACTTCAAGTCCTAGGAAATAGTGCATCAATCTTATGTCCTTCATTTCAAATTCATATGCCAACTCCATCTTATAATTGTGAATGAGAGGGTCTACACCTGTTAGAAAGAGGTTGTCAACATAAAACACCAGTATGAGAGCTTTGTCATCTTCAAACTTAAAGTAAAGGTTGGGATCGGCTTCACTCCTAGTGAATCCTAACTTCATTAAGTAGTTATCAATCCTCTCATGCCATGCTCGAGGTGCTTGCTTCAGCCCATAAAGGGCCTTCTTCAACCTACACACATGAGATTTTCGATCATACATCTCAAATCCTTCGGGTTGCTCCACGTAGACCTCTTCTTTGATAGAACCATGCAAAACTTTTCGGTTTGATTCTTGATCAAGGCTTGAGATGTGTCACAAGACATGACACCTAGTGGACTTCCTCTGACCTAATATAATGAATCAACTCGAAATTTAAGAGTGAAGGCATCCTTAATATTGTTTTTCCATGCACGTACCTTGCCATTGATGAAAGCCACCTTGTAACCTTTGTCTTCCATTTTCGAAATGGACACCAGGTTCGTTTTGAGGTCAAGTACATATAATACATCCTATAAGTGGATCGTATTACCTTGATTCAATTTAAGAGAACATTGCCTACACCTTTCATGGGATATTTCATATTATCTCCAAGGACAATTTCCAGGTTAGCTTCTTTCTCTATCAGATTATGGAGAAATTCTTTGTAACCAGTGAAGTTCCTTGAGGCACCATTATCAATAAGCCAAATTCCTAGCGAGTCTGAAGGAGCAGAGGAAGATAGAGTAGCTGGTAGTTAATATTCATCCTTATTATTGTCAATAGTGTTAGATTCATTCCTATAACTTCTAGCCTTATTGAATGATTGTTCTCTTCCTTGACTTCCATCACCCCTTTTACCTCTGCTATTATATTTGTCATTCCTTTGATAGCCATGAGAGGAATTTTGATCATCGTCCTGGTGTGAGTCCCTTCTATTAGGGCACTCCCTTGCATGGTGACCTACTTTATCGCAAATGTAAATAGTCCTTTTCTTCCACCCTTAGGTCCAGCCTTTCTTTTTTATTTAGCCTCAGAATTATTTCTTTTCTTAGCATGAGAAGAAAATGCAGCGGGAGGACCTTTAGGCATGGGAATTTCTTTCTCTTCTATCCTTCTTTCTTCTAGAATGCATCTTGCCATTAATTCCTCAAAACCAGGATTTATGTTATTGTTGAGAAGAGTAGTCCTAAACACATACCATTTGGATGCTAATCCTCCAAAAGTCGTGAGCACCATTTCCCTATCTGTAATAATCTCCCCAATAGATAGGATATCATTCTTGATCTCGGTGATTCTTAAGAAGTATGCTTGCATACTCTCATCTTTTCCCTTCTTAATTTCCTTTAGCTTATTGCTAAGAAGCAAGACTTGATTTGCATCATTAACTTTAAATAAACTCACCATTCTATCGTAGATTTCCTTGGAGGTGTTTATGTTGGAGATGTAGGCCAACAATCACTTGTTGATAGAGTCCCAAATGATCTTCTTTGTTTTGACTTTGCCGGTTTTCCATTTGTTCCTGACAGTAGTGGGTGCATTTGATGGAGGCTCAACAATATTTCATCTCACATGGTCCAACACTCCTTGATCTTCTAAGGTTAGATCAAGAGACATCTTCCGTCCGTGATAGTTAGCTTTCTCACAAAGCTTGTCTTCAGCAGGGAAGAGTGTTGAGGACCCCATAGTTCTTTTAGGAGAGCCTTGCCAATATTCTCTTCGATGATTGCTCTTGCTCTTGCCCGAGATTTGTCTTCACCTCAACTCTGATACTATGTTAAATTATGGTATGTTCTATGCTTAGAGAAATTTACTTCTTTTTATTATTATTATCCATAGATTAGCAATCACATGTACATAAAGTAAAGTGTAGATAGAACATTAAACGATCAATAGAAAACAATCCAAGACAAGAGACACAAGATGTGGCAACTAGTCAGGGGCAAAACCCAATATGGGGAAACCCTTTGATCAAATCTTCTTTTATCTTCAATAATTCAGTAGAGAGAAATGGTACATAAATCTGATTTACATCAACAACAGCAAACCCTAGATCAGCCGTCATCTAGGGCATACAATATCTTGCAAACCGACTGTTGGATAGGCTTGATTCCTTCACCAAAAAATGTGGCCTTCTAAGGAGAGTCAGGTCCACCTATAGCGCAGTTCAGAGAGAGAGAAAGATGTTCAACGTTGGTCAAACTTCCGATCTGTAGTTGCAGCCCTAAATCTATGTCCTTCCTTCCGCACATGTCAGAGAAGAGTGTCTTTTTGTGCAGTAGGAGAAGAGCCTCTTTTCTGCGTAGGGGAGAGAGAGAGATGTGATGAGATGAGTGTGTGCAAATGAGAAAAAGGCCTCCTGTATTTATATACAAATTTTGATGATTGAATAGATGCGACTGTTGGGCTTCTAAGCCTACATGAGATGCTAGTCGGCTTGATAATTATTCCACAATCAAAATAAATTAATATCTCCATAAATACTTATCAGAATTAGATGATATTTAGATCAATCCTACACCTCTTGACGAGATGAATGTAATAAAAATATTATCAGCCATGAATAAGATGACCCACATGGAGTTTGTGTTATATAAATATATGGGCACATCTACCCCAAAATTATATGTCAATGTATTAAGGCTCATCAACCCCTAAAAGAGTTGTTTCATACCCTAAAGTAACATAGTCATCTGAATACATCATTCCCCAAAAGTTCCATTTGAGAAACCATCTAGAAATTGCCTAAATTGAACCATATTGACTGATCCACTGGAAAAGTGTGATCCATACTGAATGGTACACTATCAGGGTGCGATGCATACTATTTTGGACTTCTGTAGGGTGCGATGGGCGAGGATGGACAAATTTTTGGGATAGTTTGTTAGTTGGTTGCTTATGGAATCTTATAAAAACTTCCCCTGTGCCACTTGCCTTTCTGAACTCGCCCAAAGATGAACAAGGGAACTAGGAAACCATCTCCAATCCCTTCTCTTGTGGAACCAATTGTAACAAGTGGAATGACACGAATCAAACCCCATGGATGACTCACACCCTTGCAAAAATCTATAAATTGATCTCCCATCCAAGAGATCAAGAGGTTGGAATGTTGTGAATTGCAAGTAAGTGCTGATAGTTTGTAATTGAGGAGAGAGCATTGTATTCTTGTTGGAGTGATCTTTATATTTCACAAGGTGAAGAAGGATTGAAGCTGGGAGGATGGTGCTGGATCAGACAACTGGGTTGTAACTCTCCTTTCTATTAATAAAGCTCTTCAAGTTTTCTCCCATATGTGATCTGAAAATCACTCTTGAGTGACCTTAGTTAATTAATTAATGAGTGAAGGTATTACAGACTCATGTGCTAGTGTGTGTCTATGTTATTTTAGGCAACGGATCAATCTGATTGTAAAATACACAGACACTGGAAAAATGGAAAACAAAAGAAAAACACAGTCAGCAAATACAAGAACACAACAATTAATAAGGATTTCACCCTATCCTCTAGGGCTATGTCTCTGGTCCAGCTTCCAGTGGTGGCCTTCTTTTATTGTGTCTTTAAAGCAGAGAACTACAATGAGGAGCTTAGTTTGAGTCTCTTAAAACAGAATTTATTAGCAGGGTGGTTCTTCGATCCCCTATGCCACTAGAGTACACGGACTCTTTTCATGTCCAAAACTTGACCTTTCTGGTCTTTAATGGGAGGAGCCCAATATGGTGCTCAGTTCCCGACACATCCTCTCAGGGTTTGCTCGATGATGCCTTATGCTGCAGGTCAGCTCGGCTCTCTGTCTTTCTACTTCTTGCTTCACTATATTTTCTTTTCTCTGTATTCGTCTTCTTCTCTTTGGTTTTTCCTCTCGGTGTCCTCCTTGTTCTCTGTCTCTATTCATGGCTTTAAAGCTAATCAATCTCATGACTGCTTGCTTCCTCCTTCACCCCCGTCGGATCACCTGTTGCTGCTCACTTGGAGTTCCTTGTCTTGACATCATCATCAATGGTTCAGAGGGAGTTGCCACTTTTCCTCTTGTGAACTAGGCTAGTTCTTCGTCGGTTCAGTTTTTCGGTTATGATGTGGAATGAGTCATCTGCCAACTCAGTAGTCAAATCGAACGTCAAAATTATTTTTGTCACGGCTTAATCCCTTGTTAAATTTTGTTCATCCATCGAGCACGATCTCCACCGTTAGATTTGGAGCCCCCAAATCCGACGACATTCGCTCATTTCGTGTGGTTGACTTGCTCAACCGTTAGCATGCGATGAGCGGTGGTTTTCTCTCTCATTTGCCTGCCACGCATTGGGTGCTGAATGGAATCACTCGTTTTTCTCCAGATCCGCTTACCACCCAAGGGTGACCCCTATATACCACTAGTTTGGAGCGTTGGTCTTACCTTTAGCCTTTAGCGCTTTCCCCATGGTTATCCTGGCTTCCATGCGACCGAGTGCTTCAGTGCCTTTCCTTCTCGAGGGGTTTTTCCCAATTGCACATCAGAATTGGCCTCCTTTTCCTGATCCGGGCTTCCCAAGTGCCAGTTTGGCCTCTTGCGCAGTTTCCATGGGCCTCGGTCAGCGTGCTTTGACTGAGGTCCTCATCATTCCTCACTGGCTGCCAACTGCCACTGTTCATAGGTCTTCCTGATCGCTCTGTGCTCTTGAATTCAAAGTTTTTGTCCTAATTTGATACAGTCATGGTACTGTGATAATCTTCATGGATCTAAATCGGATCATAACCTTCCCACTAAGAAAGCTTTTGGACCACCAAAAGTTGGTTTTCAAGCATCGACTAAGTGTGGGTACTATTGTCTCACTTGCCCAATCTTGATCCACTTTGCACTACTCGGCTTTGAACCCTTGTGCCCTACTCTGAGGTACTCAACATCTCCTATGCACATCATCCTCACCTTCCTATCTAGAGATGTGTCTTCCTGCAATTCATTAAGATATTTAGGTAGCAGGTCATCAATAGAAGGCAATTGACTCTGCTCTTCGGGATCCTCAGTTAGAGAGGGTTCAAACAATCTCAAGCAATCTGCATTTACGACTGAGTAGGTGTGCATGTAAGCTGGTATATGAAGGCGAAAAGTATTCTCACCAATCTTCTCAAGTATTTTGAAAGGTCCATATCTGATAGGCTTTAGCTTTTTACATTCACCTTGCATCCTATCCTTGCTGATATATAGTCAGACCTGGTCACTAACTTGGAAACTATGCTCCATCTGATGCTTGTCATGCCTAGCCCTGTATTTGGCTTGGCTCTTTTCTAGCTGTTCCTATACTACCTAGTGGATCTCCTGGATTTGTTCAATGAACCTAGTTTCCCTGTCCACATCATGGTGTCCCTCAATTGCCGTATCTTTACCAATGACAAAATCCAAAGGAGGCCTTGGGGTGAAACCAAAACAGGTCTCAAAAGGAGATCTCTATGTAGAAGAATGTTTTGCTCTGTTGTAAGCATGCTGCCCATAACACAAATGTTCATCCCTAAGCTTAGGATGTTTGTTGCAATATCCTCTGAGTAACTGGATAACTTTCTTGTTAACTACTTCTGTCCATCAGTTCCCATGGACTTGACCAAAACTTCCCCACAAATCGAGTGTCTCGATTAGATACAATGGAAGTGGGTATTCCAAAATGAACCCATACATATTCAAAGAATAGTTTTGTAGTTTGTTCAGCTGTAATATATTTATTATAAGGTATCAAAATACACATTTTGCTGAACCTATCCACAACAACATATATATAATCCTGACCTTTCCAATATTTAGGCAGTCCTCCAACAAAATCCATGGAAACACTTTCCCAAGGGTGAGAAGGAACTGGTAATGGAGTGTACAAGCCTAGTTTTTTGTTTTTGGGCTTGCTTTTAGCACACATAGTACACCCTCTTACATATCTAGAAACTGTCTCATTCATTTTTGGCCAATAACAAAATATTTGTAGCTGTGCAACTATTTTACTTATCCCAAAGTGACCTGATATCAGAGAAGTGTGTGCTTAAGTATGGGGGTTTTACGCAGTGCATTATATTATCATTTTGGGATTCGACTGCGTTAAGTAAGATCATTCACGTATGACCATTTCCATGAGAGGTAGTCGTAACTGACTAATTTCTCATGATTTTTGAATAGTTCACTTAGCACTCATCGCATCGGGTCATGCTCACAGGGGTGAAGAAGTGGGATTGAAACTAGTGAAATGTGGAGAACGAATCACATAGCATCAATCATCACTTCCGAGGCTTGCACCCGGTAACCAGGACTTCCCAGGAGGTCACCCATCCCAGAACTCCTCTGGCTCAAGCGCGCTTAACTGTGGAGTTTTTCCCCACAATCAAGCCCACTTAGCTTGCTACCCCATTTGCAAAACCTTAGCAAGTATTGTGCCTCATGAACCATTCAAGTAGAGATCCCTTGACTCTTTTTGAATTTAAGTATGGGGGTTTTACGCAGTGCATTATATTATCATTTTGGGATTCAACTGCGTTAAGTAAGATCATTCACGTATGACCATTTCAAGTGTGTGCTTCTCTAATTATCTTTACTGTCTCAGTTTTTGGAATGCATAACTTCCCACAATGGTATAAGAGTCGGTCCTTTACATGATAATCCAATTCTTCTACTCGTTTGCCTTGACTTAAAGTTGCATACACATATTTAAAGTCTATATCTTGAGTATATTGTTCAATGTAGCTTTCATGTAGCACAGAATTATGCTTAAGTATGGTAGATGCATTTATAATGGGTCTAGATAACATGTCTGCAACTTTATTGTGTATGCCCTTTTTATATCTAATGACTAAATGAAACTGTTGTAGAAAACCCATCCATCTGTAGTGTCTTGATTGCTGCAACTTAGTTTGGGAGTGTAGACATTGAAGTGGTTGATGATCAGTATGTATTACTACCTCTTTTCCCATTAAGTAATGTTTCCACTTTTTCACACTCTGAACTAATGCATATAATTCTTTATCATATGTAGGATTGTTAACTACTGCAGGGTTAAAAGTCTCATAATGATAACATATGGGTTTATTGTGTTGTGTCAACACTGCTCCCATGGCATAGTCACTGGCATTTATTTGGATCTCAAATGGTCTTTCAAGATCAGGCAGGGCTAGTACAGTTGTTGTACTAATCTTTTCTTTCAAGGTGTCGAAGTCTTTCTGATGTTTTCCTCCCCACTGAAACACCTTGTTTAATCCTATTAAAGCATGTAAGGGATCTGCAATTGAGGAAAAGTTAGAAATGAACTTCCTCCAATATTGTGTTGCCCCTAAGAAGCTTCTCACTTCTGTAGCCGACTTGGGTTTAGGCCAGTTCATTGCCACCTTAGAGGGATCTATCTTCAATTCACCACCCCCTACTATATGACCCAAATAATTTAGAGATGTTTTTCCAAATTCACATTTTGAGAGTTTAACATGAAGTTTTTCTCTTTTCAAAACATCTATTGTCTACTTAGCGTGCTTTAAGTGTTCTTCCCACATTTTACTAAAAATCATAATGTCATCCAGATACACAATAACAAAATCATCAAGAAAAGTTCTGAGTACATCATTCATTAATCTCCTGAAAGTAGCAGGAGCATTAGTTAAGCCAAAAGGCATAACTAGACACTTATACAATCCCTACTTTGTTTTGAAAGCAGTCTTCCATGCATCTTGTTCTGCAACTCTGACCAGATGGTATCCACTATGCAAGTCCAGCTTGGTGAAATAGACAACTTCTTTCAATTGATCTAAAAGATCATCTATGTGAGGAAGGGGATAACGATTTTTTATTGTTATCTTATTGCTTTCTCGGTAATCAATGCACATTCTCCACGAGCCATCCTTCTTTATCACCAAAACAATTGGTGACTCACATGGTGATTTTCTAGGCCTAATGAACCCCTTCTCGAGCAACTCCTACACCTGCTTCTTGATTTCATCATTTTCTAAAGCAGATAACTTGTACATTACAATGTTAGCCAAAGGAGCATCTTGCTGCAAAATAATATCATGTAATTTTTCCTTTTTGGGTGGTAGACCTTTAGGTTCTTGAAACAAGATATCATACTATGAAAAAACCTTTTCTAAATCAGCTTGTTGTCTAGCATTACAGCCCTAAAATACATTGGTTTTATCAGGTTTCTTTTCCTTTACAACCATCAGTAAGAATTGTTTGCATGAATTTATCATTCTTTTCATCTGCCCTGAGTTTATGAGAGTATAATTATTCTTGAGCTTATGAGCTCTTAAAAAATATTTGATTCCATATTTGACAAGTAGATACTTGTTCTCAGCTCTATAAAAAATAGATTTTCTATCATACAAGCACGGACTTCCTAAAACAATTCCACATATATCCAAAGGAATTATGTCTAACTCAACCTCATCTACAAATGTTGACCCAAAAGAAAACTTGAGTTTGCGCTGTCTAGTTACTTGTAGTTGTGCTTTATCATTCAACCATCCTAATGGGTATGGTTTCTTGTGAGGTGTAGTTGCTAATCCAAATTTATTTACAATTGCTTGAGAAATTAAATTTACTTGTGGGCCACTATCAAATAAAGTATAAATCTTTTGATGTTTGGAAATAAATTGAATATGGGAAAGCTCTTGTCTTTTTCTCTCTTTTTCTTCAGCAATGGTAGATTGTGTAGAATTACAAGTAGATGCTTCAGAATTCTTACCTTTTATACCTATGGTTGCAATGGTTGTTTCATCTCCAGAGTCTGACCCCAAATATTTCTGAGTAGCTGCAACAATCTTCTTCTTCTTTCCCTTGAACTTCTTAGGTCTCAACTTTAGATGCAAAATCCAACAATTCTCATCATCATGCCCATATTTTCTACAGTGAGTGCATGAAGCTTTTCTTTTCTTTGAAGTGTTAGCCTTCCTTGCTTTCCACTTCTCATTTCTTTTCTCCTTGCTCTTGCTTGCGGTGGGTTGGGATGGTCCCCCAGCTTTTGGATTTCCATTCTTTCCTCTAGCTTCTAGATGAGTAGCTTGTATAGATACCTCATCTATACTAGTGGGATTAAACATGAGGATGGTGTGCCTCATGTAGTTGTGTAGACCACCAATGTACTTCAACAAAGTCTCTGGTGAGTCTAATGAGATTCCTAGAATCAATGCTCTCTTTCTAAATTCTTGAGTGTACCCCTGCACACTTTGTCATTTCAACTGTTGAAGAGTTTGCCAACTCATCTTGGATTGTTGCATGTAGGCCAATGGATAGAACAACTTTTTGATTGCAGACACAAATTCACTCCAGACAGAGATAGTCTTAGCACGTCTTTTCATGTCAGCCTGGATTCTGCCTTCCCACTGTTACATGGAAAAGTGTCTATTTAGAACTGCTCTATCCCACTAAGGTGTGACAGCTACCTTAGAAACAAACAGAGAAAAGCTACTTTTGTATCTCCTTTGTGAATTATAGATAGAGAGGCATAGAAAGAACCAACCTGTGTCTTGCGCTAATCCTTTGATTCGATCCCTCTCTTCTTTGATAGTCTCCAGCTACCTGCTCGCTAGCACGCCCAGCTTCACAAAGTACTTGTAAGATCACAGAAGCATAGCACTATACAAAGACATGGATCTATATTCATAAACAACTTAGGATCAGGTTTAAGTTAACCATACAAATGTAACAAGCATCAATGATACAAAAGCATGGAGGAGAACTCAAATAGCTTTTGTTGATAAACAAGAAAAGATCCAGGAGGAGTTACAACCAGCGGTTCCGACCCAGCATCAACCTCCTAGCAAAGAAGCCCCTCTTCACCTCAAACAAAGCATAGATCACCCAAAAATCTGATGTTTGTCTCTAGAAACCAACAACAATTCCATACAATCTGCAAAATTCCAGCCTCTGGATCTCTGGGATGAGGGATCCATATATAGATATCTGTAAGGAGGATGAGTCAGCTTGTGATTTTATTAGTGTCTTCTCTCTGTCAGTTCTTGCTTCCACTTGGAGACTGAGGGCCTCTTACTCATCCTTGGTCGAATTAAGTGAGGCAAGTGTCACAGGAGAAGATTCTGGAAGCTTCCATTGCCTCTCCACCTCGCGGAATGACACTGCCATTTGTCATTTCTCACCCATCGCACCCCACAAAAGGGAGTTTTGAAATGCAACGCACCCTCACAGTGCATTTGGGTGAGATGCAATGCACTTAGCTAGTGGAGCAGCTGCAATGATCCTGTTTTGACCAATTTTGAGTAGTTTTTCATGGAGAACTTTTGGGAGAAGCTGTAATTTGTTGACCTTGTTCCTTTAGGGGTTAGAACAACACTTTTAGGGACTTATGAGCCCTTGGTTTATGGACATTTCATGCTTGGAGTTGTAGGGCAAAAAAATGTCTATAACAGTTTCCCCCTAAAGTATGAGGTCGTTAACCTTTTGGTGTCGGGTGAAATGCTTTATTATGAGGATCCGAAGTTCTTTCAATGTTGGGAGGAGACCTGTAATAAGATATAATACAATACATTATCTTCATAATATTTTTCATGATCTAGCTGAGGTGGGCATTCCCATGCTCAGCTTTATAAATTCATTTTCATTTACATAGGAAAGACAACCGTCTAAGTGTAGACTGATGATTCTGATAGAGCCATCATCCTTTTGGTAGGATGATTATCTGTGCTGCAATGTTGTACATTTAATGTCTTTATTTCCCTAAATATATATCGCAGCCCTGATGGATGAAACTAGATCCGGGGTCTTCAATCTTGTCTGATCTTTACTCGAAGTACAAGTTGATCCATGTGAGAAATGTTTTGAAGTTGAACATGGAAAGACATCGCTTGATTACTAGTCAATCATGTAAACTGTTAACAAGCGCGAGAGGAATCACCGATAATGATAATGACCCTCAACGTACTGCAGTACAATTCACGTGGTGTGAATAGAGGACTTGGCGTTGAACACCACGCAAAATCTTTCGGTCGAAGGTCATTGATGTAAACCTATCGCCGGAAGTGAGAAACTTGCCATTGAGGCATGCAAGCTTCAAAGTACTGAATGGGGTGTTCCTAGATCAACTTCTTGGATAATGAGCTGATGTCGACAAGAAGTGATCTGTCACAGGAGGGCCTTAATGAATCCCACATCAATGACACGGAACAGAGCAAATGATTTTGATGGAGGTGAAAACGATCTGGTGATATAAGGTTCAGGGTGGCTGTCATGAAAGAATGGAGTATAATGTATGGTAGTGGGTGGGACACAGGTGACTTCTCTAGATGACTTCTCTTGAACATATTAGCGACACTGATGTGATGGATTGGTAGCATTAACCCCAAATGTGGATGGTATGGTGTGACCATGGTGATGTGACCGGTGAATGAAACAACCCAACCTGACCCGGACACGGAGTGGAAGTGTCATGTTCAAGAGCGACTTGCTACCAACAAAGTTTCTTTCAGTTCTCTTCCCAATTTTTCCCCAGTCATTGCTGACTAGTACCTCTTTATTTTTGTCAAGCTTGAGGAGGATAACATATGCTTGTTCTATAATTTTCCCTTTGGGCAAAACCATCGCTATGTTTTAACGAGCCTAGCGATAGTGAAACTCGTTCTTGTCTAAAGACAAGTTTGTCGCTATTAATTTTTAAACAAGTTTAACGACAAAGATAACTCGGTCCTTTTCAATTTTACAGAGTCTGAAAAGGAACGTAAAGGTAACTCCAAAATTCCTTTTTCGTCATCTAATCCCTTAAGTCCGAAAAAGTATAAAACAATATAGAAGGGATGAATTTTCGATAGTTTTAACGAGCCGAACAAAACAAGCGCTCGATCTTTTTATGTAATAATCCCTCAGATCCAAAAATATTAAAATCTAGAGGAGGGATAGCACTTCTTGTCCCTTTAACGAGCTGGAGAGGCCAATGGCTCGGCAATATTTTCATATTTTACGAGTCAGTTGAAAAGAGCTTAAAGGAGACTTGTCTTTTAAGGAACGAGTGATAAAACGGATAGCAGCTGATTCCAGGTAAGGTTTGGAATTTTCCAATCACGGCAGTGTCACAAGGATGGTTAGTGAAATCACTCTTCGCAGCTGTTCCTCAAAATGGGTAAACAATCAAATGGAGGTGAATGATCGGCCAATGAAAAGTGGAGGTGATGGTGCAAACACGACCAAGGCTTAAATGACTGAAGTACTACATTCACGATGGTTTTTTACCGGGGAATAGTTCATTTTTTAATGAGCTTAAATGTGGGTGGAAACATTTGCTCATGTCTTATGTTTATTTTTTAACGAGCTTGAACTGTGTGCTATAACTGCTCGATTAGATGGCCTTGTTTTGATTTCATCATAAATAGATTTGTCCTTTCGAAGATCGTACTGTATTTTCAACTCCTTCATCAAACTAATCAGAAATGAACAATATATGCTTGAAAATGAGTTAGAACACTAATATTTTACTTTGAACTACATAAAAGTAATAAAAAAGTGTTTTTACCTCTCATTTTACCATTTCATTTGAACTTGGTTTGTTGGAGCTTTGGAGGTGCTTTTCCCCCTCGATTTTCATCAACTGATTTCGGGAGATTCTGTCGATGATTCTCGGCGCCGTCTGGACCAGTTAGGAGCTAAACCTGAGCTCTTTCATCTCATGGTTTCCATTTTGCATTTTGAGCTTGATTCCTATCTTTTTTGAGTCCCTGGGGTTTAAAGAACTCGTTCTTCCATCAGCGCACCCTCAGTGTATCGAAAACTGCATTGAATGTTGGCCTGTCTAAAGGCTATCTGACATTCAACGCACCTAGAACACTGCTGCAGGTGCGTTGGGCGCAAAAAGGGAATTTGATGCACAATTTTTTATGGAAATTTTGCCTGTTTCTTACCAAAATCAGGATCTAACTCCTCTCCTGTTTGTTTTTTAGAGATCTTTGGAGTAAGATGACTATTACATGGTGAGAACGTGAGCATGAAGAAGAGGACATGCTTGCCCTACATGATCCAGTTACAGTGAACGCGCTGCGGAACTGTGGCTTGCTGAAGTTCTTCCGCATTTCTAGCATGAGACAGCAGATCAACTTACTACAGTATTTTCTCGATGCTTGGGATCCTGCCAATCAGGTTTTCCAAATCAGGGGCAAATCTATCCCCTTGACTATAGTAGACATCTATTTCTTGACTAGCTTGTCGAGGCGGGGTGCCCCAATCTCTTTGTTAGGTTCGGCCCAAGGAGGCGACTCTGTGAGAGATTATGTCTACCGGTACTACAGAGAAGGATCTCAACCGAGTAAAGACGGCAAGATCATCATCCGTGATGTCACTAACAGGTCCCTCAGGACTATTCTGTTTACTTTTGGTAGGATGGCCGGTGGTGCAGCTCTTCATGTAGCCAACCAATCTTACATGCAGCATGCCTTGGAATGCCTCCAATTGATGGTGTTCAACTGGTGCGACACAGTACTTCTTGTGATGAAAGAACAGTTGACCAAGATAAAGAGCGGGAGGTTGAAGAACTTTGGGTATGGTTCTATTTTGACCACCTTTGCCTTGGAGAAGATACCACTGATGCAACCGCAGTACATTGCACTCGATTTACCTTCTCCTACTAAACCACGTATGCAGAGATGGGTTGACCATATGTCTAGGCATGCTGGCCAGTCTCATATTTCATTTTTTGATACCTTCTTCAGGTGGTTTGATCATTAGGATATGGTTTATTCTGAGTATCCATACACTGGCATGGACTTCTATGGTGATCCAGATTTAGTACTGCCGGATGGCGAGTAGTGGGGCGCGATTGGTAAAATCTTTGACCATATGCCTATTTATCGTTTTTTGTTTGTAATGTCGTTGTGCTTTATTCTATCAAGACTTTAATCAAACTCATGTGTACATGCAGATGTTGGTCCTATTCGTCCAGTAGTTCGCCTGAGAGTACCAGCTACTACCCCAGCAGGAGAGGCCATTGGAAGGGCTATTCTTCGTGACCTCTATGTGGCCGAGACTCTCACAACATTACAGGAGCAGGTTGAGGGCCTCACTCTTGGTATTCCAGATGTGAGGACTGACGAGCTACCTTTGCGGTTATAGTGGCATACTACTGGTGTGCCCAAACGATGGACTCGTCTCTTACGCATGATCGCACAGGCTGTGACTTGCTATCACAAGCAGCATTAGACTAGGGTGCCCCCTAGCATTTTGAGTTTTAGGGTCATTTGATCGATTTTGTCTTGGTTACAGAACATTATGTGTAAACCATAAATAGTTATAAATATTTTTGATTTTCGGAGTTTTATTTTGGTTAAGCTACATGATCCACATGCAAACATTGATGGTGTGTTTCTTTTTTATAAATGTTGCAAATTTCTATCTAACACATAGTTTGCTAATGAGTCAGTTAATGTGTTTAAGTTTCTTGAAATATGTTGATATTGAATAAAATCAAATTGTCTTTCCAAAATATTAACCCTTAGGAACATGTGATAAATAGCTGGGTTTCAGACGGAATATATACCATTGAGTTGTAGTATTATGAGCTGTGAGTCTAGCCTGACAATTAGTCGGCGTATACCATGTGTGATGGAATCAGAGAGGAGTTCTATCAACGTGCTATATTCAGTGATGTTATTTGTTGATCGACCAATACATACCCCTCTGAAACTTACTAACTCGTCACTTGGATTAAAAATAGCCCAGGCTGCGAAGGATAGGTTCCGCGAACTACGACTCGCTCCGTCGGCATATCCAACACATGACTCCAATAGGTTTGACATCTGCAACAAATGTAAAAAGTGGATTACTTGACCAAAATAAACACTTTAGCGAAAACAAAAACATAACAAAAGCACACAGGTTACCATTATGCATAGTAACGCTTGAGGTACAACCCATTACGAGGTTGCACCAGCGGAATACCGTCATAATCCATTAACTCGTAGGCTCCTTTTGCTAACACTCGTTTAACAATATAGGGGCCCATCCATAGAGACTTAAATTTACCCGCTCCCAATTTATCGGATTCTTCGTCGTAAAGCAAGACCAAGTCACCTTTTGAGAAGACATGGGGTTTGACATTTTTGTCGAACTGCACCTTGACTCGTTTCTTATGGGCTTCGTTAGCCAAAGCGACATCACGACGTGTTTCATCCAATTGGATTAATTCCAATAAACGAGCTTCTTCTTCTAAAGTTCCGGGGAGGAGATCAATTGTGAGTTTGAGAGACGAGATCTCACACTGGATTGGTAAGACTGCTTCCAGGCCATATACCAGTTCGAAAGGTGTGAACCCGGTTGCATTCCTTACCAATGTTCGGTAAGCCCACAAAGCTGAGTACAGGATTAGATGCCATCTTCTCTTGTGAACTCCAATCATCCTTTGCAGCATGTGTTTGAGGACCTTGTTGATTGCTTCAACTTCTCCATTGGCTTGTGGATAATATGGAGTAGAGCTATCGTGAGACAACCTTAGTTTGGCAGCTAATTCGACCATCATGTGATTGCGAAAATGCGATCCATGATCTGTGACTATAGCCTGCAGCACGCTGAATCTGGCGACTACATGATTGAAAAAGAAGAGGGCAGTTGTTTCACCAGTATTATCTAATGTAGGCATCGTCTCGGCCCATTTGGTAAAATAGTCAACTACGACTATGATGTACCCATGCCCCCCGGTCGAGGTGGGGTTACATGTCATGAAATCGATGCCCCATTTGGCAAATGGCCCAATAGAAACTATTGGTTGCAGAGGTGCGGGTGGTCTTCTGGTTTTTTCTATCGAAAATTTGACAAGCATGGCAACTTTGGACTGCGGTTATGCAATCTTTGAAAATTGTTGGCCAGAAGTATCCTGCTCGTAAGATTTTTTGCACTGTAGCATATCCAGATTGATGCCCCCCACACGCGCCTGAATGACAATCATTCAGGACTTTTTCGGCCTCCTCATGGGTGAGGCACCTTCTCAGAACTGTATCGATAGCACGACGGTAAAGTGTATCGCCGACGATCATGTAGTCTTTTGCTTGGTATCGAATACGTTTTTGTTCGGAGTGGGAGGTGTTTGGCCTTTATTTTTGAGTTTGGAGATAAATGATTATATCCCCATACCACTCATTGCTTGCAGATATCAGAAACAAACTTTCATCCACGATTGTTTCTTCGGATGTATCATCGTTGGACGACGATGGGAGATCACACAATAATTCTGCGAAAACTAGAGCTTTCTTTGACTTGGATTTTACAAATTCCAGATCAAACTCTTGTAGGATTGCTATCCATTTTGAATATTTGCCCCCCAGTAACTGTCGCGACAATATATAAGTCATGGGGTTGCAATCTGACAGAATGGTAGTTTTCCGAAAGAGGACATAGTGTCGAAATATCTGTATCGCTTGAACAACTGCGAGTGTTAGCTTTTCAACGTAAGAATATTTGCTTTCTGTATGATTTAAGTTTTTACTTAAATAATATATAGGATGTTCAATTCCATCGACTTCTTGAACTAAAACCATTGCGATGCTCGTACCCGCTGCAGCGAGATACAGGTTAAAATCTTTTTGATAATCAGGAGCATACATTAATGATGCTCTCAGTAGAGAATCTTTTAAAGCATCAAAGGAAGCTTGCGCAACCTGATCCCAGACAAAGGGTACTTCCTTTTTGAAAAGACGTGTATAACCTTTAGCAAGTTCGGCGTAATTTGGAATGAACCTCCTCAGAAAGTTCGCTTTCCCTTGGAGTTTTTGAATCTGAAGCAAATTCGAAGGTGGAGGCAAATTTATGATTGGCTGGACCTTACATGGGTCGAGACGAATCCCATCCTTTGAGACTACACAACCAAGTAAACGACCAGAACTGACGCAAAATACACATTCGTGTGGATTGAGTCGTATCTTGTAGTGTCAGCAACGTACAAATATCGCTCTTAAATGCTGCGGGTGATCAATCCGCTTTCGCGAATGAGCCGGAAGGTCGTCGAGGTATGGTTGAACGATGTTTTTGATGTCATGGAAGGCATAATTCATTTCCCTCTGAAACGTCGCCCCTGCGTTCTTTAAACCAAAGGGTAATTTTCGATATGCGAATGTGCCCCACGGACAAATAAATGCAGTCTTTGACTAGTCCTATGGGCGGATATTTATTTGATTATACCCGGAGAATCCATCCATGAATGAAAAGATTTCGCATCCAGCGCATTCATCAATTACCTGGTCAATGAATGGTGTAGGGTAGTTGTCTTTTGGACAAGCTTGATTTACATCCCTATAATCGACGCACACTCTAATTGTTCCTTGTTTTTCCATAACAGGGACAATATTCGATACCCAATCGGTTAGAGGAACCGGGTAGATGAAACCAGCATGGAGAAGTTTTTCAACTTCTGCCTTAATGGCAGCGGCTTTTTTGGGGTGCACCTGTCGTATCCGTTGTCGTACTGGTTTGACATCTGGATACATCTTAATTTCGTGTTCAACGATACTCGAGTCAATGCCTGGCATTTCATCATATGACCAAACAAAGACATCTCTGAATTCGCGAAAAAGAGCGTTATATATCTCTAGTTCTGAAGGAGAACAACATTTGCCGACATAAATATTCTCTACAACATCTGTTTTGGTCGAGATATTTATAGCGATAGTCTCTTCAATATTGGACAAGTTTCGCTCCGAATCCACCGTGTTTACAGTATTTGATATGAATTCAAAAATTGAAGGATGATACAGGTCATCTTGATTATCTTCTCCACAATCCGGAAGAAGGGAACGATGGTGGGAATCATTCCATGGTGTCCCCTCAATTACCATAGATTGGAAAATTCCTTCGTCGGTGACATGCACTCGCGACCAAAGATCTAAAGGGGTACCATATTCTCTAGACCTATCTATCCAAACGCTTGATGAGCGTTGATTTGGGTTTGCCTCCCATGCTCGGAACATTGATTGCTACAATATTTCTGTTGGGCTTGGAGGCAAAACCACTGCATGATCCATGTTGATATCGTTTTCTGAGATATTTTTAGAAGATATCATGTTGCAGGTTCCTATCGACGCTACTTCTGCCAGATTCATTGGGGGTGGAAGAGCGAAAGTTCCCATTAGTATAGGATCTTTTAGTAGGCCTACTCCGATATTCTGAAGCGAATGGGGGCTTCCATGGATCATGGGAATGCTTCCAGTAACTTGAGAACCATTGGGGAGGAAGTTTTGTTGATCGACGATTGTAATCCCTCCTTGAAAGGGAAATGCAATCTTTCTAAAATAGGTCGACACAACAGTTGCCATGGCATATATCCATGGTCTTCCTAGTAGGATGTTGTAATCAAGATTCCAATCGATGACTTCAACATCTATTTCTACCGTTTTCCCTCCTAGTTCAACTTTCAAGTTACTTAGGATACCATATGGGGTATATGTCCTTCCGTTGAATGCTTTTAATGTTGTCGAAGATCGCGACAAGGTTGGAGATCCTAAAGTTTTCCAGCAACTCATCGACATAATGCATGTAGATGTTCCCTCATCAATAATCGTTCGATGAACAGTTTTGTTGAGGGCTTTCACTTGAACAAGGAAAGCTAGTTGAACTGGCAATTGAGGATCGTATCCTTTATGGTCGAAGGATACTAGATTGGAATCCTTTGGGTCTATCCCACCAATGGCTGATAATAAATCTTGCCTTTTGGATGGGCAATTTTGTAGTACTTCAAGAGTCGACATAGCGGATGGCGACTGGGCCAAATCTTCCACTATATTATAATGTTGTGCCGCTCTAGCACGGGGATTAAATGTCGATTTGTGTACTACTCCCTTTGGCAGTTTTATCGTCAATTCAGGAATGGTGGGTGGCACCACTTCTGTCGAAGTTATTGTCGAATTACTTGGTTGATCTTTATCCTTGTTGTTCGACAGCTGTGGATTCCCATAATCCTTGTTCCTTGTCGATATCAAAACATCATTTTGCTGTTTTGAAACCGACAACATTAGCACTTGAGACAGGGAAGCATTTCCACTTTCAACCAGATTTGTTCCTGGATTTGGAAACGGATCAGTTAACACTGCAAAGGTTTTTGAATTCTTGAAGAATTTCTTAAGCTCAGCCCTGTGTGGACAATTCGTGGTCCAATGATCCTCATCGCATATAAAGCATGGATTTTTTGGTTTCCTATCTCTAGGAGGGTTTGAAGAAGATTTTTCAAGTGATGATTCCTCCTGTTTCTTCTTCTTCCCTTTTCCTTTTTTCTTGCTCCCTGGTTGTTTGGTTTCTTTGCCTTTATCTGTCGATACGGCATTTACTTCCGAAGCAAGAAGTTCGTCTTTTGCATTTTGACCTAAAATCTTACAGGCCTTTTTCGATGTAGCCTTTGTCAATTTCGTGCCTGTTGTGCCAATCACGCCATCGCCGACATGAGAGTCATTGTTCGATTTAGGAGGAGGAGGAATTGAGAATTCCGGTCTAGGGGCGTTAGGTATTTTATCGTAGAGCATGTCGGACTGAGTGTAAATCAAATCTAGATATTGCGCACGAGCGATAACTTGCTCTTCTGTTATGACTCCCCCCTTTGCCACATCTTCTGTGATGGAAGGCAGTAATGACTTGATAAACCATTCAACTAATAGCTGATCGGGGACATATGTTTTTACCATTCTACGATGATGTCGCCACTCATGTATATGATCAGATATGTGAGTGGCCGTTGTCTGTTTGAAATTGGTAAGAAGTTCTGTTCCTGTTTCATACCTTATTGGTAACTGAAAATGGGTTAAAAAGGTTGTGGCTAAGGTACTGAAGTTGTCGAACGAAGCTCTAGGCAATTCGATGTACCATTTTGCCGCCGAACCCGTTAACGTCCTCTGAAAGAGGCAAAGTCTTATCGAATCATCATTTAGGGTGTTTGACGAACACCATAGATGAAAATTCATCACGTGATTCAATGGATCTTCACCCGGATTTGCATTAAATTTAGGAATATCTGATGGAAGTTTATGCGGAATCGCTGGCCACAAAGGGGCGTAAGCAATTGGATCGTTGGTTAACCGATTTAAATCAAGTAACTCCAAAGTTGCCAAAAATGGTAACTGTTGATTCAGGTTAGGTGAAGCATACCTAGGGTAAGATGGGATTGCCTGAGCAGTTGGTCTTTGCATACCGGCATAATGCATTTGATGCTGGTATGTTTGGTAAGGTTGGCGGACATGACCATTGTAAAATGGCAGATTTTGACTGTTTTGAATGTACGGTTTTCCACTGTTAGCAAAGATTTGTTGCTCAGAACCTTGGTATACTTGTTGGAATTGCAGTTGTTGGTATTGCACCAGCCATGGTTGTGAAGCCACGTGCTGTTGCCTGATACTAACAGTTTGACCAAGATGAGGGGTAATTGTACCCATATGAACCTGTTTCTTTCCACTAGTCGGCGATTGTGGTTGAGTCGCAGGGTCAAGGGGTTGTTGCATTACAACCTGAGAAACCTGAGGTTGGCATACAACAGGCAGCGCTTGAACTTGTGACACTGTCACAATAGCTGCCGTAGTCGGGATATTCGACATAGGTACGCATCGTTGCATTGAGTATACAACTCTTGGTTGTTGAGGTAGTATAGGTACCCAACCACTTGAGGTAATTCCAGTATAACCTGAATGTTGTTGTGAACTCCCGTATGGATATCCTCCCGGAGGGGATAATGAAAGAGTATACTGCCCCCCATACGGTGGTAATCCATAACTGAAGGGAATTGTTTGCCCTTGGGGGCCGGACTGCCCAAATTGACCTCCAAATGGATCAATTTGTTGAGACTCAACATAAGAGTTTCCGGATGAACAAACAGGAACGGAGCATACTGTCGAAATAGCCCCTGAGTGGGCTCCTTCTAGTGGCTGAGATCTAGTCGAGACAGATGGTATACCGGCGAACATTGTCGGAGTGATAGCAGGGAGTTCTGTCGTCGCTGTGTCAGACGACACAGTCCTAGATGTTGACGGTTGTTCAGACATTTGTAGTCTATCCAAAAGATTACCTAGCGATTCTACAGGAGCTTCCACTAGTGGTAGACTAACTTCTGACAAAGGAGGATATAGATTAATCCTGACTCCAAATTGCGTTGGAGTACTTGTTTAAGGATCTTCTACAATTTCTTCTATGGACATTAGACTAGGTGGAAGGGGAAGACCGTCAGGTCCGTAAAATATTTTTGGTGCCGAAGAAGGTGTGAAATCGGCAACGACAGGTGTTTGAAGAGCAAGACTCTCCGAACTGGTTGTAGATGGAACTGGTTCGTAACACAAGTGTTTACTCTCAGACTAGGATCAGTATCACTGTCCTTCTGTGGCTGCTGAACTTCTTCTGTAGAGGCAGGGATTCCAGAAATGTTTGGAGTAACCGGAGTCTCTGATGTCGTTGGAATACTTGTTCTAACTTTAATAGGAGATTTGGAACCGGCTAAACGAGTTCGCTTTGTCCGTACTGGTTTCGATTCCAGAGACAAATACGGTTGACTCGTAAGCCTCCGCAAACGACGGGGTTTCAATTGGCTTTCTTCCACGATTGTGGATTACTCGATAAAATAAAATAAAGGGGAAGTATGTTTCCGAATTAAATGAATTTTAGACGCTTCGACACAACTTGTTTTTTCAGTTTTTAAGAATCGAGAAAAAACAAAATATGACTCTAGTCACCTTCGATTTTTAATGAGCCTGAAGTGACAAGTGCTGAGATGGACCTTTTCCGTTAAGGAGTCTGAAAAGGAACGAAAGGGACTGCTCTGGAGATCTAGGTAGAGGGAGTACCAAACCAATCGCAAAACTGCATAATACTTTTTACGGTATGGCAATCAATCTTCCCGAATGTTGTGTTCAGTGCATTGCGATCGATAGGGCGGCAGACACGGCTTCCTATGGATAAAGGGTTTAAGCCTATAGGGGTCTCCCAAAATATACTCGATGGTACGTGGGAGCACAAGTTTGTACTGGCACTTATCGTCTCAAAGTGGAGGAATCACCCAACCATCAGTGAGGACAACAGTTACCAGGCTTTACGACGCCGAAATACGTCTCTAGCCTAGAACTCTAAACGTTGTGCGTTAAGTTCCAAAGCGTTGTTAGATTCATTGAATTTATTTTATGTTGATCTTGTTTATGAAGTTTTCCTTTCGGGTTCACCACAAGATGTAGATGTAATTCCTAAAATGCAATCTAAATATGATAAACAAACTTTTTATCTCTTTTGTGCAATGAAAATCCTAGCTACTAGAGAAAAGAAAGACAGAATCTTTTCACAAAGCGCAAAGAGCACACTGTAAATGCACTTTCCTAAATCAAGCTAAACAGACTGTCTATATGCAAATGCACATGCATGTATTTGTTTTTGACTTTCTTAGTATTGATGCTAAAAAGAAATTTGATGTACAAATCTAAATTTCTTTTCAAGCGACAAATATAAACAAGCTCTTTTTCGAAATCAAAAATAGAGATGATTACGACACCTTACGATTTTGAAATGAACACTCGTTCTTGACACTAGAAAATTACAAATTCAAACTAAAGGAAATAGTAACAGGATAATCGACCATCAACAACAATCAAACTTTCTCCTATGATCGAAATTGACACTTGCGACAGATTCAAATCAAAGGACGACCGTACGACTATGCTACTTTTGCAAAGGAAAACTGTAAACGACTCAACAAACACACAAAAACATCTACAGTTCTTTTGTACAAAGTAGGTGGAATAACAACAAGGAAAAGAGGTTTCAAACAGACATATACTGATCACAGGCAGCAAAATTCAGGGATAGAACTGGAAAGAATGAAGCACATGAACCACAGCTGCACAGAGCTAGTTTGATGAGTGCACCTGTAACACAGAGAATCTGAAGTGCAGCACAGGTTGTCCCTTTGGGAAGTGCGCTTAAATTCAAAATCTCTGAACAGTACCCGCGCTGGGCCAGAAACGAGACTCTGTCTGGGTTCCGGGTCACAGTTTGTAGTTCAGACCTTGGTTTTTGGCCGAGCAAAAAGCAATCAGTAATGCAACAATCAGGGGTAGATCTAAGGAGGATCTAAGAGCTATCACAAGGGCAATCAAATAGTTTGTGAATCAGCTGTTTAAATCATAAACTAATCTAGTGAATGGATTGAAGCAGCAGTTATCTACTTTGCATTTGTTATGGCAAATGCAGTTCGAATGCTACTTATAAGTTTATGAAACAAACAACAAAGAATGATACACAAACAAACTAATTAGACATTCCCCGGTGGAGTCGCCATTTTGTTATAGGGAAAAGTGTCTATTTAGAACTGCTCTATCCCACTAAGGTGTGACAACTACCTTAGAAACAAACAGAGAAAAGCTACTTTTGTATCTCCTTTGTGAATTATAGATAGAGAGGAATAGAAAGAACCAACCTGTGTCTTGCGCTAATCCTTTGATTCGATCCCTCTCTTATTTGATATTCTCCAGCTATTGGCTCGCTAGCACGCCCAGCTTCACAAAGTACCTGTAAGATCACAGAAGCATAGCACTATACAAAGACATGGATCTATATTCATAAACAAATTAGGATCAGATTTAAGTTAACCATACAAATGTAACAAGCATCAATTATACAAAAGCATGGAGGAGAACTCAAATAACTTTTATTGATAAAAAAGAAAAGATCCAGGAGGAGTTACAACCAGTGGTTCCGACCCAGCATCAACCTCCCAGCAAAGAAGCGCCTCTTCACCTCAAACAAAGCATAGATCACCCAACAATCTGATGTTTGTCTCTAGAAACCAACGACAATTCCTTACAATATGCAAAATTCCAGCCTCTGGATCTCTGGGATGAGGGATCCATATATAGATATCTGTAAGGAGGATGAATCAACTTGTGATTTGATTAGTGTCTTCTCTTTGTTAGTTCTTGCTTCCACTTGGAGATTGAGGGCCTCTTACTCATCCTTCGTCGAATTCAGTGAGGCAAGTGTCACAGGAGAAGATTCTAGAAGCTTCCATTGCCTCTCCACCTCATGGAATGACACTGCCATTTGTCATTTCTCGCCCATCACACCCCACAGAAGGGAGTTTTGAAATGCAACGCACCCTCACAGTGCATTTGGGTGAGATGAAACACACCTAGCCAGTGGAGTAGCTGCAATGATCCTGTTTTGACCAATTTTGAGTAGTTTTTCATGGATAACTTCTGGGAGAAGCTGTAATTTGTTGACCTTGTTCCTTTAGGGGTTAGAACAACACTTTTAGGGACTTAGGAGCCCTTGGTTTATGGACATTTCATGCTTGGAGTTGTAGGGCACAAAAATTTCTATAACACCCACCAAACCAACGCAGTGCCTCCAAGGCATAGGCTTTCCAGCTGAATCTTGCTCTTGTCCAAGTCGATGTTCTATACTCTGCAATACACATCAATTTGTCTAATCCAATTGTCCAACTTTTCTGCATTTAACTCTCCATCATATATAGAAAAATAAATTTAACATATAGCTTGATCACAGATGTTCTTTTTAGGGCTATCAGGAGGTGTGAGAAAGCTTTCCTCTTTCCCTTTTCCTTTCCAGTGGTCATGGGAATGTGATTCATCTTCTCCTTTGTCTTGTTTAGAGCCTGATGTATCTTCGTCCTTATGTTTTCTAATGTCCCTATACATTTCTTCTACCATGGACTGTATGGCTAGGAAACTTCCTATGAATTGAGGTTTTAGACCCATAGGACCTTCCTCTGACATTGTCTTTCGAGGATAGACTCTCCCAATATCAGGATTTGTTTCGATCAACTCTCCCTCTCCTAATTTGAGCTTTGATCTAGTGAGCATTCAACAGCTAAACCAACACAAGCTTGTGTAACCTTAATAGCCTTGAGCTCTGATACCACTTGATCTGAAAATCACTCTTGAGTGACCTCAATTAATTGATTAATGAGTGAAGGTATTACATACTCATGTGTTGGTGTGTGTCTATGTTATTTTATGCAACGGATCGATCAAATTGCAAAATACACAAACACTGGAAAATGGAAAACAATAGAAAAACACAGTAAGCAAATACAAGAACACAACAATTGATAAGGAGTTCACCCTATCCTCCAGGTGATCCGGATTTAAACAGGAACGCAATAGATTACAAAGATAACCATAAATATAGAGATGCAATAACCATAAACACATAGATGCAGCGGAAATAATGCTTCATTTCATTAATGGAAAATACTGAAATATGCTTACAACCAGAAATGGAAATAACCCAGCTAGGGCGATGGTAGCTATCTCTGAGAAGAGATGTGCGGCTACATGCCTCTGAACTGTTCCAAACTGTATTACAATGAGGCTCGAAGGCCTATTTATTGTTGAGAAACAATGGAAAACCCTTCACATCCCGAAACCTAACCCTAGAAGATGAAACGCCAAATTGTGGGCCCTGTTTGGGTAAATTGGTACATCAATTTCCCGGGGTCGTAACTTTGGCATACGATCTTCGTTTGACGCGTACGATAGCTCGTTAGAAAGATCTATCCGAGTACTACCACTTTGGGAAGCAACATTGGTCCATGGACCGATGTTGCCCCAGATTCCCAAAAAAAACGTCGTTTAGGGCCTCAAAACGGCTCCGGAAGTTCAGGACCCGAAAAACTGCTAAAAATAGTAAACTGTGCTACAATTTAGGAAACTGAAAAGACTGAAAGAGACAGTTGTGGGGGTCCAAATGGGATAGGTGGGTGGCCACCAACATCCACCTAGATCATTCCTCCCCCCTTAGGAAGCAATGGTCCCCATTGCGTTGAGTTCCTCCATCTGCTGAACTTGTCCTGCAATCTCTGATGTGTCCGGTGATGGTGGGAAGCATGGTCGCTGATGGTCCACATTGAACATTTGGTGCAGGCGAAGGAATGGAGGAATGATGTGCTCCAAAGCATTGTTCCCCATAGCCTTGGTACTGCTGTAAGGACCATGTCGGAGTGGTTTGAGCTTCTGATGGGTTCTGTTAAGGTGTTCTCTCTGCAGATGCAACCAGACTTTGTTGCCCACCTGAAACTTGTGTGGTACCCATGTGGGTGAGGAGAAGTTGTTCCTGTGTTTTGTCATGACCGTATCCCTTTGCTGCTGCTGCTGCATGGAGGAACCCTTTACAGGGGTCATGGATGTAGCAACGATCTTCCCCTTATTTTGGGAGTGAACCAGACAGATGAATTTCCTGGTCTGTGATATGAGCTTGCTGCCTTTCTTGGTAGTGATCAAAGATGTGGCGGTAGGTGGGGCTACCTCCGGTATCCTGTATAATGAATTATTCAAAGAAATAATGACAGCACGAGGCCTGGACTCATACACAGCATGTCGCCTCCACAAGTATGGCTGGCCTAATAATACATCACAAACATCCAGAGGTGTAACATCACATAATACCTCGTCTGTGAAGGGCTTGATGGTGTAGGGAAGGCGGCACTGCTGGCGTACTTTGAGATCTCGTCCTTCATGAAGCCACCCGATACTGTACGGCTGTGGGTGTGGTGTAGTCGGTAGGCCCAACCGCTTCACGACCTCTGCTGAAACAAGGTTCTTTTGGCTGCCACTGTCGACAATGAATTGTAGCGGCGAACCCTTCACCCACATCTATGAGTGGAAAAGACGCTCCCCTTCCTCTGGATTTTCGGGCTCATCTTTCTGGATCTTGGCAGTGGCAACAGTGGCGCTGGGATCCGCATCAATGATCTGCTTCCCTTTTCCATTCCCCTTGTCAAGTTCTGGCTCAGGGTTAGAACATGCATCTGATTCGGAAGCCTTCAACTCGGCCACCAACGACTGCTTGGTCCGACACTCACTTGTGTTATGAGTGGGACTCTTGTGGAACTCACACCACTTTCCTGTGTCCTTCTTCGGCTTCGTGGTGTTGTTCTTTTCTTGCGGCTTCGACGGGTTGTCTTGGGTCACCCCACCTTGGCTTTGTCCTTTGGGCTTCGGATTTGCAGATCCAAAGTCTCGCTTCTTCTGTTTGAACTCTTGTTTGATTTTGACAGCGTATCGGTATGCTGTGCCGAGTGAGGAGATGTTCAAGAACACCATGTCTTCCTGGATGTACTTGTGCAGGCAACCACGGTATTTGAGTACCAGATGCAGCTCAGAATCTTTGATACCCAACTATGTGCGAAGGATATGAAAAATGTTTGTGAACTCCAGCACATCTTGGTCTCGTCCCTGCCGCAGTGTGGTCCATTTGATGTATTTGTCCTCATAGGTTCCGACAGGGTAGTACTGCTCCTTGATGGCATCCCGGAAGTCATTCCAGGTGGGTGCGGCTGAAAATAGTGAGCCTGTACTTTCATCCTTCTGCTCGCAGTAGGTTTCCCACCAGTCCTTGACGTGGGGGGCTGCTTTGAGAAGAGCGAAAACAATCTTTTCCCGACTTGAAAATTCATGAACAGAAAAATACCCATCTACAGATTTAACCATTTATCTACGGCATCTGCGTCTATTTGACCCTCAAAGATGGGGATTTCAAAATTAACTTGTACCTTGAAGGGTGTGGCATTTCCAGATTCGTTGTTGGAAGTCGATGCGTCGCCTCTGGGTAGCCGCTGAAGGATCTGCGCAAAGCTATCCATCATCGCGTTCCTTTGCCGCTCGAGCGCTTCTTCGAGCAAGATTTTGATAGGATCTCCTGCCCCCTCGTCTTTCTTCTCATCCGCCATGGCAGGTCGTCGGGATTTGCGAGGCTGGTCTTGCAAAGGTTCGACCAGTTCAAGCCCTAACTCCTTATATCCCGACCTCGTTGGGGACATGCAAAGAAAAACAGAGAAAAAGCAGACCGCTCTGATACCACTGATCCGGATTTAAACAGGAACGCAATAGATTACAAAGATAACCATAAATAAAGAGATGCAATAACCATAAACACATAGATGCAGCAGAAATAATGCTTCATTTCATTAATGGAAAATATTGAAATATGCTTACAACCAGAAATGGAAATAACCCAACTAGGGCGATGGTAGCTATCTCTGAGAAGAGATGTGCGGCTACATGCCTCTGAACTGTTCCAAAATGTATTACAATGAGGCTCGAAGGCCTATTTATTGTTGAGAAACAATGGAAAACCCTTCACATCCCGAAACCTAACGCTAGAAGATGAAACGCCAAATTGTGGGCCCCGTTTGGGTAAATTGGTACATCAATTTCCCGGGGTCGTAACTTTGGCATACGATCTCCGTTTGACGCGTACGATAGCTCGTTAGAAAGATCTATCTGAGTACTACCACTTTGGGAGGCAACATCGGTCCATGGACCCATGTTGCCCCAGATTCCCAAAAAAACGTCGTTTAGGGCCTCAAAACGGCTCCGGAAGTTCAGGACCCGAAAAACTGCTAAAAATAGTAAACTGTGCTACAATTTAGGAAACTGAAAAGACTGAAAGAGACAGTTGTGGGGGTCCAAATGTGATAGGTGGGTGGCCACCAACATCCACCTGGATCACCAGGTCTATGTCTGTAGTCTAGCTTTTAATGGTGGCCTTCTTTTATTGTGTCTTTAAAGCAAATAATTACAATGAGGAGCTCAGTTTAA
Organism: Pinus tabuliformis; assembly: GCA_031772625.1. NCBI lineage: Eukaryota > Viridiplantae > Streptophyta > Pinopsida > Pinales > Pinaceae > Pinus > Pinus tabuliformis. The sequence goes on from CM062807.1 coordinate 1,090,264,370, forward strand.
GTCTCCTGAAATAGAATTTCTTCGTAGGGTGGTTCTTGGATCCCCCAAGCCACTAGAGTACACAGACTCTTTTCCTATCCAAAACTTGACCTTTCTAGTCTTTAATGGGAGGATCCCAATATGGTGCTCAGTTCCCAACAGATCCTCTCAGGGATTAGTCGATGTTGCCTTATGCTACAGTTCAACTCGACTCTCTATCTTTTTGCTTCTTGATTCACTATCTTTTCTTTTCTCTTTCTTCGTATTCTTCTCTCTGGTTTTTCCTCTCAGTGTCCTCCTTGTTCTCTATCTCTGTTCATGGCTTTAAAGCCAATCGATCTCATGACTGATTGCTTCCTCTTCCACCCCCATCAGATCACCTATTGCTGCTCGCTTGGAGTTCCCTATCTTGGTGTAATCATCAACAGCTCACAGGGAGTGGCCACTTATCCTCTTGTGAACTACATCAGTTCTTCTTCGTCGGTTTGGTTTTTTGGTTATGCTGTGGAATGAGTCACCCGCTAACTCGACGGTCAAATTGGACATCAAAATTCTTTCTGTCACGGCTTAATCCCCTGTTAAATTTAGTTCCTCCATCGACCACGATCTCCACCATTAGATCTAGAGCCCCCAAATCCAATGACATTTGCTCATTTCACGCGGTTGACTCGCTCGACCATTAACGTGTGATGAGTGGCAATTTTATTTCTCATCTGCCTACCATGCATCGGGCGCTAAATGGAATCACTCATTTTTCTCCAAATCCGCTTACTGCCAAAGGGTGCCCTTGATATACCACTGGTTTTGGAGTGCAGGTCCTGCCTTTAGCCTTTAGTGCTTTCCTCACGGTTCTCCCAGATTCCATGCGACCCAGCGCTTCGGAGCCTTTCCTTCTCGAGGGGTTTTACCCAGAATGTGAAATTAGCACTAAACGCGCATTAGAAATGGCCTCCTTCTCTCGATCCTGGCTTCCCAACTGCCAGTTTGGCCTCCTGCATAGTCTCCATGGGCCTTGGTCAGCATGCTTTGACTGAGGTCCTCATCGTTCCTTGCTGGCTACCAACTGCCATTGTTCAGATGTCTTCCTGACCGCTCTATGCTCTTGAATTCGAAGTTTTTGTCCTGATTTGATACAGTCATGGTACTATGATAATCTTCATGGATACAATTCGGATCAATATGATTGTGCAATTGTGAATGCTATCATTTGTAAATGCTATCATTTGTTCATTATATATCTTATTCTGTAATGTTTATGTTGTAATAGATCACGATGCTTTGATGGTTCTTTGCTGCTGTACTTATGCAAGTACTCTCCAAGCGTGTTAAGTACGGGGAGGAGTTGCAGGACCTGCCAAAGGAGAGAGAGATCAAGCAAGGGTTAAGCAGAAGTTGCAGGTTAATTCCACTATCTTTCTCTTATCTGTTACACATGGGGAAATCATTGAATTACTTTAAATTGTTATTTCTAGGGTAGCTGCCAAACCTAGAGGGTTAGTCATTCGATAAGACACTAATTTTCCCAGAAACAAATTGGCAACTCCACTGGGGAAGACCAGGTGTTTGTTTGTTGTTATTGTTTTGTTTTATGTTCAATTTGATAAGCTATAGATAGAGTCTGAAGTCAACTAGGTAGCCTTCGAACTGCTCTTACTTTGCAATTGCATAGTAGATGAATGTTGTTTCAGTCAATATCTAGTTTGGTTTATGAATTAAAAATTTGACTTGCAAGCATATCTAAATGCCCTTTTGGTAGCTCAGTAACCTCTCAATACATTCCATCATACTTTTCTTATCATTGTTCATCAAAACCCAGCTTAATTCATTGAAAAATAGCTCCACATTTAAGCCAAATGCCATTTTAGTTGCTTTCCCTGGACCATCGCATAGTCTTCCACTGTGATTTAGTATGAATAACACCTCTTGAGTGTAGTAAGTGCAATGCATCTCAATTTTTGTGAAGCCTAGGTGCAATGATTGACTGAACTCGTTTTCCAACTAGAAATTGATGGTTTTTGACCTTGTTTTTAGTTTTGTCAGGTAGTTTTTTTTCATATGAACAGTGCCTCTTTACTAAAGCTTACTTGCATCACTTAGATCAGCCTCAATTACATTAGGTTTAGTGAATGTTTTTGTGTATTTGTTCCTCATTTACAATCCTTTGTGGAAAAGTTGTTTTACTCGAATTTTCACTTTGATACAAAAAGTGTCGTAATTATCGTTTTGTGTCGAAAAGAGAAGTGTCATAATTTCTTTCTTCCCTTGATAATCGATTAAACTTTTCTTCATGTATTTGATTTTATTTTTTTATATTCAAAGTGTCAAAATCATTTCTATTCAAAATTGGAAGTGTCATTTTGAGTCTTCCTTTCCCTTTTGAAAGAAAATTGTCAAAAATGTCATTTTGAGTGAAATATTTCAGATCTTTGCTGCATTTAGTTTTCTTTTTGGATCTTTCATATTAGGGAAAGAAAAAACAAATACATGCATTTGCATTTAGCATTTTATGATTTGTGTGCAAAAAGATGATTTATGGAAATGCACTAGTGTGTGCTCTTTGCTCTTTGCTTATAAGCACTGTTATCTTCTTTCCCTAGTAGCTAGGATTTTCATTGCTAAAATAAACAAAGATTGTTTATCATTGTAGATTGCATCTTAGGAATTTCAGATCGTCGTCATGTGGTGAACCATTGAAAGGAAAACTATAAACAAGATCAAATTTAAAATGAATTTCAATGAACCTAACAACTCTTTGGAACTTAACTCAACATATCTAGAGGTCTAGGCTAGTGACATGTTCCGGCGTTGTTAAAACTAGTGGCTATCATTTTCATTGAAGGTTGGGTGATTCCTCCTCATTGATACAACAAGTGCTAGCATAGAATTTTTCTCCCCATACTGTCGCATATATATTGGGAGACCATAATAGGCTTAAATCCTTTATCCATAGGAAACTGAGTCTGCGGCCTTATTGATCGCAATGCACTAAACACAGCATTCGAGAAGATTGACTATTATACATAAGTCCTTGGTAGTTTCTCTTTAATTTATCACCAAGGTGTATATTGGAGTTATGCAATTGGTTTGGTAATCGCTTTGTCTAGATTTTCCAGAGTAGTCACTTTCATTCCTTTTCGACTCTCTAAAAGAAAAAGTCCATCTGAGAACTTGTATTTTTAGGCTCATTAAAAATCGAAGGAGACTAGAGTCATATTTAGCTTTTTCTTGACTCTTAAAAACTGAAAAATAAAATTTGTGACCAAGAGTCTTCGAGGATAGTTCTTTTATTGTGTCAACCTCGTTAAAAAATGAAACAATAGTGGTAAAGATAATTTTCCCGGTAGGTTATGTGATTGGTCTATCACACCATTCACCTTTGCCTATCTGGATGAAGCCAAAGAGGTGTTGGATAATCATCTTGCTTCATCGTAGTGATTTCCATCTAGTTACAGGAGACTCTCCCTTTCATCAAGATGGGGGGCATGCAAACAATAGATGAGTTAGGATCCAATTTTGAGCAAAAATAGGTAAAATTTTGATTAAAAAACACTATATAAAGCTGCCTTTCTGCGCCCATCACACCTTGCCTTTAGGCAAGGTGAGATGCATACTAATTTTCCTATTGACAGCTCAGTATGCATCACACCTTTCGATACTAGCTAGGTGTGATGATTAAGGAATGAAATATTTAAACCCCAGAGGCCCAGAAAAGTGAAAAAACTTGCCCAGAATTGAGAAAAGAAGAAATTAAAATGAAGAGCTTAAGGATATCTCCTACCTAGTCTTGATGGTGATGAGAATGGTCCACAGGATCTCCTGAAATCGATTGGTGAAATTTGAGCAGGAAAACTACTTCAGAGCTCCAAAATCCCAAATTTAAAATGAAATGTTAAAACTACTTTTTATGTTTACTTTTCAGTGAAATGTTAGTTTTAGATCATTTTTCGTCCATATATATGTATTTCTAATAAATTTGATGGAGTTTTGAGCAAGTTGAACAACTGATGAAAGAATCTGATGTGCTAAATAGTGAAATGAACATCTTTGACCACCAAGCAAACTTTTTGTCTTCTTTTCAATATTTGATCCAAAAATGAAAAGAAAACTATTGATTCCTCTATAAACCCTTTTCAGACTCGTTAAAAATGAGAATATTGTCAAGCACTTGTCCTTTCTAGATCGTTAAAGTATTGGAAATGTCATCCCTCGTATATTATTTTATCCTTTTTTTAACGTGAACGATTACTTTATGAAAAAGAACTTATGGATTTTTCTTTTCGTCCCTTTTCAAACTCTCTAAACATGAAAATGACCAAGTTATCCTTGTCGTTAAACTCATTAAAACAATAGCGAAAAACATCTTTATCTAGGCGAGACCGAATTTAATTGTTGCTAGACTCGTTAAAACATTAAATAGTGATAGGCTTGCCCAAAGGGCGAATTATAGAACAAGCATATGTTATCCTCCTCAAGCTTGACAAAAATAAATAGGTACTGGTCAGCAATGACTGGGGAAAAAGGAAAAAACTTGAAGAATTTATGGTAGCAAGTCACTCTTGAACATGAAACTTTCACTTCATCTCCATTATTGAGTTGGGTTGGGTTATTCAGTTCACCGATCATCATACCATTGGTCTTTCATACCATCCATCTTTTGGGGTTAACACTACCAATTCATCTTAGTGTACCGACATGTTCAAGGGAAATCATTTAGTTGAGAAATCACCATACAATTAATGTCTCATACACTGCAATACCTCCAACCTTCATTTTTTATGACCACCATTCCTGAAACTTGTGTCGTCAGTACATTTTTCACCTCCAGAAATCATTTTCTTCGTTTCGTGTCGTAGATGTGGGATACATCAAGGCCCTCCTACGACGATTCGCTTCTTGTCGATATTATCTCATTATCCTAGAAGTTGACTTAGAAACAACCCTTTCAGTGCTTTGAAGCTTGCATACATTAATGGCATGTTTCTCACTTCCAGCGACAGGTTGACATCAATGGCCTTTGACCAAAAGATTTTGTGTGGTGTTCGACATCGGATCATGTATTCACACCATGTGAATTGTACTGTAGTACCTTGAGGATAATTATCATTATCGGTGATTCCTCTCACATCTATTAACAACTCACATCATAGTTGTCCTGATGATGGATCCCTGTTGGGATTTGAAACGTTGACAGAAATAATGGTTCTTACTGTGGGTTCTCCGGTTTCTAATAAAGAAGATATTATCCACAGAATTCTTAAATCTAGAACTCACATCATTGGTTGGTAATTATATGATGTCTTCCCATGTTCGACTTTAGAACATTTCTTCACATGGTTTGACTTGTACATCGAGTGAAGATCGCATGAGTTTGAAGACCCCAGATCTAGTTTCATCCATTCGGACTGCGATATATTCAAGGATATAAAATCATCAAATGTACAAAGGCTCTACACAGATGGTCATCCTAATCATGGATTGCGACTCTATATCTATAGAATCATGAGTCTATATCTGCAGATGACTATATGATCTATGTACATGAAATGAAATTTATAAAGCTGAGCATGGGAATGCCTCCCTCAGCTAGATCATGAAAATCATATTATGATGATGTATCGTATTGTAACTTATGCAGGTCACCTTCCAGTTCGAAACTTCGGATCCTCATGATAAAGCATTTCACCCGACATGAATATTTACAACCTCATGATTTAGGGGGCAACTGTTATAGACATATTTGGGCACATCAACCCCAAACTTATATCTTAATGTATGAGGGCTCATCAACCCATAAAATATTTGTTTCATACTCTAAAGGAACATAGTCATTTGAATACATCATTCCCCAAAAGTTCCATATGAGAAACCATCCAAAACTTGCCTAAATTGAACTATACTGACTACTCCACTGGCAAAGTGCAATGCATACTAAATGGTACACTACCAGGGTTTGATTTGTACTATTCATGGCTTCTATAGGGTGCGATGGGTGAGGATGGACAAATTTCCGGGACAATTTGTTAGTTGGTTGCTCATGGAATCTTCTAGAAACTTCTCTTGTGCCACTTGCCTCTCTGAATTTGCCCAAAGATGAATAAGGGAACTAGGAAACCATCTCCAATCCCTTCTCTTATGGAACCAATTGTAACAAAGTGGAATGACACTAATAAAACCCCATGGATGACTCACACCCTTGCCAAAATCTATAAATTGATCTCCCATCCAAGAGATCAAGAGGTTGGAATGTTGTGAATTGCAAGTAAGTGCTGATAGTTTGTAATTGAGGAGAGAGCATTGTATTATTGTTCGAGTGATCTTACTATTTCATGAGGTGAAGAAGGATTGAAGTTGGGAGGATGGCACTGGATCAGACAACTGGGTTGTAATGTTCCTTTCTATTAATAAAGCTCTTCAAGTTTTCTCCCAATGATTGTGCAATTGTGAATGCTATCATTTTTTCATTATATATCTACTTCTGTAATGTTTATGTTGTAATAGATCATGATGCTTTGACAGTTCTTTGTTGTTGTACTTGTGCAGGTACTCTCCAAGTGTGTTAAGTATGGGGAGGAGCTGCAGGATCTGCCAAAGGAGAGAGAGATCAAGCAAGGGATTAAGCAAAAGTTCCAGGTTGGTTCCACTATATTTCTCTTATCTGTTACACATAGTGAAAATCATTGAATTGATTTAAACTATTGTTTCTAGGGTAGCTGCCAAACCTAGAGGGTTAGTCGTTTGACATGGCACTAATTTTCCTAGAAACAATTTGACCCTAGTTGCCAATTTTAACAATCCTTTATCTGACAACTCATGCACCAGTCGCCCAAATTCTTCATTTTCCTGAGGAGTTATCCTATATGTTGCTTTGTTTTATAAACTTTAAATCTATGTGATGGTTGATACTTCTAATTGGTGGAAATGCACTTGGAAATTCATTAACAATAATGTCGACACAATCATTTAGTAGATTTTTAATTTCCACAAGAAAATTATCTAAATTAGTAGAATTAAAAATTACCTTGGGTTTATCTGCAACAAAAAAAATGCATTCCTTTCCCCTTCTTGACTTCTCGTAGCAATTCTTTTCCACTAATCATCAAAGCATTTTCCCCAGTTGTTCCTTTGTTTGCTGCATCATTCAAAGGTAACAATGTATTCTTCTTCCCATCCTTCTCTAAGGTATATGTGTTCCTCATACCATCATGAACAACTTTCCTATCAAACTGCCAAGTTCTCCCCAGCAATATATGGCACACATCCGTTGGCATTACATCGCATAATACCACATCTTTATATGTAGCAATTTGTATATCTACCTGACACTATCCTGTCACTAATAGTTGATGTCAATTTTGCAATCAAGACACTTTGTAGGGAGCAAGGTGTACCATCTTAACCAAACCCAATTTCTCCACCATCTCTCTAGAAATAAGATTGTCATTTCTCCCACTGTCACTCACAACCTTGCAACATTTCTCTTTAGACATGCACATAGTTCTGAATATAATTTTCATTTGAGTTGTTTCATTGGCTTCTTTTTCTTCCTTTAGCAATACTCTTTTTAACAATAAAGACTCTCCTACTTCAGGTGGCTCTTCTTTCCACATGACCTGAGGGCTTTCTTCTTTTGTCTCAGCTATATTTACATTCCTTGGATTTGTTGGTTTGTTTTGAGGGCAGTCCCATGACCCATGTCCCAATTCCCCACATGTATAACACTGAATTTCTCTTCCTCAGATTCTACCTCTGCATCCAAATCTTCCTCTACCAAAGTCTCCTCTCTATGGTGGTCGATTACTGGTCCCTCCTATTTCATTCTAAGAGTTCTGGAATCTTGGTCTGGAAGCTCCTCTTCCTCTTTCTAGATTTTTACCTCTATTCTTCTAACGTTTCTTCCTCAACAATTTCTCCTCTGCCTTCAAAGTTGTTGGCATTATGATACAGGTGTTGTCCTTGATGGAAACTCACTCAGATGAAAGATCACAGTACAACATGTCAACAACAAACAATTACAAATCATACTACAAAGAATGAAGAAAGAGAGGTATACGCAGCTTCACCTGACCAAGATGCGTATACACACAGGTTCATTGAACACAAGTAGTGTATACATACACACACTTTCACAGAACGAAAAGCACGTATATCATGGAAAACTAAGTTTTTGATCTAAGGTATTTGGCCTGAGGTATTGGCCCTAGGTATTTGTTCCAAGGTATTGGTCCTAAGTGGTTTTGGTCCATGGTATCGAGAAAGGCCTAAAAACTATATAAGTAGGAGGAGATCATTAGGCCAAGTGTGCAAGTATCAAATATTTGATGAAGTGTGAGATCTACCATGCAAGTTATTGGCTTAAGGTGTTGTGCTTGATCTAAACCAAGGATGAACCTTAGTGGTTGATGAAGGATAATATCTAATGATTGATTAGGATGTTAAGGCTTGAAATGAATTATAATTATGTGGTTTGATCATGTATAATCAAGATTTGAATACTGACACATGTGTTATTTGTTGGAAATACTTGGGCGGGGGGCGTGAATCAGTATTTCTTTTTAATTTTTCTTTTTATCACCAAAACATGTATATATGGAACACAGAAAGAGATAGCTGAAATAAATACTTTTATTAACACAAATAGTGCAATGAAATATATACAATATATAAATAGTTGCCATCATTTGCCAAGCACCAACTTGGACTTTTGTGAGGTTCCACCCTCCAGAGCACCAACTCTATTTTTCCAAAGCAACAATTTTGCACTTAGGAGCACCAACTCCTAAGGATTTCAATCCTTTTAGTTTTGAGGCTTCAACCCTGCGGGCTCCAACCCTAACCTGGTATAAACTATTTTGTTGTTGTTCTCTGCTCCCAAACCTATTGGGCTTCTACTTCACTCCTGTTCTCCTGCTCCTCTAACGTCTGCCTCCTCTGCTTGAACTTCAGCTTCCTCTCACTCTGATTATTCACACGCACTTCCTTGTTCTTTCATGCTTTTGTATTCTTGATTCCTCTAACTGTTCATTTCCACTTTCCACTGGCTCTTCAGCTTCTTCAAAAGTTGCTTCAGCTTCCTCTACGCTAGCTTGTCCTTTGGCTTCCCTCTTCTTCATTGCTTTGGCTTTTCAGTTTCCTCTACATTGGCTTACCCTTCGACTTCCTGGCTTTTCAGTCACTGTAGCTTCCTCTGTCTCTTCATGCTCACTACTGCATGTTAAAACTATAACAAAACCCGTTTTTATTTTAATGATAATAGGCATACACAACAATTTATTGTTTAACAGAGAGATTGTACCAATCAGGACAGACCCACATGCCACATCCCAATTGCAATCACAATTAGCTTTCGTTTAGCCCTCCTGAACTATCGAGAGCATTTCTTATGCATTTTGCCTCCAAAAAACCCACGAAATATAGATATTCTTATACCATGAGTGGTATTTCGGAAGGGGCATAAACAAGAACTCCTATTCAGAGGATGGCTTCCGATTCCACTCAGCAAATGACATGTAGGAGCGGGAAGGAAGAGGATACCGCCTTTCAGGTGGGTATTCCTCGAGCTACATGTCCACCTGAAATACATGTAGACCATTGGATCCATGAAGGGATGGTCAACGGTGGAGGCTCAGATGCACCGGGAATGCGGACCCGCCTTTTTATGGTCGCGAATGTAATACATAGGAATATATGAAAAAATGACCAAAACACTAAAGGGTGGACTTCAACTTTATTACACTCGCCTTTATAACTTTATCAAGTCCATTGTGTATATCACAATTAGCACTTTCAAGGGTGCAAGGCCTTAAGTACTTGCAATATGTTGGATGCGAAATAACAATAGACCAAATTGCAATGTTGCATTGGGTCTACAACATTCATTGCAATTGGTGCTTGTAGGAGGACAACCCTTTGGGTATTATTGTGATGGGTGGATGCAATATATCATTAAACCATTGCATAATGTTGCAGTGGGTCCACACATATCATAGTTATATGATATTTATATATATATATATTGCAAATTTGCATGTTTTAACGCGCGAAGGCTTAGAGACCGAAAATCTGAAATACAATAAAAGCATGCTTCGGAACACTTTTGGCAGACTTCACTATTTATGCACCCGAACTTATATGTTCAGTTGGCTCCACACATATATGTCACTATCAGGGTTTTGGGGTGATTGCACATAACCGAACCTACCGATTATAATATCGCTGATAGTGTATTTCTCTGCTCCGATAGTGTATTCCTCTATATGTACATGTTTTTCCCTCCGATAGTGTATATAACCTATATATATGTGTTTGTGCCTTCGATAGTGTATTTTCATGCATATACACTATATTGCTCCTGATAGCTCCCGATAGTGTATTCTTTGGCGTTCCTTGTCATACTTTGCTCCGATAGTGTATTTTCATGGATATACACTATATTACTTGAGATAGCTCCTGATAGTGTATTATTTGGCATGTATTACTCCCGGTAAGACTCCTCCTGAGCTCTGATAGCTCTGTTTTCTCCTTTGATGGTTCTGTCTATTATTTTCTCCTCTAATAGCTATGTTTGCTCCTCTGAGGGCTCTGTTTGCTCCTCTGATGGCTCTGTTTGCTCCTCTTGGCTCCTCGAATATTTCCATATTCACATCAATGACAATTTATGTCAACAATCTCCCCATTTGTTATTGATAGCAATATTCTTCTTCTCTCCCCCTTTGACATCAATGGAAAAGGAATGAATACAGACTCCCCCTATCAAACTGCTCCCCTTGTAGAACTACTCCCCCTGTCCTGCAACATCTTTATGAATGAACTTGAGTGATGCTAAAGAAATAACCCCATGTTTTGATGAAGATGTTCAAATGCTTCTTGAGGAAGAGGTTTTGTGAAAATATCAATTATTTGCTCCTTAGTATTGATATATTCCAAGATGATGTTTTCTTCAGCTACTTTTTCACAAAGGAAATGACACTTGATTGGTATATGTTTAGTCTTTGAGTGCATCACTGGATTTTTGCTGAGACTGATAGCACTTCTGTTATCACAATAGATGGTAATTGGTTAATCTACACCTATGTTGACATCTTTTAGAGATTCCTTCATTCATAATATTTGAGTACAATAGTCTGCTGCAGCTATATACTTGGCTTCGGTTGTGGATAATGATATGGATGTTTGTTTTTTGCTGAGCTAGGATATTAAACAGTCTCCTAGAAGAATGCATTTCCACTAGTACTTTTCCAATCATCTACACTTTCAGCCCAATCAGCATTGGTGTATGTAGTTACAGTTAGTGTTGAGCTCTTAGGGTACCAAAGACCAAAATCAGGAGTTCCTTTCGGATATTTGAGAATTCTTTTTACAGTTAACACATGGGATTGTTTAGGAGCAGATTGAAATCTTCCCACCATTCCTATTGCTTGCATTATGTCAGGTCTTGTAGTAGTTAAGTACAGAAGGGCTCCAATTATTGACCTGTAATGAGTTGCATCTACTAGAGGGGATTTATCATTTTCGCTCAATTTGCAATTTGTGGTCATAGGTGTGCTCATGGGTGCACAGTCTTCCATGCCATATCATTTAAGCATGTCTTTAAGATATTTGGCTTGAGATATAAACAATCCTACCCTGGTTTGAGATACTTGTAGTCCAAGGAAGTGAGATAACTCTCATATCATTGACATCTGGAATTCTCTTGACATATTTTGAGAAAATTCATGGCTCATTTCATCGTTATTGCTAACAAAAATCAGATCATCTGTGGAGTACTAAAGAAGGTCTGTTTTTGGTAATTATTTCAGCGTATTTTCATTAGAACTTACAAACCTTTTGCATCATGAACTAGGGAAATGATAAGGGATTGTAATAAAACTTGTAATATTAATGAGCATAACGGAAACACTGACAATTGTCATTCTCTTATGCAGGAAGAAGGAAAAACGAAAAGCTATTGTTCCAAAGGAGAGGACAAGGACGGGTTAACCGCTGTCCCTTTGATGGGGAACCATATGTAGACAAGGCAAAACAAATCAAAGTGAATCAGCCTTGGAAAGGAAGTGGAGATATTAGCTCGGCTGAAGAAAGAAAAGAGATAACTAAGGACTAATAGTTCGGCGAATCCCTCAAGATCCCTTGATCCTGAGGGATCGCTGCTTTAACTATTTTTGCACCTAGACATCTCTACCTTCGCCATTATAAAAGGGGTAGCACTGTTAGCTCGAGGGGTCTATCGAGTCCTTACGTTTTGTGTAATTTCTCTAAAGATTGAAACTTTGATCATCGAATCTCATTGAGAAATGATATACTGTAATTCCATTTTGTGCATTAATACAAACTCGGTTGCTATTTCATCTCTGAGTCTGGAATAAATTCAAGCGGTGTACCCCTGGAGGCTAAGGGCTCGGCCCTGGAAGACACTTGCTCCTGTACTATTATGTTTGGTTTATGCATGGTTTGCTTATCAGAATTATTTGGTAATCTGATATGTTTTGTTAGTTTACATCACATTCTCGGTTATGTTTGATTTGTTAAAGTTTCTAAAGACAAAACTATTACATTAACTTGGAAAGGTATCACTGTTCTTTTAAGTGTTGACATAATATTGTTGATCTTTAAAGAATATTGTTGCTATTCACTAACAGAGCCTCTGTGCTATGCACTTATTCATTGATATTACAGAATTCATCTTAGCGATTATGTTCTTTTCGATTGTTGGATCTATAGATATTGTTGTTCCATTCTGAAACACAGTCGTAATCTTTTATAACTGAGATTGATAACTAGTTTACCAAGGTCGGGTTACTATTAAAGTGTGTCATGTGCATATATGGCTTTCAAGTGCTATTCTATAATTCATCATTAATTAGTGTTGTTCCATTTTGGTGTGTTGTTCAATTCATCCTTAAGAGTGAAGGATTTCCATTTGATTCCTTTAGGTCATGATTCATGCATTTGATCTTGTAGACTAAGGTGTTACTACTTGTTAGACTTAGTTGTTGTTACAATTTCTTGTTTGTTGTTCCATTTCAGACTTGTTGTTCCATTTCATATTTCTTGTTCTATTTCTTATTTCGATGTTCCATTTCTTATCTTCCATTCCATTTCCTGTCATTTGTTGTTTTGGTGTGAAGAATGATCCAAGGCTATAGTGAGCACTGACATTTACTGCTTGGCTCCCAGATCCACGATCTGTTCTCTAATTTACCTTAGTTCCATCAGTTTACAAAGGGATGAGTTACTGCTACTGAACCCTTGACTGATAAATTGCTTAGAAATTCTGAATGTGTAGTTTAATCTTTTGAAGTAATTTATTATAAACAAGCATCCGTTTACTCTTGTATTTCTAAGCACTGTACTACTAGCATTACTCTGGCAAATGATAGCCTAAGACTGAGACACTCTTTGAAATAACAAAACGTTCTTGGATTGACAAACTCATGTGAGGTAATTAGAGGTGAAAGAGACCCTTTTTATAGCTCTACATTTTGGCATTGTTGCCAGGGAAAGAGTGTAGCCATTTGTTTCTTTTCGAGTAGTGTAAGAAACTGTTAGGGAAGAATTGGGTTTTAAAAATGGAAGGTAAGAACCTACATGTGGAGCATGTAACAACCCTGCTCCCCTGCCCGCTTTCCTACAGATTTGCTGATGTTTTGTTTGGGTAGAATCTAGCAGTTGATTTGTGTGCATGACTAAGCAGAAAAAGCCAGAAAAGAATTCAAAACCTCTACCGAATCTAGAAAAAGCTAAGGGGTCGGTGACCCTTAGCCGATCAGCCTTCATAAACGAAATCTTCAAGAAAGCAGAATATCATCCTTCAATAGGACCTAGAAAAGTTATTTCTAGACAGCCTATTAGTTCCCTTCAGGCCACAGGATCACCATTTGTAGCCTTTGCTAAGGTGAATAGTCAAACTGAAGAGCAGGACTTTCAAGAAATTGAAAATTCTACTCCATAACTATTGCAAGAAGGGAATTTCAACAATCTTTGTGAAGGAGGAGGAGAGACAGGGGAAACTGAGGAACCGAGGTCTCCTCTTGGGACAACTCAGACATTAAACAACCCAGACAAGGGAAGTGCTGCAAAAATCATTGTTGAAGAAACTCAATCTCCTCAGACATTAGGCACTCTCATTATCCCAGACAGAGGAAGTGTTATTAAAACCATTCCTTCTCAACCTAGGAATACCCTCTTAGATATCCCAGAAGGTTATTGGCATATATTCCACCAAATGGCTCAAAACTAGCCAAACACACAAACCTCTACATTGCAATACCCCATAGTGGATACTGTAGCAAATGCGCCCATGAAAGCAATCCCTCTTCAACATATCCCTACATTCCACGGTCTTACGTCAGAAGATCCGGATGCATTTCTATTTGAGTTCGATGTGCTGTGTAGGGGATATTATTAAACCACTGACCCCTAGAAACTAAAATTATTTCCCTCTACATTAAAAGGGGCTACCTTAAGATGGTTTATGGGATTAGGTGGTGGAGTTATAAATAACTAGGATCAAATGAAGGAACCTTTTCTAAAAAAATATCATGACTATTGCAGGTCTAGAGAACTGAAGGACGAAATATTCCAGATGGTAGCTAGACCAAATGAAACATTAGAAGAGTATGTGGAACGTTTTCAGTATAATCCTCAAAGATCTCCTTATGCATCACTACCTTTACCTGATAATGTGTTAAAAACAGCATTGATTAGGGGCATGAAGGAACAATGGATTGAAACATTAAACATTATGGGAAAAGGATATATTTATCAGGAAAATTTTGCTGACATTATTGACTTATATATCAGGAGTTCGAGAGGTAGCACAAGATTAAAACCGGCAGAACATGGTCAGTTTGTAAGAGATAATGAAATTTCGACAGAAGGAGTAACATGTGCAGAAATTGGAAATCTATTGGAAAATTTTAAAACTGATATACTAGGGATGCTAACTACACAACTTGATGTTATGCAGGCCAAGCAGAAGCAAATGGAGGCAGAGAAGAATTTGGCAATTTTCTGTCCTCAATGCAGGACGAAACATAGCCATAAGGAGTGTCCACTAAATGCAGTCCGAACGTGCACCATCTGCACAAAATATCACCTTACGGAAATTTTTCCCTCACTTCCCAGATTAAAAGAAGTATATAAGGAATCAGAAGAAGAGCCGGAATCGGTATATTTGCTCAACCAGTGCCATCAGTGGCAGCCGCGACAATCTAGTATGTTTTCGGACCCAACCTCTTCTTTTCAGTCTCCATAGTATAATGCTCAACAATATAATATGTGGCAAAGTCAATCCCAACCCCCGTTTCCAAAATGATCACCACAGTCGTTTCCTTCATCAACCCCGTGGCTAAATCAGGCAAGCCAATTTGGTTGGCCGAATCTTCCGTATACCCCTCCATATTGGCAAAGTAATGCATACCCACCACAATGGACTCCCCCTACTTCACAAAGTTCAGTCTGGCATACAAACTGGCAAATACCGATGCATCAGCCAGTAGGAACCATGCCGCTCACAACTCCCAGCCCAAACCAACCCCAATCCAAATAACAGACCGGTCCAATTTATCCAAATAGTAGAACCATTAGAAATAGGAGTTGATCTGAGGGAGTGTAATGATCTTTAGCTAAGATCTGGGCATATTATTGAAACTGAGGGAGATAATACAACCCATGTTGAAAATCAGTTACCTAGAGAACATCTGTCACAAGAAGAGGATGTAAACAAAAAACAAACTCATAACCAAACAACCACATCCTCTCCCCCATTCCTAGAACGATTAATCATACCTCGACCTACACAATATCTTGATTTTGACATTCTAGGAGAATTACAAAATTTGTACATAAAAATTCCATAATTTTTCTTTCCACTATGTCACAAAACCCTTTTACTCTTTCCAATTGTTGTGGTGTTGCTCTAAAGAATGTGTTTCTCTTTGTATCCTCATAATGTGCTATCATTTCCTCCATGAAAATTTACCACGTAACAAGTTGCTTACGAGAACAAAGCCCTTCGTACCATAAAAATTGATCTGGTTCTAAATACTAAGATGCAATACATACCTTTTGTAATAGTTGTACACCATGTAGATCAAAATATTTCTCCATCTGAAGTATTCAATTTACCGGATCCTTGCCATCAAACTTCCTCATCTTGATTTTTTTTTATTTTATGAACTCGACCTTGAAACGACTATAACTCTGTACTTTCATATCTTTATGTTCTGAAATTTCAACCTGTAGTAGCCCTCTGTGTCCTATTTCCAATGCTACCAGTCTGATCCAAATTGGATTCTCCAAGAAAGCGTTATGCACAATCTCTCGCAGTGACTTGATTATAGACTAGTTCAGTAGAGTGAACTTGTATGAAGTGCCACGTGTCACTGGTTCGACCTTTGACTCTAAAAAATATATAGAAGAAAACTACAGTCCGTCCTGCTTCTATACCTTCTTACAAAATTTCAATCTGATGCTCAGAGAGAAAGTTATGACGATTTTCCCCAGGTCACCTGTTTGGAATGTAATTCAGGAGTCTGCAAAAAGACCAACTTCCTCAGATCATATCTCCGCAAATATAGCGCGAAAAGCTCTGAAATTTGGACACGAGGTTTAGTACGATTTCGTCTCAAATGGGTTTTTTTTCAACTTCTGAAACGTCGCAGAAAAAAGGTTATAGCGAAAATTCCACGATGATCTGTTTGGAGCAGCGAAACCCTAGAATCCAAAGCTCTGATCCCAAATGTTATGAAACCAGCTCAAGAAAAGATAGAAAAATAGATTAACACCTTAGAATTCAGCCTCTTCGAGGGGGCAACCTCCTTTACATTACATAAATGAACAATTCTTGGATGATACAAATGAAAATACCTCCTTTCTATATATAGGAGTCTAAGGGGTCATAACATAATCAGAGCCGACATAACAATAATAATGTAAGGGCAAAACAATAACAATAGTGGGCTTCTATGTGGCACAATAGTAACAATATGGACACTACATGGGTACATTAATATAATAAGTGGGTTGTACTAAAACAATAAGGGGTTACACTAGTAGTATATGGGCCTAACACCCAATCCCAAATGAGATGGATTCAGATAATAACTCAATCACTGCACTATACTTTGCAATGTTATTCATTGTTTGACCGAGGCTTACCCCATGCATAGATACTAACTCATCAGAGGGTGAATAGATAACCTATGCTGCGGAAGAAATTTCCCGTGTATTACGACAAGCACCATCAGCAAAACCAATGTATGTTTGAAGAGACGTCTGTTAACACCCAGGTTGTTCCCTATGACTCCCAAGGGAATACGGCCGGGGCAACCACTAACCAATCTTTGGACTACAGTGCCTAGCCACACTGTAATCAGAGAGGGCTCTCTCTTTATAATTTGTCTCTGTTTTGTGGAGATTTTAGGCTAGCTATGAAATGAGGGTGCTTAGTTTTATGCTTTGGTTGAGGGATATCTTTCTGTACTTGAAGTGTGCAATCTGCAGATAAGTTTATTTGATTGGGCAATGGAGTCTGTGGCTATAAGTGTTTAGAAACCTTGAGATGATTTGCTGAAATTACAGGGCCATTTAAATACTTCATATAACAAAGTTAGATTATGATGGTGACATGTGAACAACCAGTGAAAAGCATTCAAGAATTTTCCACTAAGCTGGGGTCTGGGAAAGAGATAGATGCCTCAGGAGCAAACTTGAATTCCTAAAAATATTTATCACAGTGAGAGATATAGCTTGAAAAGTGTAGCAATTAAGAATTACACCTTATTTACTCTATCCGAAGAAAACATTTATAACAGCTTAGATTGAGTTCAGGGTAATCTGTGATTAAATCCTGGAACTATTCATTTACTTTGCCATTAAGTGTTAAAACTCATAAACATGAAAGAAGGTGAAAGACTAGAAAACATATAACACAGAGTTTAAAAGAAGACTTATTGTGCTATGAAACATGCAGGAATCCTGTAACAATCAACCAGCCACCACAGTGCATCAAGGAACACAAAGCTTTGGAAATTCCATCCACCTTTTGTATTATTTCTCTGAGAGTTGTACAGCAATAGAAATATAGAAATGAAATCAACAACAACCCTTGCAAACTCATGCAAAGGGGACTTTATAGAAATGTTTATACAAAATATCTCAGGCATTGAGTCATCTGAGAGAGAAATATCTTCATTACTTCGTACAGAAAAGTAGAAAAGAAGTTATTACAGCTTTGAATGCAACATAACTGCTCTTTAAGTCTGTAAGAGGATATTTTTACCTTTGGAGGTCACTGAGTCGGTTGGAACGCTTTGCTTTAATGCTAGAAAATGTGCCTTCACGTTTGCTGCGATGTATCTTCTCGGCCTTGCCACCTGTGACTGTGCTTGCTGCTGTGGTGACCGAATAGCCCTGCTGAGTTGGCTCAGCCTTTCATCTTTCCTCTGTATGCTTATCTACCAAAATTTTCCCTGTGTATGATCACTTATAAATTTGAAAAAACTTGACATTACAGGTTTTGGCTTGATAATATTAGCTGTGTCAATCTATTCCAGACTTCCTGTGTGGGCAATTGGTGCTTCACAATTGCCTCTATGGTTTCATCTGCTTTTGTATATTTATAGAAATTTGGAGGCACATCAAACAGATGATTGATCTCGTTCATGATGAAGAACAAGTTTTCCACCCTATTGTAGAGAGTCTGCCCTGATGCTGGCCCTGATTCTGCTGAAGTGCTGGGCTGCCCTGCAATTTGACTTGCAGCAAAGGCATTGACCCTTTTAGCATAATTTTCATGGGTAAGCAGTCTTCCCACACTGCTTAGTATGCTGGGGAGGCCTCTGTTTTGTAACACCTGAAACCTGTCCATGAACCTGTTGATTTCGGTCTGCATATCTTGGGTTCTCCTTTCTAATGTTCCAACCAGGTTTCTTAATGTCAGGACCCTTTTAACCATTGAGATTGTCTCAGTCCTGTGAGCAATTCCCATGGTGGTTAGTTGAGAGCTTGTCCTGTTATTCAATATGTTGATCATCCTATTGGCAGCATCAGGCATGTTGCCAAGGCTTTCTCTTGCTCTGTGTATCTCCCTATTTTCCTTTGTAATGAGCGCTGACTGCTCATCTATGGTCTCAAAGAATTGCCACTGATCAGTAATGGACTGGCCAATATTGGCCCACAGGACTGCTTTGAGCTCTGCTCTCACCTTATCAAGTGTGAGATCTTTCTCAAGCTCAGTTATTCTCTTTTTGAGAGCCTCTATATCTCTTTCCTTTTCAGCCACATTCTGTTTTCTCTTATCATACCTTTCATTTACTTTAGCCAAAGATTCTTTGGCTTGATTAAGCTCTAACATTTGAGCTTCCAGGACTTGAATTTCATTTTGAAGCTTCTGCATATCCAGACTATGAGTCTGCTCTGTTGTTGGTGCAGATATCGATGTAGTTGGTGCTGTAGGTTCTGTTTGCTGAGGAGGAGGAGCAGTAGTTGGAGCAGCTTCCTCAAGGTTGATTACTTCAGGAAGAGGCTGGGAGGTTTGACCTTCTTCTCTTTGTTTCAAGGCCGCCTGTAGTGCTACTTTTCCAGCCTCCGATTCTCCCAGTTTTTCTTGGGTTTGGATTAGCTGCTTGTACAGAGATATCAACAAGGTTGTGGCCTCTTGATCATGTCTTTGCTGGGCAACATCATCTGTTTGAGGGTGAATTGTGGCTGGGAGTTTGATCTTTCTCCTCAAGGCTGCCATGTCTGCATCCCTCAATTTTAATATCTCTTGTATGCCCTTGATATCTTTGGGATCATGCCCAATCTCTATGATGATGTCTTCTAAGGACCTAATTCTGTTGTCCTTTGCTTGAGAGGATGCCTTCTCCAACTCAAGCTGAGCAGCTGTGTTGTTAAGGCTATTTTGTATCCTGTAGTTATCCAATGTCTGGTCTGCCAGGGAAGCATAGACCATCTCACCTGTTTGCTTATGCAGTTCTATTTTATCCATTGGGTGGATATCCTTGGCAAGGATCTCCAGGTTAGTCCTCAAGTAGTCAGAGGTAGATTGGGGCTGCACTGCTGTTGGCATAAAATGACTCATGATCATTTTTCCTTCCTGCACATCATATGCAGACATGAGTCTTTGTTGATTGGTGGGAGCCATGTTTAACATATGGTTATACAGATGTATCTTGATGGGCTCATTTCTCCTCTTAATGTCGATGAATTGTTGTTTAATGCCGAGTCCACCTTCCCTTTGCTGATTTGAGGAACTCACTTCTCCTCCCATTGCTCTATCCTGTTCCTGTTGAAAGGAACTTGCTGATGCTTCCCTGCTGGGTGGGACCATACCAAAATACTATCACATTGGCATTTCTTCCTCTGAGAAGGGATTGATTCTCTGTCTTTTCTCTCCATGAGTTGCTGATGTTGTAAGGGGAGTCTCTTTGTCCCTTTTCCTCCTTGTATCCTCCTTTTGTGGAGTTTGGAGGATTGATGCCTCAGCTGAAGTTTCTTGCCTTGGAGGCACAGTTTTTTCAGTGGATTTAGGGGCTTCCACTATTTGCTCTTGCTGGACAGGCTGCTCCTGTCTTTGTTCTTCTTGCTGTTGGTGTTGTGTTTGTTGCTGCACTTCCTGCTGCATCATTTCTTCTTGTTGTTGCACTAGTGTTTCCATTTGCTCTTCAGTCATAGGAGGTGGTTGTTCCATCTGCTTTTCTTTGCCTTTGTTGGATGTCTGTGGAGTATTCATGGCAGCTTGCTGATGTGTTGTTGAGGATGAGGCAGCTACTCCAAGTTGTCTTTGATATGAGAGGGGGACCTGTCCACAAGTTTCCAAGTCAGCTTCTTTTTGAATATTTCTAGCCTCTCTTTCTAGCAGCTCTTCACTAGTAATTTCCTCTTCTAGGGTGCCCTTTTTCGAGCTCAATGCATTGGCATACTGCTCAATCTCAGGCAGCCTCATATGTGAATAGGTACCCAATTTGTATTTTATCCTCCTGAGGTAAACAAAATGATTGTGGTCATAGGGTATCCACTCAAAACTAGTTTGCAGTTTGAGGGCCTCTAGGATACTATTTGCCTCTTTCCATCCCTCCTCTCTTTTGTTATATAGGAAAGGGCCCAACTGGCTCCTTACCTTCAACTGCGCCTTCTTGTTCTTACTTTGGAAGTGGAGGTAGTCGGCATTCCCAAATTGCCTGAAGTATTCTAGGGCAAAAAGTCTCATAGGGACATACCTTGGCAGCCTATAAGGCTTCAACTCACAGCCATATACTCTGATCACTATGTGGTGTTGGTAAAAGTACCAATTACCAATGCTGTAGGTTTTGTTTAGATGGAGAATTCTCCTCATGTCATCAGTTAACCTTGGAGGAGAAACACCATACAATAATGTCATAGCTGGATGAATGAACAAGTCTATGAACTCACAGTATGTGTATGGTGATACAGAGGTGAAATGAAAAACAGAGGTCCAAAACACAACTGACCTTGGATTCCCCTGGGCATTAACTTGCTTCAGGGGAATGAGGAAGCTGCCTGGTTGATAAAACAAGAATAGATGGTAAATGTACGAAGTGTATCTGAACAGTCTTTCCCTTTGCAGATTCATTAGCTGGTCATGGATCCTATCTGCAATATATGTGGCATAGTCATAATGTACAGCTGGAGGCTTTCCAGGAGAGAATATACAGCATTGCCATTATACTATCATCCACATCCTCCACTCCCCTGAACCCTAGGACATAGCTGATCAAATCCACTAGCATTCTGCCCAATTCATTTAAGTATGCATATCCAATAGGAGGAGTTCTGATGGCTTCAGAGCTTGGTTGTATAAGCAACTGATTGATTTTGATGATCTGGT
Source organism: Pinus tabuliformis (assembly GCA_031772625.1). Classification (NCBI taxonomy): domain Eukaryota; kingdom Viridiplantae; phylum Streptophyta; class Pinopsida; order Pinales; family Pinaceae; genus Pinus; species Pinus tabuliformis. The sequence continues at coordinate 1,090,286,199 of CM062807.1, forward strand.
CATTTGACAACTTAGTCCCCTTCTTTATCAAGTTCTGCATGTAGAGGGGGGTCAATGGTTTTGTAGTGTGGAAATGCAGCATCTCATTTATGCTCTCTGGGGTGATATGGAATAGAATTGAGCCTGTGGGGCTGAGAACAGCTCTTTGGCATGGATCATAGCACTCCTGGCATCTGTGGATCAATTCTAGCATAGGATTTACCTGGGGGAGGTTGTAGATGGGCAAGTTTGAGTCCCAAATCCCTAGGATATCAGCTCCACTAAGGTGTTGGGCTTTCAACTCATTTAGCAACTGAATATTATATTTAGAGCCTAATGGAAAATAGTCTAACATCTGATAATCCATATCTCCCAGAGCTTTCCATTCTAACTCCCTGTGAGGGGTATTGAGAGGCTTGATGTTCAGTGCAATTGGAGTTTCCATGGTCTATTAAGCTTTTGACTTGCAGGTGAACTGGTTGAAGTAAGCAGAACAACACAGAGGTAATTCCTTACAATGAAAGTGTGAATTTTAGGGACCAGAGGGTGAATTGAGCACACAACAATTGAAATACTGTTTAACAGATTGATAAAGACAAATAGCAGGGCTGACCAGAACTTTTCTATGGTGAATTTAGCCAACAGAGCTTTCTAGCTCACGATTGCGCGAGCTACCTATGAATTCAGGTTGTTTCAGTCAAATGCAGGTTTCGTAAACTGTTTGTTGCCTTGCCAGAGGGAAATAGGTGCAGGTTACTGGATACTAGACAGTGAATTCAGTGTTTTAACACTCGCTTAACAATTTGCTTGTAGAAATTTGGATAAAAACCAGGTGCAGAGAATAATTTCGAGAAATACCTTGCGGATTGCTACTGACAGTTGCAAATACAGGTACGACGGAGGCGCCCGCGGTTTGGAGTCGAACAGTGCAGGTTGGCGTTGGTCTGGTCGTTAAATACATGCAGGAACAACAACAGTCTCTTTCGGCAAAAGTAGAAAAAACACGAAATTTTGGCCTAAAATAGATTTTTGGCAATATTGGCGCGTTTTTGGGATGACGTCAGCATGACGTCATTGGGTGGGGTCGGAGTCGGATGACGTCAACATGACGTCACCGGGTGATGTGGCAGGTCCTGGTTGGACCATGGATATGCTGAAGTGGCGGACATGTCAGCGAAGGGACGGACGAATGAGGTGATGCGACGGCGGGGTGGCAGCGACGTGGCTCTGAAGTGGGCATGACATGGGACCAGCAAAACCAGGCGGTAAGTGAAACAGTGGTAACAATTTTCTCGGACCGCTTACAATACGGCCCCGGTTTTGTTAGAGGTCGCTCCGAGAGACTGAGAAGGTGATGCGTGGCCGAGGACTGACATAACCCTTCGTCAGTTTCTCGGGCGCTAACTGTCGGGCGTGGGGACCAACCCGATATGCATAAGGGCCGTCCGATCAGAGGCGCTTGATCGGACGACTGACGGGTTGATGAAGTGATCGAGCGATACGGAAGGGGGCGGGATTTAAAAAATGTATTTTTTGGGATGCGCGCTTAGCAGAAGATCATTGGGGTATGAAGAATTTCGATGGCTTTTTAATATATTTTCAATAAAACCAATATAGCGCCTGAACCATCGGAGTCATAAAAATGGGTTTTCTATGAATAGTTTTGTCAAAATGCGCCCGGTGCTTAGACTTTGGATAAAGGAGAAAAGTGGGTTTTTAGAGTATTTTTGCCAATGAAGCGAGTTAAAGGGACAAAAGGGGTTTTTTGCAAGGTTTTTGGGGATTTTTTGGATTTTTCTGAGCAGAGGGAAGGTGAGAGCTTAGGGGAGAGGTTGTTGCTCATAACCAGAGGTTAGAGCAGCCCCAGGACAGGGTTGACCACAGTCCCAGGTGGACTAAAGTCTCCCTTTAGACAGACATATTTAGCTATAATGCTAAGAGGAGGATATTTATAGAATGCTTTGGGGGTTTATACACCATGGTGTTAATAATACTAGGGAAAGGGTAACATAGGAGAATTACATAATAGAGTTAGAGTTAATATGGGGGAATATGTGAATGAGGGGGAAAATCACTAAGTCTAATTGAAACTTAGTTTAGGGAGTAGATCAAAATGAAAAGAATTTTTAGACAAGAAATGTGGCTTTTCAATGCATAAACCACCATCAAACCTCAAGTTTTCTAAGCAATTCAATTGATGAGGGGATGTTAGTAATGAGTGGGAAATGGGATAATTGGGAAGTTAGACATGCTTCTTTGTTTTTCTTTTCTCATCTTGACCATCAAGGTTAAATCTGAAATGAATACCACTTCTGCAACCCCATCTACTTACCCAGCTATTTTGCCTAGCATTTTTTGTTTCTTCTTGAAGGGTTCATTTAGGCTTGCAGACCCTTACTTGCCTTTTCTTTTCTTTGGCTTTTTCTTTTGTTTTTCTATCTACTTCTACCCTTGTTTCTTCCAAGGTCCCAGATTAAGCTGTTGGGAGCCTTTTCTTCTCTACGTGAACTACTTGTCTGCCAAGATTAAATAGTTTGGACAGACTCCTTTCTCTATTCTACAACTGAAAATTTAAAACATGACATGATCCAGTTTAGACTGTTGGACCATCCATCAAAATTTGAGTCCATACCAAGCTATAAGCACAGATTGTATTCTCTTGGAAATATGTGATCTTTGAATCATCAAAGCAGAGCATATTTGGACCTTTTCAGTGCCAATCATGAAATATGAAACCTATTGGTATAGGTAGCTAACAACGTCGACATCTGCAATATCAAGAGTAAAATCAAGATAAGCAGGAATAATGATAAAAGAACTCTCTAAACTAGGCACACATTTCTAATCTAAAACACACCAACTAGAAAGAAACTAATCTAAAAAAAATCTCCACACCAAGGTTTAAGCATAATATCTCTTTAGATAAAGCCCATTTCTAGGTTTACCCAAAGAGACACCGTCAAAATCTACCAATTCATAGGCCCCTTTTGCTAGCTTTCGCTTAACAATATAAGGACCATGCCACATAGGTACAAATTTTCCAGCCCCTAGCTTATCGTTTGCTTGATTGTATAGTAAGACTAGGTCTCCTAAAAAATTACGAGGTGTAACATTTCGATCGTACTGAGCTTTTATTCGTTTCGCATGAGTTTCGATTGCTAATGTAGCATCATGTCGATTCTCATCTAGCTGAGCTAAGTACAACAAACATTTCTCCTCTTCGGAAGTGGTTGGGAGTAATTCTATGGCTATTTGCAATGATGGAATTTTGCATTCAATGGGTAACACTACTTCCAAACCGTAGACCAGTTGAAGAGTGAAACCAATTGATGTTTTTACTGAGGTTCGATATTCCCAAAGTGCTGAAAATAACATGTTGTGCCAATTCGAGCTATGAATAACAATGATTCATTGGATCATAGTGACTAGAACTTTATTGATTGCTTCAACCAGACCATTAGCCTGTACTATCGTGACACAGGCCAAGTTGATCTATCAGTTCAGTCATCATGATGTTTCGAAAATGACTCCCATGATCAGTAATAATAGCTTGAGGAACACTGAATCTAGCAATTATATGATTGAAAATGAAAATTGCAGCAGTTTTTCCCTCTGTCGAAAATGTAGGCATCGCCGTGACCCACTTAATAAAATAATCTACCGCAAGGATGATATATGCATGCCCCCTGGCCGAGTGAGGGTTACATGTAATAAATTTGATACCCCACTTTGTGAAAGGACCGTCAGCAATTATAGGGTGGAGAGGAGCGGGTGGAGCACGCATCTTACGATCAAAAATTTGACAATTGTGGCATTTCCGGACTGCATAGATACAATCTTTGAATAAGGATGGCCAGAAATAACTAGCACGGAATATCTTTTGGGCTATTGCATACCCAGACATATGACCGCCACATGCTCCAGAGTGATAGTCATTCGGAACCTTTTCAGCTTCTTCATGAGTTAGACAACGTCAGAAAACAGAATCCGCCCCACGAAGATAGAGTGTATCACCAATAATATTGTATTGTTGGGATTGGAAATGTATTTTCCGTCTCTGAGATCGTGAGATTTCAGGCCGAAAAGATTGGGTTTGGAGATAAACAATGATATCTCCATACCATGGATCAAGAGTACTGATAATAAACAAAGATTCATCTGCAATGGGCTCTTTTGCCATAGTTTCAGTATCAGTATGCTGGAAATCACACATCAATTTCGCAAAAACCAAAGATTTTTTCACCCTAGATTTTTCAAATTCCAAGTCAAATTCCTGCAGGATAACTATCCATTTGGAATACTTGCCCCCTAGAAATTGTTTGGTCAAAATATATGTCATAGGGTTATAGTAAAAAATTACCGTGGTTTTGCGTAATAAGATGTAGTGACAGAATCTTTGGACAGATTGAACAACTACCAAGGCCAATTTCTCCACATGTGAATATTTAAGCTCAGTCGGATTCAGAGTTTGACTGAGATAGTAAATCACATGTTCACTGTTGAATTCGTCTTCCTTAACTAAAGCCATCCCAATGGTGGAATGAGAAGCGGCGAGGTACAAAAAGTAATCCTGGTTGTAGTTGGGAGGATGCAATAACGGTGCATGGGTCAACACGTGTTTATGTGCATCAAAAGATTTGTCAGCTATCTCATCCCAAAAGAATGGAGTATTCTGTTTCAACAACCTGGTAAAACCTTTCGTTATCTCGGCGTAGTTAGGAATGAAATGACATAAAAAAAATTCTTTCCCTCACAAACTTTGGAGTTGGCAAAGAGTCAAAGGAGGAGGTAATTTAACAATAGCTTCAACCGTCAAGGGATTGACACGAATGCCAGCTTTTGAAACGACAAATCCTAGTAAACGACCAATTTCTATATAGAAAACAAATTTGTGTGGATTCAGCCTAATTCGATAATGCCTACATCTCATAAGGATTGCCCGTAAATGAGTGAGATGACCGGCTCTACTTAATGAATGGGCAGGTAAATCATTGAGATAAGGCTACACAATGTGCTTGATGTCATGAAATGTGTAATACATAGCCCTTTGAAAAGTTGCTCCAGCATTCTTTAATCCAATAGGTAATTTGCAATAAGCAAATATCCCCCATGGACAAATGAAAGCATTTTTGGTTGATTAGTAGGGAGTATGTTGATTTGATTATAACCGGAAAAAACCATCCATAAAGGAGAACATTTCACTGTCGGCACAATCATCAATAATTTGATCGATATAGGGGGCTCGATAATTGTCTTTAGGGCAAGCTCGATTAATATCCTTATAATTGATACATATTCTTATCATTCCTTGCTTTTTGTTAACAGGAACAATATTCGATACCCAATCCGTTAAGGGAATTGGATAAATGAAACCTGCTCAAAGTAATTTCTCAACTTCAGCTTTAATAGTTGCAGCTTTTTGCGGATGTATCTGACACAAACGTTGCCGGACGGGTTTAGCATCCGGGTAGGTTTTAATTTCATGGACAACAATTGATGGATCGATTCCTGGCATTTCTTCATATGACCAGGAAAACATGTCGCGGAATTCTTGAAATAGGGATTTATAAGTTTATATTTCATCGTCCGTACAGGAAGAACCTATATGAATGTTTTCAATAATTCTGGGTTTAACTGAAATGTCAATAGGAACCGTTCGAGAGATATTTTCCAAATTTAACTCAGAATCAGGATGTTGCAATGGATTTTGTGGTTCTTTGACATAGTCAGCAGTAAAAATAGATGAAAAATCATTTTCAAAATTATCAAGCTCAGGTAAAAATGAAGATCGATGATGAAGACCTTCCCATGGTAAATCATCAATAGACAAAAGTTCATAAATTTTCTCGTCAGTATGAATAGGCTCAAAAAAAGTTGTTGAAGCTGAGGTTGATATTGAAAGTGATTCTCAATGGACCACATTCATTGGATCAATTTTGGTTGAACAACAATCAGAAAGCGACTGTACAGACTGATATGCAATTTCAAAGGGACTCAAAAGCATCACGTTACCAAATGAATCCAGCTCAGAATCGGAAGGTACGATCCAAGGATCATCAAAAGCAATAATGTTTGATGAAATAATATGAATAGTTGCAATAGAAGGCGATACGGTGGGAGGAGGAAAGGAAAAAGTTCCTAGTAAACTAGAAACTTTAATCAAACCTACCCCAATATCCTTGTAAGGGATAGTTGTTTTACCGATATGTTGAATATTATCAGAAGAGGCTGGGTCGGATGAAAAATAAGTCAGCTAGTCTATCATAATGATCTTTCCATTATGAGGAAACTTGATAAGCTGAAAGACCAATGAAACAATAGCAGTCATAGCGTAAGACCAACTGCGACCCAAGAGAAGGTTGTAATCTAGAGGGTCATCAACCATTTCCACATCTAGATTTACAGTTTTTCCTTCAACCCCTATAGGTAAATCCTACAAAATGCCAAAAGGATGGAACCCTCGGCCATCAAAAGCCTTTAGAATTGTCAGGGACTGATTGAGTGTCAGAGAACCAAGCGATCTCCAACACTGGATTGACATAATACATGTAGAAGCTCCCTCATCAATCACAGTCTGAAAGCAAGGTCTATTTTTTACTAACACTGGAATCTGGAAAGCCATTTGATGAGGTAGGCGAGGTGTACTATTCTCTAAATTGAATATTATTAGATTCAAAATTTGAATATCAACAGCTCCTATAGCTGACAATAGTAATTTACGTTGTGCTGGGCATGATTGCAGCACTTCCAAAGCCGACATTTCTGAAGGGGAAATAGCTAAGTCTTCAACAAAGTTATAATTTTGAGCAACTCTAGCATGTGGATTGAAAGCTGACTTCCAAAGTATACCTTTAGCACGTGGTTTGATCACTAAGTCAGGGTTAGGTTTCTCGATCTGTAGCGGATCAGAACCAAAAGGAGTTGAAGTTGATGGGTTTGAATTAGAAGATTCTGCTTCCTTACCACCTACAGGATTTTTACTACCATAATCTTGCGATCGCGTCGCAATCCTAACATGAGACATCATCATTATGGGTTCTTCTGAGGCATTAGAGGAAGAACATATCATCTTACTATCTTGGCTAGGAAAAGGATTCTTCAAGACAGCAGGCGTTTGAGAACCTTTGACGATTTTCGCAACCTCAGCTGGATGTGGGCAGTCTCTTGTAAAATGCTCCTCGTCACAAATGAGACAAGGATAGCGAGGTTTATGTTTCTCGTCAATAGATTCACTTTTATATGATTTCTCTTTTGAGTTTTTTTTATTTTTCTTATTCCACTCCTTTTTACCACTGGATTTTGATTTGGCTGTAGATGATTCTACAACATGGATATCGGCAGGAATTTCAGCGAAAGAGTCTCCTGTTGAGGAATCTGGTAAAGTTATAATAGGATAAGAATTCTTTGAAGATTTCTTCTTGATTTTGGTACTAACTGAACCAATCATACCATCAGTGGCATGAGACCCTAAAGGAGCTGCACTTATTTGATTGTGTTTTAGAAGTTCGGGGATTTTTTCATGTAAAGTACCTGACTGCGTATAAACGAGGTCAAGGTACTGAACCCGAGCAATTACTTGCTCTTCAATAACAACTCCTGCCTTATCTGCATCTTCAGTGATTTTAGGTAACAATGATTTAACAAACCATTCTGCTAAAATTTGATCCGGAATAAGAACATTCACTAAACGTCGTCTACGTCGCCATTCATGAATATGATCGGAAATATATGTGGACGTGGATTTTTTTAATGAAGTTAATAATTTCGTGTTGTTGTCATATCTAACAGGCAACTGAAAATGAGTTAAGAAAGAACTAGCTAACTGACTAAAATTATAAAAAGAGGCTTGTGGTAACTCAATGTACCATTTGGTAGCAAGACCAATCAGAGTTTGTTGAAAAAGACGTAAGCGAATTGAAACGTCAATAATGGAATTAGATGCATACCAGAGGTGATAAGTCATCACATGATTTGACGGATCCTCTCCTGACTTATCCTCAAACTTCAAGATATCACTGGGCAACTTATTAGGCCTTGGCGGCCAATATGGAAGATAGTAAATTGGATCATTTGTAAGGCGCGACATATCAGGTAAGTCCAAAGTTGCAATAAAAGGTAACTGACTGTTAGGGTCTTGAAAACCTTGGGTAACAAGACCAACCCCAGGAGGAGGATATCCAGGATAACCTGGAATTGGATTTGCATTAGGAATATTATAACCTCCTGGGAAACCAGGATTAACTAGACCAAACTAGGGTTGTTGAGGTTGCTGATAAGTATATCTAGGGTATGGTTGATACTGATAAGCCGGATTTTGTACAGTAGGACCGAATCGATACTGTCCCGTACAGTTGATAAGTGAATTGTGGTTCACTTGTGACAATCGTACTTGGACCAGGTTATCCTAACAAGCATCTGAACCGATGTCTAAACTGTAGGTCGTTAATGAGGTAAAGAGGCTTGAGGAGTTTGTACTGACACAGGAACAGTAGAAGCCGGAGCTACCGATACTCCAGAAGTAGGTGGGGTAGATTGAATAGAAGCTGTAGTAGTTGCAGCAGCAGTTTGAGGCGGAGTTAGACGTGAACTAGGCCCAGGCTGATGAACTACGCCAGGTGTAGAGATTTGAACAGTAGGCTAGACAGGTTGTTGGGTTTGACCAAAAACCAAAGGTTGTCCAGATTGACTTAATAACTGCACATTAGGTTGCAAAGTATTTTGAGTTTGAGATGGATCCCACACCTTGTTCATTCCGGGGTATGGACCCATAAAAGGTTGAGCATATGAAGGGCCATAACTGGGTTGAGTATAGGGCTGATAACTAAATGGTATATTTCTAGCTCATTGTACAAATGATTGACCAGAAGGTGGTTGGAAAACATGAGTTGGGTACTGACCTTGAGGTTGATAACCTTGAGGCACGTACTCAAATTGGGGTTGACCTTGAGGTATATATTGATACTGGGGTTGACCATGAGGTATGTACTGAGTCTGGGGTTGACCTTGAGGTATGTACTATCCTTGAGGTTGCCCCCAGGCAGTAAATAACTATCTTGAGGTTGCCCCCCAGGCGGTAACTGACTACCTTGAGGTTGCCCCCCAGGTGGTAACTAGCTACCTTGAGGTTTCCCTCCATGCAGTAACTGACTACCCTGAGGTTTCGTATTTGGAATAGTACCAGACATCATAAGAATTTCTTCTACGCTCAACTCTTGAGCTCTGTTATTACTAGTTGATATCCCATGTTCAATTGGTTGAGGAGATGCTCCTGAAAAAGTACAAATGAGAGACTGATATCCAGAAGGAACAGAAGGACCGCCATATAAAAATGTTTCCGGTGTCTAGGAAAACATGGATGACCGTTTTGACATATTCAAGGGAGGATAATAACATCTGGGCGTAGGATGAAAAGGAATTCAAGGTGGTGAAAAACTAAGACCCAAGTTTTCTAAAAATTTTGTCAATGATACGTACCAAGCGTCACTCCTAAAAGGACTGTATAAAATTGATTCACGCTCCCTAAGTTCTAATGTTGATTGATTTTCAGGGAGAGTTATATCTTCGTTCGAACTAATAAGTTCTTCAATAGAAATGAGTCCAGAAGGAAGATTTTTGGTAATGATACTTCCTACCCTGGGTGAACCAGGACCACTAGAAGTTGGAGAAGCAAATCCTGAAGATGGAGTAGCAGTAGGTTCAGTTTTAGGCTCAAAAATTTCAGGTTCTTTAGCTAATTCACTGGTAGAAGAAATACTACTAGTAACTTCGGAAAATGAAATTGGTTCAGAAATATACTTTGTTGCTTGAACTTGATAATCAGGATGAACAGTTAAAGATGGCTCTCCAGCTTCTGGTGACCCAACTCTACTGTCACTAGGTGATACAAGAGCTCGTAGCCCTTCAAGTTGGCTTGGTGTATACTCGGGAGGTTGCCCCCAAAGTCTACGGGATTGCCTCGGTAATCCAGCCACGATTAAATATTTAATTACTCACACGCAAACAAAGAAAATCTGAATAAAACCACCTAAATTCTCTAAAGAATGAAACAATTGAATCACACACTCAAAAAATCTAAGAGTTCAAACTACACATAAATAGTAACTTTTGGTACCAAAAACACTAGTTGGTGATGAAATCCAACGTCGTAGAATTCAATACAGAAAGGGCGGTTGGAACAGTTACACTGACAACCTGCTTAATGAAACAGACTGACACAAGTTTCTTCACAAAACCGTCTCGAGTAAAGAGAACCCCTAGAGAGTCCAAGTGAGTCTAGTCGATGTCTGCTCCAGGTACAGTGAGACTCGTCCTTCACCGTCACCTTAGGAAATAATCTTAAGTTTATGGACACTAAGGTTATCAACAACAACAAATACAACTAGGGGAATAGTCTACGATCTGATCTACGCCCAAGGGCAGAGTAACAAAGCTCAATCCCCTTGAAGGCTTCTCAACAAGATTAATCTAAGGTTTAACAACAAGTGACCCCAGGCTTCTCAACAATGGTTAATCCGAGGTTTACCATTTATAATACGTGCAAATATTCTATCATTCCCAAAGAGACAGACTTGATTGTCTCAAAGGTTCGGACATGATCTCGTGATTGACTCCTTTAAGAGGAGCTTCCCAGATTATATCAATTACAATTGGATTTATTTCCTACTGCAAGATATAGCTACTTGTTTGTTTTAACTATCATGGAGAGTTAATTACTCCCTACTCCAAGATGCAAGCCTAAGCTATATTGGTGATAAGAGCCCTAGAAATACAAATATTACTTTTATGAGTTGTTTCTTAAGACAATAGGTATGGAAATGAAACTTTTATGGTGTGAAGACTCGACTCCAAAAACACTAAAAATGCACCTAAAATGATAAACAATTTGTTTTTCCTTCAATGAATTTCTAGCTAAAATAAAGAGTTTGAGAATGAAATTCTTTGAAAAACAAATATTTCTTTCAACATGTAAATGAAAAGAAAATATTTTTGTCTTTTTCAATAAGAACTCAAAACGAGACTACTAGTTATGCTCACAAAAAATCCCTTTCTTTTTCAACACTCAAAAACTACAAAAAACGGTTCTTTCAAAAGAGATTCTACAATTTCTAGAAAACACTCAAAACTATAAAAAAATAATCGTGAGATCTAAAAACTTTTAAAAAACCTAATTGAAATAAAAGCTTCAAATTCTTTTCGAGGACATTTTACCTAGTTATGCAGTAAACTAAGGATTCATTCATTCAGAATAACAAATCAATCAAAAAACACCCAGCTATGTTTTCTTTTATAAAAATGAAATTCAAAACTTATAACCAAGTTCGTTCAAAGATTTGCAAAGAGAAAACGAAATATATTTCTCACCAAGGGTAGATTTCACAAACCAGTCAGACTCATCAAGAAGACAAAAGAGACCAGGGTAATCTAAGGTTTCTTAGGCTTCTAATCTTGGAGTCACTACAGACCAAGTGAAAACCAATCCAGGCATGCAAAACTTCTAGAAAATCACCTAAAACAAAACTGCCAATGGAACTTACTCACAAGACATCTTTGATAGAACACATGCAGATCTGGGTAGACACTAAATGCTGTAAATAAAACCTAAACTTAACTGGAAGAAAACATTTTAGGTTTTTCAAAAATTTTAACAGGGTCCGTAGGCTTTCAGTAGAACCAAATGTGGTACCGCTCTGTGTACAAAAGGAAAAGTGCAGAGAGTTTCGCATTGTCTGTAAAAAGAAAGTGTGGTTCCCTATAAACTTCGGAAAAAACAAAAAGAATCCAGATCCTAAAAACTACCCAATCCCACACATATCAAGCAAAAACCAAAAATAAGAACAAGTTTCTCAAGTCAAAGGCAAAGGAAAGCCAAAAACCAAATCCAAATCCCCAGCGGAGTCACCAATTTGTTGGCCAGATAAATATATCTTGCAGACAAGGCCGATCTCCCTAGTATCAAAAGATATCTAGCAACAAGCAGGACAAGCAAATCTACCTTTCTCTAAAGATATTACAATTCATTAATAAAAACTATAGAAGTGTTTAGACCCTACCTTAAGTCCAATGCTAGTTTGTAGCAGCCATCCTTCAAACATCTAAAAGAGTTTCCTTTTGAGAACCTCCAATCACAAATAAGCACACATCAAATAACACCTGCATAACTAATATAATAAATCATGTTCATTATGATGATCAAGGAACTCGTAAAATAAACCATAAAACACATCTTATTGAGAAAAATAAACTTGTTTGTATTAACCTTTAAATAGAAGAACTTTACAACCTTTGGTGCCTTGATGTTGTACAAGCTCTTCCCAGGGTCCAAAATAGGAATCTCCTCTACTTTGACAAGCCTCACACTCTTCCAAACGAGATCAAAGAGGTATGTAATATTTCCTCACAAAAGCTCAATTATGAAGACTAAGTTCCAACAACATTTCACTTCAAAAATATTCAGCTTTCAAACTCCCAAGTAACCAGCCCAATGCTTCATTTTATAGTGCAAAGGAAGGAGGTTATAGGTCCACCTATGAAGGGATAGAGTCCTCCTTCAAAGGGATAAGCTACTCACATCAAGGGGTTAGCTCCTTAAGGTATGGGATGCATGAACCTTAAAGGAGCAAACTTGCCACCTCAAGATTCCTTCCAGAAGCTTCTAGAAATGACTCAAAGTGAGTTTTTAAGAGTATACTTGCGCCTTTTTTACTTTTACAGGGGTCTACACCCATTACACAGAGACAGAGCGATCAGGTGCGCAGGGGACATGGCCTTTAGATGCGAGACCGCAGGTAATGCTAAGAGAAAGTGTAGAACCAGAGTTTTATAGACTTTTGAGGGCTTTCTCTTATTTTCAAGGCTTGATATGAAGAACTGAGACCTAAGACTTGCAAAGGAGGAAAGTATGAGTGGTGATGGACTCACACAGATTGCAAAATGTCAAGGTGACAATTTTTTTGCAACAAACTTCTATGCAATTTTCAGTGGAAGTGCCCCTAGCGTGCATCCTAGCTTGAAATCTACCTTGTGCAGTTTCAAGAGCCTTGTGGTCAAAACTCTAGTCAACCATAGTCAATCATAGTGGAACATAATGAAACCATGGCCAACCATAATGAAATGATGCTTAACAACATTGAAACTATGATCAACCATTCTTAACTATAGTCAAACATGACCAATCATGCTCAACCATTATCAGTCATTGTTAAACCATGGTCAAATTTTAGTTAAATAATGGTCAACCATAATCAAACAATAATTAAACCATGGTCAAGCACAGTCAAACCATGGTCTACCATATTTAAGGAAAATGAACCATGGACAGTCATATAGACAACCATTGTCAAAGTAAAGTCAATCATAGTCAGGTCATGGTCAACCATAGTCAAATATAGTTGAACATAGTCAACCATGCTTGAACATACTTAAACCATGCTCAACCATAGTCAAATCATGGTCAATCGTAGTGGAACCATGGTTAATCATGCTCAACCATAATCAAATCATGGTCAACCATCATCAACATGTTTAAGATGGATAACCATAATCAATCATTGTCAACCATAGTCTACCATTGTGAACATGGCCGCCTATAGTCAACCATGGTTATCCATGTTCTACAATTTTTAACCATGCTTAACATGTTCAACCATGGTCGACCACATTCAATCATAAGAAACATTTTTCAACCATGGAAAACAATAGTCAATAATACTCTATTATAAACTTTTGTTTAATGTGGACATCATGGCCTACATAGTCAACATTCCCAACATTGTTAAACATTGTAACCCATATTCAATATGGGCATGAAAGGAAATTATGGATGAACACATTCATTTATACATAAATGTTGGCAAACTTGTCTCCACCTTCAATAAACCATAAGTTGGCGATAGTAAAGCATGGTTTAACCAACACAACATGGTCAAACATGGTGTGTTATCACAAAATCAAGCACTGAAGGGCTGCTGATCAAGTAGACTCTGTGTAACTGTTTCAGACCAGACTCTTGGCTAAGGATTAGCCTCCCTAACCTGAGAGGGCTCTCTCAAAACAAACTACTGATTGTGATTAACACTAAGAGGGCTAACTCTTGAAATGAAAACTTAATAACATGCTGGTTGGACAGACAACATAAGATTTCTTCCATTGGGCTCATGGAGTCAAACACCATTCCAGTAAACTATCAACTACTCATTCATGGAAGTCAAGGCATATAATGTCTAAACACTCAAAACATTTCTCAAAGGAACCTCAACTCATAAATATGCACAGGAAATCTGAGCAACTAGGTGAATTCAGAGTGATTGCACATCTATGGAGCTGTAAAATATGAAAGATAAGACAAAACCACATACATCTTGAGCATTTGAACACAATATGAATCTTGAGAAGAAAAAGTAATCTATTATATTACTGCAACAAGTCTTTTACATAAGCAAATATAAAACTCTGTTTTCAATAACATCCAACCCTCATTACATCATAGTTTTTACTATATATAGGAAAACAAAATTAACTACTTTGAGTCTCCTCCTCTAGCATGAGGGGAGCTCGATCACTTATCATTAACTATCCTTATCTATTTTAAACAAACTCATTAAATACACAAAGTGTTGAGCTGTAATTACAAAGAGTCCTAATCAAACTAAAACTCTAATTTCATCTCCTCGTAGCATGATTCTTTTCTTGATCTTTGACAGCTGTCTTCTGTTGGTTAGGCTGAGATGACTGAGCTACAGGTGCAAGGAACGCTGACTTTGGATACCTGAAGGCGCTGATGGATCATTTATCATTAGGATCAAAACCCCTATTTTTATGGTCCCTGTCTCCTACCATCCTCCGAAAATCAAGCAACATGTCCCAGCTCCTTTAATATCCCAAAACTTACGAGCCTCACCATACTTCAAATGCGTTGGAAGCTTCATGGATAGCCAGGTGTATGAACCAAAAAGATACTCCTCGTATGCCATTCTGCTAAACCCTAACTTGTCATAAAGTAGCTTTACAAAAGTTTAACTTGAGACAAAAATTTTACCTTTACCAAAAGGTCCACCTGTCATTCTCTGAATAGCCAGGATAGCCTTGAGTGATATCTCTTTCATTACTTTGGCGTTTCCTTCAAAAATCTGCTGACCTCACCATTAAACTGCTCATCTTCCTTATAAAACAGCACCTACAGCAGTTTCGTAGCGTGCTACGAAACTGCTGTTTTTGCTAAAACAGAGTATATTTGCCTTGAAACTTTTTTTTCTTAGACTCATGACTTCTTCAGACCCTTTCTACAGGTGTTAGGGACCTAGATGATTTCAAAATGATGGAGCTTAAACAAAATTTATCAAAACTTAGAAAGGCACCTTTCCCTTTAAATCAGTGAGCTAGTTTACCTAGCTTCTTCTTCAAATTGGTAACCTCCTTCTTCAAAGCTTTGTTTTCTGATCTCAGGCTCATGTTCATTGTCATCAAGGGTATCTTCAACAACAGCTTTAGTAGCACTATCATTTGAGAAAACTTTCCTTCACTTCAGCTTCATATTTAACCCATAAATCTGCAATCGAACCAACTACTCCCATATGTTCTGGCTGAAAAATATGTCTTGAGACAGAGCTCGTAATTTCTCACAGAAGACGTATTTCGAAAAACTGAAGGAGGTTTTTGTGAAAAAATCCGTACTTAACAAAAACCTCTTTTTTTTTTTTAAAACACTACTCCAGCTGCCCAGAATCTGTCTTTGAAGAAGATGTGTAAAACAGGAAATTAAAAACTGCACCTACAGCAGTTTCGTAGCGCAACTTTAGTCACTCGTTTCTCCCAGCTCATAATCAATTTGAAGAAACTGAAAGAGGTTTTTCTAGTTCAGTATGTTAGGAATAAAAACCTCTTTCAGTTTTCGAAAATATACTTTCATCTGCTCTAAATACCTCCTGGAAGTTGACTACTTAAAGCAGAGAAATCTGCCTGTAGAAATATGCGGTGAGACTAGAGTCCGCCTTTTACTTTGGCATAATCCAGGTCCACTGACACCATCCTTTACTCAATAGTCAGACAACACATCATCTAGAGATTCCAACAGTTCATTATACTTCTTAGCTAATGAACCGGGTGTTATAAAATTATCATGAGCTTTTGTTCTATCTGCTGCTTTTTTTACTCTGGTTTGCATCCACAGGAGTTGAAACATCACGTAACCGTTTCCTTAATATAGAGGGAGTATTCATAAAGTTCTTGGCAGCACTCTTCAGTATAGATCCTGGGCTCTTGTCATTGAAAGCAGATCCCCATGGGTTGCCAGGAGGAGTAAAACAATCAACTGATGACATTATCATTTGCCGCACACCAAGTGGACTATATGCCTGATGAAGATAGCCACATGAATTAATCAAATCACAATTAGCAGATGGAATATCCCAATTTGACAGACGAGGTGGCTCATAAAACAAGGACTCAGAATTTGGATTTTCTGATTGAACATCAGTATTACCCCCAGCACCCATTTCACAAACCACCTTCCTATTAACATCAGCTGTCATTTACAGTGAAGCTGATTGAGGACTTTTATCCAGGTTAGCAAGCTTTAAACTCTCACTAGAAGGCAAGCAAACCTGTAGCAGCCCATCACAGTGCCGTAACTCAGATGAATTACAAACTCCACCATCAATTTGCAGAAACAGGCTTTTCTATGCATATATCATATTCCCCAAATTTATCAAGAATCCATGCACAATACCTTCATTTTAATTTGTCACAAACTCACCTGTCTCTGCCATGTGTCTTTTGATTTCTTCCTAGCAGCAGCCTGGAAATAGCTGCACAATGTTAACTGTGCCTTGGGAGATAGTATATCTTTACAGCAAGGGCAAGAGCTGAAGCAACCATCATAAAATCAACAAAAACACCAAGAAGAAGAAGCTAAGATCGAGCCTGCCAGCAAAGATGTCTTAGATCAGCGAATCCCCAATTTCATAGCGCAGCCAGTGCAAAATTATGAGTTATGCGCTACGAAATCACCTAAACAATGTTGCGCTGCGAAACTGCTAAAAGGATCTATGCGCTGCGGAAATACTTTGTCTTTAAGCTAGTCTGAGCAATTTTGGTAACAAAATTTTCAGTGATAACAGTGGCTCCACTTGGGATAGTGTGCCCTTGTGGTACACTAAGAACTCGTATGTCCAGTGCCTTATCCATTTATGACAAACAGAAATTTGCTTGACAAGCATCCCTTTCCAGCTCCTTGGGCCTTCACCTCGGGCTTAAACTTGATGATCACTGTAGGAGAAAGAAATCTACATCTACTGAAAAATAAATGCTCAGTCAACCTTGAGCTTATTTGCATTTTCCTACCTACCTACCCTAACAATTCAAACTTTCCTCAGCTCAATCAATATGAAATTTCCAATGCAGCCAATCATTTGTCTCATATGATATTTGATTTCTTTGACTGCATCAGAGTTCAGAGCCAATATGATAGTGTGATCACCGCTGCCACTGAAATTGTCTCTGACTGCATCGGAGTTCAGAGCCAATATGATAGTGTGATGACCGCTGCCACTGAAATTGTCTCTGATCTTTATAGGAAAACTGAAACACTGGAGAGTGAAACTCTTCCATGTAATCAGCTATAGGATCCCAGAATACATGATCAGCTTGATGATGATTCTTGTAACTTTTAGGTTGTGCCAACTGATCTTCAACGACAATGTTCAGTTCCTCAATCGTGAAAGAGAAAGGAACCAGCATTCTCTCCTTGCGTTCTACCATAGAAACCTTCTGAAAATAATGATCATGATTATGAAAACTATATGCCTGAATTTGACCTTCTAAACCTTCAATTTCTTTTTCAAGGTCCTCAGCAAATTCATCCAAAAATCTCATCCTATCCTCTGCCTTGCAGTCAAAGGATTTTAGATATGAGGACAAGGACAAAGAAAAAGACTCATTTGTTTCTTCTTTACTATGATCATTATTCCATTGTTTGAAACCTTCAACTGAGGGAGAGTTTGCCACCTCCTCTTACCTATCTATCCATTCCTCCAAAAACATAAGACAAAAGTCTTGAAATGACTTAATGGATTTGACAGGAAAGCTTTCAACCCACTGTTTGCATTTCCCTTGAAGTGAATCATAGAATAACATAATGCAAACATCCTCATGTTTAACTCTAAGAAGCTGTGCAAATTCACAAAAATCTGATATATGCTTCAAGGTTAAACTCAAATCTTCTCCATTGAATTTTGGACCATTCCTTAGAAAATATGCATCCTTGGGAAAATGATTTGGGAAACCATGAATTCCTGAAAAATCTATGCATGCATACCTTGAAATAAGAATGGTAGCATTTGGGTACTTCATAACTCCATTGGAATCACCATGAACCTATGAATTTCGAACTCTTCAACAATGGAGTCGCCAAGGTAGATTTGCAGCCTCAAAAACCTTCTCTGAGCTCCTGCTACCTTCAGAAGTTCAGCTTCATAATTTCGGGAATGAGTAATCTTCAAACTCCCGGCAGACGCACCAAAATGTTATCACAAAATCAAGCACTGAAGGGCTGCTGATCAGGTAGACTCTGTGTAACTGTTTCAGACCAGACTCTTGGCTAAGGATTAGCCTCCCTAACCTGAGAGGGCTCTCTCAAAACAAACTATTGATTGTGATTAACACTAAGAGGGCTAACTCTTGAAATGAAAACTTAATAACATGCTGGTTGGACAGACAACATAAGATTTCTTCCATTGGGCTCATGGAGTCAAACACCATTCCAGTAAACTATCAACTACTCATTCATGGAAGTCAAGGCATATAATGTCTAAACACTCAAAACATTTCTCAAAGGAACCTCAACTCATAAATATGCACAGGAAATCTGAGCAACTAGGTGAATTCAGAGTGATTGCACATCTATGGAGCTGTAAAATATGAAAGATAAGACAAAACCACATACATCTTGAGCATTTGAACACAATATGAATCTTGAGAAGAAAAAGTAATCTATTATATTACTGCAACAAGTCTTTTACATAAGAAAATATAAAACTCTGTTTTCAATAACATCCAACCCTCATTACATCAGTGTTTTTACTATATATATGAAAACAAAATTAACTACTTTGAGTCTCCTCCTCTAGCATGAGGGGAGCTCGATCACTTATCATTAACTATCCTTATCTATTTTAAACAGACTCATTAAATACACAAAGTGTTGAGCTGTAATTACAAAGAGTCCTAATCAAACTAAAACTCTAATTTCATCTCCTCGTAGCATGATTCTTTTCTTGATCTTTGACAGCTGTCTTTTGTTGGTTAGGCTGAGATGACTGAGGTATAGGTGCAAGGAACGCTGACTTTGGATACCTGAAGGCGCTGATGGATCATTTATCATTAGGATCAAAACCCCTATTTTTATGGTCCCTGTCTCCTACCATCCTCCGAAAATCAAGCAACATGTCCCAGCTCCTTTAATATCCCAAAACTTACGAGCCTCACCATACTTCGAATGTGTTGGAAGCTTCATGGATAGCCAGGTGTATGAACCAAAAAGATACTCCTCTTATGCCATTCTGCTAAACCCTAACTTGTCATAAAGTAGCTTTACAAAAGTTTAACTTGAGACAAAAATTTTACCTTTACCAAAAGGTCCACCTGTCATTCTCTGAATAGCCAGGATAGCCTTGAGTGATATCTCTTTCATTACTTTGGCGTTTCCTTCAAAAATCTGCTGACCTCACCATTAAACTGCTCATCTTCCTTATAAAACAGCACCTACAGCAGTTTCGTAGCGCGCTACGAAACTGCTGTTTTTGCTAAAACAGAGTATATTTGCCTTGAAACGTTTTTTGCTTAGACTCATGACTTCTTCAGACCCTTTCTACATGAGTTAGGGACCTAGATGATTTCAAAATGATGGAGCTTAAACAAAATTTATCAAAACTTAGAAAGGCACCTTTCCCTTTAAATCAGTGAGCTAGTTTACCTAGCTTCTTCTTCAAATTGGTAACCTCCTTCTTCAAAGATTTGTTTTCTGATCTCAGGCTCATGTTCATTGTCATCAAGGGTATCTTCAACAACAGCTTTAGTAGCACTATCATTTGAGAAAACTTTCCTTCACTTCAGCTTCATATTTAACCCATAAATCTGCAATCGAACCAACTACTCCCATATGTTCTGGCTGAAAAATATGTCTTGAGACAGAGCTTATAATTTCTCACAGAAGACGTATTTCGAAAAACTGAAGGAGGTTTTTGTGAAAAAATCCATAATTAAGAAAAACCTCTTTTGGTTTTTTAAAAAACTACTCCAGCTGCCCAGAATCTGTCTTTGAAGAAGATGTGTAAAACAGGAAATTAAAAACGGCACCTACAGCAGTTTCATAGCGCAACTTTAGTCACTCGTTTCTCCCAGCTCATAATCAATTTGAAGAAACTGAAAAAGGTTTTTCTAGTTCCGTATGTTAGGAATAAAAACCTCTTTCAGTTTTAGAAAATATACTTTCATCTGCTCTAAATACCTCCTGGAAGTGGACTACTTAAAGCAGAGAAATCTGCCTGTAGAAATATGTGATGAGACTAGAGTCCGCCTTTTACTTTGGCATAATCCAGGTCCACTGACACCATCCTTTACTCAATAGTCAGACAACACATCATCTAGAGATTCCAACAGTTCATTATACTTCTTAGCTAATGAACCGGGTGTTATAAAACTATCATGAGCTTTTGTTCTATCTGCTGCTTTTTTTACTCTGGTTTGCATCCACAGGAGTTGAAACATCACGTAACCGTTTCCTTAATATAGAGGGAGTATTCATAAAGTTCTTGGCAGCACTCTTCAGTATAGATCCTCGGCTCTTGTCATTGAAAGCAGATCCCCATGGGTTGCCAGGAGGAGTAAAACAATCAACTGATGACATTATCATTTGCCGCACACCAAGTGGACTATATGCCTGATGAAGATAGCCACATGAATTAATCAAATCACAATTAACAGATGGAATATCCCAATTTGACAGACGAGGTGGCTCATAAAACAAGGACTCAGAATTTGGATTTTCTGATTGAACATCAGTATTACCCCCAGCACCCATTTCACAAACCACCTTCCTATTAACATCAGCTGTCATTTACAGTGAAGCTGATTGAGGACTTTTATCCAGGTTAGCAAGCTTTAAACTTTCACTAGAAGGCAAGCAAACCTATAGCAACCCATCACAGTGCCGTAACTCAGATGAATTACAAACTCCACCATCAATTTGCAGAAACAGGCTTTTCTATGCATATATCATATTCCCCAAATTTATCAAGAATCCATGCACAATGCCTTCATTTTCATTTGTCACAAACTCACCTGTCTCTGCCATGTGTCTTTTGATTTCTTCCTAGCAGCAGCCTGGAAATAGCTGCACAATGTTAACTGTGCCTTGGGAGATAGTATATCTTTACAGCAGGGGCAAGAGCTGAAGCAACCATCATAAAATCAACAAAAACACCAAGAAGAAGAAGCTAAGATCGAGCCTGCCAGCGAAGATGTCTCAGATCAGCGAATCCCCAATTTCGTAGCGCAGCCAGTGCAAAATTATGAGTTATGCGCTACGAAATCACCTAAACAATGTTGCGCTGCGAAACTGCTAAAAGGATCTATGCGCTGCGGAAATACTTTGTCTTTAAGCTAGTCTGAGCAATTTTGGTAACAAAATTTTCAGTGATAACATGGTGGACGTGTTTCAACATGGAAAACTTTGCCTTCATTCAATAAACATGATCGACCATATTCAACCATGGTCAAACATACCCAACAACGTTCAACCCATCACCCAAAATTAACCAGAGACAACCATAGTCAACCATAGCCACCCTTATTCAACCTTCTTCATAATGGTTGACTATGGAAAACCATTGTCTACCAATAATGGCTACGTAAAGTTAACCACGGGAAACCATGCTCAACCACATTCATTTATATGAAATGTGGTCCAGAATGCTTAACCATGGTTAAACATTTTTGAACGCGTTAATGAGCAATATATGTCGTTACAATGTGATGCATAAGAAATGACGTCATAGTGTGATGTACTTCAAACATCATTGTCATTAGACAAGAGAATGATGTCACAATTTGATAAGCAGAACCATTAACAACCATGCTTAATCATGTTAGCTATATCAACCATGATCTTCCATTGGTTGATTGAGGTCAAAAATAGTCAACCATGGTCATATGTGGTTGATAAAAGTCAATGATAAAAAATAATGGCAATGAGGTTCAACATGGTTAAGATAGCTAACCATGTTTAACAAAGGTAAAATGTGGCTAAAGCATGATAAACAATGGTCTACATGGTTGAAAATGGTTAATTGTGATAGTCAACATGGCCAAGATGGTCAACCATGGCCGACATGGGCATCATGGTTAGCCATGGTCAGCCACAGTCATCTACAGGTAAATGACAACACATCTAGTCTAAAATGTTTAGACACGATTCATCATATGTTGACCATAGTGAACCATGGTCAACCATGGTCAAGTAAGCTTAACCATGGTCAAATCGTGGGGGATTCACCTTGTTGACGAATACCTTACCATGTTCATTCATAAAGGGGATTTTTAAATGTTGAAAATAGAGTCAATATATTGTAGGTATTGAGGAGGGATGTTGAGCAAGGAGAATTATAGGTATTCATGGGTATACAAAGGGGTATCTAGTTAAACAATGGGATGTCTAATAAAAAGAGGAGTTACTTTTATTAGATATTGGTATTGGTAGGGTGTTCAAAAAAATGATTTTGGGAGGTTTTTATCAATATCTAGTGAGATTAGAGTATTTTTTAATATCTAATGAATGTAGGCAATATAACATAGGCTAACTAGGTGGAGACCCCATGGGCCAAACATGGTCACGAAGTTCAACCATAGTTGACATTGCTCAACCATGGTAAACCATGTTCATTCATGCACAACCATTGTCAACTATAGTCAACCATGGACAACCTAGTACACCATGGTCAAACTAGTAATATCCATGGTTAGCATGGACAACATGGAATAGAATCTTCATGGTCAACCATAATCTGTCCATCTTAAACCATAGTCAACGATGTTCAAACATGGTGAAGCAATCTTAACTATGGTTAAACATGGTCACAAAGTTTAGCCATGGTTAACCTTGTTCAACAATGTAACATAAATGCATTGTTACGTTAATGGTTGACCATAGCGAATTATGGTCAACCTTGTCAACCCTCCTCAACCATTAAAGTAACATTAATGTAAAGAATAATGTAACATTAACATTAACTAATGTACATGGTTGATAAGTAGTATTGTAACAATGCTCAACAATAATGTAACATAAATCAATTGTTATAGTAATGGTCAACCATGGTCAACCTCGTCAACCTTCTTCAACTATAGTGAACCATCATCAACCATCAATAATTGTTCCTAGCCAACTATAGTGAACCATCATCAACCATAAATAATTGTTGCCAACCATGGTTAACCATTTTTTACCATGGTCATCCCTCCTCAACAATTTTTAAACATAGTTAGACAATGTGAACCATAGTCAAAAATTTTCCACACACACGACAATCATCAACTAGCATAACCACATCAATTAAGTGGTTGATATACACTGATTGGAACCATTTTCTACTTTCATACACCAAGCAGTGCCATTATAAGTGCAAAATGATACATATCAACATATATCAACCACTTCATTGATGTAATTGTGCTAGTTATATATATGAGAATAAAATTAAATTTTAACACACACATACACATACATATAAAAGAGAATATTAGGTTTGGAATATGTCCTAAAACTGCTTGTTCTTCGCTAAGGGCTCATCCCCAAACATAAGGAAACAGGTTAACGACCCAAGACCTAGAGGTATCTGGGAGGAGTGAAAGTCCGCCCCCTTAAGGACCATTAGTGGATAATGCCAAGTGACATAGTTTTCTTTGAATAATAGTGATGAGTCAACCTGCATTCGTGGAAAACAACCAATAATAGCTATCTCCACTACTAGTTTGACAATTATATTATGATAGATTTTCCATATATATATATATATATATATATATATAACTTTGAAAAAACATAAATATAATCAAAATAATTATTTCTAAAATTATTTTGAAAAGTACCATAAATTTAATTTTAAAAAAATTTGAAATCCATGTTACGAATATCCTTTAATGTTTAAATTAAAAGGCAAGTAGTTAGATGTTTCCAAAAATTATAACAGAACGATTCCACGGAATTTTTTTAATGGACATGTTATATGTTAAAGTAGATGGTAAGTTTCCCAACATAATGTTGCTTGGGCTACGGTCGAGTTATATGCCCATACGTTGATGTTTATCAGAATATGATGCAAATTGTTGGAAGCCATCCTTAAGGTGTGAGGTGTGAGAAGGTCAAGACATAATTACTTATATATATATATATAGTAAATAAGATATAGCTGCTCCTTGTTGGTAGGATACATGATATGGTGGAGTGGAGTTTCCCTTATTTGGGGAAAGTGGATAGGTATGAGTGAAGGTAGTGAATAGTGACCGACTAAAGTTATTGAATATATGAGTGAAGTTAGTGAATAGTCACCGACCAAAGTTATTGAATATATGAGCGAAGTTAGTGAATAGTCACCCATATTTAAAAACATGAATGAATTTGGTGTATCGCCACTAGATAGCAACTACCATCCACAAACTTTGTCCTCGTGCATAAATTTCCCAAGCTACTTGTTTCACTAATCAGAAATTTCATTGAAAACGAAAGTAAGGTGATATTCCTCATAGAAAGCGAAGAAAGATCTTGTACAACTAAAGATCTTGTACAACTACTCATTCCCTCAATATCTAAGTGCATAAATTTCCCAAGCTACTACCGATTTCAGCCATTTGGAATTTGATAACTAAGTGGAAAGATCTGTTAGAACTTCTCATCCTTACTTTATTCATATTCCATGCTTTCTTTATTAGATTCTAAGCAATAATGCTTTTACATTCACTTTACTTGATTCTAGAGACTACCACTTTCACATTAGATTAATGTGGAAATCATTTGAACGAATCGAAGCCAAGGTCTGTTACAGATAAATATAAGTGTAAATCCCCTCTCCACAGGGACGTTGTAATTGATTTCTATTTCTTTGCCTGACATAGTAGGAGAAATATACAATTTCGAGATTATTTTTTGTAGAATTTTCAGAAGGAAAGAGCAGAATCAAGGGGATGGGATTTACAGAAAGGCCTACTTCAATTCCTCGCACTAGATCACTTGAAATTCATGAAAAAAGAGGTGATCACCATACAGATGATGCCCATCACAGAAACAAGAAGCAACATGAACGTCCTCTTCCTGTTGGAGTCCCCGGAAAACCTCCCGGGGAGGCACGCCCTAGTGATGAGGACAGGCCCCTCATGAGCCCCTATGGAATGTGTAAGGATTAGGTTTACTTCATCTATGAAAAATAATTATGTGATACACTTATTCATGAATTCAGGGTTTTGAATTTTACTTTTTTGACCTAATTTTCCTGTTACTCGTTTCAACATAGGTCCAATGATTAATTTCGGCGGAAGGGCTGAAGATTTGGCCGAACACTGTAAGTTTCACTATAATCTAATACTTAGTTTTGAATTTTCTTGTAACAACTGCTGAATGGTGTTGTTATTCATTTACAGTCAAACTTAGCAAGAGTGTGTCTGATACACTGAAGGGAAAGCTGATTTTGGGCGCCGAAATAGTTACAAAAGGTGGGGTGGACAATTTGTTCAAGGAGCTCTTCAGTGTTGAGCCAGAAGAGAAGCTCCTGAAATCCTTTGCCTGTTATTTGTGTACCACCACTGAACCTGTGGCCGGTGTAATCTTTATATCAACTCAGAAAATTGCCTTCTGTAGTGAACGTCGACTGGCTTTCAGTTCTCCTTCTGGAGGATTGGGCAGGAGTTATTACCGGGTATGTGGATTTAAGCTCTTACATGTTTATCTTTCCTTATTGTTTATTATTAGTTAATATTTCTTTTTTAAAGTTTCCCAAAGGTGAGGTTACCTCATAATCTTGTCTAAGGGGAATTTAACTGAGACTTAATAATATCTAGGAGTGTTTTAACAACCTACTTTATTATCATTTATCTAAAATTCCAAAGACTATTATCGGTTAATATTCAATCAAAATTTCAAATCACTATCTATCTAAAACCTCATAGACTATTACCCATTAATATTCTATCAAGATTTCAGATCTTTTTCTGAAATACTGTTTCTGCTTTGATGGAGTGTTGTGCAGGTTGTCATACCAGTAAAAGAGGTGAGTTCAGTATATTCATGTGAGAATTCTGAAAAGCATTCAGAGAAATATATAAAGATCCACACAGTAGATAAGGGTGAGTTTTGGTTCATGGGCTTTATCAACTTCAACAAAGCTCTCAAATATATGAAGACAGCTGTGGAATCTGCTTAGCATGAAAGAGGTTGTGGAGTCTGGTTAACAATTGAACCATCCTAGTATCAGTTGGAAGGTATCAAAGAGTTAAGAGTTCTGGAAGGAAAGATGGTTTGTTCAAGTTCAATATATTTGTTTGATTATCATAACAGTTATGCACATTTGAATTAAAAAACACCTATATATAATCCTGAAGAGTGTACTTTGGTAGACAAACACCTATATATAATCCTGAAGAGTGTACTTTGGTAGACCCATCTTTAGTAGAGATGGGTGGGCCGTTTCTATAATTATTAATATTCTAAGTATCTTGTGGTCCAAATAATTTTGGTACCAAGTTAGCTTTGAAAGTCCGAGAAAAACAGTAAGTTGTTGTTAATTTTTTTTTTTAAATTTTATTTGATGTAAAGACACTTGTATTCTTCAGCAGTATTTTCATTTAAATCGAGGTAAATTTTAAATTTTATTTTTCTTCCCGGTCAGAACTAAATTAATTCTATTTTATTTTACGTGTGCAAAATTTTGATTTTGTTTTTAATCATATCTGAATTGGTTAGTGTTAAGTTTACCCGGTAAATTTTAAATTTTGAAAGTCAGAACTAAATTAAAATTTTGGAAGCCAGAACTAAATTAATTCTATTTTATTTTAGGTAAATATACACTTTGGCTGAGCTCTCAGTAAAGTTTTGAATTTTATTTTTGTTGAATATATTAATAACATAGTTTTTCTAACTAATATTATATTCTTTAATAGCATAAATTCACAAAAATACTAGCACACCAACTAGAAGCTTTTCAGAGATAATAGACATTTTGATTGACAACAAAAGCAATTTTCCCCACACAAAATGAAATGTCCATTAAATTTCAATTTTGGGACCAATTCCATCCAAATGATTCAAACTAGAGGGTATGTGAAAATGCAATAGCTCTAATGTCATTTAATCGCTGAGTGATTTCCACGGTACCACCAATATATAGTGAGAGTAAAAATATGGTGATGTTTCATTTACTTGTATTTGATATCAAGACACCAAAAAAAACTCAAAATTAAAAGTAGAACTTAATTTAATAAAAATAACACTATATCTATGTGTGATAATAATAATAGTGCATTTTCTTATTTCTTATCAATTTGTCTTTATTTTTTATGTCTTTATAGACAAAAACACATTATTTTGTTCTTTTGAAGGAATATCTTTGTTTCCCTTTAAATTGTCTTTTCTTTTATAGGAAACAAAAAATATTTCCCTTGTTAAATTGCGAGTGACTTATTTACTTAGGCATGTCACTATCACTATTATTCTCCACCTTTGTTACCCCTAAACTCTTTTGTAACTTTTTCATATGGAGATTCCATAACTAAAAGGATGTTGATTATATTCGTGCAATCGAAAACCTCAACATGTTGGTTCTTTGCCTACAATCGAAAACTTGATTATTAGTCTTGGGTTCCAAACAAGAACCTTTGGCTTTAATTCCTTCATAGTATTTGTTAGCTTGTTCTACTTTTCTAAGAAAAAATCCATGTTTCAACACTAAATATAGGTGTTATGATTAGGATTGATTCTATACTTCTTTATATGATTATAGAGTTTAAAGATATTTCATATTGACATTAATAACATAACTTCCTAATCAACATAAAGAAACTCTTTATAATAGAATTTCATTGAAATTCTATCGTTTTCTACAATGGATTTATAATTTTATTTGAATTCCTAAGGACAATGAAAAATGCATGAAATGTTATGATAAATGGAGCATGCCCCTTCTTAAGTATCTCATTGAAGGCCTTGTATGAATATTTCTCTTCGATAGTTATAAAGAGGTTTAATTAGAGAATTACATGTCAAAGAATTTGGAGTAAAACCCATTTCTATCGTTACATTCAAGATATTTCCTCTTTGGCACACTTTTTCCTTTAGAAATAGCATAAAAAATAGAATTATATAGCCAAGTATTGGGATCGTAGCCTTAGTTCTTCATGCATCAAAGGGTTTTTGAACATCCTGGATGTTACTTTGGAGAAGCAAAAATTCATACTACTATATTGGATTGCATCTATGATTTATCTAGATTCAATCATTATGTTATTTCATATCTATCTCAGTGCTTTTGGAGTGGAAAAAGTAAAGGAAATAGATTGCAAGGTGTTTTTATCGGTGGGTTCCACTTTGGAGAATTGGTGTTTGAAATCTTTTGGGGCCATTTTGTGGCATTTAATGGCTTTTTTTAGCACACAAAACATCTCACTTAAATATACGACCCAATGATTCTATTCTGCACTGAGATACTTTTTGAGTGATACAACAATCACGTCAATCAATGTTAATATACAATAATTATTCCTTCTCCTCACTAACATATCATGATTGACCACCATGATTTGAGAAGATGTCATGCCAGAACCACTACTCTTGCAAAAGAGGATAGCCATGTGTCATCTATGAAGAATACCTCAAAAGTGTCGAATTTTCTACTATAGTTGAGAATTGAAGGAGCCAAGTTTGACTCCTAGTTGGCTATTGGACTATGTTAAAACTAGACCACTAGGAGGAGAAGCGGCTCCATTATATTCAATTGTATCTTATTCCTCAGTGGAGTAAAGCAATTAGGTATGGGATTTAGAGAGAATAATAGAGAGGCTTAGTGTTCTCTAATATCCTATTATGTCACAAGTCTTAGGTAACTCCATAGAGTTCCTTCTCCTTTGTACTTGCATTATTTCCCTTCAAGAAAAAAAGAGACTATAGTGGCCTTAACTTCTTTCTAGGTTTTCTCTTGTAAGGGTTTCCTAGAAAATATCTTTGTATTCATTGTGGTTGGTGTGTGAGTGTATTTTGTTGTTCTTTATTTTTCATTTTAACTATTTCATGCATAAGCACAAAATTAGTAATTAAAAAATATGGCATCTCAAGGAATTTAACAAGGATAGTGTATATTTTAGCTTATTTCCCTAGATTTTTTGTGTCAAAATGACTGGTGGAATATTCACAATAGTTTACATAGCCTATTGGTATCAGATAAAGTTGAGGAATCTAATTGGATTTCACCAAGGATCTACGAAGTGATTAACGATCTATGAATTGTTTTTGGAAAATAGTGCATTAGTCAAGAGAGACAAAGACTTAATACTCATTTATGTTAAGGTGTTGATCATGTGGTTTCAATATTGGGAACCAAACCTATGTTTGGAAGGGACACAAAATATACTAATAATTCATCAATATTAATTGGAACACAATCATGGAAAAAGTATTCGAATGAAAATGTGAAGAGACTTGTTGATGTTGAAGCAAATTCCAGGAAATCTTCTTAACAAGATCGAAAACAATCCTCAATTGAACTAGAAAAGGATGGTCCATTTGAAAAGACTAGAAGTTGAAATAGAACCAGAAAAAGAGTCTCATTCACTTTTGTAACAATCCTCTGCTAAATTAGATCAAGAGTAATTTTTTTAGAAAATCCATGCTCATGTAATCTCCCTAACTTTACTACCAAGTCTTCTTACTAACTTATATTCCATAGTCCATTAGCATTTTTGTTTATCAAAAAGAAAAAATCATTCTCTTCAACATTAGTTATGTGAAAACTCATCTCAACTTCACCTTTTGCAATGGTAATTGTAACGTTATTTTAGTGAATGGAAATAGCCATTAACTAAGTAACAATGATTGCAACCATCATTTTAAGTTCTAATTGTTGGAGATGTATTTTTCCAACTCCATTCAGATCAATATTATCCATTAACAACATTGCTACTATCCATACACTTAGATACATAGATATGAATATATAATACGGAACTATCAACCTTCTATTATGCTTAAGAAAACATGTAATCCAACTAAGATCTCTATTTGGAACATTGAAATCGATCTCACTCCCACAAATATTATTACAACCATTTTAATAAAAGGGAGTCACTGCTAAAGATATTCGAAAACATTTTAATGGAAATTACTTAGGAAAGTACAAACACTTGATAATTATTTTCTTATAGCCATTTGTTAGTGATTTTTTTAATGTTTATTCAACTTATTATTTTTGTTTTCTCAACTAAACACTATTGTGACCAAATGGATAATGAGATCGCATTCATAACGTGTATATCCCTCAAATTTGAGTAAGAAAGTATTTCATTTTCCATATTGCAAGTGAGGAGAATAAATCTAGACTAACATAAGAACTTTCCTAGGTTAATGAGTTCTTAGGAGAGCCAAATATATTTTTTATCCTTTATATGCCTAACATGACTCTTATGTAGTATAGTAAGGGGATTTTACATAGATTTCTAGGAAATGTAACCAAATATATTCATGTGGCATGTTCCCTACTCCAAATATTCCCAACTTACATGGATGAGGATAGTGAATACTCCTTCCTATTGTTACATGGTGATCGAGGAGACAAGATCCAATATTTTTAGGGAATTTGCAAGGAAAGTAGTCCTCCCCTAAAGGACCCTACCCCCTACCCATATTGTATAAAAAAGGCTTTAGTAACCCAATATGTTATGAAACCAGCCCACAAAAAGATAGAAAAGATAGATCAACGCCTTAGAATTCAGCCTCTTCGAGGGGGAAACCTCCTTTACATTACACAAATGAATGATTCTTTGATGATTCAAATGACAAGACCTCCTTTCTATATATAGGAGTCTAAGGAGTCACAATATAACTGAGCCCACCTAACAATAATAATATAAAGGCACAAAAATAACAATAGAGGGATTCTATGGGGCACAGTCATAACAATATGGGGACAATAGGGGCACAACAATATTAATAAGGGATACAACTACAATAGTAATGGGGTAACCACTAGTATTATAGGGACCTAACATGCCCCTCTCCTTCAAAAAAGTGTTTTACTCAATGCTTGAGTAGTTCTGGATGCTTCTATATAAAATTCTCATCCTCCCATGTGGAATATTTAGCGGATAAGTTCCTCCACTTGATGAGATTCTCCAAAATTGATCAATTTCGTAGCTGTTGAGTTCTTGTTTCTGTGACTGCTTCCGGTTCAAATATAATTTTTCCTTCCTCGTCAAGTTCTGGCAATATTAAGGAATTTAGACTTCTGTGATCCATAACATTGTTTAGATAATCTTCGGCAAAATCACATAAACCATCTTTTGTCAACGCGTTTCAAACCAACCAGTGTGGTTCATCGTCAGGACAAGTTGAAGAACCAATCCGGCTTAGCTGATTAAATAGAGTGTGCAGAGACTCCAACGGCTATATTGCCAACGGCTAACCTAATGATCCTAGTGAAACCCCTAATTTAATAATTAACATTTCTATAAATAGCTAAAACAGGTAAATAAAGGAATCCATTTGTTAATTTAAATAAATGTATATGTATATCTAAAATTAAATATAATTCAGTATTGTTAGCTCATATATTAAGATAATTCATTTGATAATATGAGTATATCCAAAATTGAATAATATAATATCCATATCAAATATAATGGTCATTAATAAATTATATCTCGTATAATAGTTCAAATTTATTAAATAATCTATAATTATTATTATTCTAATATTATTTAAATACAAATAAAAGGTATTAAATTACTATTACTCTTAGAATTTAGTTACATAATAATTGTTTAATGGTCCATTGGTAAGTTAGATCTATTTGTTCTTTAAAATAAATCATTCTTATTTATTATTTAAATATAATGGACCATTCGAAATTAACATAATAAGTTATATACAATAATACATGTTTATTAAATAAACTATATTTCCTTAATAATTTATAATTCCAATATTATTAAAGACAAACAAATAGTATTATTATTCTTAGAATTTATTTGCATTAGGTAAATACCATAATTGAGGGTTGTTAAAGTCCAGCATAACTCATATTCTTGGTATATCATATATTTATTTATAATACTTTCTTATATATCCTTTAAACCTAATGGTTATTATATCTCCTCTTATAATTAAATTATTAATTTATATTCATTAAATAATCAATATTTATTCAATAATCTGCTATTCCAATAAAATTATTAAAGTTAATTATGTCATTAGGTAAATATATTATTACTTATAAGGCCTAAAAAGGTTTTTTAGATATTAGATAAAGGGAATTTTAATACTAAAGGTATAGTAGAACTAAATATAAATGCATAACTAATTGAAATTACGGAAACAAAAAATCTAATCTAATTATAATATACCCAATAGTATCATAAATGGGATAAGGTTAATACAATAATTAGCCCGAAATTAAATAATAACTTATTAATAAATCAAACACTCCATAATAGTAGGACTAAACCGCCAAAAATGAAACTTAGGGAGAGGGAAGACAGAAACCC
Organism: Pinus tabuliformis; assembly: GCA_031772625.1. Taxonomy (NCBI): domain Eukaryota; kingdom Viridiplantae; phylum Streptophyta; class Pinopsida; order Pinales; family Pinaceae; genus Pinus; species Pinus tabuliformis. The sequence continues at coordinate 1,090,318,965 of CM062807.1, forward strand.
TAAGACCTAACAAAAGGGGAATGAGGAGGCTAGGAAGATAAGGCTGGGACCCAGCAACTGCTAATCTTCCAGCCATCATCCCTATTAAGATTGATCGGCCTTTTCTCAATCTCCAGGGCCTATCTAAATTTGTTTATTCTGGCAATATTGTTTGAACTGGGAGCTTGTCGCCTATAACCTTCTTTAAACATGAAACATGGAAAACTGGGTGCACTTGAGAAGCTGCAGGAAGCTCCAATTTGTATGCCATAGTACCAATCTTTTGCAACACCTTGTACGGACCATAATTCTTTCCTGATAATTTATTATCCTTCTTAGCTTGCTTGAGGGACATTTGTTTATATGGTTGTAGCCGTAGGAATACCCAATCACCTACATCAAAACTTCTTTTGCTGCGATGTTGATCTGCCTATTGTTTCATTCTATTATGTGCCAACACGAGGTTACCCTTTCAGAGTTGGAGGACTTGTTGTTGATGCTCGATGTGATGTTCCACTGCTTGAACCTTAGAATTTTCTCTTAAATATGATGTGATGGATGGTGGCTGATATCCATAAAGTGCCACAAATGGGGTCATTTTTGTTGTTATATGGAAGGAAGTGTTATACAACCATTTAGCTTGAGGCAACCATTTGACTCAATGTGTCTATTTATCAGATACAAAGCAATGAAGATATCCTTCCAAACATTTGTTTACTATCTCAGTTTGCCCATCAGATTGAGGATGATAAGATGAGCTATGAGCTAACTGAGTACTGAGACAAGGAAATAATTCTTTCCAAAAATTTCCAGTGAAAATGGGATCTCTGTCACTTACAATAATCTTTGGGTTTCCATGTAGCTTTTTAATTGTTTCCATAAATGCAGTAGAAATTGTACTGGCTTTAAATGGAAGTGATAATACACAAAAGTGTGCATACTTGGTAAGTCTATCAACTACCACCATGATGACACTCTTTCCCTTAGACTTGGGTAAACTTGTGATAAAATCCATTGAAACCTCCTCCCAACGTTGGCTTGGAATGGATAAAGGTCGTAATAGACCCGTGGTCTTAATTGTTTCAATTTTTGTTGGAAAACCAAACATTCTGCCATAAACTTTTGAATATCTAATTTAAAGCCATCGCAAAAAAATTCCTTCTTAACCCTATGATAAGTTTTTAAAAATCTTGAGTGCCCTCCTAAGGGAGAAATGTGAAATTCCATAAGAATCTTTTGTTTGAGTTGGGAATTCTTACAGAGGTATAAGTGATCTTTGTACCATAACGAATCATTTTGCTAGCTAAATGTATCAGATGTACTGGAATCTTGTTGTAACTTTTGAATAATTTCCCACACTTCTTCATCATTCTTCCATTCCTCCCTTGCTTCGTTTATCCAACTTGGTTGGATAATAGAAATGGCGCACAACAATGCTTCCACATCCTCATCCTCTCTTGATAGTGCATCTGCCACCACATTTTGCTTCCCTTTTTTGTAGATGATTTTAAAGTCATAACCCAACATCTTTGTGACCCACTTTTGTTTCTCTTCAGAGGATAATCTTTGTTCTAAAAATTATTTAAGGCTATCATGATCCATTTTTACCTTGAAGTGTCTTCCCATTAGGTAGGGTCACCATTTCTTAAGTGCATGTAGTATTGCCAACATTTCCTTCTCATAAATAGCTTTGTGTAAAAACTTTCCCTTGATTGAACGACATTCGAAAGCAATGGGACTTTCATCTTGCATTAAAACAACACCAGTTCCATTTCCTGAAGCATCACATTCCGCAATAAAGGTTTTTGTGAAGTCTGGTGTAGCTAAGACTGGTGCTTGGCGCATTGCCTCTTTAAGATGTTCAAAGGCCTTTTTTGCTTCTGGAGTCCATGAAAATGCATCTTTCTTCAATAATTCTATTAGAGGTGTTGTTATTCTCCCATAATTCTTAACAAACTTGTGATAATACCCTGTCAAATTGAGAAATCCTCGCAGATGCTTTATGGATGTGGGGATTTTCCATTCCTTAATGGCTTTAATTTTGCTAGGGTCTACCTTAACTCCTTCATGAGATACAATATGACCCAGATATTCCACCTCTTTTACTCCAAAGAAACATTTGGATCTTTTTGCATATAATTGTTTCTCCTCCAATAGTTGTAGCACCTTGTCAACATGTTCAACATGATCCTTCCAAGACTTGCTATAGATTAGTATATCATCAAAAAATACTAACACAAATTTTCTAAGGAAGGGTTTGAAAATGGAATTCATCAAACCTTGAAATGTAGAAGGTGCATTGGTAAGGCCAAAAGGCATGATCAAAATTTCATAATGACCCTCATGAGTTCTAAATGTTGTTTTCTCAATGTCTTCAATATTCATTCTGATTTGATGATATCCTGAATGAAGATCCAACTTGGTGAAGTAAATTGATCCATGCAATTCATTCAGTAATTCATCAATGACAGGAATGGAAAACTTATCTTTAACAGTGAGCTTGTTGAGCTTCCTATAATCTGGACACATGCGCCCTGATCCATCCTTCTTGTGCACCAATACCACTAGAGCAGAGAAAGAACTTTGACTAGGTTGAATTATACTAACCTCTAGCATTTCTGCAACCATACGTTCAATTTCACTCTTTTGGGCATAGGGATATCTGTACGGCTTGATGTTTTGAGGAACAATTCCTGGAATCAGATGAATAGCATGATCACGATCACGAATAGGTGGAAGACCTTTGGAAGTCTCAAATACCTTGGAATGATTGTCCAAGACTTTTTGGAGATCTGGAGAAATAGATGATTTCGATGTGGAAACATCTAGAGAACATAGTTGTGCAATTACACCTCTTTGTTCCTTTTTCAGAAGCTTTGTCATACCGTTAGAGCTTATTATATTTCCCAGTTTCCCTGCAATACCCCTTAATTCAACTTCCTTTCCTTGCACAGAAAATTTCATGAAAAGTTCTTGAAAATTAAATCTATTGTACCCAAGGATTGTAGCGATTGGATTCCTAGTACAACATCAGCACCTCCCATTGGAATGGAAAGCATTGGGTTAGTCAATACATATTCTCCCATGGATAGCTTGATATTATGGCACTTTCCAAAGCAATTTATTGTTCCTCCATTTGCAACCATGACTTGACACTTTGGTGCTGGATATAGGAAGCAATTCAATTCTTTTTCTACCTTACAATGAATAAAATTGTGGGTACTTCCTGAATCAATCAACACTATTAGCTTTTTCTTCTTGATTTGTCCTTCTATCTTGATGGTTTGAGGAGTGGTAATTCCCACAAATCCATTACAAGATATGGTTGGATTAATTTCTTATTTATCTAGACTTTTTTCCTGGAGTATATCCTCTTCTTTTGACCTTTCTTGCTCCTTTTCTTCTTCCTCTTCACAATCTATGTAGAATAATTTCTTCTCAGCACGCTTATGACCTTTAGTGTATTTGCTATCACAACTGTAACAAAACCCTTTTTCTCCTTTTTCTTCCAATTGTTGTGGTGTCAACCTTATAGGTTGTGGAAGACTAGGGAAACAACACTTCCATATTTATAGTTGTGAGTGGTATGCTTCCTGATTTCCATAACTTTGCTTTCCATTTTTCTTGCTAACCTGAATGCCTTCTCTAATCAATCAGGTTCCCAAAGGCAAACATCATGTTGGATATTATCCTTTAAAGTCCCTATGAACACATCAATCCTATGCTCCTCTGGAATATTTTTTACCCTTATGTTCAATTTTTGGAACTCCGCAATGTGCTCCATTATTGAACCCTTTTGTTTGAGACTTATCAATTGGCTAAAAAAAGTGTTTCTTATTGTATCATCATAATGTGCTGTCAATTCTTCCGTCAAAATTGCCCAAGTGATAATTTGTGTACGAGAGAGCAAAGCCATTGATACTATACAAACTGATTTGGTTCCAAATATAAAGTTGCAATATGTACCTTTTGTGTGTTTTGCACATTATTGAGATCGAAAAATTGCTCGATCTGTAATATCCATGTTGCAGGATCCTTGCCATCAAACTTCCTCATATCGATTTTCGGAATATGGTGGGTCTTCGATCCAACATTAGAGTCTATGAAATCATGATTAACATTTCTTTTGTTTGAATCATGAGTTTCCTTTACTACCCTTGCACCATTGGTAAGTATTTCTTGTAGAAAATTTGTCAAATTTGTCTTAAAATATGCCATGTCTGTCTTCAATTCTGTCTTCAAATCTACCATGTCTCTCTTCAAATCTGTCTTCAAATATATCTTCAAATTGTCCATCTTATCTTCCATGCCCTTTTTCTTAGATTCCATGCCATTTATCTTAGTTTCTGCTAGCTTTTGTGAGAGTGATATTTGTTGCACTTGGTCTTGTAATTTTGATATATCATGTAAAATTTCTTCCTCTTCTTCATGAGTCATGCTAGAGCTTTCAGGTTGCTTACTAGGTGTTTGCATTTTCTTTCCTCAGGGCATCAGTTACCGATAATAATGCTCTATTATGCCCTTTTGAATTCCTTCAAAACAATTTTTCAAACCAAGCTTAAGAAAAAATTTAAAAAAATCTACACACCTTTTTTCACTTTGTAGGAGCTTGATATTGCCTCTAATGTATCTCTGTAATTTTGGATCATCCAGTTCTGAAATTGTGGTCTGTAGTATCCCTTTGTGTCCTCTTTCCAATGCTACCAGTTTGATCCAAATTGGATTCTCCAAGGAAGGGTTATGCCAAATCTCCCAAAGTGACCTGATTATAGACTAGCTCAGTAGAGCGAACTTGTATGACATGCCACATGTCCCTGTTTCGACCTTTGGCTTTGAAAAATATATAAAAGAAACTAAAATCCATCCTGTTTCTATAACTTCTTACAAAAATTCAATCCGATGCTTAGAGAGAAAGTTATGACAATTTTCCCCAAGTCACTTGTTTGGAATGTAATTAAGGAGTATGCAAAAAGACCAACTTCCTCATTTCTTATCTCCGTAAATATAGCGCAAAAAACTCTAAAATTTAGACCCAAGGTTCAATGTGATTTCGTCTCAAATGGGTTTTTTTTTTCTCTTTTAAAACGTTTCAGAAAAAAATTTATAGTGAAAATGCCACGATGGCCTATTTGGAGCAGCGAAACCCTAGAATCCAAAGCTCTGATACCAAATGTTATGAAACCAGCTCACAAAAAGATAGAAAATATAGATCAACACCTTAGAATTCAGCCTCTTCGAGGGGGAAACCTCCTTTACATTACACAAATGAATGATTCTTTGATGATTCAATTGACAAAACCTCCTTTCTATATATAGGACTCTAAGGAGACACAATATAACCTAGCCGACCTAACAATAATAATATAAAGGCACAAAAATAACAATAGAGGGATTCTATGGGCCACATTAATAACAATATGGGGACAATAGGGGCACAACAATATTGATAAGGGATATAACTACAATAGTAATGGGGTAATCACTAGTATTATAGTGACCTAACACAATAGAACAAGTAGGAGCAACAAAATAACATAGTAGATCATTAGGAGAAGTTAAATATTTGAGAAACTTTTCTAACCTTGTCATGTACAATAAACTTTTCAGATAATGGACATTATCTTTGATTTCATATCTTAGTCTAGATTTATTCTAAGTTTTTTGAGCTTCATTGGGTTAGGGTCCATCCCAGGTGCTCAACATCCCTCTTGTACCATTTATATTCATGCATTTGTTTATCTCTTTAATTTAGTTCTGAGCATTAATTTTATGCATATTTATTTAGGTAGTTTATGAATTGATTGTTCTTGCAGGTTAACTTAGCATTTCATGATGATATGTGTAGTGGTTAAATTGTCATATAGAATTATTATTTCTGAATATAATTCACTATTTTCATTTTTGTTGAATTTTTGTCCTTAATTCCCTATTTTTTTGTTCCTACACTCTATCTTGTTTTTGTAGCTACAAGAAACCTTACTACCTTTCACTTTTCTACATTAATCGTACCACAAGTTGATGTTATTATTTCAACATGTGTACTTTTTCATTTTACAATATTTCCTTATCTCACTTTCTCTCCAACCTCGCATTTAGTGTCTTCAACTCCTCATTAGACTGTCTCTTGTATTGAAACATGGACTCCTATAGTAGTTTGCAACCTGCCTTCCAAACTCACTCACGTTTGCCCCCAACTCATGATTTTACTTATTTAATTTATTAAAACACTATTAGAACCTTGAGAATGTAGTTCATATGTAGAGAGAACAAGTAGATGCTTTCATTTGAATTGTTGTAGAAATTGCTTCTTTCCTACGAAATTAGGGTTTATTGTTTGCAAGATTTTATTTCAGTAATGCATTTTCTTTCCTTGCAAGATAGAATAGGTGTTATTTCATTTTATTATAGATAGAATATTTTTCCTTCTTTTATTGTAAATATCATATTTTTGTTGGTCATATTTGTAATTTCAATATTCATGTAGCATAAAACTATTTGATTGGTCTTTGTACATCTTGATTTTATTTCAGTGCTTCTACCTACACAAAACTCCTTGAAAGTAAGAGATAGTTCCTGAAGAACAATGAAATATGAGACCATTAGTATTTGCAACATCATTGTTGCAATGTTAAGGTCCATCAATTTTTGGTTTCGTTGTTGGGGAGGTGTCAAAGTATGTACTTTTTCTTTTTATTTGATCTTTTATTTCTTTCATTTCAACTCCTACAAAAAGAAAAAATAGCATTAGCATATTATTTTAAAAAAATATAGAAAAATAAAAAAGTACATTTCTCTCTTTTGTGCCTTGAAAAATTAGGGACAAACAAGAAAATTCGTAACAAAAAGCCCCACTTCTATAGCAGCCATTCTATTTCAGATGAATGTGAGCCTCCATCCTTTTCCACAACGATGTTTGAGGCCATTTTTTGTGAGCAAGTGAGGATCTATAAGGAGGTTGGAGAAGGAGAAATAACTTACGTCCCACCAACACTGTGGTTGAAAATAGGAAAACAAAACTCTTCACATTTCCCATTACAGAAATAGATGGAGAGACTAAAATGAAAAAAATTAATCCCTATGTCCTACCATACTTCTGTTGTTTGATTGTAGAAAATATTCACATTTTCATGTTTGTGTTTTTTGTAGTATGTAGGACTTATGACTATACAACTAATGAGAAAAAGCTCAAATTATTCCCTTCCACTCTAAAGGATGCAACCCTTTGATGCTTCATGAGCCTAGAAGGAGACAACATCGCCTCATGGGAACAAATGCAACAAGCCTTCAAAATCAAATACCAAGATTATTGCAGAGAAAGGGATACCATAGATGAGATATAAATAATTGTATAATAAAAAAATGATACTCTCGAAGATTTTGAGGAAATATTTCAGTTGAGTTACAAAAGAATGTATAATTACATCTTGGATCTAGAATCCTTGAAGCTAGTCTTACTGGCAACAACTCTTTTTAGTTGGAATTAATGTCAACATTCAGATCTCAATCCATGCATGGGTTGCAGGTGATTTCATGGTGGCATGGTGTTTTCAGATCCTATGATGTAGTGTTCATGGGTGTCAATGAATTTAGAAGGATACATTTAAGTTTTCCCTAAACTAAGCTACAAAAGAAATTTCTTAACAAAGTTTGTAAACCAGATTTTTAGTTTGCAAACAATGTTTACAAACCAGATTATGAATGTTTAATCCATGATCATGATCTCGTGCACACAGAAATAAAACCATAGGCCTTCCCGTGGCACTTTCCCGGGGTATTGGCAGCAATGAAATCATTTGATCTAGTCCTCAATGTTTTGATATGGTAAAAATATGTTTATCTATGAAATGAATGTAATTTGATCAATGCAATTCTTTGGTATCCATGATTTTGTCACCAGGTGCTTGATCTGGTCAATTTTATTAACATTTGATCTGGTTGATTCAAATTTGTTTTCGTCCTTCAATTTGTTCATTACATTTAATTTTGAAAAGAACTAGATTGTTGTGTGATTTAAGACACATTAGTGGATTGTAATTGTTACAGGAATCAACATATTAGATGGTGTAATGATCAGGTAGAATGAATTTTTTCTTAATGGTGTAATTAGTTGATCTAGTGGGTAGATTAAGGTCTTTTGGTATGTTGATGGAATATGTATCCAATAGCTAGTGAGATCTGGTGTCAATGAAGTGCTTGTGTAATTCCTCTCTATTCTAGAATTTATGATCTATTTCAATGTGTATGAATTAGACATTGATGTGAATTACATTGATCAAATGTTAACCTAGTGTTAAAGAGGTCGAGAGTTAGAGACCATGACCCACTATGATATGAGATCCATGTTCACAATTTGAGTTGTATTTGGAGATCATGTATTCTAAGAGGTGCTTGATTTGGATCAAATTCAAGAGCATGCATGTGTATTGAGTTTGGCATCTAAAGAATGATATGTAATAGGTGATGCACATTGAATAACGGTTTGTTTTAATTAATGTTTTGATGTTGATTTGGTATATTTACAGAATTTTTCATGAGTATGTGATTTAAAAGGAGTGTGATTAGTCAAAGAACAAGTGCATGAATCAAGCATAGTAGCATTATTGAATGTTGTTACGGTATTGGAGTGATCAAGTGGTTTTGTCTTGTATGCCCTACAATCCGGATTGAAATAAGCTTCTTTGATCTAGTTTGTGTGGCCTTTGTTGATCCTGTGCAACATAACCTAACCTATAGTGAATTTGTGGATGATGAATTGGGTTTTTTCCCCTAGACCAAGTTTTTGAGTCTCAATCTAATTTCCCATTACACAAGGCACACTTTTTTTTATTAATAGAAAGTATGTGTTGTCGATGATTGAGTATAATGAGTGATACTACTTGTACCGTTAATGGTGAAATTTGTGTCAAAGTATGTTTACTACTAATTTTTGAGTTAGTGTGTTGTTGATGGCTAGAGATGGTGAGTGAGTATGTCTGTATGATGCTATGGTATGGTTGTGTGATCCACGTATAGATAAGTAGAGAAGATAGTAGTGTTTTTTGTCAAAGTATGTGAGGTGTATGGTTGAATGAGGATGATAATTTTTTGAGCCTATGTTACTTACTGGACCCAATTTGAAAATGAATGAAATCATGGTACACATTGGTTATTGAATGTTAGTGACTATTGGGAAATTACTAGCTTGTTGATCAGGTTGGGTACTTTGATCAGGAAGTTGCCTGAAGTGAGTGAGTTCTCATGTGAGATTGAGGCCAGTTCCTGACAAGTCGGTTCTTTCATGTTGGCGGTTACCAATATATAATGTAATGAAAACATTTTATCTAAGAATAAGAACACAAAAGTTCGGTGGTTTTTCTCTCATAAGGATTTCCACCTAAATCTTTGGTGTCCATTTGTTATGACTGTGTTACGCTTGTGGTTGGAGTTTAATTTTCATGTATTGTAATTTGATTTGTTTTTCTTTAATGAATAAGATATAATATATTACTGAAAGAAGTGAGTAATTACATTGGTTGGTTTGTGCGGGGGAGAGAACGCGACAGAAGGACCAACATAATACTCTAATTTAGCTTCAATATTTCTCCTTTTACATTGAAACCTTGGAAAAATTGGGTTTTGTAGCCCAAGGTAGATACAACAAAGTAACTAAACAGGAACCCTTTTTACAACATACTAAAAAAACAGAGTATACATTATAACTATTGCATTACAGACTAGGCCTTGGGTGTTTATTTCTGAATTAGGTAGTCTACAACAGTGAGGCCTCTATGTGGGAAAAGAGCAAGAAATGGGCTTGCCAAAGTCATTCTTGTTTGGTGGTGACCGGATCTTCATCCACGCTTATGGGAGTCTCCTGAGTGCTCCCCTCCTACGACACAATGGTGTTCATATGACTGGAAGAGGCTCCAATGTTCTCTTTCTTCATACTTGGTGAGCCTTTAGCTGTAGAGTGGACTTTCACCATTGATTTCTTCCTGATGACAGTATATTATAGAGAGTCCTGAGTGATGAAACGACAATGGTGGATGGCTTCAACATAGATGAAAAAATTCTCAATAAGACTATCAATCTTAGTTTCAAGCACCTTAGTGCACTCCTCCTGCATTGCAATACCCATAATTTTTTTCATCTGCCACCATGTTTCTATGGTGTGCACATAAGGATTCTCACGCACTCTAATGAGGGCAGGATCATGGATCCATGCAAGTATGCATCCACATCCTCAAACGTTACCTCTCAAAGAAGAACATTAGCTTGGGCTTCCAAATTGGTGAACAGCTCTTGTGTTTCCAGATTGACAGTCGTCGCGTAGTTCAAATATGTGCGCCTAATGGAGGTATTAGCATGGGTAGTGGGGGGCGAACCCAAATAATGCCATCAAGCGGTTGTGTGACTGCACACACCTCCCTAAATGGAGGCATGGATGGAACTACGCTTCGGGGACATGAGTAATCCAGAGGGACTAGGGAGGGAGAGGAGCCAGAGAGCGGAGGAAAAGTGGGGGGAAAAGAGAGTAGAGGGAATGAAGGGAGGAAAATGGGTGAGGAGGAAATAAATATAGGCTAGGGGATTGAGTGAGGTGTGGAGCGGAGAGGGGTGGCGGGAAGGAGAAGCATGCAAAGAATGGAGGAGGGAAAGTGGGGGAAGAGACTTCAACGGTGTAGCTAAAGGTAACCTGCACCAACGACCTCCATATGTCGTTCTGTTTATCATTCCTGGAGGGGGAGGAGACTTCGAGAACTCTTATTTGGAGAAGGTCCACCATAGAAAAAATTATCGCTTCTGAGTTGGTGCGAGGGACATTGGAAGTCTGAGTGAGAGAAGATACCGTTGTTTCCCGAATACCACTTTTCATCTTCGATAATATAATTTCCTCCTGAGTAGAGATGCCTTGGAAAATTATGGCATTGCATTCCTTCCATAGTGCCAAGCAGACTAGACCTAGTATTAAGTTCCGTCCATGATTAACCAAAGGGTGAAGGAGAAAGAAGGTCTCCACTTTGCAATGGTGTTCTGTATGGAGGAGGGATCCTGATCCAAACTGTTGAAGACCGGGAAAACCAAGTCCCAAATTTTGGATGCATATGGACATTCATTCAGGAGATGATTCGGGGATTCTTCTTCTAGCTGATAAATGTGGAATCTGGAGGGGCGAATGAAGCCTTTTCTCCTTAGATTCTCCCATGTAAGGATCTTCCTGTGTAGAACAAGCCATAGAAATATTGAAATTTTATGCCAGTGTTTCCTATCCCAAATAAAATTCCATTTTGGGTTTGGTTAAAGTTGATCAAGATTGGCTAAGTATCTGTAAGCTTCTCTTAAATTAAAGAGAATTGCTGAATTTTTGCCCCATCGAATTTTAACCTTTGAGGAGTCATGGAGGATTTTTCTTTTTTTTAAGTTCTGATAAGAGATCATACCAAGCCTGAGGATTAGTGTGGGGAGCCCAGTCCCCTTGATCCAACCATATTGTCCATCTGTCCTCATCTGTCCTTGGTTTCCAATATTGGCTAACTCTAGTCCTCCCTTTGTTTTGCATATCGATCTTGATTTGTTAATATTGATCTTGATCAAGTACAGACCTTTGTTTCCAAGCATCCTCTCAAAAGAGAGCCTTGTTTCCATTTCCAATCTCCCAGAAACTATGTTTTTGAATTATCCCCCTGTTATCCCACGCTTGATTCTAGATAATTGATCATGTGATGCTGCTATTTAGCCTGATAATTTGTTCCTGCGAGAGGGAAGGGGTATACTTAGCTTTCCCCAGGGGGACTTGGGGTTTGCAATGCATCTCCATAGAGTTTTGGCTCCTACAGCCTTCCCTAGGAGGTCTATGTCTCTGATACCAAGACCACCATCTTTTTTGGGCTTGCAAATTGTTTTCCCAAGCAACAAGGGCCCATTTTTTCTACCTCTGCACCTCTCCATAAGAATTTCCATTGTAGGTTTCTGATTTTGTTAGTGATTTATTTTAGAGCTTCCAGAGCCGAGTACAAGTACAGAGGGATTTCCTGTAAAACAGATTTAACAAGGATGAGACGGCCGACCAGATTGAGAGATATGAAGGTCCAATTGACCATTCTTTTTTCCAGCTTGTTGATCAGGTCTTCCCAAGTCACTCAGGAGAGTAGTCTGTCTGTCAGGGGGACCCCAAGGTAGATGGAGGGGAGGGTGCTAATGGGGACATCAAGGAGTCTGGAAATGTTCCTGCATATAGGTATAAGGGTGTTAAAGAATAATAGCTTGGATTTCTTAGGGTTGATGGAGGTGCCAAAGGTTGCTAAAAAGTCAGATATAATGGTCTTAAAGGAGGAAGCTTCTCTGATGGTTGGGAGCCCCATGAGAAGGGTGTTATCCAAAAATTGTTGGTGCATGGAGGGGGGAGCTGAGGCATGAGACTGTAGACCTGAGAGCTTGTTAGCATGCAAAGAAACAATAATTGAGCGTCTTAACCCTTTAGCCATGATGAAAAAGAGGAAGGGAGAGATAAGACCCGCTTCCAAGATACCCCTGGAAGGATGGAAGGGTGTCGAAGGGGAGCCATTCATGAGGATGGAGAAGAATGCTCCTGACACCATTGCCATGATCCATTTGATACTATCTTTGAGGAAGCCAAATGTAGCCACAACTTGTCTCATGTAATCCCAACTTATATTGTCAAAGGCCTTGGAAATGTCTAATTGAATCATCATTCCCGAATTCTTTTGGATTTTGAGAGAGTGCATGAGCTCGTGAGAAAGGATGATACTATCCATGATTTGTCTACCTTCCACGTAACCTGATTGGTGATGAGAGATAAGGAGAGGTAGGATGGATTTTAACTGATTGGTAAGGAATTTTGAGATAAATTCGTAAATGACATTGAGAGGGCTATAGGCCTAAATATGTCCAGGGAGTTGGCTGATTTTACCTTGGGGATCAGGGTGAGGAATGTGGAGTTGAGCGCTCTTAGGATAGACATCTGAATCCAGGATTCTTCCACAAGGGCACGAAATTCTGATTTAAGGATGGGCCAACAAGATTTATAGAAATCTATGATAAAAGCATCTAGGCCCAGGGCTTCCCTGTTAGGCATCCCCATAACCACTTCTTCCACGTCCTAGAGGGACACTTTTCTTAGGAGAATTTTGTTATTCTCTTCAGTAAGGATTTTTGGGATGTGGTTGGTGATTTTTTTAATATCTTAATCCTAGTCATTCCTTGGGTCTTTGAGAAGAGAGTTGAAGTAATTAGTGAGCTCTGCTTCCAGCTCCTCTTGAAAGAGAATGAGTTGTCCCTCTCGATTCTTCAGAGCCAAAACTATGTTGTATCATTGATTTATGAAAAAACGCAGTGTTCTTTTCCCGACATTTCAACCAATTAATTCTGGATTTTTGTTGCCACAAATTCTCTTCCTAGATGGATCTTTCCTCCCATCTTTGTTGTAATATTTTTTTCTCTAACTTTCTGCTCTAAGTGAGCCCTTCTTCAATAATGTTTCACTGGAGAAGCTCTAGCTTGAACTCCAGGTTTTTTTTTTCGTGATGATATTGCCAAACGATTCTCTGTTCCATTTTTTGAGTTTGTCTTTGATATGTTTTAGATTTTTTTGGAAAGTGTACATTTTGTTGCCAGATCTGGTGAGAGGGTTCATCCACCATTGTTTCCTTTTATCCATGAACTTCGTGTGATCCAATGAAACAACTTCAAATATGAAAGGCTTATTTTTAGGACCATTGGAAAATTGAATCTTGAGAGAGATAGGCGAGTGATATGAATCTTCTTGCGAGAGAATTTGTACTTTTGTTTCCCAAGAGGTAAGATAAGTTACCTCTGATAAGAGGAAGTGATCTAGTCGAGGGGAAATTTGTTGATCTCTTGCTTTTTGGTTATTCCAGGTGAAGGTGACATTCGTGTTGGGTATGTTTATGAGGTTGAGGTTTTCTATGGTCTTAAGCAAAGCCTCTGAGTCCTTATCTAGCTTCTGAATACCACCTCTCTTCTCTGCCAAATTAGTTATCATATTAAAATTGCCTGCTATTATTTTGAAAGGGAGATGTATGGGATCGAGTAGATTAGATATACATTGAAGCATTTTAATTATTTCTACCACCTTGTGAGGGGTGTAGACATTGTTTATGAAGATGATTTCATCAGTGCCAATAATTCTCAAAACCACTATTATAGAATCATGAGTGGCCAAAGAGGATATGAGGTTGAACTTAGATTTTTTTCGTAGAGTCATTATCCCTCCCGCTAAACCTGCGGCCAAGTTAGATAAGAATATGTAAGGCTTAAAACAAGAGTTGAGGACGAGATAAGGGTGAACCGACTCAAGTTTGGTTTCTTAAATTAGAAGGATATCAGGATTGTCAGACATGATTCTATTTTTCAGGATTCGTTTCTTCCTGGGACCATTAAGTCCTCTAATATTTCAAGAAATTCAATTCATAAGCATGGAGAGGGGTTTAAGGCCAAATATCTTACCCTCCCTTCATTGGTTAGCTTGGCTCCCAGTTCTTGGAGGAGCTGACTGGTGGTCTTTCGACCTCTTTTCTGACTTGGACCTTTAAGGTTGAATCCTCCTACTGGAATGTTGGCTAAGATGCCCTTTGATGCAATGCTTTCTTGTGCAGGGTGGAGAGCCTTGAGTTTTAAATCTTCTTGGAGGAGGTAAGAACATTCAATTTTTTGTAATCTGTGTTCTAGTATGGCTTTTATTCCATTTAGCTTCCATTCCTCATAAATGGTTGCTAGTTCTACCCCCTCCAGAGCTTCTTCTATGGCGTTTTCCTCTAGTGTTTCCTCTAACGATATTTTCTCGATTTCTGTGTCCTCTTGTGAGTGTTCCTTTTCTCTATTACTGTTGATTGTATCCATGTCATCGTGTTCTTTATCTGCTTGGGTCGGCTCATCTTCTCTTGCTTCATCTCCTGTTGGATATGTTGGATCCATTTGTTCCTGAGTGATGTTCAATGCATCAAATAGATTCTGACTTGCCTCCTTATGTTGATTCTTCTTGGGGATAGCCCTTTTCCTGTTGTTCTTTTTCCTGGATTTGGCTTTAGTGCATCCTTCACTGTCTTTATTTTTCTTGCCTGTTCAGGAGGTTGAGGGAATTTGTTTAGAGGACAATCTCAGAAGAGATGACTGTGCTGATAGAACTTCCTTCATCTGAAGGGGATGTGTTCACAGTCTATACTTTGAAACCAAAATTCATCCCTAAAGATTAATTTTATTACTTTTGGAAGGGCTCCATAGACATCTATGTATACACAAATATGGGCATAGGAAATGTAATGGCCATTTCTAGTCCCTTCTGACATTTTGATGTACTCTCCCAACTGGTCTCCTATACCTTTTAAAACCAAAGGAGCCCAGTTTTCAGTTGGTAAGGAGTAGAGGCATACCTATACTGGAACTCATGTCAAGTCCTTTTTTGGAGTGAAGTTGTCCTTCCAATATCTCATGTACAGTGTGGATGAATTGTAGAAATAGGGACCTCCTTCAAATATTATATCTTTGCCTTCTAGGAGGTCAAAGATGACTATGAAGAATCCTTTGGATCCTAGCTGAAGTCTTATTTCCCCCTGAGGTGTCCATTTTCTTTGTATGCACTAGTTCAGTGCTCTTCCAATTTGCCATATACCCATAAACTTTCACATTACTACATGTTCTTGCATGTATTCTCTACATACTACTACTCCTGAGTCCTAGATTTTCAGTTCCATGATTTTCTTGGCTATGGGGTTACAATTATTCTTTGTCCTTTTCCTCTGTTCTTGCATATTCTCCTGAATCTTTGTTGAGATTGTGTCTGTGGAGGCGGGGATGTCCATGGCCTTGCTGTTTGCTGAGCAATTTTATTTGTTTTTCCCTTTGTTTGTCTCTTTGTTTCTCTAAGGCAGTTCTTTTTTCTAAGAGAATCTTCTGTCTCCATTACTAAAGTTTCTTCCTGGCGGGTGGAAGACCGAGCTGGAGGAAAACTTTGTGAAGAAAGAATCCTGATCTGGAGGTCAACCAATGACCATGTCTTTGAATGAGTGGGCACTAAGGTTCAAGTGCAGTTCCTCCATGGCGGTTGAGGCGCAACGTGGCCCAGACTAGACGTGCCAAAGGAGGCCATGAAGGGTGCTGACACAAGGATTATGTTACGGGTGCCATTGTACCTTGCACTAGTTTTTTCAATCCTACTTTTTTCCAATTTTATTGTACTTTGATTTGTTTCTTACGTGTTCTATTTATTAATTAATGGATGAGCTAATTACTGATTAAAAATAAAATTTGTTTACTTCTGATCCAATCAACATTATACTAACTTGCCCCCATCTTAGTATAGCTAAGTTTCTAACAATTGGTATCATAGCAAATTCCCTCAAGTGCAACTTGATCGTTGGAGGGTAGATGAAAGACCTATGATCAATAAAGGGAAGAGTAAGAAGAAATGTTCTTAGAAACTGAAGAGTTGCAACTATGTGAGTAATACAGGAAATCCTAAAAAAGATGTATATTTTATTATTGTGAATTGTGGAAATAGTCAAAAGAAAAATTAGGTATTTCCTTTTGATTCAGTTGTGAAATTGAAATTCATTATACATCTATGTGCCCATATCATGGTACAAATAATGAAGATTATCATGAGCATATTAGACCAAAGGATGATAATTAACTAGTTGAAATTCATTCCCCAAGTGCAAAAGAAGAAGATCGTCAAGGGTTAAATCAAATTCAAAAAATCAAGATGAAGACTAAGGTAATACTTCCATTAGTCCAAGTGATTATGAGGCAAAATTTGTGTTGTTCATTAAAATATTTTGAAGATGAAAGAAAAATGGAATAATGGACCTTGAAGTTGAGCTTGACTCATTTATGGTAGAATTAAAAAGGCTCACAAATGAAGAAAGGATAAAATGATTAACTTGAAAACCCAATTAGAGGTGATGAGGCGAGTGAATATTTTGTAGCTAGTTGAAGGAAATAAAGGAACAATGTGAAAGATCAAAATCTCAGGTAGTTTCATCATGAAATGAGTTAGAAAAGAGTATATCTAGATCAAAAGTAGCTATAGAAGATAATAAAGTAGTACCCAAAAGGCCTATAGGAGATGTTAGCAACAACATGATTAGAAATTAGGGAAAGAGGTAGAACCAATAGTTAAGGAATTAGTGAGGAAAAAATACTTTCATCAAGGATATCCTTTTTTCCTTTATTGGAAGATGTCAAGTGCTTCTCTTGTAATAATTTTGGGCATGTAGGATCTTATTGTAGGAGCAGTCAAATCAAGGTTTATCAGCGGAATATGAAGACGAAAAGGAAGCTCTCTTAAGCAATCAATCAAGGAAGATGATTCCCCTCACAATGATCATATATTTTTAGGTATATTTTATGGCTATTGATTTACATGTAACATATTTACCCATAAGGAAATGGATTGTTGATACTAGGCAAGGGAAAACAACGTAATGAATGAAAGGCTGAGACTTGATGTAATTAAAATAAGATATGATCCTCTTACTTCATTTCATGGTCACATAAGATGTTATACATGTGCAAATTTTGGTCATATCGAAAGAGACTGCAAATTGTTTGGCCTCTCAATGCAATTCAACTAAAAATAAGGCCCATTTAACAAATTTTACTAGGCTAAAGTATGGAAAATAAAAGAAGATGCTCCTATCAAGAAACAACTTACAAAGGCTTGGAAAAGGAATGAAGAGAAACAAGTGAATTGAATGAAAAATTGAATCAGCTTGGACTTAGGGGGTGAATATTCATCATTGTGAATTGCATGAAGAACCATCAAAGATGTAGCCACAATAGAAGCATGATGTGTCCAAGTGCCTAAAATCCAAAGGCAGGTTTGCAAGATAGGAACAAATAAATGAGCTCAAGGGGAGTTGCACATGGAATTCAAGGTATGCAATTCATTTTGTTTTATCCATATATTAGTTTGATAGCATATGCATGTTTGTAATAGGTAATGGCTCTTTTAGACCCTAGATGTGTTAGAGAAGTTGATTTATTTTCTTTCTTAAAAATTCAAGGAACCTTACTTCACCAAGAGATTAAGAAACTTAAATTTGGTGTAAACCAAGAATAAAAAAATTATGGAAGTGAAGATTGTCCAATGAAATTACTTATAGGGTATAAATTATTGATAACATTAAAATTGCCACGATTTTTTCACCTAATATCATATGTTTTATCCAGATCCCTTTCACTTCTATTTGTGAGGATTGAGGTGGAGGAGAAACATGACTGGGATCATCATAGAGATTTAGACAGATGATCAAGGAGGTCAACATTAATTTATTATAATGGAGGCATTATCAGTGGAGAAGCTAGATTTACAATGTCTATTTGACTTAAAAAATGAAGTAGTTCTCATGTTTGAATCCCATTAATGATTGTTTGGTAGATCGATGTTGTTCAATATGTTTCTCAAGGGATTGGACCCTCCACCTTGGTTTTTTATTTATGGGAATAGGGGAGAAATATATTTCTTGGTGAGGATGATTCCATCTTGTGTTATATTTAGAATTGGGTCAAATTGGAAGAGGGTTCATCTTCATGATTTTGTCAAAAGAAATTTCTAAAAACAAGACTTATTTTCTGAGATCTATCGTGATTTTCTATGCAACCCTAGTAAGGTATAATATTATGTTGATTGTTTTTCATGCTGTGAGGTTTCTACTACTAAAAAACTGAGAGTCAAGGAAAGTGGACTTTTGGGCGCATTCGAGAATGATCGATCTAGTTTCCTATGATGGTATAATCATAGACCTAGCTTCATATAATCGTGATCATGTAAATTGAGTACAAAATTAGTTCAACATTATAGTTTGTCTTTTTTTTTGGAATCAACACATGGCTATGGATCAATTATAATGATTGGATCCATGTGTTACCTTTGACATGGCACAATGTGTGCAATCAAAGTGCAATTCCAATATGATATGGTAAATAGTTTGGATGTATTCCGATTGGAATGTGTGATTAGATATATTTCATATCAATTAACTATTATGATATTATAGATATCATGTGAATACATTGGTTTTATGAGTGAGTGACTAAATTTTATATTAAAGGTATTGTCAAAGAAAATTGGCTTTCCTTGGGGATTATTCTCTTTGAATGCATTGTAATGTCCCAGAAATCCCAATGAACAATGTTGCTATGATATAGAGTAATCAGGCAGTGTGTGATGGTACATCATACCTGATGTGTGCATCCATCCTTTTGGTCCAATATTACATCATGATGGTGTACAAAAGTATTCAAACCTGATATATGGTGTGCCTCAACTCTAGCCAATGACTATGATTTATCATTTTGATTGATCCTTTTTCTCCAAATCATAATATGAAGTTCATTCTAGTCTACTACCATTCTAATTAAATTACCACCTATTGTTGTGAATGAGAATTAGTGATGTATTACTACTACAAGAGTGCTTATTATGTTAATTTTTGATACTACTGAGTTTGAATTTGTTGACCAGTGTTCTAAAGTAACAAGAGATGTTGATAATGATTAGAGTCATGTACACATGTGAGAATTGTTTGGAATCCAAGGGCAGAGTGGATATGACAGTGCAATTCCTTGTTTATCACTTACCCATTTGACAAGGATGATTACCAAAGGCTTCCATAATATGTGAAAAAATATTGTTGGAGTTTGATAGAGATGATGCATGCAATCCCACATTGTATTATTAAATAATAATTTCCAATGACAAAGTTACTTCTTGTTGTTAGTCATTGTTATAAGAACATGTCTAGAAGGAATATTTTTTTCCTTGTTGACATGGATGTCATCTTGTTTTAGAGGAACCAAGAAAAAGAGTTCTAGTTTTGATGTTGCAAGTATGTTGATAGCAGCATTCATGTACTTCAAAGACATATTGGTTTAGCTCTATATGTTTTTTTTTAACAATTGATATGTTGGTTGAGTAATCCTTGGATTGGGAGAAAAAACCTCTTGTATGTTGCACTGAGTCATGAGCAAAGGAAAATATTAGACTATCCATCCATTTACAGTTGTTATGGAAGTGAAACTATCAAGGGGAGAGTAGTCTAAACCTTAGAGATAATGCTCCTAAAAAAAAGTAGAGATAGAATGTGTCTATGGGGAGCATATCAAATGTTCTCATCAGCTATGAGATTAATGGAGTGCCAAAGTTGTTGACATTGATTTCATATTTTTTTGCAATATCCAAAAATGAGATCTTTGTAGCTAATTGCAACAATAAGTGTTCCATGACATCCTTGATCAACATATTGTTTAGAGTGATATGATTTCCCTCTTCCACTGATGACAAAGGGGGTAGTGAAATAAACTACAAGAGATCAATTGGTTAGCTCAAGTGATGAATTTGTTGGTGGTTGTGGTTGATCAGTTGGTTTATGCAAGTGATGAAGTTGTTAGTGGATGTGGCTGCCATCAATGCTAAAGAGGGACATATTTGGAAGCAATTTTGTTTGGACGTTGGCATTGATGTCAACCATCAAATATTAGTCCATGAATTGGTTGTAGGTGATGTCTTGGTGGCTTGGTGATTATAGATCTTATGATGTAGTGTCAATAGGTGTCACTAGATATGGATGGAAAAAATTACGTTTTTCCCAAATTAGGCTACAAATGACAATTAGAAATTGCTAAACAACATTTCCAAACCAGATTTCCAGTTTGCAAATAACATCCAAAAACCAGATTATAGATTTTTCATCCATGTCTATGGTCTTGTGCACACAAAATGAAAACCACGAGCCTTCCCATGGTATTGGAAGCAATCGAATTATTTGATCTCATCCTCAGAATTTTTATCTAGTCTCAATAATTTGATCAATTCAATGAATGTACTTTAATCAATGCAATGATTTGTTTAGTGTGATTTCATTGCTAAGTGCATGATTTGGTCAACATAATTAACATTTGATCTAGTTTATTCCAATTTGTTTTGGTCCTTGTATTTTTTTGTTACATGGAATTGAGAAAATAACTATATTGTTGGGTGATCAAAGATACATTAATGGAGTTTAATTTCTACAAGGCATCAACATATGGGATGGTGTATTGATCTAGTATGATGAATTTTTGGTTAATTTTGTAATCAGTTGATCTAGAAAGATAGAATAAGGTCTATTGGTATGTTGATGGAATGTGTATCCAAGAGTTGGTGAGATCTAGTGTTAGTGATGTGTTGGCACAATTTGTCTTTGTTATGGCATTTTTGATCTATTGAAGTGTGTGTGAATTGAATTTTGATGTGAATTAGATTGATTAAATGTTAACCTGGTGTGTAAGGGATTAAGAGTCAGAGCCCATGACTGACTACATTTTGATATCCATGTTCACAATTTTAATTACATTTTGGAGATTGTGTGTTCTTATAGGTGCTTGATTTGGATCAAATTCAAGAGTGTATATTTTTGCTTGTTTGGCATCTGAAGGCCAAGACATACTAGGTAGTGTGCATTGATCGGGGATCTATTTTGATCAATGTAGTGATAGTGATTTGGTTTATTTACACAAATATGTCATGAGTCTTTAATTTAAAAGGAGTGTAATTGGCGCCCAGGGGAGAGCAGCTTGACTGGAAAGCCATAAATCAAAGTGTTATGATAAAATTGATTTGATTTCAAATCCACTGACTAACCCATGTCTATGGAAGGGGCTACATAACAACCTAGTGGTTATAGTGGTAGCAAGTGGAATTGACTCTATGTCACATGAGTAGAAAACTAGACGAGCTATCGATTCCCCAAGTCACAAAAAAAGGAGTGTGATTGGTAAAAGAACAAGAACATAAATCACACAGTATTATTATTGAATGTTGCTATGGAATTGGATAAATAAAGTGGCTTTGTTTTGTATAACCTCAATCTTGGTTGGAGTAAGCTTTTATGATCTAGTTTGTATGGCCTACATTGAACTCGTAGAATGCAACATGAGCTATAGTGGATTTGTGCATGATGAATTGAGCTTTTGTCCCTAGTCTAAGTTTTTGAGGGTCCATCTAATTTTCCAGTACATAGGGCACAATTTCGTGACTAAGACAAAGTATGTGTTATTGGTGACCGAGAACAATGAGCATTGCTAGTTGTATTGTTATCAATGAAATTTGTGTTAGAGTATGTTTATTATGAGCTATTGTGTTGTTGACGACTAGAGATGGTAAGTGATTATGTTTTCATGCTGCTAGGATTTAGTTATGTGAGCCCTATATAGATCAGTAGAGAAGGTAATGGTGTTGTTGGTTAGAGTATGGGGTGTTCGGTTGAATGAGGATGACAGATTGTTGAGCTTATGTTACTTATTGGACCTCGTTTGAAAATGAATGAAATCATGGTCCATTGTGGTTATTGAAGGTTAGTTCCTTCACGACAAGTAACAACTTTCTAATGAGTAATTGGGTGCTTCAATCAGGTATTTTCCTTGAGTGATTTGGTGCTCACATGAGATTGAGGTTAGTGCTTGCATGTTGGTGGGTTCTAGTATATAATGTAATGAGATATTTTATCTAAGAAGAAGAACACAAAATTTTAGTGGCTTTTCACTTGAAAGGGTTTCCAACTAAATATCGGGTGTCCATGTGTTATGACTGTGTTACTATTGTGGTTTGAGTTTTCTTTTCATGTACTATACTTTGATCTGTTCCATATGTGTTTTGTTGATTAATTAATGGATGAGTTAATTATTTAAATAACATATAAATTGGTTAATGATAGTTCAATCAATGTTATGCTGATTCACCCCTCTCTTAGTATAACCAGGCTTCCAACAAGTCCCACAACAAGAAGGCATGGAAGAAGTGATGGAAACACTCAACCTACTAGTTAATGGAGTCATATACCACCTAATTTATGGTAATATCGAAAAGGTATTCAAAAATATTCAAGGGCCGCTAGAAAAAAAGCTATAGAAAATTTTTGAATGATGTTATCATTGATGCCAACGTCCATTATTGAATGCTCTTAATATTTGTCTGGATTGCATCCGTTGAATGCTCCAAAGGAAGAAGCCCTAGAAAACCCCAAAATACCCAAACTTGTTGAAGCATTTGTGGATGAATATTATGGATCTTTGGATCAAGACCTCTATCGGTAGATTCCTCTTGTCATGTTGATTCCAATGGTATATGGCTCATCATTAAATATATCATAGTTTGGGAGATATGCTTGTTCAAAAGGCAAAACCCCATTAATTGGGGAAAATCCCCAAGGAGTGTTGATGTGGCATCTATTTATTAGAAAGGTATTTTCTTGAAGGAATTAAGTTTATTCTATGAGGTTTCCTTAATCCCAACTTAAAGGCTCCAATCAAAATATAAAATTAAAATGAAGTCATGGAACCAAATGAAATTAAAAGTTAATTCTCCCTCCATTTCAGCTAGTGTTTGGATCTAAACCAAAATGTGAAATTCAAATTTCGAATTTATTTTTTCCCTC
The DNA here is from genome assembly GCA_031772625.1 of Pinus tabuliformis. NCBI lineage: Eukaryota > Viridiplantae > Streptophyta > Pinopsida > Pinales > Pinaceae > Pinus > Pinus tabuliformis. The sequence goes on from CM062807.1 coordinate 1,090,342,376, forward strand.
CTTACTCAAGTGAGTTTCTACAAATTGGCTATTCTAATGTGACCTCTTCAATAGCTATATAAAGGCCTCATATATTCTCATAAAAGCATGAATCTAACACACTTGTTTGGAAATTCAGATTACATCCTTATGGAGAAAATAAAATATTTGATGTGGAAGTATTTTGTTTGGGCTTATGGGATTCGTCATTTGGAACAATTGTGATTGAAGAAATAATTGTTTGTCTACTGAGGCCAAGGAATATCCATGTTCATCTTTAATAAAAGGCTAAAGTTTTTTAAGAAGTTTGAAGGTTAATTTTTTGAGGTATATTCCTTTCCCTAGGATGAAACAAACCTCTTTTCATTTGTGGTAATTCCTTAGATTCCATGTGTACCTTTCAGCCTGTTCTATGGATTGATTCGTAGAATTTTCTTCAGACCCATCTTCATCCCACTGTGGCAGATCATAGTGTCTTTGTCTCTATATTTTTAGTGGTGACTTTGGGTGACAATTCTGAGGCTCACACAACATTATTCTAAGGCCCTCAAAAGTAAATAAAATGTGTAAGTCTGAAGGTAATATTATAGTGATTCTAGCACATCAGTTTCTCTTGTAGTGTTGCAGTTTAGTGAGGGTTATATGCACCATCAATTAAAAGGAAATGCTTGGCATTGGTTTCCCTCTATTATTTGAAGGAAACATCGATTCTATTTAACCTCTACGCATTGAGGTGAAATTCTAACCATATATGATAATACAAATAAAGAAATCAATAATTCACCACTCATTGTAGTCCGGGAAAAACACATTATATATATAAATCATCGAACAAAATGGAAATAATACCCATCACATATTACAATAATCACTACACAAAGGACGCCCAATTTTGAGTTTTAGTTTCCCATGCAATTAGTGACATCAAAATGTATGTAACATGGGTACTCCTTGGATGAGGAATTAAATTTTTCATCCAACGAGTGCTTGCGCTCAAAATTTGATTAAAATCATAGGGAGATAAGTTGAATATATGAGTTGAAAAGTAGTTTTTTTATTTTTTTTATTTTTTAATATTTCTACTTTTTTACTCCAAAAATGGTGATTCATCCCCCATGGTTGAAATCATCATATTGAATCTTATTGGTTCTTATAAATTTGATTTCGGTTGTACATTTTTGTTTTGAGGCCCATTTTAGACCTCAAAAATTCTCTAATGAAATCAGATAGGTTAAAAACATAGGCTCAAACCCCAAAAGTTGAAAAGTTATAAACATTTTTATTTTCACCCATTTGGCATGCTTTTTGTCGGATGAACAAATGAACATATGGTATAGATTTTGTAGAATACAATCTAAAAGGACTATTATGTATAAAAGACAATTTACTCTTTGGTTTTGATATTTTTCTCAACTCATTTTTACCTAGATATAATTCCAGAAAAAGCAACACAACCAAGACTTCGTAAGTGAACAATCATAAAAGAACAAGTCTTGATGATGATATTTTGAGTAGGTTGTTGAGAGAACTTGATGTGATGGTAGGATTTGAGCATCGAAGACATGTTTAAGATGTTTCTAGGGTTTATTGTTAAGAAAATTTGTTATGAGTAGAATTATTTATGTGAGTAGAAGATATGTGCAAGGGTTTACAATGTGTTATGTTTAATGAGCTAGGGTTTTATGTTGTGCCTTGAAAAAGGTTGGTACACTATAGGAGAAGCCTTGTTGCTAATAGTATTTTGAGTGAGAAGAGGATTAGAAGCAGAAAATCATATATCTTATGACGAGCTACTTATTCATGTTGAAGTGACTATGACATTTATTGAGTTGCAGGCTACATAGTGCATGATTGCAAGGATGATAGTATATTGATGCAGAAATGTTGAGAAGGAGTAGATATAATTGTTGGGCAGACTTCATATTTTTGTTTCGTATTCGTAGAGAGGAGGGCGATCTAGTCCAAAAATATATGAAATATGGTCTTCCATGATAAGATAAAGTTGGAGCCTTTCGAGTAAGTAGCAACTTTCTAAGCAAGTTGATTGAGTGGTGCAAGGTGGGAGAGTAGAGTCTCCCTAAGGAAGGATCCTGAAAACACTTCCTGATGGTAGTATGGTGCTAGAGAAGGTTGGTGTCTATGTAAGGTGTTGTGGCATCTTTCCAGTAGTATATCTTAGATCATGGAGTTAGATAGTCCTTCAGGTTTATTACACAGTAATTTGTCACTGACTCTGCATTTCCTGATCCCGTATATTACTAGTCCATGTTATTGACATATGTGATGTGTCATGTTGCCAATTATGTGTCATTACCTTCCTTTCAATCACAAGAAGAGTGTCTCAATTCATTATCCCTGAAGAAGACCCTTTTTACCTAAGTTTCTGGGTCGTCGTGAGTCAGAAGTTATCCCTCTCGCGAAGATGGTCAAGTTCACATTAGCCCTAGCAAATTCTTTGGTTTGTCCCTATGTTGCACCTGCGACCAGCCAAATTTGGAAAGTTTTTCAACAACTCATCGAAACTTCAAGATGAAATTGCTTCATGGGTAGTCCTAGGGCTAGTTGTTGGGTCATTTGAGCTCGCCCTTCTCCTCTAGGATAATTTCTCCACCTTTTGTGCAACCTCCCTAAGAGATAAGCTATTCCTTCCTTCTCATATGGGACCTCTCCATCCTCTAAATATCTCCTCCATGAATAAGATCAGCTAGCTTGGATGTAACTCGATGATAGCTAGATGTAATTTAATAGTTCCAAGTTTCTAAGAGAGAAGTAGAGGTAGAGAGTGTTATTATAGTGTGGAAGTAGCCTCATTGGTATTTTGATTTGAGAGATGTTTGAGTAGATTTGGCTTGGGAGATTTCTAGCATCAACCCTTTTGGATAGAAGAGAAAGTCATATGTTCCCTTGGGAGATAGTTCACAAGTAAATGCTTACAGAGACATGTTGACAGGACCCTTCAAGGAGGCTTATGACGTCAAGGCTCGGTTGTAAGTTTTAGTTTGATTTATATTAATACAAATCAATATCTCGTTTCCTATATTGTGCGTCAAATTGTATGTCGATAACTTGAGGTTCCTTGACTTTTCAAGTAGATTTTTTGGTCATTTTCTATTTCGTTTGTGGTGTTTCTCTACATGTTGTTTTTTAAGTATGAATGACTAGAAGAACAGGAGTTGGAGCAAGACGATGAGGACTTCATCGAATGTTAGATTGAAGGTAGGCCTTCATAACACCAAATTTCTATGGAAATTTGCTTTGGTATTGTTTGTGCAGTGACTAGACCACTCTAGGGCTAGAGGGGTTGCCTCTATCCGCGGAGGGAACTTACCTATGTCACAAGGTCAGAGGCTATAAACATAGGTGATGGATCTAGTAGTAGCTAGTAAATAGAGTGTTGGAGCATCCTTTAGGTTAGAGCATGTAAAATTGGGAATTAGATCATCATTCTAGTAGCAACTGGTAAACAAGGTGTTGTTACATCCATTGGATTGTAGCCTATAAAATATGGGGTTAGAACCTCCCTTAGTTATATCTAAAAATAATGGAAGTTGGAGCTTCCTATGATGTACTTGTTGAAGACAAATATTAGGTGGAAGGGTTTCCACCTAAAATTATATATTGTTTACTGCTTTGATTATGTGCATTGTTGAGTGGTGTTAATGAGTATTTATATTTAACTAATTCTAATAATGTTTAATCCTATAAAAGGTTAAAAATACTAATTGAAGTAATAAATAATGATTCACGCCCCCCCCCCCCCCCCCCCCCCGCTTCTTACTATTTCCAGCACAAAAAAAAAATCTCTGTAAGTCCCTCTTCCTCCTCCCTAGATTCTAAAAATGAGATAGCAGGTATGATATAAGACATGAAGAATGATATCTTACATACACTTTCCATGTACATGGAAACCTTATAGATGAAGGGAAAATAGGAGGAAGCAGAAAATCCATTAGCCATATTCCTCCTACAATGCACTGAAAGACATCCTAGGAATAAATGTCATTTCAATGTCATAGAAATATTTTTTGTATGTGAGGAGAATCATTCCAATTATAAATTTCCATCTTTGCCAAGTTTGAAGGTTGTATAACAGTGAGGAGAAGGAAGCATGGAGTAGTTATTATTTGTTAACAAAAAGAGGCCACAAGACCTTGCTAATTTCAACAAGGTATGGTCTTCCCCTCCCATTTCAATACTAATTATAATGATCATTATCAACCTTGGTATCTTCCTCACCCTTCACCTTAGACTATGAACACTCCTTAGCCATATCCTCAACAAAATGTTACTCCTCCCTTCCAATCAGACCATAATCAACCTCCTTAATGGGGTAATCCATCACAAGGATGGAGGCCTCGGGAAGCACAACCACCTACCTTGATGCCTCCTCCTTAGTAATCTCAAGCACCCCAAAACATTCCTCCAAAGAAACCACAAATCACCACTTATCCAAATCCAAATCCCAATATTAAATAGGCCCAACTAGTCTACAATGAAGAGGATAGTTACGAAATATATGTTGTAGAAATCTAGGTAATCAACCTTAGGTCTAGGAAGGTCCTTCTAGATGTTCATCCACCTCCTCTAATAGAATCTATTGAGAATAATAAGGGAGAACATGTTGTAAGCACCTCCTCCTACATTTACCCAAGTTCATCGGTCTACCGAGGTAAACATGTGATGAAGAGTTACTATGCTATGACCCAAGCTCATAGATACAATTAAGAAAGGGGAGCCTACAACTAGAAACTTACGGACCTTCTTCAAGAGGTACATGATCCCCAGGAGCTAAAAAACCATTCCATGTGGCCTAACCTTGACCTAAACTTCTTTTCGCTAACCTGGACTCCCAGTCACATGCACAAGCCTGCATCCATTCAACTGTAGGCCTCTAGTTGCATGCATAAGCCTGAAAGATAGTGATTTCATTCCCAATTCCCCTGTTTTGAGGCTGCAACTATATAATCTGTGCCACATTTTCAAGGCTAGTATCAAGATCACTACCCAAAGCTTGATGAGACTTTCCAAAAAAATAAATGACATAAGGACAAAGCCCCTAACAAAAAAATTGATCAAGGACTTGACCTAACTAGGCCTAAACATGAAATTCATTTTGTCAAACACATTGAGAACATGTAATCTAAAGCTCATAAATTCATATCTAAACATAGGTGTTGTGGGGGAAAGTATCCAACTCGGAATGACCCTAACCCACTCTAAGGGTGACAGTTCCTTAGCAACAGCTGAAAGCAAAGCTATCTAAAGTTTCTTCTTTATGACATGCAAGAGATAAAAGGAAGGGATCCACTTACCGATGTCTTGCGCAAATGGTCGATCCAATCTCCTCTATTTGCCGCTTGCTCCCAGCTCCAAGTCTTTTCACGGGCCCAGCTACACGAGATCCTGTAAACAAGACAAAGAAAGGAAACTACAAGAAGCATGCATTCATAATCGATTCAAGGATTAGCATAAATCAAAGACGCAAGTAAGACAATACACCATTGAAACACATGCGAATAGAAGAACCTCAAATGCTTTATTAATATATGGAAGTAAGGTTCAGGCGGTGATACAACCATGAGAGGTCCAATCCAGCATCACCTTCCCGACGGAGAGAAATCTCTTCTTCACCTCCCTCAAGCAATCACCCAATACTCTCGACTGTAAACCAACAGCAATTCTTTGCCCTAAATTCCGCCCCCCTGATCCCATGGGATGAGATCCTTATATAGAGTTTTGGAGTGAAGATAAGCCAGCTTGATGTGTGACTTGTTGTCCTCTTCAACTCCAGTTTTTCTTCAGTTCTTCACTCGGAGTTTCTGTCTTCCACTTGGAGTTTTAGAAGCTCTTAACTCCTCATTAGGCGAATCTTATGATCAAGTGTCTTTTTGGAAGCTTCCTAGGCACTGGCACATTGAGAAAAAGATTCCTCCACATGTCAAAGTACGCCCAGTGCAGGTAGCCTTTGTTGCACTTGCTATGCAGCGCAGGTAGCCCTTGTTGCACTTGCTATGCAGCGCAGGTAGCCTTTGGAGCAGCTGCTTTGATCCAAAATTGACCTGTTTTTGAGTGTTTTTCAGTGGAGAACTGATTTGCAGTGTTGTGGTTTGCTGACCCTGTTCCTCTAAGGGTAAGAACAACATGTTTAGGGAATTTGGATCCCTTAGATTATTGACATTTCATGCTCTACGCTGTAAGGCACAAAAATGTCTATAACAGTTGCCCCCTAAAGTATGAGGTCGTTTATCGGGTGAAATGCTTTATTAGGAGGATCCGAAGTTCATTCAATCGTCGGGAGGTGACCTGTAACAAAATACAATACAATACATTATCTTTTCATACTTTCTTTTCATGAACTAGCTGATGTGGGCATTTCCCATGCTCAGCTTTATAAATACATTTGTTGTACATAAACAGACGATCGTCTGATAATAGACTGATAATTCTCTGCTTTTAATTATCATCCTTTTGGTAGGATGATCATCTGCTGCACATGTCTATGTTTTTATCTCCTGAATATATATCGCAGCCCGTATGGATGAAACTAGATCCGGGGTCTTCAAACTTGTCCGATCTTCACTTTAGTACAAGTCGATCCATGTGAGAATTTCTTGAAGTCGAACATGGAAAGACATCGCTTGATTACCAGTCAATAATGTAAACTGTTAACAAGCGCGAGAGGAATCACCGATAATGATGATGACCCTCAAGGTACTGCAGCACAATTCACGTGGTGTGAATATAGGATCTGACGTCGAACACCACGCAAAGTCTCCTGGTCGAAGGTCATTAAAGTATACCTATCGCCGGGAGTGAGAAACTTGCCATTGAGGCATGCAAGCTTCAAAGTACTGAGGGGGTGTTCCTAGATCAACTTCTTGGATAATGAGCTGATGTCGACAAGAAGTGATCCGTCAAAGGAGGGCCTTAATGAATCCCACATCAGTGACATGGAACGGAGCTAGTGATGATGGTGAAAACGATCTGTGAAATATGATTCAGGGTGGCGGTCATGGAAGGATGAAAGATGATGTATGGTAGTGGATGGGACCCGGTTGACACTTTCTGAATGACATCTCTTGAACATATAACGACACTGATGTGATGGATCGGTAGCATTACCCCATGTATGGATGGTATGGCGAGACCATGGTGAAGGGACCGGTGAATGATAACCCAACCCGATATTTACGGAGGCAAAAGTGTCATGTTCAAGAGCGACTTGCTACCATTAAGCTTTGAGATTCTTCCCAATTTTTCCCCAGTCATTTCTGACCAGTACCTCTTTATTTTTTGTCAAGCTTGAGGAGGATAACATATGCTTGATCTATAACCTGACCTTCGGGCAAGCCCATCGCTATGTTTTAACGAGCCTAGCGATAGGGAAACTCGTTCTCGTCTACAGACAAGTTTGTCGCTATCTAATATTTTTAACGAGCCCAGCGACAAAGACAACTCGGTCCTTTTCATTTTTAGAGAGTCTGAAAAGTGTACATAAAGTAGACTCCAGGGGTCCTTTTTCGTCATCTAATCCCTTAAGTCCGAAAAAGCATAAAACAATACAGAAGGGATGAATGTTCGATATCTTTATCGAGCCGAACTAGACAAGCGCTCGATCTTTTTGTGCAATAATCCCTCAGGTCCAAAAAGATTAAAATCTAGAGGAGGGATAGCTCTTCCGGTCCTTTTACGAGCTGGAAGGCCAAAACTCGGAAAACTTTTCATATTTTACGAGTCAGTGAAAAGGGCTCAAAGAAGACTCGTATTTTGAGGAACGAGTGATAAACAGGGATAGCAGCAGATTCCAGGTACAGGTTGGAATTTTCCAATCACGGCAGTATTACAAGGATGGCTAGGTGGGATCACTCTTCGCAGCTGTTCCTCAAAATAGGTAAACAATCAAGTGGATGTGAATGATCGGCCAAATGAAAAGTGGAGGTGACGGTGCACAAACACAACCAAGGCTTTTATGGCTGATGAATTTACGGTCTCAAACGGTTATTTACCGGTTCATTTTTTCTGGATGAGCTTGAACTCTGGGGGAAGCCTGCTCACTAGCTTATGTTTATTTTTTAACGAGCATGAATTTCCGCATTAAAACTGCTCGGATCTCGCGTTTATTTTTTAACGAGCATGAACTTTGCCGAAACTGCTCGTTTTTACCAGTCATAAAGTAGTAAGGTCTCATGGAAGATTGCTATTTCTTAAAGAGCTTCATCTCCCTACGTATTGTTCCATATCCTCCCTTTGTGCAAGCCGGGTATCGGCTTATCTACGGGTTAGCGGGGTTAGTCCTACCTAAAACTAAAAGCCACCCGCACTTGCATTCCAAGAGGTTTGCATGCCCCCAGGTGTAAGTCTAATTTCAAGGTTGCCCCTACTTTTCCGTTAAAAACCTTTGTTTTCAACAGGTGAGGCTTACCTCTTTCAGGTTACCCAAAGATTATCCTGCTAATTCTTTTAAACAGAAACTTTCTTCGGCGATGTCTATCATTAGGTTACACAAAGATGGTTACAATTTGTTGCAGCAATTGAATGCCTTTCTTTGGAGGCTGCCCCTACTTATCCTCTAAAACATTTGTTTTAATGGGTGAGGCTTGCCTTTTATCCAAAGATGGTTACTACTTGCTGCCGCAAACGGATCCCCTTCTTTGGTAGAGCCCACTTATTTAGACAAAGGTGAATGACGACGCTCCGCCACACACTTAACTTTAACAAAAGAATCTTTTTCCAGAACAACCCCACTCCCAATTACCCCTTCTGAGAGCCCATCTCTCTCTTTATCTTCTTGTCCTTCTTCTCCATGAAGATGGCTCAGAGGAAGATTCACAAAGATGAAGGAGGGGATGGGGTACGGACTGGTCATATTCTCCCGCGGAAATTCTACTTTACACCCAAGGTTTTTTCTGCCTCCAGAGCAGACCAGGATGCATGCCCCCTGGGTTCCGGCCTTCCTTTCCCGAATTACTCGCACTCATCAAGAAGAAGAACCGGAGGTAGAGACCTTTCTTGATCAAATAGACCATTGAGGATAGGTATGTGACTACTTGCGATGCGTGATCCCGGAAGTGAAAGTTGGTCTACGAGCTTGACCATCCTTCCTTCGTATGGAAAACACATTATTCGAAAGAGTGAGGAGACTATTGCTTCCATGCAATATATGTAGTCTCGTCCAAGGAGTAGGTTATAATCCAAGGGTCCTTGGACGACCATCAAATTCATCTTGACAGCCTTCCCTTTCAGTGTAATAGGCACATTAGGTAGAATCCCTAATGGTCGACTGGTTCCTTTGTCAAAACCCGAGAGATGCCTTGTCTCGGGCAAAAGCGCCAGGCAACCCAGTGCTTTCCAAGCAATAGAGGACAGGATACTCACAGATGCCCCTTCATCAATGATAGTTCCAGCCATCACCATTTTGTATATTTGGACTATAATTCTAAATGGTATACTGGCTGGTAACCGGGGTCTGCCTAGTTGGTTCCAATCAAAGGACACAACTAGGTTGCTTGGTGGTGGGACCGCATATACGGCCGGATATGATCCTGACGACGCTCCTTCTTGCGATAAAGGAGTGGGCACATTGCCCTGATGTTCATCAGAATCGGTGTTGATGAAGAGAACCTGGACGGTGTCATCCTTACTCTCTTCGGTGAGGGTGTCAACTGAAGATGAATCCTCAGTGACTGTGGTATTTGAAGATGAAACTTCTGAAGGGAGAACCGGGTCAACTGCCATTTCGACCTTTGGACTTTCATCCGGTCTGGATTCAGTAGGTTCACTTTCAGCGACTGACACTTCAGCTGGCCCTATGAGCGGGGCAGCTGTATTTTCAACCAACGAAGGATTCAGTGTGAGTTTTTGGTATCCAGGAGGAAGTAGCAACGGTGCAACCGGTTGATCTTCCAAAACTCTCTTTGCTTCGTCTAAAAAGGGACAACGGCGAAGGGTGTGATTGCCTTCACACAGTTCGCAGGGGAATCTCATTCCCCTTCGTCGTCTGGGACCTTCACTTTCGCTGGTCGACGGTAAGCATTCAACCTGGTTGTCAGAGGTTGACGCTTCTGGATTGTGCAAACGAGGGGACCAGTCCCTTAGTATCCGGGGAATACTGGGACAATCACTGTGGAAGTGGTCTCCTCTACATATGACACATGGCGATTTGGGCCCGGTCCGTGTTGTGTGTGGGTTTTCGTTAGATACCTTTTGCTTGCCCCCAGGCGCCTTTGGCTCCTTCTGCTTCTTTTCTTTCTTCTTCTTTTCCTTCTTCTTTTCTATGGGAGCTGCACTTTTGGCGGCTTGACCTCTCGAAGAAGAAGGATCGGAGGAAGGCTCATAAGAAGTGGAAGGCTGGAGGGTAGCTCTAGACTGGTCTAACTGTTGACTCGACTGTTCAGGAACCGTGGTGGTCTGAACTACAGCGGTTGAGAATAGCCAAACTGGCAGGCCAATTGTCAGCCCTGGAAGCGACAATGTGGCCATGTGGGGCGCACCAACTTCTCCCCAAGAGGAGAAAGGGCTAGGGGTCCCATCATGTGGAATCCCTTTGTTGGTGTGTTCCATGTTCTCAACTTTAAGATCAACGTAGGAATCAGGGGTAATTATGTTCCGTTTAAGATGAATTTTATATGACGACGCTTTAGACACAACCTGTTTTTTCACTTTTTAAGAGTCGAGAAAAAGCTAAAGATGACTCTAGTCTCCTTCGATGTATTAACGAGCCCGAAGTGACAAATGCTCGGATGGACTTTTTCAGTTATAGAGGTTGAAAAAGGCCAAAAGAAACTACTCTGGAGTTCTAGGCAAGGGTGTGCCAAACCTTTCGCGAAACCACAGAATACGTTTTACGGTACGAGTGGTCGATCTTCGTGAATGCTGTGTTCACTGCATCGCAATCAGTAGGGCGGCCGACACGGCTTCCTATGGATAAAGGCTTTGTTCCTATAGGGGTCCCCCAATATACGCGACGGTACGCGGGGGCACAAGTCCGTATTAGTGCTATCGTCCCTCAAGAGGAATCACCCACCTTCGTAGAGATCGACAGTCACTATGTTTAACGACGCCCGTTCATGTCTCTACCTAGACCTCTATTGTGTTTCGTTATGTTTCAAAGCGTTGTTAGATAAATTCAATTCTTTTTAGGTTGATCTTGTTTAGCAGTTTGCCTTTATGGATCACCACGTGATGTATGATACAACTCCTAAATGCAGTCTAAGAATGATAAGAAAGCTTTTTCAATTCTTTCAACTTATGAAAACCTTAACTACTGAAGGAAAAGAAAGACATCATCTTTTCAAACAGATCATAGAACACACATTGATGCACTTTTCCTAAATCGACATGCAAGCTGTCAAAATGCGCATGCACAATGCAAGTATTTCTTTTCTTCTTCCTTAATGTTGGTGTATTAAAAAAAGAAAGATGTTGTATAATTTCGAATTCGATTTCAAGCGTAAGCAAACAAGTTTTGTCCAGTAATCAAAAGAACACCTTAAGATTCACTCGTTTCAACACAAGAAATACTGAAATTCAAACCATATAACGAAAGCAAATGGTCAAGCAGCTATGAACAACAATAAACTAGCTCTTAGAATCACAACGACACTTTCTCATAGGTCTAGATCCAAGAGGTCATAGCAAGACTAGTTCACTTTCGCTATGGGAAACTGTGAATGACAGCAAGAAATACAATAAGAACAATCACGGTTTCTTCATACAACTGGGGCGGAATGAAGGAAAAGAGAAGTGGTTTCAGCTGGGTATACAGGTTGACAACAGGCTGCAAAAACAATACTGAAAACTGGGCAACAGACAGTGGGGAATCCCAGCTGCACAAGGTAAAACTGGATCAGCGCAGGTGTTGCACTCTCAATCTGAGATGCAGCGCAGGTAGCCCCTTCAGGACCTGTGTTGCAGTGCAGGTAGCCTTTGTTGCAGCTGCACTGATGAGACAACTCTCGTCTCTCTCAGATTCCGGGTCACAGTTTGCTCAAAAATCAATGGTTTTTAGCCAAATCAGAGGCTATCAGTCAAGTATACACTAGAGGATGATTAAAGGAAGATGAACACTATCACAAAGAGCTAAAAAGAGTCCTTGTGGATCAGCTCTTCAAATCATAAACACGCCCAGCACTGGGCTAGAGTAGCTGCCCTCTACTTTGTATTCGAAGGACTCGAATGCAGTTCGATTCGGTACTCTCTTTGTTCAAGAAATGAATAGCAAGAAACACAAGCTACCAACAAGACACGATCCCCAGCGGAGTCGCTGGTCTGTTGTGGGGGAAAGTATCCAACTCGGAATGACCCTAACCCACTCTAAGGGTGACAGTTCCTTAGCAACAGCTGAAAGCAAAGCTATCTAAAGTTTCTTCTTTATGACATGCAAGAGATAAAAGGAAGGGATCCACTTACCGATGTCTTGCGCAAATGGTCGATCCAATCTCCTCTATTTGCCGCTTGCTCCCAGCTCCAAGTCTTTTCACGGGCCCAGCTACACGAGATCCTGTAAACAAGACAAAGAAAGGAAACTACAAGAAGCATGCATTCATAATCGATTCAAGGATTAGCATAAATCAAAGACACAAGTAAGACAATACACCATTGAAACACATGCGAATAGAAGAACCTCAAATGCTTTATTAATATATGGAAGTAAGGTTCAGGCGGTGATACAACCATGAGGGGTCCAATCCAGCATCACCTTCCCGACGGAGAGAAATCTCTTCTTCACCTCCCTCAAGCAATCACCCAATACTCTCGACTGTAAACCAACAACAATTCTTTGCCCTAAATTCCGCCCCCCTGATCCCATGGGATGAGATCCTTATATAGAGTTTTGGAGTGAAGATAAGCCAGCTTGATGTGTGACTTGTTGTCCTCTTCAACTCCTGTTGTTCTTCAGTTCTTCACTCGGAGTTTCTGTCTTCCACTTGGAGTTTTAGAAGCTCTTAACTCCTCATTAGGCGAATCTTATGATCAAGTGTCTTTTTGGAAGCTTCCTGGGCACTGGCACATTGAGAAAAAGATTCCTCCACATGTCAAAGTACGCCCAGCGTAGGTAGCCTTTGTTGCACTTGCTATGCAGCGCAGGTAGCCCTTGTTGCACTTGCTATGCAGCATAGGTAGCCTTTGGAGCAGCTGCTTTGATCCAAAATTGACCTGTTTTTGAGTGTTTTTCAGTGGAGAACTGATTTGCAGTGCTGTGGTTTGCTGACCTTGTTCCTCTAAGGGTAAGAACAACATGTTTAGGGACTTTGGATCCCTTAGATTATTGACATTTCATGCTCTACGCTGTAAGGCACAAAAATGTCTATAACAATATGGGTCTCATACTCATCTAAGAATCACCGAGAATGTATAATGCCCTCTCATAATGGCTGCAATAACATTTCTTAACTCATCCATTCATTAACCATTCATCAACAAGTCAAACATATAGAGAGCCATAGCTAGAACATGTTATTGAACCATGCTTATAACCATCATATAACCAGAATAATAAATATGATAGAACAATCATTAAATCCACATAATAAAAAGTATAATTACTCATGAAATACAAGAGGGAAAATATCTCTTATTAACATATGCAAAATCCAACCATGTCACGGACTTCCACGTACCACCTGACCATAGATTGTATTGAACCAAATATTTCTTTCAACCAATCACCCCCATGTCATATTCTAATCATGAATGTGGGACTCAAGACAAAAATAACTAGGGCTTCCTCATGCATTATCACAATCCTTCCAAAACTGATCAAGGGACTCGTAGGCCCATAATAAGCACCTACACAACCAGACTTTACTACAATTCCACCATTACCGGTATGGGGATTCCTATGCCAAAAAAAAAACATATGCTATCAGGTTTTACTGCAATCCCACCAAATCCATTCAAGGGATCACTAGACCCTAAACAAGCTTGGATTTCTTTTCATTTATTCACGAATACCTTCAGGAATTCGTTCGTCTCCACTGTTAGGCTTTACCACAATCCCGCTAAAGATGGTCAAGGGATTCCTATGCCCTTGCGAATTTTCTTGAGACCGCCTCACCCAGTTCCAAAACCATATACAATCCAAAGATCAACCAACCAAAAGAACCCCATCACACCATGGCTATCTAGAAGTAGAAAGGCAAGGTCAATGACCAGGAGCTCAAAATTTGCCCAAAAATCAAAGTTATCAAAACAGCATGGAACCTAAACGACTGCTTAGTGCTTGTCTTCTTGAATCTGGCACAAGTCGTTTTGCACAAAATGGACACCATATGATCCCAAAAACACGATTTGTTCATTTTTCCAAACACGTGAATTTAAAAAAAAAGGACAACTTAATCAGTTGTCCACACTGTTGACATGGCATTGACTGGGTGGGTGATATGGATGTTTGATTGGTCAATGAATCTCCTTCAGCAAATGAGGAGATGAAAAGTGTCATCAGATATAGGTTGAATTGGCGGAATTTCATTGGTTTAATGGTTATAGGTGGACCAATAGAGAGGTGAAATGTGGCTAAGCCTGGGGCCGCGTTATAGAAATTTTTGGGCACTGCAAGCCCAATCATACATGTCCATAAACCAAGGGATCCTAAGTCCCTAAAAGTGTTGCTTCACACCCTAAAGGAACAAGGTCAGTTGATTACATCATCTTCCAGAAGTTCTCCACAGAAAACTGCTCAGAACTGGTCCAAGCTAGACCATACAGACTGCCCATTGCAGAGGGTGTGATGCATCCTGTTAGTGCTCGAATTTGCCTCAGGCTGAGGAAGGCAAGACTCAAGGCAACATCAAACCACGCTCAACCACGTAGCTAGCCCTACGAGGACAGGAGAGGGCTCTCTCCGGTCAATCTCGGCAAAAGGTAGTCAAAGAAGATCGAGATGACTGAATTGATGACTAATTTTAGGCTAGGTATGAAGCACAAGGACTACAGAATTGATTTTTTTGAAGTTTTGTTGAATTCAAGGGAAAGGCAATTTTGGGTGCAGGGATGAGGCACAACTTTTGCAGAGGTCTACTTGGGGCAAGATAGGCGATTGTTTTGATGCCTTTAAAATGATTGAATGCATAGACCTAACAGGTGAGGAGCTAAGGAGAGCAAGGAAGTCTCAAGGATTCTCCTTAAACTGAAGAAAACATTGAAAATTAAACAAACTTAAAGGCAGAGCATAGCAAATTTATGGATTCTACCTTAACACTTCATTTGTTTAATTGCAGAAGATTAAATAAGGAAAGTGGTACACATACACAACTTACAAGTACTGAGAGAGACACACCATCAACATATAAGTCCACATGAATCCCAAATAGTGCTGCAAAACCCTGGTCTATCCTTTGCCAAAATTGCAGATAAAATATGTACAATAGTGTATCAAGCTATTCCCAAGAGTCCAACCCTGAAAATGGCTAAGAAAATACATAATATAGGCAAGCTAACACATTCCCTTGCCTCTAGGGGTCAAGCTCATCATCCTAGGAGCTTTTTCAACCAATTCTAAACAAAGCACTACAATATAGGTAGTCGAAACAACTTGCCTCTATAAGCTAGGAAACCAATTCATTCATTAAATTTTTGCTATTTTATGAATGAATCATCTAGAATAGGTAAATAACTATCAATTCAACATAAAGTTCCATTAATTACATCAAGGAGGGTGAAAAATCCCATCACAAGTCAAAACTGGTCAAACTGCCTTCCTTTCCTGAGCTGAAGATGAAAACTTTGTAAAAAATCATGTTGCGTAGCGCGCCTGAGCCCTATGCTTAGCACGCCTTGCCATCTGCTTTTGGGGCACTTCCTGACATCAAAATTGAGCTCACGATAGCTTGTTGGAATGGTCTGGATGTCAGCTTTCCAACCCAAGAGAAATTTTCCAATTTGTTGTCCATTTGCCCCTCCAAAAGTGCATTCTCCCAAGACTGCTTCCTGTGTGTCCAGAAAGGGGCAGTGAGGTTATTTTTGCATGTTTTTTGACCTTTTGGGGACCCAAACCTTGATGAAATGCCTTGGAAATAGCTGAGCATGTGTATTTCATCATGAAAAATCCAAAAATGCAAACCATTTGTGATTTGGACCTCCCAATCTTATGGGTAGTGCGCGGCGCGCTACGCATTGAGCCAAAAAACATGTTTTTTAACCAAAAATTTCACAATTGACAAAATTTTCTCCAAACTTGTTGAAATTTGGGCTGGGGGTCCCCAATCAAGTACCATGCTCAGCCAGAGAATCCTTGGCCAAAACTCGAAGTGGATCTAGCCTCTTTCGCCGTTTTAGTGCTTTGCTCAACGTCCTTGGATCTCGCGATTGTATTTTTGACATTTCTCTAAAACCATGACACCCGTGTAAAAAGTGAAGGATGCTTTTCTTCCTTGGCATTTTGTGGACAAAAACCTCTCTCAATTTTCCTAAATTCATCTTTGATTGCTCAGAAACATCATGTGAGTAAAACCTATCCCGATGTGTGAAACAAGGGATTTTGTCGAAATGAAGCGAAATGAAGGGGATAAGAGGCTTCTCAATTCTTGGGGAAATTTTTGGAAGTAGGGAGGGATGTTAGGAAGTAGGAGAAAGTGGAATCTTGGAGATCAAGTGAGCGGAAGGGGTCCAAAAGGGAAAAACACAGGCCCAACCTAGAAAATTGCCAGGTTGTAGCAAGAAACTAGGGTTTGTGGAAAAATGAGGAATTTGGGGAATCTCAATGATGGGAAGTTTTTAATAAGGTACATGAACATCTGGATACAATTTTTGCCGATGATTTTACCATCCAAGAGAATTTACCTCCAAAACCCTAGGAGAGGGAAATGAACCTTGCCTAGGCGCAACTGAAGCATGAACAAGGTGTAAAATGACCCAATGGAAACTAAAATGATGAGGACAACCCTATGAATGATGATAAACTCAGCTGAATGATGACATGGACCGACATTTGGACAACTTTAGAAGGAGTGAAAGCAAACCCTAGACTTAATGCCTAGTGACCAAATTTTGCTTGAAGACTCTTTGGAATGACAAAATTTGACATTGACACTCTGAGACCACTTTGTAAGAGCATATTTGATCACTGGAGGAAGGCTGGAAAGACTGACACTAAAATTGGCTCCAATGGGGATGGTAGCTCCTTGGAGGTGCCAAGAACCGCATATCTTTGGGAGAGGAGACAGTGCCTCCGTCCATTGGGCGATGGAGTCATCATTCCAACAATTGACACAAAACTTTGACACATTTATTGGCTGCAAATTTGACTGAAAACTGAATACAACTCTGACAAAACTGACTCAATTTTAAAACTGAAAGGACTAATCAACTGACTCGACAAACTGTACTCATAAATACTAAGACCTAAAACTTAAAACAAAAGCTTGGTGGCAGTACATGGCCACCTGTGTTTCTTACAAGACAATATATCCTCAAAATATATCAAAATGCCAATGCAACCAATCAAGAAAATGGCTTCTTGACTGATTCTTCTTATCAGATCTTTTGGTCAACAGTACAAACCTATCACTGGGCATCCAAAAACATAGTTGACCATGGCTGCAACAAAACACTGTAATAAACACTTTCACTGCTGGATGCAACAAACTTGCTAGAGGATCGTAAAAAACATAAAGATTTTCCGTTGCCACCTCCTGTTGAAAGATCAAGGTTTCCTTTGTTTCAAATTCTGATCTGCCTTCATCATGTGCTTCGGTAAAAGTATGCTCATGGGCTTCAAAAAACTCTGAACAAATGGATGAGCAGATCTCTTCTTGGAATAGCATTTCAACACATGAATGGAAATCCTAAATGTTTTGTTCTTCTGCGGTGTGAATGTGCTGTAGGTCATTTGTATATGGTATGACGGCCAGGTTTTCATGTTCCTTATTACATTCTTCAATCATAAGGAAAGAAACTTCAGATGATCCTTGAAGCACAATATTATCATTTATGTTGTCTACCACAAATTCATTCAGAGAAACTTTTTCACTTGTTTGAGCAAAGATCTCACCTTGTTGTTCATGAGCTGACTGAATGACCTCCTCATGAAGACTCGGTTCTAATGATAGACTAGCAGCACGACTGAGAACATTTGTATCCATACTGTTGTCTATGATCTCAACAACAAAATTCTCCTTTTCAGGATTCAGCACAAGGTATTCTTGGTCATCATGATCTGAATGTTGATCTAAAATAGCTAACTTGACTGCATCACATTCTGAAATTGAATCTTGACTACCCTGCACGTTGTCTTCTTCTATGGGCAGATCTGAAATAGAACCCTCTCTTTCATCATCTTCCACCATATGACCATCTTCAACCCGTTGATCTTGATTCTGCTGCAAAATGTCCTGATCATTTTGACAAGTATCCTCTAAGTTTTCTTTATGCTGCTGAAATGAATTTTCGTACAGGGCCTCCATGATTTCATCATCCATAAAATTATCATATTCATAATATTTCTCAAGGCTTTCAATAAAAGTAGAAGCATGTTTTCAATAGTCGTGAACCAAATTTAATGATGGATAAGATGCTTGATATCTTTCAATAAACAAGGCATGAAAATCCTTTAAATAGTAAATACAGGCCAGCGGCAAATTTTCATACCGGGATTGGGCTTCACCTTCCAGAGTGGCCAGGAATATCTTCATCAAGCAATCTTCAGGAAAATCCACCTTCAACTTGCGAATATGCATATGAAATCTAACTAGATGTAAAGTAGCATCCTTCTTACCATCATCATTAAATGTAGGCAAATTCTTTGAGAAATCTACCTTCGGAATTTTATTTGGAAAACCAGGGATGTGATCGCGGCTCATGGGAGCGTATCTTCTTGTGATTTGGTCCATCTTGAAAAGTTCAAAGCTACTAATCTTCCTGCAGTGAAGTCATCATGAAGCATTGATCTCTAGATTTTTCAGTGAATGAAGTCGCCAGTGAATGATTTCAGCCTTGCGAGTGTCTGATCGTTGTCCACCATCAACAATCAGATCTGAACTTGATACATGTACTGGGGTAATTAACAAGTTAGATGTCACGTTTACAAGCTAGACCGGAGATTGACTGAAGCAACGTTTATCTACGTCCGCTAATGCAAAGCAAAAGCGTTTCGAAGGCTACCTAGCATAACTTCAGCTTCCGTCTGTAGCTTATAAAACAAATGACATCAACAAGCAAACAATTTTCTTCCCCAGTATGGTCGCCACTATGTTAGCGCTCGAATTTGCCTCAGGCTGAGGAAGGCAAGACTCAAGGCAACATCAAACCACTCTCAGCCTCGTAGCTAGCCCTACGAGGACAGGAGAGGGCTCTCTCCGGTCAATCTCGGTAAAAGGTAGTCAAAGAAGCTCGAGATGAATGAATTGATGACTAATTTTAGGCTAGGTATGAAGCACAAGGACTATAGAATTGATTTTTTTGAAGTTTTGTTGAATTCAAGGGAAAGGCAATTTTGGGTGCGGGGATGAAACACAGCTTTTGCAGAGGTCTACTTGGGGCAAGATAGGTGATTGTTTTGATGCCTTTAAAATGATTGAATGCATAGACCTAACAGGTGAGGAGCTAAGGAGAGCAAGGAAGTCTCAAGGATTCTCCTTAAACTGAAGAAAACATGGAAAATTAAACAAACTTAAAGGCAGAGCATAGCAAATTTATGGATTCTACCTTAACACTTCATTTGTTTAATTGCAGAAGATTAAATAAGGAAAGTGGTACACATACACAACTTACAAGTACTGAGAGAAACACACCATCAACACATAAGGCCACATGAATCCCAAATAGTGCTGCAAAAGCCTGGTCTATCCTTTGCCAAAATTGCAGATAAAATATGTACAATAGTGTATCAAGCTATTCCCAAGAGTCCAACCCTGAAAAGGACTAAGAAAATACATAATATAGGAAATCTAACATATTCCCTTGCCTCTAGGGGTTGAGCTCATCATCCTAGGAGCTATTTCAACCAATTCTAAACAAAGCACTACAATCTAGGCAGTCAAAACAACTTGCCTCTATAAGCTAGGAAACCAATTCATTCATTAAATTTTTGCTATTTTATGAATGAATCATCTAGAATAGGTAAATAAGTGTCAAGTCAACATAAATTTCCATTAATTACATCAAGGAGGGTGAAAAATCCCATCACAAGTCAAAACTGGTCAAACTGGCTTCCTTTCCTGAGCTGAAGATGAAAACTTTGCAAAAAATCCTGATGCGTAGCGCGCTTGAGCCCTATGCATAGCACTCCTTTCCACCTACTTTTGGGGCACTTCCTGGCATCCAAATTGATCTCACGATAGCTCGTTGGAAATTTCTGGATGTCTACTTTCCAACCCAAGTAAAAGTTTCCAATTTGGTGTCCATTTGCGCATCCAAAAATGAATTCTCCCAAGACTGCTTCCTGTGTGTCCAAAAAGGGGCAGTGAGGTCATTTTTGCATGTTTTTTGACCTTTTGGGGACCCAAACCTTGATAAAATGCCTTGGCAATAGCTGAGCATGTATATTTCATCATGAAAAATCCAAAAATGCAAACCATTTGTGATTTGGACCTCCCAATCTTATGGGTAGCGCGCGACGCACTACGCGTTGAGCCAAAAACCTGTTTTTTAACCAAAAATTTCACAATTGACAAAATTTTCTCCAAACTTGTTGAAATTTGGGCTGGGGGTCCCCAATCAAAGTACCATGCTCAGCCAAAGAAGCCTTGGCCAAAACTCGAAGTGGATCTAGCCTCTTTCGCCGTTTTAGTGCTTTGCTCAACCTCCTTGGATCTGGCGATTGTATTTTTAACATTTCTCTAAAACCATGACACCTGTGTAAACAGTGAAGGAGGTTTTTCTTCCTTGTCATGTTGTGGAAGAAAACCTCTCTCAATTTTCCCAAATTCATCTTTGATTTCTCAGAAACATCATGTGAGTAAAACCTATCCCGATGTGTGAAACAAGGGATTTTGTCGAAATGAAGCGAAATGAAGGGGATAAAAGGCTTCTAAATTCTTGGGGAAATTTTTGGAAAAAGGGAGGGATGTTGGGAAGCAGGGGAAAGTGGAATCTCGGAGATCGAGTGAGGGGAAGGGGTCCAAAAGGGCAAAACATAGGCCCAACCTAGAAAATTGCCAGGTTGTAGCAAGAAACTAGAGTTTGTGGAAAAATGAGGAATTTGGGGAATCTCAGTGATGGGAAGTGTTTAATAAGGTACATGAAGGATAGGGGAAGGTGTATGAACATCTGGATACAAGTTTTGCCAATGATTTGACCGTCCAAGAGAATTTAGCTCCAAAACCCTAGGAGAGGGAAATGAACCTTGCCTAGGCGCAACTGAAGCATGAACAAGGTGTAAAATGACCCAATGGAACCTGACATGATGAGGAAAACCCTATGAATGATGATAAACTCAGCTAAATGATGACATGGACTGACATTTGGACAACTTTAGAAGGAGTGAAAGCAAACCCTAAACTTAATGCCTAGTGACCAAATTTTGCTTGAAGACTCTTTGAAATGACAAAATTTGACCTTGACACTCTGGGACCACTTTGTAAGAGCATATTTGATCACTGGAGGAAGGTTGGAAAGACTGACACTAACACATCCCACCTGCTCAGTGAAAAAGGGTTCGATGAATACTGAAAAGCCCTTTTGTAGGGCGAAATGGGCGAGAGTATAAAAATGGTAGAGACAGTTTGCAAGGTGGATCATCATGGAATCTTCCAGAAACTTCTCCTGTGACACTTGCCTCTCTGAACTCGCCCAGGGATGAGTAAGAGATCATCAATCTCCAAGTGGAATCATGAACTATCAGAGAGAGGACACTAATAAAAATCCCAGAAGATGACTCACCCCTTGCAATCATCTATATATGGATCCCTCATCCCAAAGATCAAGAGGCTGGAATTTTGTATCTTGTAAGGAGGTGCTGTTGGTTTCTTGGTGGAATGTCATAGTGTTGGGTGATCTAAGCTTTTCATGAGGTGAAGAAGGGCTCTCATGCTGAGAGGATGACGCTGGGTCAGAACAATTGGTTGTAATCCTCTTTGCTATTCTTGATATTAATAAAGCTATTCAAGTTTTCCTCCACATTCTTGTATGTTTGATGATATATGCATTTGTGTGGTCAATATATATCTGGTCCTATATTGTTTATGATTGTAGATCTCTGTTCTTCGATAGTATTATGCTGCTTTGATTCCACGGGTGCTCTTTCAAGCTAGGTAGATGAAGGAAAAGTGGCAAGGATCTGTCAGAAGGGAGAGGAACCAAGCAAGGAACTAAGCGCAAGACTGAGGTTGGTGTCCTTTGTTACCCTCTTATCTACTTCTCATAAAGGAAAGTGAAAGTAGTTTTAGTTTGTTTATTTCTAAGATAGCTCCCAGTCTTAGTGGGACTAGCAGCTCCCAGTCTGTTGCAGGTGCGTTGATCAGACAAGACCTCTTCTGCTCTCAGATTTTTGTTTCTGTGTTCACTCTCTTCATCTTTATTCAGGAGTTTTGTTGTCTGTGATCAGCATACCACTATAGAAACTCCCTTCCTTTGCATAATTCCGCCTCCATTGTACAAGGAACTATGAATTTTTTTATATATTGTGTGCCATTTTCAGTTCTCTTTTACAAAGAAGTAGCATAATCAAACTGTCGTCTTTTGATTTGGAAGTGTTGCAAGTGTCGTTTTCAGTCAAAGAAAAGAATTCTATTGTTGTTGATGGTCGATTATACAGTTACTCTTGTATTTGATTTGAATTAGTAGTTTTTCAAGTGTCGAAAGCAATTTTCAATTCAAAATAGCAAAGTGTCGTCATAATCTTCCTTTCATTTTTGAAGAGAAATTTGTTAGTACTGTCGCTTTGAAAAGATAATTCAGATTTGTACTTAGCATTCTTCTTGTCATTCACACATTAAGAAAGCTGAAAACAAATACATGCATGTGCATTTGCATTTAGACTGCTTGTTGGTTTGATTTAGGACAGTGCATCTAGTGTGTGCTCTCTGCTCTATGTTGAAAGAATATCGTCTCTCTTTCTTTAGTAGCTAGGATTTTCATTGCAAAAAGAAGATTAAACGATTGTTTCTCATCTTAGATTGCATTTTAGGAATTGTATATCTGCATCACGTGGTGAACTTGAAAGGAAAATTTCTTAAGAAATATCAACTGTAAAATAAATTCAATGAACACAAAAACGCTTTGGAACCTAACGCACAACATCTAGAAGTCTAGGCTAGAGACATATTCTGGCATCGTAAAGCCTGGTAACTGTCGCTTTCACTGTTGGTTGGGTGATTCCTCATCTTTGAGATGACGACTGCTAGTACGGACTTGTGCTCCTATGTACCGTCAAGTATATATTGGGAGACCACAATAGGCTATATCCTTTATCCATATGAAGCCGTGTCTGCCGCCCTACCGATCGCAATGCACTGAACACAGCATTCAGGAAGATTGACTGCCGTACCATATAAATTATTCTACAGTTTTGCGATTGGTTTGGTAATCTCTCTGTCTAGATTTCCAGAGTAGTCTCTTTCGTTCCTTTTCAGACTCCTTAAAGGAAAAGGTCCATCTGAGCACTTGTCACATCAGGCTCATTAAAAATCGAAGGCGACTAGAGTCATCTTTTGTTTTTTCTCAACTCTTAAAAATTAAAAAAACAAGTTGTGTCAAAGCGTCTAAAATTTATTTTAATTGGAATAATATCACCATTCCTACATTGGTCTTAGGTTGAGAAAAATGGAGTCCACCAACCAAGGATTTCCGCTTGGAGGAAATCCTAGTCCTTTCTCCTCGTGGGGAGATGTTGGTGCACCTCATATGGCCACAATGTCACTTCCAGGATTGACGATTGGCTTTCCAATATGGCTCTTCTCGACCTCCTTCATTTAGAACACCGTGATTCCTGAACAATCAAGTCAGAAATTGGATGATACTAAAGCTATACCCCAACCTTCTACTTCGTCCGATTCTCCCTCTCCTCCTTCCTCTTCGCTTGATAAAGCTGGTAAAGCCAAAAGTCAAGTAACTAAGAAGGAGAAGAAGGGGAAGGAGAAGAAAGAGAAGAAGAAGAAGAAGCCAAAGGCGAAAAGGGGTAACCGGGCATCATCTAGTGAAAATCCGCACACTGCACTGTCCAAGCCTAAATCTCCATGTGTCATTTCTAAAGGGGACCACTATCATCGAGATTATCCTTGCATCCCTTGGATCTTAAGGGACTAGTCTCCTCGGTTGCACAATTTTCTGTCATCAACCTCTGAAGATCGTGTTGAAAGTGCACCATCAACTAGTGAAAGCGAAGCATCTGGACAGAAAAGGAAATGTAAATTTCCTTGTAAACTATGTGAAGGCGATCACGTCGTCCACCGTTGTCCCTTCCTAGACGAAGCTAAAAGAGTCTTGGATGACCGTCCTACTTCACCACTACGGCTTCCTTCTAGATACAAGAAACTCTTGCCGATTCCATTGCTAGTTGAAAAACCGACTGACACGCCATTGTGGTCGGTCAAAGCATCTGTCATTGAAGATAAACCCGTTGAATCCATACCAGACTAAAGTCAAAAGTTTGAGGTGGTAGTCGACCCAGTCTTGTCTTCGGAAGGTCCATCTTCAGATGACACAATCACTGAAGAGAATGAGAATGACACCGTTCAAATTCTTTTCGTAAACACAGACTTCGATGAACATGGGGGAAATCTACCCATTCCTTTACCATAGGAAGGAAGTTCATCAGATTCATATCCGGCCATCTATTCAGTCCCACCTCCAAGCAACCTAGTCATTTCCTTCGATTGGAATCTACTAGGCAAACCCCGTGTACTGGCTAATGTACCATTCTGAATCATTGTACAAGCTTAAAAAATGATCATGGTCGGTACCATCATAGATGAAGGGGCTTTTGTGAGTATCCTTTCCTCAACTGCTTGGGAAGCGCTTCGTTCGCCATCACTTCTGCCTGAGATGAGAAATTTGACAGGCTTTGACAAAGGAACCAGTTGACTGTTAGGGATCCTTCCCAATGTGCCCATAACGTTGAGAAGGAAAACCATTTACATGAACATAATGGTAGTCCAAGGACATCTAGATTATAATCTACTCCTTGGGCATGACTATATTTATAGTATGGGAGCCATTGTCTCCTCACTCTTTAGAGTAATGTGTTTTTCGCGTGAAGGTCGAGTGGTCAAGCTCGTAGACCAGCTTTCGTTCCCCAGATCACACATAGCTAATAGTCAAATTCCATCCCTAAATGGTCTTTTCACGCAAGGAATGTCTCATCAATCTCCAATCCGTCCACCTGAAGAGCGCGAGTGATTTGGGAGGACATGACTGAAACCCAGGGGGCATGCACCCTGGTCTGTTTCGGCAGGAAAACCTTGGGTATAGGGTAAGTTTCCGCGGAGTATTTAAGACTGGTCTGACACCCGTCTGTATTGGAAGAGGGATTTAGACCAGGATAAGATTCTTTCGTCAAGGATAGGTGATTGGAGCCTTTGTCTAGATGGACTAAGTCGAGGAAGTGTTTTTGTCTGTTGTGCAGATGGAAACTATCTTGCAAACGTGAGAACTTCTAAATGGTAACCTAGAAACTTTACTTCACTATACCTGGGGGCATACAAACCTTTTTGCCTAAAATTAAAGAACGACCATTTATTTTCTTAGTTTGTATTTTCTCAACCCTTTAAACTCGTAGGATTGGTCATTCCTAGCTTGCATAATGAAAGGATCCGGAGCAAAATTTCGAATGGTGCAAGCTCCCTAAAAATTGAACCTATTAATGAGACATCCTTATTATACGACTGGTACGAGCAGTTTTTTATGTGAATTTCAAGCTCGTTAAAAATTAAACCTAAGCAATGAGCAAATGTTTCCCCTAGAGTTTAAGCTCATTAAAAAGTGAACCAATTTCCGGTAAAAAACCATTGTGAATGCATTATCATCAGCTTTTGAGCTCTGGTCATGTTCTTCCCATCACCTCCACTCTGTTTTAGCTGATCATTCACCTCTATTTGATTGTTTACCCCTTTTGAGGAACAGTTGCAAAGAGTGATCCTGTTAGCCATCCTTGTGAGACTGCCATGATTGGAAAATTCCAAACCTTACATGGAATCAGTTGCTACCTGAAATTATCACTCGTTCCTCAAAAAACAAGTCTCCTTTAAGCTCTTTTCAACTGAATCGTAAAATATGAAAAGATTGCCGAAAAATTGGCCTCTCCATCTCGTTAAAGCTACTAGGAGTGCTATCCCTCCTCTAGATTTTAATCTTTTGGGACCTAAGGGATTATTACGCAAAAAGATCGAGCGCTTGTTTTGTTTGGCTCATTAAAATTACCAAAAATTCATTCCTTTCATATTATTTTATACTTTTTCGGACTTAAGGGATTATATGACGAAAAAGGATTATTGGAGTTTCCTTTAAGTCCCTTTCAGACACTCTAAAATTGAAAAGGACTGAGTTATCTTTGTTGTTAAACTTGTTAAAACCAAATAGATACAAACTTGTCCATATAGACAAGAACGAGTTTCACTGTCACTAGGATTGTTAAAACATAGCGACAGGTTTGCCCGAAGGGAAAATTATAGAAAAAGCATATGTTATCCTCCTCAAGCTTGATAAAAATAAAGAGGTACTGGTCAGCAATGACTGGGGAAAAATAGGGAAGGAAACTTGAAGAAACTTTATTGGTAGCAAGTCGCTCTTCAACATGACACTTTCACTCCACATCCGAGTCGGGTTGGGTTATTCCATTCACTAATCATATCACCATTGGTCCATCGCACCATCCATATTTGGGGTTAACGCTACCAATCCATTTCAGTGTCGCCGTATGTTTAAAAGAAGTCACTCAGAGAATTCACCTATGTCTTATCTGCTGCAATACATTCACACTCCATTCTTTCATGACTACCACCCTGAACCCTGTATCATCAGATTGTTTTCACCTCCAAAATCATTTACTCCGTTCTGTGTCGTAGATGTGGGATTCATTAAGGCCCTCCTACGATGGATCGCTTCTTGTCAACATTAGCTCATTATCCAAGAAGTCGACTTAGGAACAACCTTTTCAGTACTTTGAAGCTTGCATGCCTCAATGGCAAGTTTCTCACTTCCGGCGATAGGTTTACATCAATGGCCTTCGACTGAAAGATTTTGCATGGTGTTCGACGACAAATCCCTTTTCACACCATGCAAATTGTACTGTAGTACCTTGAGGGTCATCATCATTATCGGTGATTCCTCTCATGCCTGTTAACAGCTTACATCATTGGCTGGTAATCAAGCGATGTCTTTCCATGTTCGACTCCAGAACATCTTTCACATGGATCGACTTGTACTCCTAGAGAAGATTGGATGAGTTTGAAGACCCCGGATCTAGTTTCATATATCCAGGCTGCAATATATTCAGGGAAATAAAGACATCAAATGTACATCATTGCTGCACAGATGATCATCCAAATCAAAGGAGGATGACTCTATCAGAATCATCAGCCTGCCACACAGACAGTTGTATGTCTTATGAAATGAATTTATAAAGCTAAGCATGGGAATGCTCACCTTAGTTAGATCATGAAAAATATTATGAAGATAATGTATTGTATTGTATCTTATTACAAGTCACCTTCCATCTTGAAAAAACTACGGATCCTCATGATAAAGCATTTCACCCGACATCAAAAAATTAACGACCTCATCCTTTAGGGGGCAACTATTATAGACATTTTTGGGCACTGCAACCCCAATCATACATGTCCATAAACCAAGCGCTACTAAGTCCCTAAAAGTGTTCCTTCACACCTAAAGGAACAAGGTCAGTTGATTACATCATCTCCTAGAAGTTCTCCACAGAAAACTGCTCAGAACTGGTCAAAGCTAGACCATATAGACTGCCCAGTGCAAAGGGTGTGATGCATCCCACCTGCTCAGTGAAAAAGGGTGCGATGCATATTGAAAATCCCTCTATAGGGTGCAATGGGCGAGAGTAGAAAAATGGCAGAGACAGTTTGCAAGGTGGATCTTCATGGAATCTTCCAGAAACTTCTCCTATGACACTTGCTTCTCTAAATTCGCCCAGGGATGAGTAAGAGATCATCAATCTCCAAGTGGAATCAAGAACTATCGGAGAGAGGACACTAATCAAAATCCCAGAAGCTGACTCACCCCCTTGCAATCATCTATATATGGATCCCTCATCCCAGAGATCCAGAGGCTGGAATTTTGTATCTTGTAAGGAAGTGTTGTTGGTTTCTTGGTGGAATGTCATAGTATTGGGCGATCTAAGCTTTTCATGAGGTGAAGAAAGGCTTTAATGCTGAGAGGATGACACTAGGTCAGAACAATTTGTTGTAATCCTCTTTTCTATTCTTGATATTAATAAAGCTATTCAAGTTTACCTCCACATTCTTGTATGTTTGATGATATATGCATTTGTGTGGTCAATATATATCTGGTCCTATATTGTTTATGATTGTAGATCTCTGTTCTTCGATAGCATTATGTTGCTTTGATTCCACAGGTGCTCTTTCAAGCTGGGTAGATGAAGGAAAAGCGGCAAGGATCTGTCAGAAGGGAGAGGAACCAATCAAGGAACTAAGCGCAAGACTGAGGTTGGCGTCCTTTGTTACCCTCTTATCTACTTCTCATAAAGGAAAGTGAAAGTAGTTTTAGTTTGGTTGTTTCTAGGATAGCTACCAGTCTTAGTGGGACTAGCAGCTCCGAGTGGACACTAGATTTCCCGGTAACAGGCCGCCACATATCCTCCCCGGGGTCAATCAGTTTCTTTTTGGGTAGAGGTCAGGCTCGAACCCACAACCTCACTCAAAATAGCAACAACCCTTACCACTCCTCCTACACGATGGTTCTTAACCTGTAAGGGAGGCGAGGTTGTTTTAACATGCATTGACCCCAAGGTTGGGTGGTGGGTGGACTTAAACACCCCCCATTTGAACACACATACTACCTAACCATACCAACAAATTCTACTACCATAGCGACCACCACACAAGCGGCATGCAACCACCATAACCATGTGACCAACAGTTATATTATATGTGACTGCCCATAGGACCTCCACGGCCTAACCATTGTATGTGACTAGGGCCACTTGGCATTTTTTATTACCACGTGGGGGTTATACTACTTTTTAATGGTCCTATAATTTTTCCTGCTGCGCAGCGAAATTTTCACCCATTTAGCACTTTTTGGGGTGAAATTGTAGGAACAGTGCCAATTTTTTAGCAATTTCTGGAGCGAATAGTGGCCTAACTAGGAGAGGTCATAATGTTTCTAGTTTTCAACCAAATTGGATGCAGAAAGAGACTAGGTAGTCTTTTTTGGACATTCTGGACTCATTGGAGTAGGTCTCAATATCAAAGGAGCGCTTCTGGATAGGAATTTTTCCAAATTGAAGCCAATCGGTGCCGTAGACAACCATATTTTTGATTTAGTTTATGGAGGAGTTTGAAGATAGAGATGATCTTGCAAGGATCTTCCAGCCTCCATCTACTTTCTGCAATAGCCATTACATTAGCGTTGAACAATGTAAACTTTGAAATGGGAACTATAAACTCAAAACGGGAACTCTAGCCAAAAGACCCCGAAAAAACATCAAAAACAATGCTAAAAACGAAAAGTGTTGATGCTGGAATAACACCTTTTTTTTCCAAGCTAAATTTTCAACATGTTTTAAAAATGACGGTGAATACCAATTTTTGGTGCAAAAATTGTCCAAAAAACGCCCTCAAAACGAAGTGTTGATGTTCGAATAACATGTTTTTTTTTCTCAATGGTAAATTTTGTGCAAAAAACACCCTCAAAACGAAAAGTGTTGATGCTGGGATAACAATTTTTTTTTCAAGGGTGAAATTTCAACATTTCAAAATAATAGTATAAAATATTTTATCATAACCCCAAAAAACATTAAAATTTCAAAAAATTAAAATTAAAATTAAAATTAAAACAATGGAAAAACACAAAACAAAAAGGTAAAAAATAAAAATAACAAAACATAAATAAAAATATATACTAAAAACAAAACAAAAAATAAAAAACACAAAACAAAAAAATCAAACATCAAAAATAAAATGAATCATAAAAATGTAAAATGTAAAAAAAAAAAAAAACAAAACAAAATTAAGCTATAAAAAATAAGAATTAAATAACTAGAAAAAAATTACAAATTATAAACAAATAAATAGTAAAAAAAAACATGTTTCAAAAAAATTGGGGAAAAAAACAAATATGTAAACCATAAAAAAATTTGGGAAAAGAAGAAAAAACACATTTAAAAAACTATAAAATTAAGTAGGTAACAATAGAAAAATTAAAAAAAAAAAAAATATTAACAAAAAACTAAAAAAAATTAAAATTAAAAACAAACTAGATTTAAAAAAAAATAAATGGAAAATTAACCAAAACTAAAAAATAAAAATTAGTGAAATTAAGATTAAAATGATGATTACTTAAAAAATAAATGTAAAAATACATATATATGAGACCAAATATAAATAAAAAAATATTAAAAAAAATTGTTTAATCATAAAAGAATTTGGAAAAATAAAAATAAAAAAATAAAAAATTTATATATTTACATTTAAGTAAGTAAAAATATAAAGATTAAAAAAATCATTAACAAAAACTAGAAAAAAAAAAAAAACAAACAAACAAACTAGATTAAACAAAAATAGAAAATTAACAAAAAAATATAATTAAAAACTAGTAAAATTAATGTTAAAAACATTTAGAAAAAATTAAAAAGACAAAAATAAGCTCAAATTATTAAAAAAAAAAAACTAAAAAAAAAATCGAAATTTTAAAAATATAGGTATTTTCCAATAAAAAAATTAAAAAATATTTTCAACTTACAAAAAAAAGTCTTTTTGATTAAAGAATAAATAAATAAATAATTTTTTTTATTAAATTTTCATTATTTATTTAAAAACAAACAAAAAAAATTAAAGATAATTTTTTTTAAAACGTTTTTTTTTTTTTTTTAATTTGAAAGAAAAAATTCATTAAACAGTAGTAATAAAAATTATTAAATTTTAATTTATTAAAAAAAATTAATAAAAACAAAATTAATAAAAAAATCGATTAAAATATGTTAATAAAAATTAAATTTTAATTTTTTTATAACTTTTGTTTTTAAACAATTAGTTATTTATTTCGAAATATAAATCATATAAAAAAATTTATTTTTCTCAAAACAAATTTTAATTTTTTAGTTTAAAATTTAAAAAATTATTAATTTTTTTTTCAAATTAACATATCAAAAAAAATAATTATAAATTACGTTTATTAAAAAAAATTAAAAAATATTATTAAACATTTTTTATTTTTTATTTATTAAAATTATTTTTTAAAAACATATTAAAGTTTTTGAATGCATATAATGTTGTTTTATTTAGGATGCTCATAATGAGCTGAAAGTGAATATTCTGGATCATTGTTGAGACGGAGCTCCGAGAAAAGCGGATAGGCGAAACTTTGTTGCGCGATTGTTCGGCCCTTAGCGCTCATGGCTCCTCTGAATCCAGCGTTCCATCACTACTCGCAGGCACAGGATGAGGCTCAGAATCAGGATCAGTAGCAAGCCCATCCCAGTGTGGAGAAAGTAAACGTCCATGCCTTACTTCCGGCAGCTCCAGGCATTCCCCAAACCCTTCATCAACGTCTATTCGACAAGCTTCCCACGGAGACTTTCGATAGAGGCAACGTCTTCCCGATCGAACTCTGCGAAGAAGGCAAGCAGTGGCGCCTGGGGCTGTTCCGCAATGCCATGGCCAGGGTCTCCAACGTCTTCCTCATAGATCAAGCGCGGCCCTTCCGGCCCCCAGACACTCGTAATCAGGAAATCTGGGTCTGCGACGATGGCAGTGGTAGATGGGCGATCCCCTTTAATGGATCTGCTACCTCCGCCCTCGGGAGAACGCTGCACGGAGCCGGGGTGTTCACTTCTAGAGGGGGAAGGTATAAAACCCCCAGATCTACCATTGATCAATCTGATCGGGCTTTCAATAGATAGATCGGCCAAGATATTACAGGCCTGATACCCCTGACGGAAAATAGCCATGACAGATCTGCTCTTGGAAGCACAAGAAGCCCTGGCACTATGTCCAGGCACTTCTTCGACTCTTTTCAGATCCAAATTTCTCAGCCTTTAGGCAGAACCATCTTGCAATGGATCCATTCCTCAGATCTGGTGCTGAATCTCAAGCTGGATCTAGAACGGCGGATTGGGATCCCCTCAGGCCATCAGAGACTTCTCTTTCAAGGCAAGCAACTTGAAGACCTTCTTCCCCTCTCTTCTTACAGCATTTCTAGGAACAACTCTTTGGTGGTTTCCCTTCACCTGAGAGGAGGTGCAGCGGGAAAGTCATCCTCTGCTCCTCTTTTCTCATACAAAGATGCAGTTCACTCTGAGAACCCAAAACCCCCGGAGGTCCTTAAATCTAAGCCCTTCTTGGTGGATAAAATAGATGAAGCCCCCTCTGTTGAAATTACCCATGATGATCTTGCAACACAACTTCAAGTTTTTGCAGAAAGAGCCATCATTTACAGATTTAACGGGCTGTGGCCACGATCTCAGGATCTCTATGCATGGATCCATGCAAACTGGACTCATCACTGTAAGATCAGTTTCTGTTCAAAAGGTTATTTCATTGTTCTATTTGATAACAGCAAGCATTATAAAAAGGCTTTAGAAGAAGGCCGTTGGTTCATGGGAACTGCAGGGCTCTTCTTGACTCCTTGGTTCCCAGATTTTGATCCAGCAACTGCAATCATTACCAGGACACCTGTATGGATCAGGCTTCCAAATTTACCTGCCCACTTATGGCATACAGTTGTGTATAGGGCCATAGGCAACACCTTGGGCAGTTTCATTAGGGGAGATATCTGGCGGGAAACCAAAGGTCTCCACACATATGCCAGAATATGTGTGGAGCTGGATTTAAGCAAAGGACTTCCAGACCAAATCATTCTCAAGATCAATGACTTCATTTGGACCTAGACTCTGGATTATGAAAACACTGCCTTCCACTGCCGCCACTATCACCTAACACGGCACCTGCAGAATTCTTGCCCATCTTTGCCTGCAAAATCGAAAAAGGGCAACTTTGCAAAGACCAAATCCAAGCGTTGGACCCCTTGTCCTCCACCGCCAGCAATGAGTTCTGATTCCTCAAGCTCGGAAGATGAGGAGAGCGATGCAGAACCGGACCAAGCGCCTCAATCGATGGATCTGTCCACTGATACATCTGCGCTCAACACTGTCACAGCAATCTCCTAGAAACGCGTCCATGAGACCTCCTCTTCTGAATCAGATAAGGAGATCCCCGTGTTGGAGAACTCCAGTCTTCAAGTTGTTTTAGCTCATACTCCCCAGGACGGTTGGATAAAAGTCAACAAACAGAAAGGGAAAAAACATCGTGTTGAGAATTCTGCCCCTGTGGGGTAAATGTCAGTTTTTGCTCTCAAGTTAATTGTTGTAGCTCCGTGAATGGTTCACCCCTTCTCCGGGACCGAGGTTGATAGTTTCATCATTTCCGGTCGGCGGGTTTCTTGTCTCTCTTGATTGTACTATATTTTACTTAATAGAAATAGTTTAATTTTACTAAGAAAAAAAAAATATTGTTTTATTTAAAAAATAATTAAAAAAAAATAACGGCCCCTGGTCGCGCCACCACCGAGCGGAGGGAGGGCCGCGGGTCGATTCCGGGAATCGACCCACGGCCCTCCCGCCGCCCGGTGGTGGTGCGGCCGGGGGCCCAAGGGCCTGCACGCAAAATTTAATATGTTTATTCAAAAAATTTAATATGTTTTAAAAAAAAAATTAATGGTGTTCCACCGGCAAAAGATGGGAGGAACAAGGGAAGGGTATTCTATCATAGGCAGCCCCGGACTGTGCTGCTTTCTCCCTGAAGGATTCAAGTGCCACAAAATCTCCTTATCTGTAAGACTATTGATTTGAATGTAGTTTCTACACATGATGAGGGTTGCCTGTTGGATTAAATTTAAAACGTTATTGGAATTGATTGCAAATTAGCCTCAATGTAATGAATTGGGAGGATGGGTTAAGTTCAGAAAGGGCACCCTTAGTTTGGCTCTTTGTATGGTTCTAGAAAATTTATCATACAAATATATCTATTTTGCTGTGGCATTTAAAATACGCATCACAGAAGTTGTTTGAAATAAATGGCTCCACACAAGAATTCATATACTGCTTCATATCAAGTACAACGGTATTAATCGCATTTTCTATATTGCAAGATAACGGTATTCATTCCATAACTTAATAACTTTAATTTTATTCAGATAAAGATTAAATCTAAATCATGGCACACAAATTAACCAGAGTACTGCGATAAAGTAGAATGGAATATTTAACAATGTTTCTTCTTTTTATCTTACTTTGCAGTTATTCACAAGAGTAGTGGTCTATGGAATAATATTTTTAATGGTTGTGATAATTCCATAACAATTCCAGAATCATAATATGTTAGTTATTGGATGGGTATCCTTATCTCGATTGCACATTTGGAAATATTCATGAAATCTAACAGAATTAATTTAAATAGGGAGATTTTTTAAATATTTCAAAATCTGCAACCCAAATTTGCTTTAATGGTGGAACACACTGAGATGTTTTTAATATTTACGTTTATTCAAAAAATTTAATATGTTTTTAAAAAATAATTTTAATAAATAAAAAATAAAAAATGTTTAATAATATTTTTTAAAATTTTTTAATAAACGTAATTTATAATTTTTTTTATATATTAATTTGAAAAAAAAAATTAATAATTTTTTAAATTTTAAACTAAAAAATTAAAATTTGTTTTGAGAAAAATAATTTTTTTTTTTATGATTTATATTTCGAAATAAATAACTAATTGTTTAAAAAAAAACATTATAATTTTTTTTTTTAATTAAAAAAAGATGGTTTAAAAAAAATTTAAATTTAATTTTTTTTTTTTTTTAAAACATAAAATGTAGGTTTAATTTTTTTTATTTTTTTTTTAAAATATAAAATGAAGTTTTAATAATTTGAATTTTTAAATTAAAAAATAATAATAATAAAAATTGTTAATTTTTTTTTTTTTTTAATAAAAGACAAGATTGTTTTAAAAAAAAATATTTATTTATTTTTAAATAAAATAGGTATATTTAATAAAAGATAATTGCATTTTTGTTTTTTTTAATAAAAAATAACCATTTTTTTGGGTTTTTTTTTATAATTTAATTTTTTTTTTTTGTTTTTTTTAATATTAATTTTACTAGGTTTTTTATTTTTCGTTAATTTTCTTCTTTTTTTTTAAACTAGTTTGTTTTTATTTTTATTTTTTTATTTTTTTCCTAGTTTTTTCTAATGTTTTTTTTAATCTCTCTCTCTCTCTCTCTCTATATATATATATATATTTTTTTTTTTTTTAATTTTGTTTCTTTTTTCCAAATTCTTTATGGTTTGTGAGATTTTTTTTTTTAACATTTTTTGTTTTTTTTTTTAATATTAATTTCACTAGTTTTTTAAATTTTTTCGTTATTTTTCTATTTTTTCCTTTAAACTAGTTTGTTTCTATTTTTTTTTTCCTAGTTTTTGTTATATATATATATATATATATATATATATATATATATATATATATAATTTCTCAATATTTACTTATATTATATATATATATATATATATATATATATATATATATTATTTTTAATTTTGTTTTTTTTTTCCAAATTCTTTTATGGTTTATGATATAATTTTTTTTAACATTTTTTATTTTTTGTTTTTGTCTTTTTTATCTATATTTTTATATTTGTTTTTTAGAGACAATTATTTCATGTGGATTGAAAATTTAGTTAATGATGTATAAATATATAGAATATCGAAAATGTAAAATATCGACCTTCTTCTTTAAATATGCAAATCAATAAAAGCCCCACTATAAAAAAAAATAAAAAAAATAAAAACTAGAAAATATGAAGAAGAAGATCACTTCCAAAATTATTAAATTTACGAAATAATTATTTACATATCATACATTAGATAATTTAAAGTCAAAAAATAGGTCTTTTAAAAAAAGGGTTACGAAATAATTATTTACATTTCATACATTAGAAAATTTAAAGTCAAAAAACAGGTCTTTTAAAAAAAGGGTCTGATGCAGAATAACCATTTTTTAAAATTAGCATGAAAATCACTACCATTCTAAAACACAATGTACATAAAAAAAATAAAAGTGCAAAAAACTATGCTCTAAAAAAAACGTGTGTTCTGCATCACCCCTTTTCAAAATCGGGTCACTTTTTTGCTATCTCTACAAAACGGGTAGCAATATCAGTTCCCGTTTCAAAGTTTACATTGTTGTTGTAGCTCCATTTCATCTTTTCTCTATATAGAGTATTGATTTAGTTTATAGAGGAGTTTAAATATGGAGATAACTTTGCGGGGGTCTTTGAGCCTCCATGTGCTT
This sequence comes from Pinus tabuliformis, assembly GCA_031772625.1. Lineage (NCBI taxonomy): Eukaryota > Viridiplantae > Streptophyta > Pinopsida > Pinales > Pinaceae > Pinus > Pinus tabuliformis. Next base: position 1,090,378,783 of record CM062807.1, read on the forward strand.
TCTGCAATAGCCATTACATTAGCGTTGTATATGTATTTCCTCTTTTCTCTATATGTGTTTTGAAGGAGAGAATTGTTTATGTACTTCAAGTGGATTATGGTTCTATTTATGCTCTTTGAAATTCGAGTATGGGATATCCATGTAAGATGCCTATGTTTTCTTATGGTTTACATGTTTTATTGTAGGTTAACATGTGTATGGAGTGAGAACTCTTGTAGAAGTTTTTTATTTGAAGGAGAAACTATCCATTCCATTTCAGCAGTTTATGTATTCTTCCTTTCCAAACATTGAGCATAATGAGAAGGGGTCATGCCTTTAGAGCTGATCCAAGGAGATTTAGCCTAGGATGGGTGAACTCCTTTAACAATGGTTGGTGTATTATTGATTTATGCATGTTTCCATTCAGTGTTTTGATTTCATGTTTAAAGTTTTTCATGAAACTAGCTTAAGAAAACACACATAAAAACTCATGTTTTTACTTGCTATTTTGGAGTACAAACCTCAAGCACACTTTTATATTCTGATGAGGATTTTAGAATAGAAATCCAATATTCCAAATTCAAATCAACTTAGTATCAGAGCATTGGTTTTCTTTTTGCAAGGAGGAATTGACTGTTGTTGCAAGTGAATGTGTTTTCAAGCTCAAGTGAGGAGAAGGTTTTGGGAAGGAGAGGAAGATTGTTACAATCTCTACCACCAGTTCTACCTCAAGTTGTAGTAGAAGCTTGAACCAAAGCATCTCCCAAGGAGAAGAGCCTACAAGAATGTAAAAGGATGTGAAGGCTTTTAGAAAGGTTTTCTTAGATATGGAAGAAATGGCGAAAATCATCTATGAAGAGAGGAATACTAAATTGCAAGGTGAAAGCTATAGACCTCCAAGAGAAGAATGTTCTCCAAGGGAAGAAGGTAACAAGAATGGTGATAAACCACCATCTTCTCCACAATCTTCATCTTTTCCTACAATTCTTATGCAATATGCTAGTGTATAAAGTCCCTCAAATAAGGAAGATAGACAAGTTTGTACCTTTTGTCCACATGGTGTGGAGGATGAGGTTCTATCAGCACCCAAATTCAAGGAGCTAAAAGAAGAGACACAAGGAGTCCAAGAGGACACATTTAGAATCAAAAGGGAGTTTGAAAAAATATTTGTATGTCAATCAAAAGATGAGGCAAATGGTACGCATTTACATGCTTCTTCTTTAGATGAAATTGTTGATGTAAATTCATTTGTAGCCTTTGAAAAACATAGTAAAGGCATTGGATCCAAGCTCCTGACCAAGACGGGTTACAAGGGAGGAGATCTTGGAGTGAACCATCAAGGCATTAAAAATCCAATTGAAACAAAGGATAAGCTTAAATATGAAGGCTTGGGATATGTTGCAAAATAAGAATGGTCTTCTAGCAACACCTCATGGGTATCGTGTTCCTTTTTCCATAAGAGAGGACATGAGGAGGCAAGATGTTGGGATTCTAGAATTGGTACCTGCTTAGTTCCTCAAGTATAAGGAGGAATTGAAGTGTAAAATATCTCCGAAGAGAGATGAAAAAGTTGAAGAATAAAAAATGTTAAGTTCTTATTTCCATGCAAGTTGCTCACGAAAGAAGAGTAACCCAAAGGAAAACAAAAAGAGGTATAATCTTCCTGTTAATTCAAATTCTTTCCATAATGGAAAACAACAATGATTTGAATAAAATGTTGAGGAATGTGTTTCCATGCACCTTCTTCCTTTCATCAAACCATTGTGTAGATAAGTTATATAAAAGAAAATAAATCATCAAGAAGATGCTTATGTCTAATGGAATTAAGACTGATAACAGAAAATCTCATCCAAGGTTAAAGGCATGTGAGCCAAGGGAAGCTCAAAAGAACTTTTACACTCACTGCAATATCAATGGGCATTGGGTCAAGAAGTGTTGGAAATTGTTTCCGCAACTTCATCCTAGTAAGGGCAAGAAAAATTTTCATGCACTAGAAGAGGAAGTGACAAAAGAAAAAGTTATGCAGGATGCGACCATCTGTGAAGCAGCCTCAGAAGAAGAAAAAATTCAAATAGAGGGTTCACTTACCTGGTTTGGTAAGAAATGGGAAAACTATTTGTCTTATCGAAGTTTGAAAATCTTTGTTTTGCACTAGTCTCATATCCCCATAGCTGGGTAACTTGTAAAAGTGTCATTCATAAATAAATCACTTATATGCAATAGTGTTTTCTTTGGGTGTTATTTTGCTTGTTTGGATTGTTGATAGTCAATTTGAATGGAAAATTTGGGAGCCAAGTTATTCTGTTTTGTAAAATTCATTTCTATTTGTAGTTTAAGAAAACATTTTAAAACTATTGTATGAGTAGTTGCAACACATTCAATATGTTACAAATGTGTTAAGCACTCAGGTTATAAAAGTATTCACTATGTGAAGCTTGTTTTGGTTCATTTGTCAAAGTATTTTAGGATATTATCCTCGATAAGGATTTTGTAGATGAGATCCTTGGAATTCTTCTTGGGAAGGATGTTGTTGTGGATGGTCATAGTGACATGGACAAGCCAAGAATAAAATTGAACTTGAATTCTTTGGTTAGGTTACATTTCAAGTTCAGCTTCAGAAAGAGCCAAGACAAGTACAAGTTAGTGCACTACAAACATATATTGGATCGAGTTTGGGAAAATGAAGGAACTGTATCTTAAAATGTTGAACAATTGAAAGTAAACTTTTGGAGACCAAAAGTTTTTCAGTGGGGAAGAGTGATCAGGAGCTCAAAATTTATCCAAAAATCAAAGTTGTAAGAATGGTGTAGAACTTGAATAACCTCGTAGTGTTCGTCATCTTGAATCCTGTACAACTCGTTTTGCACAAAACAGACACCATATGCTCCCAGAAATGCGATCTATTCATATTGCCAAACAGGAGAATTTGAAAAAAAAAGGATAGCCCAGTCAGTAGTCCATATTGCTCATGTGGCGCTGACTGGGCAAGCGAGATGGCAGTTTGACTAGTCAATGAATTTTCTTCAGTGAGTGAGTAGATGACAAGTGTCATCACCATATAGGTTGAAATGGTGGAATTTCAGTGGTTTAATGGTTTTTGGGTGGACCAATAGGGAGGTGACATGTGGCTAAGCATGGGGCCACCACATGTCCTCCCTAGGGTCAATCAAAATTTTGTTGGGAAAATTTTACGCTCGAACCCATGACCTCGCCTGGAACAACGCCAAGCCTTACCAATCCTCCTATAAGATGGTTCTTAACTTATATGGGAGGTGGGTTTGTTTTAACATGTATTGTCACCAAGGTTAGGGGGTGGGAAAACTTAACTTCCCCCAATGTGAACACACATACCACCTACCCACAACAACAAATTTTTCCTCCACGATAACGGCTAGCATGACCACTAGACAAGTGGCATGTGGTCACCATAACCGCGCGGCTAGTAGTTACATTATATGTGACCGCCAAGAGGACCTCCATCGTCTAATCGCCACATGTGACCAATGTCACTTGGATTTTTTATTATCACATGGAAGTTATTGGAATTTCTAACGGTCTTATAATTTCTCCCACTGCACAGTAAAATTTTCGCCCACTTAGCGATTTTTGTGGCGAATTCTAGGGATGGTGCGGGTTTTTTAGCAATTTGTGGTGCGAATAGTGGTCTAATTAGGAGAGGTCATAAGTTCTCTAGTTTTCAACCAAATTGGATGCAGAAAGAGGTTAGGTAGCCATTTTTTGACATATGTACTCATTGGAGCAGGTCTCATATTAAAGGAGCAGTTCCGGATAGGATTTTTGGCAAACTGAAGCCTATGGGTGTCATGGACAACTAGATTGTTGATTTAGTTTATGGAGGAGTTTAAAGATGGAGATGACCTTGCAGGGGTGTTCCAACCTCCATGTACTCTCTGCAACAACCATTACATCAGTGTCGTACCTATATTTCCTCTTTTCTCTATATAGAGTGTTGATTTAGTTTATAGAGGAATTTGAAGATGGAGATGACCTTGCAGGGGTCTTACAGCCTCCATGTTCTTTCTACAACAGCCATTACATTAGTGGTGTAGCTCTATTTCCTATTTTCTCTATATGTTTTTTGGAGAAGAGACTTGTTTATGTACTTCAAGTGGATTGTGGTACTGTTTATGCTCTTTTAAACTGGTGTATGGGGTCTTGGTGTAAGATGTCTATGTTTACTGAAGGTTTACATGTTTAACTATAGGTTAACATGTGTATGGAGTGAGAACTCTTGCAGAAGTTGTTTCTTTGAAGGAGAAACTAGCCATTCCATTTCAGTAGTTTATGTATTCTTCCTTTCTAGACATTGAGCATAATGAGAAGGGGTCATGCCTTTAGAGTTGATCCAAGGAGATGTACCCTAGGACGGGTGAACTCCTTTAATAATGGGTGGTGTATTACTGATTGATGCATGCTTCCATTCAATGTTTTGATGTCATGTTTAAAGTTTTTCATGGAACTAGCTTAAGAAAACACATAAAAACTCATGTTTTTACTTGCTATTTTCAAGTACAAACCTCAAGAACATTTTTATATTTTGATGAGGATCTTAGCATAGAAATATAATATTCCAAATTCAGATTAGTTGAAACCACTGTCACAACTGGAAAAACCCATGCCCATGATAATGAGAGAACCAAATACACACATGCATGTACCATGCATGCCCAAAATAGCAAGGAACTCATACATGCCACTCGATGCCTGCAAAGTAATCCCACTGTAGCTACTTGATCCAACTCATCCTTACTTGATACTTGCTTTCCTTTGATTTCTTATCCTTCCTTTGTGTTCATTTCTCCAATGCTAGATTGATGCAAGAATGCTCTAAGTGTGCAATAGTATGAGAGAGAGAGTAGAGAGAGATCTTCAAGCTAAAACTAACAAAAATCCATTAACTGATCCTTAGAAGCCTTTTTATTATTGTTGCTTCTATTTTCTTCAATTTCCTTTATTTTTCCTCCATTTTTCCTCTCATGCTAATATGTGACCTTTCAACTTCCTTTTCTCATATTTTCCATTATTTTCCTAAATAAAATTCCACTTAGTGCCTCTTTTCCTTTTCAATGCATTTTCCAATTCCCATGGGGGCTTCACTAGGAGAGAAATACAATACCACGTGCATTCATATTGGGGGACATATATTGAGGAATAAGTGACATAATATATTGGGGGATATATAGAGGGTAAATGGTTTTTATATTGGCAGGTATAAAAAATGGAGTTCAAAGTTAATGAAAAATTATAAAGGGGTGTGAAAAATGTTAATGAAAAAATGGATACCTACAATATCTAGTGAAAGTAGGGGTTTTTTAAATTGGAAAGGTGTATTGTGTTTGTATTGATAAGGGGTTAAATAAGTTGAATTTTAGAGGTATTCTCCAATATATAGTCATGTTAAGGGTATTGTTTAATATTCCACGAATGCACATGATATGTCAGAGGTTGATTGAGTGAAGCCCCCATGCCAATTCCTTTTCCAATTTCGTTTAGCTGTAATAGACCAAAATGAACACCCACTAGGATGTTTTGCCCAACATTTAACTTGGAATGTGTGTTGCATGAGCTTGGTATTATTTTTCCTTTAGTAACTTTGTTACATGAATTTTCAACCTGGGGTTGTTACACATGTACCTCAAGTCATCAAAACAAAACCTCCCTATCATTAAAGGTTGACAACCTATAAAGCACACACCCCATAAGAAGTTTATTTTTTAAGAGAACTGAAAAATATGTGTGTTGAAATACATCTCCTTCAAGACATAAAATATATTCTTATATATAAAAATTTCATTAAAGAGGAGTGTCTTAGAAGGCCTGAGAAAAAGAAAAGTGATTCCCCTACTATCAATGTCATAGCGCAACTAGTTGATCTTATTCTTGGGAAAGTAATCATCCCCAAGTACACATATCCTGGGACACCAATAGTAGATGTGAAAATCAATGACATTGTAGTTCCAAACACCTTGATTTATCCTGGAGCTGAAATCAATATCATGACTAAGGAAACTATGCTCAAACTTAACCTCCAAAGATCTATAAGAAATACCTCTATTGTGCTAAAACTTGCTAATATATCTACAATAGCACCTGAAGGTGTCATAGAATATGTAATTGTCTTTAATGGTTCATGGGAGTATCTTATTGATGTCCTTTTTCATCAGGTGAAGACCAAGTTTAATGGCTACCTGATCATCTTAGGAAGACCTTGGTTAGCCATTGTTGATGCATACAACAACTATAGGGTTGGGAGCATGACCATCACTGTTAACCACATACATGGATGAGGAAATATGAAAGATAAACATTAGATTTATTTTCTTATTCACAATGATACATATTTATAATACATAGGAATGACCCTTGGTTTCATATTCTAAGTGGTCCCTTGAACTCCCTTTGGCTGTTTAGCTTCCACACCAACCCTTAGAGGAATAGGTGTCCAACATTCCCCCCCTTAATCCAAAGGGCTATGTACAAATCCAAGAAGAGAGTTATAATAAAAAAAATGTGCAAAAATGCATGGCAACACTAGGCTGAATGTGCTCTCTGAAATGATGGTATCAAGGGTGGTGGTTTAAGGAAGATCACCAACACTGGAATTCTTAGTGCAGTTCCGAAAACTCTTCCAGTTATGACAAGAAGCTGAGGTATTCTACGAGAGGAAGTGCTCCTGATGTTTTCAAGAGGGAAACCATCAACCTTAATAGGGAGGTCTCACCCCACATAAAAAGGGAGAACCTCAACTTGAAAAGGGAGGTCTCAACCTGTGATGGTTTAAGGATTACCACCAAATCTGGAATTCTTAATGCAATTCCTAGAACTCTTCCAAAACTAGAAAGAAGCTAAAGTCTTCTACTAGAGGAAGTGTCCCCAATTTTTTGAAGAGGCATGACCAACTGAAGGCATGCTCAAGGGCATATTTGTCTCTAGCTACAACTCTGAATCTGGTATGGCTGGTTGTGGCTCAGGATCGTTTGATGTGGCTTTGAAGCTTGTATATGACCATGATTTCATTCCCTGTCAGATACAAGGTGAGATGATGGAGAAAACTCAACTGCAAGATTGTTCAATATTCAAGAACAAATCCTTTTGTATGATTGAAATACCTTCTTGGTTGTTGAAGTCCATTGCCAAGAAGCAATCCATCCAAGATGAATCTTTGTTCTTGTAGGAGGTTTGTTTCTGAAGCATCTGTTTGAAGAATGACTAGTTTTATGATAGTGCTTACATGGATTAAGATAAAAAAAATGATCTTTCACATGGAAAACTCAGTCACAATCCTGGTATTTAACATTTTGTTGTTGTTGTTGTGGAAAAGGAACAGAATCTGAAACAACTGAAGGTGAACTGTCATGAAGAAATCTAGCATTCTGAAATTGGATGGGCTTCAAGTAATCTAGAATATGAAAGGAAACATCCTTGTCATATCCAAGACCACTTTTGTGCTTGTTGTGGACAATCTCTTCCCAAGGTCTGATGACTGACTTGGGAAGTGCAGACTGAATTTCTGCATCTGCATGTACAATTGCTCTTGAGAGGGGCTCAATGATCTGATCAATTTATGGCTGTTGATGTGAGTGTGTCTTAAACAAAGAATTTCCCTGAACAAAGACAAGTTAAAAATCATGACTACACTTCTGTAACTCCTCTTGCTGTAGTTGTGATTCAAGCTGCAAAAAATCAATTTTGTCATGTGCATTTTGCAGACAGGTTTGAATGTCTCTGAGAATGGCTTTATCAATCATGATTGTACTATTGACAATAGAATGTATTAAATTTTTTAGTAATTCCAACACTCCATCAGCCATTTTCCAACAATTTATATTGTTGAATGCAATCCCAAAATCAAATAAAAAGGTGCTCCACCACACTACAAACTCAACAATTTAACAACACTATGAACAAAGTTCTGTGTAATAAATCATCCAATGCTAAAGCATATGCCATACCAGGACCCTTATCCAGCGAAATCAACATACCAGGACTTCAATGTAAATCAACATACACACCAACCATGAGCAGTAATGATTGGTTCTTAATATGACCTCAACACATATAACAGCTAGAGCCTAACATAATCTCTGTGGATGTCAATCTAAACAAAACTCAGAAACTCAATTCTTGAAAACTCTTTCTTTCCATAAAATCCCATAAGTTCTTTGGATCTAAATCCATCCTTCAATAATCTAGTCAAAAACCTATATAAATTATTTCATCGTATGGAGAGAACCAATGAAAGGTTAGGCACGTTATTTAATGTAAAAAATACTAACACACTCTAAATAAGAAAATATAATGAAATAAAGCATCATATACAAATTTCTTCTCTTTGAAAGAAGCACGAGCATCAATGCAGCTCACAGGTGACAATGCACAGGTCACTGAAGGTTCACTAGTTTTGTAGCATATGTTGAGCACTTTCAAACATACGTAAGAAGAACAAATTCCTTAGCGCATATCAGATTTACATTGCATGGTTTCCAATATGTATTATAAAGCATATAACACTAATGATAATAGATGTAATGATAAGGGATAGCTTGGTAAAAGTATTTTTGGAAAATTCTGGAAATTAGTTGAATGTCGACATGGCACAAAATTTAACCAAAATATTCACTAAAAGTAACTTGAACTTTGCATACACAAGTTGGGTATTCGAAGTGTGGTATTCGATGATCTCTGCCCTTTCCATGATAACACTTCTCACCTGCACAAGTCCCTCTCCCAATTGTGAACTGCCTTATGGAAGGAGCGATGAGGTAAAGCGGAATTGAGGGGTATACACGTAGGAGGAGGAGTGTTGTGACAGTGTACCAGTCAAAGGAGAATACACGTAGAAGGAAACGTATCACCAAATTCAGGAGGGATGGCAGCGCTGTTTGGGTTAAAACTGTTGGTGCTAACTGGTGATTTAAAAAATATGGGAGTATGACAGGAGTCCAGTCAACTATTGACCGAGAGTCGACACCTGATGAATAGTGTATATGGATCAATGTATACCAGAACAACGTATATGGAACAATGTATATGAAACAGTGAAACAATGTATATGAACAACATTATACCAGTGATATTAGAGGCTGACTGTTGACCAGTGGTATTAGAGCACTGTAAGACAGCGGTATTAGAGCATTGTCAGGCATGAAACGTGGATGTATGAAAATAGTGGGACGAAACTACATCGGGAGGCAGATTTACCACCTATGCATAGGAGCCACCATTTGACTGTGCATTATGTATTACAGTGTATGGGAGAGGCCTTGTAGAGTCGATGGTAAGAGGGAGTAATGCTATAATTGTGCCACTCTAAATCATGATCGATGCAGTTCCTTTGAAGCGTGGATCCACACAACGCGGGACTACTGAATAATGAAGTAGCATCAAATGTGTATATGTCACAGAGTTATAAAAATGCTACCACAACAACACTATAACATCATCGCGAGTGTCCTAAGAGCAGCAAAGCATCCATGAGGCACAAAAGTATGGAGGTTGAATGCATAGTTGGCTTGGAAAAGTCGGCTTTCTACGACCCTATGGAAGTGGTGTCAGAGGTGGTATAACATATGGTGGTATTGGGTATTACACTAGACCGCAGCCACAGAGCATGAGAATCTAGGGGCGAAGTGGTATTAAACAATTGAGTGGTTGAGTGGTGGTATTAAACAACCTCGATCCAATGGTGGTATGGGAAATCGTGCCACCAGAGCAGAGCTAAAAACACATGTAATAAAATTATCAAGAATATTATTATATGGCAGAGAGGAGTAGTGATTCAGTGAACTGATACCACAAAGAATAGAAGCGTTTTTGCATGGAAGAATATACATAGCGCATGGCTAACATGCACTAGAGGAAACATAAATGATATGTCAGTGTTCATAGGAAAATAATGGCTCATTATAATCACTCAAAATGGAGTAGGACCAGTATTCACCTGCTCTGATACCATGTTAAGCACATGCATGGATGAGGTAATATGAAATATAAACATTATATTGATTTTCTTATTCACAATGATACATATTTATAGTACATAGGAATGACTGTTGGTTTCATATTCCAAGTGGTCTCTTGGACTGCCATTGGTTGTTCAACTTCCACACCAACCCTTAGAGGATTAGGTTACCAACAATCACCAAAGGGAAATCAAGAAAATAGATCATATTATATCCACCAGCTTAACCTCTTATTAAGGATGACTTTCCTACTTGGGTAGAGAAAGAAGAATAAAAGGAATCTTTCATCTCATCATCCTACCCTATCTGTACATTAGAAACAACCATTAGCAATGGGAAAATTTATGAAGATAATCTTATTAATAATGTTATGCGAAACAAATATCATGATTCCATAAATACTGATGGCTTAAAATAAAAATAATTTATAGGAAATTCTAGTTGTTCTCAATATAGTTCATGGGTATATTTGTTAACTACTATTTATGAGAAAAATAATGTAAAAATAGTTGAAACCATCCCCTCTAAAACATTGAAAATCAACCCCTTTCTCTCAGTTGATCAAGAAAACCAATTTCTCACTCTCTTGAAACAACATTTTGATGGTTTTGCATGTGGTTATAATGGAATGAAATGATTACATCATACTATATGCACTCACCATGTATGTATCAAGGAGTGTCATAAACCTATTCGCCATCCACAAAGGAGAATGAACTCTACATTAAAAGATATTATGGAATATAAACTGCAAAAATTATTGGATATGGAATTCATCTATCTGATCTCAAATAGTGAATGGGTCTCTCTCCTAATCATTGTGCCGAAAACAATTACAAACGAATAATCTATATTGACTATAGAGAACTTTGCAAAGCCCCTAGGAAGGATCATTTTCCATTACCTTTTATTGTTTAAGTTCTTAATGTCCTTGTGGTGAAAAATTTCCTCCTTTTGGATGGATTTAGTGGGTACAATCAAATCGAGAGCAATCTTGAGGATTAGGACAATACCACCTTCATATGCCCTTAGGGAACATTTATTTTTTTATTGAACTCCCATTTGGCATTTGCAATGCCCCTGCCAGTTTCCAAAGGGATGTGCTGAGCATATTCTCTAATATTTTTCATGTTTAAGTTGAAATCTACATGGATGATTTTACACCCTATGGAGATTATTTCCAAGAATCTCTCTCAAATTTCTTACAAATGTTTGAAGATATAAACATCTCCACGAGCCATAAGAAATGCCTATTTCTAATGAACAAGTGAATTTTGCTAAGGAATTTCCTCTCTTCAAAAGGAATCCAAGTGGACCCTAACAAAATAGGCATCATAAAAAAATGTTCTTGTTAATGAGAAACAAAAAGAAGTCAAAATTTTTATAGTCCTTGCTGGATATTATCAAGGATTCATAAAATATTTTAGTAAAGTTTCTTCTCCTCTATTTTTCATTGTTGAAACAATATGTCGATTTTTTTTTGACACATTTGTGTCAAGAATCATTTGAGGGAATAAAAGAAAAACTAATGACATCACCTATCCTCGGAGGTCCAAAGTGGACTCATCCCTTTCATATCCATACAAATGCATCAAACAAGGAAATCAGGGTAGCTCTAAGACAATTTGAAGGTAAACTCCCCTATGAAATTTATTTCATTAGCAAAAATATGTCCAAAGATGAGTTAAACTATAAAATAACAAAAAATTATTTTCCTTCCATTGTACATTCTTTAAAAAAATTCAAGCATTCCATCACTATTTATCAAGTCTTCGTGCACACTCGCCATGCATCAATCAAGTACTTAATGAATGAAACATATGTGAATTCTTGTATAACTAGGTGATTATTACTATTTTATCAATTTGACTTGACTATTGTTGACAAACTTGGAAAGGAAAATGTTGTTGAAAAATTTCTATCAAGACTAATGTTTTTTGTAGATGAAGAAGTAATAGATCACAAATTCCCTCACAAGAATGTATTTTCCATATCAGTCTTGTATCCATGTTTCGCAGACATTTCCAATTTCCTAGCTACTTGTGAGTTCCCTCCTCCCAAATCTTTGAAGGCGAAAATCAAGATCGTCATAAAGGTGCCCCTTAGACTTGGATTGGGGGAAACCTCTTCAAGTTAGGGCCTGGTCATATTTTAAGAAGATGTGTGAGAAAGATGAAGTTTATGACATCCTATCAGAATGCCATGATGGACCTTAGGGGCCATTTTTCTGTAAAAAGGATACACAAATTTTTCAAGCAAGATAATTTTGGAAAACCCTTCAAAAGGATGCCTAGATATATACTTCCTAGTGTGACCAATGCCAAAGGATGGGGAAACCTAGTGAGAAGGATAAGATGCCCCTCTAATATTAGGTGTCCTTCAATCCATTTGAGAAGTAGGGCATGGACTTCATTGGTCCCATTGAACCCCCATTTGGGTAGAAGAAGTACATCATTATTTGCAAATACTACTCGACCAAGTAGGATGAAGTGAAGGAAATCAAAAGAACCAACAGGACAAAAAGAGGTTGAGATTTTAAGGAAATATATCTTCTACATGTTCAATTTCTTAAGAGAATTGGTGATAGGCCAAAGCTCTCAGTTCACCTCTAATCTAATTGAAGGGATAATGAAGCAACACCACATCCAACACCGAAAATCCACTCCATATTACCCTCAAGCAAATTGGAAAGTGGAAGTCACCAATAGAGCATTAGAGAAAACTCTAACCAAAGTGATAAATAAAAAGTAAGAAGGACTGGGAAGAAAGACGTTTTGAGGCCACTTTGACCTATAGAACCACTTGGAGGACCACTAGTAGATTTGATCTCTATGAGTTAGTCTATGGTAAGAAGGATTTACTATCAATTGAAATTGAGTACAACACCCTGAGGATGGATACCCAACTTGATATTGATTTAACTAAAACACATGGTGGCAGGTTTGTTGGTTTGAGGGTGCCTAACCCAGGTTCAACATTAATTAGCCAAACAAATCCATACACTACTAGCCCTTTTAGCATCAGCCCATGGAGCACGAACCGAAGTCTCACCTAAAGTAATATGGGGGGATGCTGGAACCATGTTTCTACACCTTGAGATGGTTGTGATGTTGATTGATTCCCTCTATTCCTGCCTTCGTGTAGGTCACTTCGCTCTAGGTATTTTAAGATGAGCCCTTTATTAATACTTCCGCGAAAGGGTATGATCGACCTTCATGCAGCCCTAGCCTACTGCTCAGGTACTTTCGCACTACTATGGCAGCGTGCCATGCAGATAACAAAATTAATCTAAGTGACTTGCTTATCTTATCCAATAATTATAGTTTTCACTGCGTAAACAAATAATCATAATTGCGTTCAATTATTCAATGTAATTTCATTCATTCGTGCATCACATAATCATAATAAAGGAAATTCATACATAACATATCAAGATGCAATAACAGAATTTACAACTGTGCTCACCCTGCGCACAAAGCTATAGGGGTTCGCGAACTCACCTGTAGAGTTATACACTAGGCCTCTACACACTCAGCTACAAAGCGTATACCTACGCTACAACCCAAGACTGAGACTTCTTACTTCAGAGCTACGACTCGCCTACCTCATATCTCCTTAAAACTACTTAGAGATTAGCTCTTTTTATACAATCCCATGGTCTGCAGACCATGGGTAGATCTCTTACAGCCGACTTTAGTTTACAAAACTAATGGTGGACTACCCTTTATAACACATAGTACCTTCGTGACCACAAAATGTAGTGCCTTTACATTTTTATTACAAAATTTGACCCAAACATGGGCTTTTAGCCCCAAAACTGCCCTTAGGGGATCTCGCTCCCAACGGGCCCCAAAGATAAACATCATGACTCGCCCTCAAGTCACTCAGTAGGCACAGAGATCATTGCGCAAATCCCATCCAGCTCAACCCATATGACCGCTACCTCGGTTGTGCACTGAGCTGCCACCTACTTCGCATCTTCCACTATCTTCTCGGTCACTACTCCTGCATTGTCAGCCTGAAGCTTTTGTTGCATCACTTGCAGAGTCGCAAGCTTCACTTCAATATTTTCTATGATTGCGTAAGCTTCCTCTAGCCAGGGCTTTAGTTGCACCTTCAGCACTGCTACCTTGTGCAACGTTGCATCCACCTATTCCTTTAGCTGCTTGGCCTCTTGCAACTTGGCTAGCCTATATGTCAACGCGACAGTTCGTGCTGTGCCCTCAAATTCATCGTAGCGCTATTGTAGCTCACACACTTCTATCTCTAACCTTTGTACATTTGGGTCCTCCTGCAAGCTTGTCAAGACCTCAAATGATTTCTCGAACAACTGTGTGAGGTTTGCTACTACACTTTCCACCATCGTGATTGCCTCTGTGATAGCGATCGCCTGTTGTTCCTTTACTCCTAGTGGTGTGGAGGGCTATGCCCTCAGCTGTAGCTCAGTAATTTGTAGGTTCAACTCCAGTTGAACCCCCGACATCTTCATTCGAGTGTCACGCACCCCTATGGCCAACTTGTGGATGCGGTCCTTAATTGGCTCTTCCTCTAGAATGACCAACTTTGGGACCATTCTACCCGCATCCTCAATTACTTGCATGATCTTCTTGCTCTGGTTAGTCACCTCGGTCTCAGCAGCGATGGAAACATTTCTCTATAGGGCCATATGTTCATTGTTTATACACTATTCATTGACCACCTAGAGGGCACAGTGCTCTCAGGCCCTGATTTCTACAATTACTCCATCCTGAAAGGGGTGGAGTTCTTCGCGTGGAAGCACTGCTAGGTTCAGCCCAACTCCCTTCAAGGCACTGACATCGGGCTTGTCAATGTCATTTTCCATGGTCAATGCTACATCAGATAGCACTATCACACTGGAAGCCTTTGTGCGTAGCATAACTACAGCCTCTGAAGTGTTGATGGCCAAGCTGGTAGACACCGTACCATCCTGCGAGGGGCAGTTCTACAATTCCTGCAACCCAGTCTAGATAGCCCCTAGTATGATATGTTGCTCCTATTCAAATTGTTGTAAGGTCTCTGTGGTGACATCTCTAACTATGTCACCAATGTCATGTAAGTCACCCTCCGTCAATGTGATAGGGTCCAGCGAGGTCTTGGTCACCTTGGATTTCTTTCTGGGTCCTCCCTTCTCCAGTTCTCTTAGGCACTTAATGCAGGAGGAAGTCTACTGTGGGTCTGTATCGTGTTGTTCTATTTCTTTGTCTTCTATCGCAGGCAAAGGCGACATCACGCCTTCATCAGAGCCATGCTCTGTTCCACTTGTCTGCTTACCTTCCTGCTTTTCTGCTTGTTCCACCAGGGCATTCTCAATGGCCTCCTTTTTCCTCTTCTCGACCAACTGTGCCATTTTTAAACTTGGCCTCTTCCTTCTTCTTCTATGCGAAGGACTTGCTTCCACCCACCACCAAGTCTGTGGTAGTGCGCCACTTTGCCAGCCATTGATCGAGCAACGCATCGATGGCGTCATCTGTGGCGAGGTGAATGACATTCGTTAATGTATTTTCGGACCTTGGACTTATGCTTGCGCAGAGGGACATACATCGACAACCACGTAATAGGGTCTACACCTTGGGTTGCAACCTCCTCTACTTCAACCCCCACATCCTCATCGTCCATTATGATGTCTTCCATGTCCTCCTCCTCTACCTCTAAGTCTATGGCTTTTCCCTTGTCCTGTGTAGTGGGCTTTTGTGTGTTTCGCCTTGGTGATGTGTGCACCAGTATGGCAAGTTGTTTTCCCTTCTTGTCCTTCATGGTCTCCTTGGTTAGGATTAGCTTCGGTCTCAGCATTATCGGTGACGTAGGGACCTCTTCCAATACTTCGACAACCTTTGGGGCTATTATCGGGAAAGCTAGTGTCCATTCAAAGCTGCTAGTCCCACTAAGACGGGTAGCTATCTTAGAAACAAACAAACTAAAGTTACTTGTGTCTTCCTTTATGAGAGATAGATGAGAGAGAAGCAGAGAGTACTAACCTCAGTCTTTTGCTTGGCTCCTTGCTCGTTTCCTCCCTCCCTTGACAGAGCTTCACCACTCTTTCCTCACTTGTCCCGCTTCAAAGAACACCTGTAGAGTCAAAATAGCATAATACCATCAAAGCATAGAGATCTATAACCATAAACAATATAGGATCAGATGTATATTAACCACACAAATGCATACATCAATACAAGATTCAGAAATATACAAGAATATGGAGGAAAACTCAAATAGCTTTATTGATAGAATTAGTAGAAGAGAGGATTACAACCCAGTGGTCTGATCCAGCGCCATCCTCCCAGCATGAAAGCCCTCTTCACCTCATGAAAAGCTAGATCACCCAACACTACAATGTTTCACAGAGAAACCAACAACACTTCCTTACAAAATACAAAATTCCAGCCTTTGGATCTCTAAGATGATGGATCCATATATAGATATTTGCAGGCGGGTGAGTCAGCTTCTGGGATTTTGATTAGTGTCATTTCACCAATAGTTCTTGGTTCCACTTGGAGATTTCATGATCTCTTACTCATCCATGGGCGAATTCAGAGATGCAAGTGTCAAACGAGTAGTTTCTAGAAGATTCTCTGGGTTTCCACCTAGCAAATTGCCTCTACCATTTGTCTGATTTCACTCATCACACCCTACAGAAGGTCTTTTCAGTATGCATCGCACCCTCTATGTGTAACAGGTGGGATGCATCGCGCCCTCAACATGGAGCAGTCTGTATGGCCCAGTTTTGACTAGTTCTGAGCAGTATTTTAGGGAGAATTTCTAGGCAATGATGTAATCAACTAACCTGTATGAAACAACACTTTTAGGGGCTTAGAAGCCCTTGGTTTATGGACATATGTGATTGTGGTTGTGGTGCCCAAATATGACTATAACAGTTTCCCCCTAAAGCATGAGGTCATAAATCTTCTAATGTCGGGTGAAATGCTTTATCATGAGGATCCGAGGTTTTTCGAACTAGAAGGTGACCTATAATAAGATACAATACAATAAATTATCTTCATAATATTTTCATGATCTAGCTGAGGTGGGAATTCTCATGCTTAGCTTTATAAATTCATTTTCATGTACATAGGACAGATAACCGTCTGTGTGGCAGAATAATGATTCTAGTAGAGCCATCATCCCTTGGCTTGGATGATTATTTGTGTAGCTATGATGTACATTTGATGACTTTATTTTTCCTGAATATATCACAGCCTGGATGGATGAAACTAGATCTAGGGTCTTCAAACTCATTCAATCTTCGCCCGAAGTATAAGTCGATCCATGTGAAAATATGTTCTGATGTTGAACATGGAAAGACATCACCTAATTACCAGCCAATGATGTAAGCTGTTAACAAGCACGAGAGGAATCAATGATAATGATGATGATCCTCAAGGTACTGCAGTACAATTCACGTGGTGTGAATACATGAGTCGATGTTGAACACCACACAAAATCTTTCGGTTGAAGGCCATTGATGTAAACCTGTCGTCGGAAGTGAGAAACTTGCCATTGAGGCATGCAAGCTTCAAAGTTCTGAAAGGGTTGTTCCTAGGTCAACTTCTTGGATAATGAGTCGATGTCGACAAGAAGTGAACCATCGTAGGAGGGCCTTAATGAATCCCACATCTATGACACAGAACGGAACAAATGATTATGTGGAGGTGAAAATGATATGATGATACAAGGTTCAGAGTGGCGGTCATGAAAGAATGGAGCATGAAGGTATTGCAGTGGATGAGGCGTAAGCTAGGTTGGTGAATTCTCTGAGTGACCTATCCTGAACATATTGGCAACACTGAAAATGGATTGGTAGCATTAACCCCTAAAATGGATGGTACGGGGGAACAATGGTGATATGACCACTGAACAGAATAACCCAACCCAACTCAATCATTGTGATGGACTGAAAGTGTCATGTTCAAGAGAAACCTGCTACCAATAAAGTTCTTCAAGTTTTCTTCCCAACTTTTCCCCAATCATTTCTGACCAGTACCTCTTTATTTTTGTCAAGATTGAGGAGGATAACATATGCTTGTTCTATAATCTGCCCTTCGGGAAAACCTATCGCTATGTTTTAGCGAGCCTAGTGACAATGAAACTTTCTCTTATTTGTAATGGACAAGTTTGTCTCTATTGTGTTAACGAGTTTAATGACAAAGATAACTCGGTCCTTTTCAGTTTTAAAGAGTCTGAAAAGAGACGAAAATGAAACTCTAGTAATCCTTTTTCGTGGTATAATCCCTTAAGTCTGAAAAAGTATAAAATAATACGAAAGGATTCCTAGCCATGTTTGAACCAGGGAACAAAAGTTGGTCTACGAGTTGGACCATTCTGCCTTCATACGGGAAACACATCATCCTCAAGAGTGAGGAAATAATAGCTCCCATGCTATAAATGTAGTCACGTCCAAGGAGTAGATTGTAATCTAATGGCCCTTGGACTACCATCGCGTTTAGGTAAATGGTTTTCCTTCTCAAAGTTATAGGCAAATTTGGAAGGATCCCTAATGGTAGACTAGTTCCTTTGTTGAAGCCTGATAGATTTCAAATCTCAGGCAGAAGCGATGGCGAACCAAGCGCTTTCCAAGCAGTTCAGGAAAGGATATTCACAGAAGCCCCTTCATCTATGATAGTACCAGCCATGATCATTTTGTAAGCTTGTACTATGATTCGGAATGGCACATTAGACAGTAGGTGGGGTCTCCCTAGTAGATTCTAATCGAAGGAAACAACTAGATTGATTGGAGGAGGGACCGAATAAATGGTCGTATGAATCTCTAACGAACTTCCTTCCTACGGTAAAGGAATGGGTAGATTTCCCCCAGGTTCATCGAATTCTGTGTTAACAAAAACAATTTGAACGATGTCATTCGCATTCTCTTTGGTGAATGTATCATCTGAAGGTGGACCTTCTGAAGACAAGACTGGGTCAACTACCATCTTGACCTGTTGACTTTGGTCCAGTGTGGACTCAGAGGGTTTATATTCAATGATAGGTGCTTCGGCCAAAAACAAAGGTGTGTCAGTCAGAATTTCAACTAGCGATGGACTCGGCAAGAGTTTCTTGTATCCAAGAGGAAGTTGCTGCGGTGAAGGAGGAAGGTTATCCAAGACTCTTTTAGCTTCATCCAGGAAAGGAAAACGATGGAGGGCATGATCGTCTTCACACAACCTACAAGGAAATTTAGATATTCCTTTCTATCCATTGACTTCGTTTTCACTAGTTGATGGTGTACTCTCAACATGATCGTCAGAGGTTAAAGACACCAGATTATGAAAGCGGGGAGACCAGTCCCTTAAGATCCGCAGGATGCAAGGGAAATCTTGATGATAGTGGTCTCCTTTGCAAATGACACATGGAGATTTATGTTTGGATGGTGCAGTGTGTGGATTTTCACCAGACGATGCATGGTTGCCCTTTTTTTCCATTGGCTTCTTCTTCTTCTTCTCCTTCCCTTTCTTATTCTTCTCAATTACGTCATTTCTAGTGTTATTAGTTTCACCAAGCAAAGAGGAAGAAGGAGAGGGAGAAACAAACAAAGTAGAAGGTGGGGGAGCAACTCTAGTATCATCTGGTTGTTGATTTGATAGCTTGGGAACTACGGTGTTTTGAACAACAGTGGTCAAGAAAGGCCATACTGGCAGGCTAATTGTAAGTCCTGGAAGGGACAAAGTAGCCATATGAGGAGCACCAACATCTCCCCAGGAGGAGAAGGGACTAGGATTCCCCCCAAGGGGAAATCCTTGATTTGTGGACTCCATTTTCTCAACCTAAGACCAACAAGGGAATAGTGATGTTATTCCGAATTAAATGAATTTTATGACACTTTGACACAACTTGCTTTTTCAATTTTAAAGAGTCGAGAAAAAGCTAAAGATGACTCTAGTTGCCTTCGATTTTTAATGAGCCTGAAGTGACAAGTGCTCAGATGGACCTTCTCTTTTAAGGAGTCTGAAAAGCAACGAAAGTGACTACTCTAGAAATATAGACAGAGGGATTACCAAACCAATCGCAAGACTGCAGAATACCTTTTACGTACGGCAATCAATCTTCCCGAATGTTGTGTTCAGTGCATTGCGATCAATAGGGTGACAAACATGGCTTCCTAAGGATAAAAGATATAGCCAATTGTGGTCTCCCAATATATACTCGATGGTATGTGGGAGCACAAGTCTGTACTAGCACTTGTCATATCAAGGAGGAGGAATCACCCAATCTACGATGAAAACGATAGTTACCAGGCTTTATGACATTGGAATACATCTCTAGCCTAGACTTCTAGATGTTGTGCATTAGGTTCCAAAGCATTTTTATGTTCATTGAGGTTTATTTTACAATTGATATTTCTTAAGAAGTTTTCCTTTAAGGTTCACCACATGATGTACATATACAATTCCTAAATATGCAAGCTAAGATGATAAATAGTTGTTTACTTTCTTTTTGCAATGAAAATCCTAGCTACTAAGGAAAGAGAAGTAAAATTCTTTCAACATAGAGTAGAGAGCACACACTAATATGCACGGTCCTAAATCAATTTCTGCATGTAGTCTAAATGCAAATGCACATGCATGTATTTTTTTCAGTTTCCTTAATGTGAGAATGACAAAAAGAAAACTAAGTACAGATCTAAATTATCATTTCTCAAAGCAACACTTTAGCAATTTCTTGTTCAAAAACGAAAGGAAGACTAAGACGACACTTTCAATTTCGACTTGAATACTGCTTTTGACACTTCAAAGAATTGATTATTCAAATCAAATGCAATGGAAAAAGTGTAATCGACTATCTAAAAGAGGAATACTTTATGACACTCTTTTCTTTGACTGAAAACAACACTTGCGACACTTTCAAATTAGAAGACGATAGTTCGATTAAGCTACTTTTTGCAAAGGAGAACTATAAATGATGAAAAATACATAAAAAAAAAAACATACACAATTCTTTATTGATGGAGGCTGAATAATGCAAAGGAAGAGAGTTTCAACAGTGATATACTAATCATAGACAGCAAAACTACTGAATAAAGCTAAAGGCAATGAAGAAAAAACCAAAATCTGGAGAAGAGTCTCACTCAATCATCGCACTTGTAACACAGGGAAACAGGGATGCATCTCACCTGCAGCACATAGGAGGTGCGATGCATCCAGGTTGCCAATGAGAGATAGTGCAATGGTCCAGGGATGAGACTGAGCTTAGTTTTCACTCACAGTTTGCAGCTAAGTTCAAGGATTTAGGTTGAGCTAATGATAGGCAGTAAACACAAAGTATAGGGGCTGATCTAATGAGGTTATTTGAGCTACCACTAGGGCACTTAGGATGTTTGCAAGTCAGATGTTCAGTTCATAAACCAACCCAGAGATTGACTGAAGCAGCGTTGATCTACTTTGCAGTTGCATAGCAAAAGCAGTTCGAAGGCTAGCTGGCTTAACTTAAGGCTCTGTTTGTGGTTTATAAAGAAAACAATATTGACTAACAATCAAACTATTCATTCCCCAGCGGATTCGCCATTTTGTTATCGGGAAATCTAGTGTCCATTTAGAGCTACTAGTCCCACTAAGACAGGTAGCTATCTTAGAAACAAACAAACTAATGTTACTTGTGTCTTCCTTTATGAGAGATAGATGAGAGAGAACCAGAGAGTACCAACCTCAGTCTTTCGCTTGGCTCCTTGCGTGTTTCCTCCCTCCTTTGATAGAGCTTCACCACTCTTTCCTCACTTGTCCCGCTCCAAAGAACACCTGTAGAGTCAAAGCAGCATAATCCATCAAAGCATAGAGATCTATAACCATAAGCAATATAGGATCAGATGTATATTAACCATACAAATGCATACATCAATTCAAGATTCAGAAATATACAAGAATATGGAGGAAAACTCAAATAGATTTATTGATAGAAGTAGTAGATGAGAGGATTACAACCCAGTGGTCTGATCCAGCGCCATCCTCCCAGCATGAAAGCCCTCTTCACCTCATGAAAAGCTAGATCACCCAACACTATAATGTTTCACAGAGAAACCAACAACACTTCCTTACAAAATAGAAAATTCCAGCCTCTAGATCTCTAAGATGAGGGATCCATATATAGATATTTGCAGGTGGGTGAGTCAGCTTCTGGGATTTTGATTAGTGTCATTTCATTTATAGTTCTTGGTTCCACTTGGAGATTTCATGATCTCTTACTCATCCCTGGGCGAATTCAGAGAGGCAAGTGTCAAATAAGCAGTTTCTAGAAGATTATCTGGGTTTCCACCTAGAAAATTGCCTCTGCCATTTGCCTGCTCTCGCTCATCACACCCTAAAGAAGGGCTTTTCAGTATGTATTTCACCCTCTATGTGTAATAGGTGAGATGCATCGCACCGTCAACATGGAGTAGTCTGTATGGTCCAGTTTTGACTAGTTCTGAGCAGTTTTTCAGGGAGAACTTATGGGAAATGATGTAATCAGTTGAAACATCACTTTTAGGGGCTTAGAAGCCCTTGGTTTATGGACATATGTGATTGGGGTTGCAGTGCCCAAATATGTCTATAACAGGGGCATCTTCTTCAGCCTCCATATCAATTTCCTGAACATTCTCCTCGGCTGCCACTTCTTCGATTTCCATAGCTTCTGTGCGTGTCAACATGATGCTATTTGCTAGTTCCTATGTCTCCTTTGACAATTTTTCAAACATCAGACTAGCTATCAGATCTTGAAATAATTCATGGTTCATGTGCACCTGAGAGTGCAACAACTCAATTCTCAAAATTCCAAGCTTTTTTCGTTGGGCAGCCACTTGTAATTTATAAGGCATTTCAAATTCAAATCCGACTGTTCCCCCCAAAATCAATTCATTGATTCCATATTGGTGGCATATTTTCAAGGATCTAAGCCATAAATTTCATCTTAAATGCCAGCTGCCCACTCCATTTTTCCTCACTTCTGTTGTCTTTTCATGAACAGTGCCTTTAACAGTCACTTTCCAATGACCTGCGTGATTTCTCCCTAGGTAGCACAACTCCCTCTGCCTTGCCGCGGACCCAGTGACACCCTTGCTTCGCACTATTCATCAATCAGGCAGCTCCCCAACCTGAGTAGTGTAGTTTCTAGTCTCGTGCCTCCTTTTAGCTGCCTGGAGCGCTAAGACTATGCTACCTTCATTTAGTCACATGGCTGAACCACCAGTGTATGGCTTCAAGTGACTGCCATTCACCTTTCCTCAGAAGGGTTCTCCATTCAATTTGACCAGTTGTACCACTCCTCTGTCAGTAATCTCCTTAATGACATAAGGCCCTAACCAGTGCATCCTAAACTTCCCTAGAAATTTATCAAACTTAATATCATATAGAAAAACTAGGTCATTTACCTTAAATGAGCGCAGTTTAATGTGTCGATCACGCCATGCCTTTTTGCACTACTTTTCGACTTGTTGGTGAAATCTAGCCAAAAATCTTTCTTCCTCCAGTTCATCCAGTTGTGCAAGCCTCTCCTCTAGGGCTCTGTGATTTGTCATACCTGTGAGCGCTGCTATGCACAGACTAGGCACAATATACTCCATAGGCGTTACTTCTTCAATCCCATAGACGAGCCTAAAGGGGTTTTATGCAGTCAACTTCTTGCATGTCATTTGATAAGCCCATAATACTACAGGTATGCATATGTCCCAATCACTTCACTGACCATTAAAAACCTTGGTCAGTGCATTTTCAAGCACTTTGTTGAATGCTTCCACTGTTCCGTTAGCCTGCGGGTGATAAGGTTTGCTCTTCTAGTGGTATACCTGAAATTCCTCCATTAGCGCGTTGATCATCTCATTCAGGAAGTGTGTACCGCGATCACTCATCAAGATCCTTGGACAATCAAATCATGTCAGTACATACCCAAATAGGAATTTTGCAGTAGTCGCGCCTGTGCAATCCTTCACAGGCTGTGCCTCTACCCAATGAGTCAAATACTCCATTGTGGTGATAATGTACCTTGCTCCTGTCTTCCATGTGGTTGAATCATTCCTACAAAATTTACCGCCAATTTCTCAAAGGTTTGCAACGTCATCTGAGGATTCAAAGGCATCTCATCCCTCCGCGATGGTCTGCTAGTCCTTTTACACACATCACATGCCTTGCAATATTCCTTTAAGCCCTGATGGAGGGTTGGCCACCACAACCCTGCACGTAGAATCTTCTACACGGTTTCTCTTCCTACATAATGTCCTCCCACGATGCCCCCATGAGAGTCCATGAGGATGCTGCTTCTTTTTAACTCTGGTACATACCATCACAATATCTCATTAATCCCGATCTTGTACAGATCCCCAACAATGACAGAGAAATCAGTCGTGTGCACCACTAATTGCTTCTTCTGCTAGATAGTGTAGTACCTGTCATTAGGAACTGTATTATATCCTCAAAATTACCATCCACGACACGCACTACAAATAGTTGCACACCAAGCAATCCCTCCTCCAAATTAGTGGGTTCCTCCCCTATTTCGATGCGCAACAGATGGTTTGGTCTCACGTTCAAGCATCCGGGCTTCACAACAACTTGAAAATCATACTCCTGGAACAATAAGAGTCACCTGCAGATTCTCCCCCCAAACACAGGCTTATTTTCCAGGTACTTTAGTGCAGAGTGGTCTGTATACATCTTAAAATGGTCTCCTAGCAAGTAGTGCCTATACCTCTAGAGTGCATACATCATAGCTATCCCTTCGTACTCAGTGGTGGAATAGTTCTTCTTTGCTTTTGATAATCGTCGACTTGGGAATGCAATAGGATGTTCCAAGACTTCTCCACCAACTTGTTTCGATACTTCTCCCAGCGCTATATATGATGCATCGATATGTACATGAAACTCTTACTACCAGTCTGAGAAGACTAGAATCGACGCGGTGACCATATTTTCTTTCAATATATCCAAGCTCTTCTTGCAGTCATCATTCCAACAGAATGTGACCTCCTTCTTCAACAATTTCTTCATAGACACAGTGATCTGGGCATAGCCTTTGATAAAAATTTTGTAATATCTTATATGTCCTAGAGTAGCGTGCAACTGCTTCACACGCCACGGTGCTTCCAAGTTTAGTATCACCGTGATCTTCGCGGGGGATACCATCAGTCCCTATCTCCAAACCACATGCCCTAACAAGTTTCCAAAAGGAACAAAAAATAGACACTTCTTGAGATTGAGCATGATCTGGTATTTTTGACAGGTATCCAACATCAGGTGTAAGCTTGCTACATGGCACTTAACCAGACCAAACATAGTCCAGTCATCAAAATATACCTCCAAGAACTTATGAATAAATTCCTTGAATGCAGCAACAACTACGCGCGAGAAGATCATAGGTGCATTATTCAATCTTAACGGCATTACGGTGCACCAAAAACAACCCCACTTGGTTGCGAAGGTTGTCTTGCTCCTATAATCCAGTGCTATTTTGATATGGTGGTACCCAGAGAACCCATTAGCGAAGGAATATGCTTCCCGGCCACCTACATTGTCCAACACTTTATCAGTGAGCGGAGTGGGGAAAGGATCATGTACACAAGCGTCATTCAGCTTTTTGAGATCCTCGCATATCCTTATTTCATCCTTCTACTTCTTTTCCTGTATCGCCATTAGACTTACCCAGTCAAATTATTACACGGGCTCAATGATGCCTATCGTGAGCATCTTGTCTGGCTCTAAGCGGACCTTCTCCTTATCTTTTGGATTGAGATGGTAAGGTCTTTGCTTAACCAGCTTCATGTTGGGCTTCAACATAATATTCATCATTCCTAGGTCCCCGATTATCCCCTTCAGATCCATGAACTTGGTAGGGAATAAATCCTGGTATTCGCGGAGCAATTCAGCAACCTTATCCACTACCACATCATCCCAGTAGTCTCCAATCTTCACGAATTTGGGTTCTACCTCCGTACCAATGTTTACTTTTTTTGTTCTCAAAGGTGTGGTTATATCAGGGTTCTCAATATGAGTCCTTGAACCTCGTGGTGACCTTCTATTTTTGGAATGTTAATCTTTTGCGGATCCTTGTCTTCCTCTTCAGCAGTTACATTATAAAATTCTAGCGTGTGACTCAGCTGAGGAGACCATTCAGGATGAATTAGGTCTAAAGGATCCTGCGGTATCCTAAAGATTCTTGCTTTCACTTCTTGTAGCACTTCATCAACACTGTCAAACCTATCCTCAAAACTGAATGTCATCATGAATCCCTTGCACAGGATATCCCATTTGCGTGTCCCATGCCGGAGCTCGGTTTCTACATACTATTTCATCAGGACGATATCCAGGGTGTGATAGAATAAGTGCACCCATTCAGGTTGGGGCTTTTCTCCATAAGCCTAGGTCCATTTGGCCAAATGCGTGTGCGGATCATCCTACCCATCATACTTGTCTGTCATTCACATCTTCAGCTTCCCAAAGTGAGTTCTTATCATTCTCTTACATTTGCTCCAATCATAAAAGCTTCCCTTGTGCATACCCCACCATCTTGCGGGCATATAACGCAGTGCCCAGTCCAATGCCTGGTAGCACTACTTTTCTGGTACCTCCCTTTAAAGTGGATACAAAAAGATATATACCTCATTCAGACCATCATAATTAGGCATATTTCTTACCTTTGAGGACACACAACACAGTGATCGAGTCATCATGTTGCAGTTCAGCATAGTCACTTCATGTAATCAGTTCTGGCAGTGCTCTAACTCTTCATTGGAGTTTGAAGTGGAGGATCTCTTGCGATCCCATGTAATCCATCCATCCATGGGGGGATTCACCCAATCTTGATCTCACATCGTTATCTTATACATACAATCCAAATCATCATCACTCTCATAATCACAGTGGTTTTGTATAGCGTGATCGCTCAACAGGATCTAGAGGTCCTATTACACGTAGCGATTTCTTCTCTAAGATCATCTTCCACTTCTTCGGATTATTAGGCCATTCATATCAGTGGCCCAGTCAATTCCTAGGAGTGTAGGATGGGGATTGTTGTCATCCACTATATTTATCACTTCAAAATCATCCAATGCACTCGCTCCCTTAATATCAATAGTCACCCCCTGCAGCTGCCCCATGGGGATGATCTTCTACTGATTGGTCATCCTTAGCTGAATCAGAGACTATTGCAATGCGGGTCTCCCCATTCGTTACCAAGTTTGCTTCGGTAGGAAATTCGCGTCTGAGCCCAGGTCAAAAATAACCTGATCCATCTCATACTCTCCTATCTACGCGGTCAGTCTCATCTCCCATCCCGTCCTTTTTTTATGCTTTCCAATCTTTTGTACTATGTGTGGCTCACCCGACATGGTTCCAGCACATCTATTGATGAGATGTTGTAACCCTTTCACAGCCTTACTATCACACAGTAACTTCATATAGATCTTCAGGAAAGTTGTGAGCATAGAGGGGTCCATCTCCTTCTCAGGCTTATCCCTGCTTCATAAGGTGGAGGCCTCAGCGAAGCTCTTTTTAGCTTCCATGAAGGTTTCACATGCGCACTCCAAATCAAACTCAGCCTCTTTCACCTAAGCTTTGCGAACCCATGCACTATCTTCTGGCTATTTTCCCTTGCCATCTCCTATCATGATTCCACTCCTGAGCACTATAGTTACATTTGGATCCTCTTCACACGGCTCAGACTTCATCATCTGTAGGTTCTGAGTCGATGGAGGTGGTAGCACCCCTTTATCATGTATCTTAGCTATTAGCGTATGAAAATGTTCCATTTCATGATCAAACATCACGCAATACTTGCACGTTGGACATGTTGGGTTAGTGAAATCATAGGCATAATGTCCTGGCCCTCTGCAATTATAGCAAATCAATTGTCCTCAACCTCTACCAAGTTCCCCTCCACCTCGGCCTCCTCCCCGCCCCTGAAATCTTGTTCGCGCCATCCCTGTGCTCTGGTTAGGGGGCACATTTCTGCCTGAACCCTATAGGCGGGAGTTCTATCCATCATCAATTCATAGCTCCTGCAATTATGCTCATCATGCTCTACCGACCTACAAAAGTTGAAGAATAAATGTTGTGGTGCCTCTACAAACTTCTACAGCAAATGATAGTTATTCGTGGCATGTTTTCTTGCTACCTGATAGATAGTGCACCATAATGCAAGCCCCACACTAGTTCCTACTTGAGCTTCTGGCCTTAAAGGCATTGGTCCCCCTCCTGCAATATAGTTCGCAAAGACTAAGCAATGGTCCTTGTCATGCCCTTGACTCTTACATTTCAAGCACCATACCTCCTCGTGCACCTTTGGTTGAACCGTCCTATCCTGCTTCAGAATTTGCATCTCAAGGCACAGATTCTTCAGTTGCACATGGATTTGATGAACCCCCAGGTTTGGATCTTGCATCAGAGTCTCATGTATTCTCATGGAAATCTCCAAAGCCTCCACCTAAGTGGTTATCTTCTGCTGCGATAGTGTAGCCCTTAAGTGTGGTAGGAGCGAAGAAACAAACCACTTGTGATGATGTCTGTCCGTTAGGTTCATGCTAGTTTTGTGGATTATACATTTCAACCTCTGATCTAGTTCCCAAGACATCTCGCCTAGTTGCATCGTGATTTCCTTGAATCCCACAATTGACTGCGCCTCAGATTTAGGCCTATTGAATTCTTTATTCGGTGTTGTCTAGATGTCTTCCACTCCAGCATTTGGGTTATCATTAGAGTACTTAATATACTAGGTTAGTGTGTGATCTTGCAGAGCACTAACCAGTGTCACCTTCTTTATATGATCATCTATAACACCTTGAGCTTCCCATACAGCCCTCACAATGAACCAGAATTGGTCCAGGTCCTCATTTCCCAAGCCTTTGAACAAAGGCAGCTTCACTGTATTTTCCATACTGAACTGTGGTGGAGGTGGAGGTGGTACGGGTGAAGTTGGAGGCGATGGTGGTGAAGTTGGAGGTGGTGTGGGTGGAGGTGGTATTCATGGAAATCCTTGTCTTATTAACTGAATAGCACTTCGCAGAGAAACCTTCGCTATCTCTTCTTCATCACCTCGCAGAGGTGAAATCAATGGGTTATACTCTGGACCCTTTTTTCCTTTGTTCCTGTAATGTTTTCCACTTCACATATTTCCAAACATTAAGGTAGTTGCATAACCTGTTTTTCACACAATAACATTTTAATCCAGGTATTCAAAGATTTTACGTACTTACCTCGCAGTCGTTTGAAAAAGCATCACTCTACCTCAATGTCACTGACTAAGGTGTCGACTGTGAATTCAGTCACAAATCCTCCTATGACACGATCAAGCCACTGATCGATAGCGCAGGTGATCTTATCCTCCAATGCTTCCAACATTCGCACTAGCTCTGGGGTCCACACAATAGGACTGTCAAGTTTCCACCTTCCTTGGCCATCTGCTAGCTTCGTGATCCACTTGTACAGCTCAATAGGGAAGGAGCAGAAAAATATCTTGTGGATCCCTATATACAAGTATCTATCTAGCCACTGTTCCTTTGTCAATCACAGGTTTTTGTTCTCCTGCACTGTGAATTCATGGATCTTCCTATCCAGCTAGTCTTCGATCTCCTTTTTAGTTGGATTCTAGTGATCTGACATCACACATCCCTTATGCAGAATCTAGTCCCGAAAACCGAACCATATGTTGGCTTGAGGGGGCCTAACCTAGGTTCAGTGTTAATTAGCCAAGAAAATTCCTACTCTACTGGCTCTTTCAGCATCAGCCCATGGAATCAGGCCGAAGACTCACTCAAAGTAGTATGGGGAGATGCTGGAACCAAGTTTCTGCACCCTGATATGGTTGTGATGTCATTTGATTCCCTCTATTACTGCCTTCGCGCAAGTCACTTCACTCTAGGGCTTGTAAGATCAGCCCTTTATTGTGTCCTCTAATACTTCCGCGAAAGGGTATGATTGACCTTCGTGCAGCCCTAGCCTGTTGCTTAGGTACTTCGTGTAGATTCACAAATTACTCTAAGTGACTTACTTATCTTATCCAATAATTATAATTATCACCGCGTAAATAGATAATCGTAATTGCATTCAATTATTCAATGTAATTGCATTCATTCACACATCACATAAGCATAATAAAGGAAATTCATACATAACATATCAAGATACAATAATAGAACAAAGACACAGGAATTGCAGAATATCTTTCTTTATTAATATCTTCCAAGTGTATACAACTCTGCCCACCCTATGCACACAGCTGTAGGGGTCCACACACTCAGTTTCAGACTTCTACCCTAGGCCTCTGCGCATTCAGCTGCAAAGCCTCTACCTATGCTGCAACCTAAGACTTAGACTTCTTACTTCAGAGCTACGACTCACCTACCTCGTATTTCCTTAAAACTACTTCGAGCTTAGCTCTTTTTATACAATCCCATGGTCTGCGGACCATGGGTAGATGTCATACAGTCAACCTTAGTTTACAAAACTAAGGGCGGACTACCCTTTATGGCACATAATACCTTCGCACTCTGCCACCACAAAATGTAGATTCTTTACTTTTTTATTACAAAATTTGACCCAAACATAAGTTGTTGGCCCCAAAACTTCCCTTGGGGGATCCCGCTCCCAACAAGGTTGGATAAATTGAATGCACTATATGAATATAGAATTTTTGGCCTTATTACACAACGAAGTAGCCCAAATGTTAAGAAAAGTATAGCATGGCAAGCACATCAAAACCAAATCCTTCCAAGAGGGTGATTAGTCCCTCTTGTATGACTCCAAGTTTAAATAATTCAATGGTAAGCTTGTGACCAAATGGATGAGGCCTTATCTAGTTGAAAATTTATATGATAATGGCTCTGTCAAAATCAAGTTTATAGATGAGGAACAAGTTCCACTTTTAGTCAATGAATATCGATTGAATGTCTATAAGAAGCCCCTCTCCAAGGTTTAATTTACCAATTAAATAAGTAAGGAATAGAATTTGATTGAGAACATCTATTCATTTAGTGCCTAACTAGAACGAAGAAAAAAATAAAAAAATAAAATAAAATAGAATAAAATAAAAATAACCTCAAGCAAAAATATCCTTTGAGGCACTTGATTCAGACTCATTAGTTGAAAACCTCTACGAGGTAGCTTGTAATTTTGAAAAGGAAAATGAATGAAAAAAATAACAACCCCATGTGAAAGCTTCCAAGGCATCTAAGGTAGATCCATTGGCTAAAAACCTCCTTGTGGCATCCAGTACGCCTAAAGAAAAGAAAAAAAGAGAAAGAGAAACAAAAAGATGGAAAAAAGAAAGAAAAAATAAAAAAATACTTTTATCTCACCTTAACTTATGTACAGGTACCATAGAAGAAAATAACAAGACAGGGTAAACAATATATCTTGCACATTCGGCCCAAGAGATCAACTTGAGCACTCCAAGTGGGCCCATATTGTATTCCTATGGTAGTTTCCACCTTCTTTCATCATACACTACATAAAACTTCCATCACCAGCTCTTTCACATACATTTCTCCCAGCTTCCTTGAACTGCTATAGACAAGTCTAGTAATGCTACAGGGTGACCCAATTTTGATAAAAATATATAGGTTGAGGAATTCTTTTACACCCAAGCTATATAAAAGCACCAGAGGAATCCTAACATCTATCTCTTCCACCACCATGCATCATACCCTAGTTCCTCCTTCACTATTTGTCATTTCTAACCCTACAACAACTCAATTTCTTAGTTATTTCGACCACAACCACAGTAAACTCCCTCTCCATCAGGACCATCAATTCCTCCATGAATTATCAAGTTTCCTTGATATTTTAGAAAGGAATTTGGAACCTCTGTGACTGCTACACGAGACTACATAGTCTTGTCACAACCTACAAAGTTTATATAGGCACAAGTTCTAGACATGGGGGCCTCACTCATTGAACCTCTGACCTATCGTGTGCATTCATGACATATTAAACAATACCCTTAATTTGACTACATATTTGAAAATGCCCCTAAAAATTACATTATTTAACCCCCTATCAATATGAACCCAATACACCTTACCAATTTAAAAAACCCCTACTTCCACTAGATATTATAGGCATCCTTTTTTTCATTAACATTTTTTATACCCCTTTATATTTTTTCATTAACTTTGAGCTCCATTTTTTATACCTACCAATATAAAAACCCTTTACCCCCTATATATTCTCCAATATATTATGCCTTTTTTTCCTCAATTTATATCCCCCAATATGAACCCACGTGGTATGGTATTGCTTCCCTAGTGAAGCCCCTCAAAAGAATTCTTGAAGAAGGTCAAAACCTCCAGGAAAGAAGCAATAGCTCCAGATAAATAGAATTAGTGAAATCACTCACTCCATCTTTGAAAAATGGGCGTGAGCATCTATAATATTTCTTGTAAGTTGTTTGGGACAATCTATTAACCAATAAAACCTTGAAAACACCTGCAAGTACACAAAAACAAAAACCTCCAACGTCATGAAAAGGTAAGCATTAGGTATGTAAATATCTAATAGTCATCCTACGAATTAATTTGAAGCATAAGGAAAAAAAATTGTGCAAAAGGGAACCATTTAATAGCTAGATAAACTAGCACATATCTTAGATAGATTTGTAAACAACTGCGCTTTGTCTAAAGTTATTTCCATTTGTGGGAGGACAAATGAGACAAAAAAAATTATTTTGATAATGTGGTCATTTTAATCTACTAATGATGGGGTAAAGTGAGAGTAAAAGATACAGGAAGGATGAGAGGGTAGGTTGGCTAAGTCAAATATTGTGCATTGGATTTCCTCATCCACCATCAAAATCATCTCCACTTAAAGCAAGGAACCAACTCATGCTCATCACTTTCTTCCATTCAACGTTCTACATACATCCAAGTTTTAATAATTCCACAATGATGTTTCCATTTCTATAGGATAAAGCTTGAGGGTAACAAGCATGAAATTGCAGAGGTACAAGAAGCAATCTACAAAGCTACAAGAGATAGAGGGTTTTTTGGCAAGAGTATAGAGAATTTTTGAAACCATTGATAGAGACCCCTAAATATTCTAAAAGAGGTTAGCTTTCTAAAAAATATTAAGTATAAATTCTTACCATCATCTTACTCACATTTGGCACCAGTTCAATTGCTTATTGGAATTCACTTGTCCTCATAAATTCAATGTCAATGGTGTGAATTAATAGAGGAACAATCGATTATTTGTTTCGTTTCTATACATGTTGAATGGTATGATTATATAGAAATAATTTGTTTTTAGAAATTCAATTAAGGATTGTGAATTTTATTTACAAATTACAAAAAAAAAAAATCCCTTACTGCCTAAGGAAACCTTGATTCCTATAGCATGAGGGGAATAGTATTTCCCCTGCTTGAAAACTTGTCTGAAATTGTGATATCAAACACCTAAATTATGAAGATATTTTCATACCCCATGGGGGGTGGATTTAATAAAGAAAAAAAACAACTAATACCACTAGAATTCATTAACCATCCTAGAGAACTACCAATGGTTTGGATTCTTTGGAAATCTCATTGGGTATGATGATGAAGTTGCTTTAGAATTTTCCATGAACTTATAGAACCCTAAAGATTAGAAATTGATCATTTTAGTCAAGGAACTAGTGATATATGTTGATGAAAACTCCATTTGTGAGGTCACCACTCTCCCTAAGGGGGTACATTGGAAAAAAGAAGAGAGGAAAGATGTTATCAATGCTAAGAGAGAATTATTTGTCCCCGATGAACAACCAAATGAGGATAATAATGGAATCAAAATGGGAAACCTACCTTACGCTTGCGATGAGTTTGCCTACATTATTCTAAAATTCCTTTTTTGTGAGTTTAGTCTGAGAATAATCAATCCCTACCAATTTAGACTCCTCTATCAGTTGATATTTCAAGATAACCTTCCAATTCATGAGATGTTAAATACATCATAGTTCCTCCTCCAATCCTTTGAGGAGGTGAGCACCGAGGTCAAGAAGGGTAATTAAAATTTCTTGTTCCATCACAGCCTCATTAAATTTCTAATCACATATTCATTAGAAAATTATCAACATCACATTCCTTGGATGGATTTGGTCGATATGGAAAGAAAAGAATTTCTAGAGGCCCATATAGCCTTTGAATAACCTCAAATGAGTTAAATGAAAAAGAGGAAAGGGAAGGCAATGACCAACCCTACAAAACAAAAAGAAGAACAAACCATAGAGGAAGAAGAGAATGAAATTTTAGCCACATTAATAGGTCTCAACACTCCCACCAAGCCAAAAGAAAGTCTAAATGTAACTCAAAAAATTGTGTACACTAGAAGGAAAAGCACCAAGATGAGATATAATGAAAAGCCAAAGAATATTTTTCCTATCCCTATCACTATTGATGAGACTCATACCCCAAAAAAGGAAAGGCTACAAGATATAAAGGAACAAAAGTTACAAGAAGCAAAGGCATAGTTGGAAGAAATGCAAGCACACCTTGAAGGATCATAGCGACAAGTAAATTGAAAGGGGAAGGTTTCCCATATATTGGAATAGGTTGTCATGTTATAGGAGTAATATGCAACATTACAAGAAACTAAAAGGGAAGCTAAGAAACCATCCCCAAGGATACCACAGGGGCTTCACTAGGGGATAAATACCATACCATGTGTATTCATATTGGGGGATATATATTGAGCATATATTAGGGGGTAAAAGGTTTTTATACTGGAAGGTATTAAAAATGGAGCTCAAAGTTAATGAAAAAATATAAAGGGGTGTAAAAAATGTTAATGAAAAAATGCATATCGACAATGTCTAGTGAAATTAGGGGTTTTTCTAATTGGGGAGTCGTAATGTGTTTGTATTAGCAGGGGGTTAAATAATGTGATTTTTAGAGATTTTTACAGTATGTAGTCAAGTTAGGGGTATTTCTTAGTATTCCATGAATGCATGTGATATGTCATAGGTTCGTATAAGGAAGCCCCCATGAAGGATACCCTCTTCCTTTTTCTCTTTGTATGTTATAGGAATATCATGAAGGGTGCTTCCCGATCACCTACTACCACAGTTGCCACTCAAGGTGGAGAAAGAAAAAGTATAGAATCATCAGTGGAAGAGGATCACCCAATCCAAAGATGTAGCTAATATTGCTAGAATGGAGGTTAATATGAATAAAATGATGGAATAAATGGCCTTCTTGAGGCTAAATGAAGCAAATAGGAGGGAAAAACTTGATAAAGAGAGCAAGTAGTTGAAAACCCAATTACAACGGACAAAATGATTGTTACAAGAAAACGACACTCAAATTATAACTTTCCAAATTGCTTTAGGCATTATGGCACACCTCTCTTTAGAGGAAATTAACTACAGACAACCTTCAAAGACTTACTTGGTATTTTATAAAAAAAATGGTGTCGATCTCAGATAAACATGATTGCGCAAAAATGGATCATACCTCTACAACAATTAAGGTAATTCATTTAGTTTTTCCTATAATGTAGTATGGAGGACAAAAACAAGGTTGTTGAATTCTACCTTCACAACCTTATGCTTACAAATTTGACCATATGGGATCCAAACCCATATCTAGGAGATATAAAATTATTGGCTATAGCATCTTGGCTAAGGGGTGAGGATATCAACGTGGAAGAAGTAAATAATATCATGGATGGGGACTTGAAGGATCCATTGTGTATTAGGCCTAAACACTCAAACCCATCCATCCTCACCTCCACTCACACAATCCTAATAGAAGATCCTAAATTGCTGGAATATTATAAGAAAAGGAAAGTGGAGGTCATCCTCAACTTTGAATATACTTTCAAACTATTAGGAGAGGAATTCTCACAAGCTTGCCAAAGGATATGGCAAATATTTAACGACAATATGAAATATAATACCACTCTCCTAACCGATTACAAGCTACACTTTCCAAGATTCCTTTGTACAAGAGAATTATTTACAAGCTTGGAGTCTAATGGATTGGGCTTATATTCAATCCACCCTTGTTGCTATGGATCCAATAATACAAAAGTTAGGAAGAGGAGTACAGGAGATAATAGTCCATTGAAGAGAATGCATGTTTCAACCTAGGAAACACAACCACCTTTAGTTTAGCATGGAATGTCAAGTAAGTTGGCATAGAAATGAATGAGAAATAGAAGAGGAGGGAAGAAGAGTAGGTTTCTCAAAGGGTGAGAAATAGTTTCAGTAGGGGGATATGATGGGCCTCCCAAATAGGTAAAGCATAATGACCATCTAAGAACTACTAAGGAAATAAAGGCTATATTAAACATTCATTCTTGTACTTAATAACACTTTCCTAGCTTAATGAGTTCTTAGGAGAATCAATGAGATCTTTCATGCTTTATGTGCCTAAGATGACTATTTTGTAGGATATTGAAGGGATTTTTCACGTATTTCGAGGAGGTCCAACCATAGATATTCATGGGGACTACTCCTTGCAACAGAATATTCCAAATTCGGGTGGTTGAGGACAATAAATATTCCTTCCTGTTGCTACATGGTGAGCCAGGAGCCATGATCCATATGTTTTAGGGATTTTGGAGGGAAATAAGTGCTCCCCTCAAGGATTTCCCCCCTACCTATATTGTATAAATAAATGGATTATGTAGTGCATTAGAACAAATAGGAGTAGTAGAAAAACATAATAGAAGGATAATTTTAGAGTTCAAGCGAGTTTTGTAAATTTGTCATGCGCAAGCAAAATTTTCATTAATGGAAGTGATCTATGATTTCAACTCTTAGTCTGGATTTCTTCTAAGGATTTTGAGCTCCCTTGGGTTAGGGCCCACCCTAAGGGATCAAGATCCCTCTTGTGCCATTTTTGTTCATGCATTTGTTTATCTCAACAATTTATTTCTAAGAATTACTTTTATGAATGGTTAGTTAAGTAGTTTATGAGTAGATTTTTCTTGCAGATTATGTTAGCATTTCGTGATGATATTTTAGTGGTTATATTGTAAAAAAAAATTCTTATTTCTACGTTTTTTTCACTTTCTTTAACTTGTTTATTTTCTATCCATCATTTAGTACTTTTTGCTCCTACACTACACCCTATTTTTGCACCTATAAGAAACCCTATAGCCTTTTACTTTGCAAAATTAACCCTACCACAAGTTGATGTGATTCCTTAGATATGTTTACTTTTTCATTTTACAATCTATCCTTATCTTCCATTTCCTATAACTTCACATTTAGTCTGTTCACCTTCTCGTTGGATTGTCTACTATAACAAGACAAGGATTCTTGTAGTATTTTGCAACCCACCTTCCAAACTCACTCAGATTTACACCCAAGTCATTATTTTCATTCGTTAATGTACTACAACACTCTTGGAGCCCTAAGAATGGAATTCAGAGGTAGAGAGACCAAGTAGATGCCTTCATTTGAACTACTATGGAAATTTCTTATTTCTTGTAGAATTATGGTTTACTATTTGCAATATTTTATTTCAACAATGCATTTTCTTCCCTTGCAAGATAGAATAGGTGTTCTTTCTATTTCATTATAGATAGAATAATTTTTCTTCCTTTATTGTAAATATCCTAGTTTTGTGTGTTTTCATTCTTTATGTTGGTCATTTTATGAAAATTTAGTTTTCCTGTAGCATATGATAGTTAGATTGGTCTTTGTACATCTATGTTTCATTTTAGTACTTCCACCTACATAAAAGTCAGTGAAAGGAATAGATAGTTCCTATTGCACATATAATACCAACCCCTCTTAAGTTTGTATAAACCTTAGATTGACAATTAAAGTTGAACCCCTTGGGAGTTCCAGTATTGTTGCTAAAATAATAAGGGCCATTAGTTATGATACTACAAGGATGGGTTCCTAGGCCAACTCTTTCTCGCATAGATAGTTAGCTCCCAGATTTTATGTATACACAAAATTTACACAACAATCATAGCTTCCAAGGATCCTCAAACAGACCCAAAGAAAATCGCACAAATCATATTTTGGTTTAGCTATATTGCATATGAGATGGTAGTTCAAGCCTTGCTTCATGTGATGGAAAAAATAAATATGGGCCATTAATACAATGGGATATAAGGAGATCATTTTGTTACTTAGTTGTGATACAGCGGCATAATTTTAGCTATTGTATATTTAATAATTCATCATCCAACCTAGCTATACGTTGATTCTAGCATCTAATGGAAGAAGAGTGAAATATGGTGCTATCTTATTCATCATGCACAAAAGAAATAAGGGAGGAATCCAAGGATGCAAAGAGGATATCTAGAGAAAATTTTGAATGGAAATCAAATGGGTAGTGAAGAAAGTTCTAGCTTAGGTTCATTGTTAACCCAAAATGTTGAAAGGGAAAGTACAAATTGGCATGGGATGATGGGGTTGTTGCATTTAATGGGGGGAATGTATTTTAAATAGGGAAGGATAGCAAGCCAACTAATGTTAAATTAATTGAATATTTATGATTAAAAATCCCAACACTGTTCTAGGAAATGGAGAATTCTAATAATTGCATAGTGGTGAGGGTTTACAGTATTGCAGATATTTTCAGATCCAAAACTCTCTGCATCAAAGATTTGGTTGAAGGCCAAGATGGGAACGCATTGGAGGTTAGGGTTGTGATGATCTGTGACACCTTTTGCCAGTCGAAGTGAATCTAGGTCTTGATTCCTATCCATTAACAATGCCAAGATGTCAAGATCGAGATCTATACCTCTAGTTTCAATTTTTTAACCTTATTTACGTTCTCTTGTCCTATAATGGTGTTAGGATTATCGCATGAGGGTTTGTCTATGGATGTTTTAGGGTCATTTTATACAATTGGGTGTGGGAGGTGTTGGGCTGCTAGTTTGTCATTATTATTATCACTCTTTAATGCCTATTTCATCCATTTCTACCATTCTTTATCACGTCATTTATCATGGTTTATCATATAATTCCATTTTATAATTATTTATGCTCTTATGGATAAATATTATTTCTTCTCCTTTATTTTCAATAAATTGATGATTATTATGCATGATTTTACCAATGATGGTTTATTAATAAATTTGTTGTAACATCACTCACCATTTTAGCCTCCGAGATATTTTCCAACTTGCAGATTTGATCTCTAGCTCATCATTAAATATTCCAACTTAGAAATTCGTTGGAATAAGAAGTGACAATTTTTCATTGGATGTTTCAGACAAATGGAGAAGAATCTAGAAAATCCAAAACATGGGTTTTGTTTAGAACGGACCAAAATAGTTATGTGATGTGCAATTTTCCCAAATACATTCCGTATTAAAAGAAATGGAAGGTTATCTAAAGACATTTTTCTCATATTCGTTGTTGCGGTCGGTTTCCAAATTATCATAGTTGCAATACCAAATTCGACCTGTTCCTATTGAATGCTGATGGAAAGATATTTCAGATATGATCTTGCTGATCAATTTGTTGTGAACAATCCAATTTTTTTATGGGAATCATTTTGTAATCATATCTGTTGTAACTTTTCTCTGCTCTCTGTGTATTTAAACGAGAACAGAGATCAAAGAGAGATAGGGATCATTAGAGATAGGATAGGATAAAATAGGAGGAGAGGGGATAGTGGAGAAATTTTGATATATACATGTAATCACTGTTGAAGTACAGGCAGACTATGTTATATTATTTTCATTCAATGAAAGAGTATGTTCATTTCCCTTGACGCGTGCAGATCAAATCGAATGAGATGTGTTGATGAAGCCTGAGTGGTTTTTAATTCTCTGGTTACTGTAAGTTCTTTCCTCCTGGAAGTGGCAAGGCCCCGCCACAACTGGGAGATATAGCTAGATTACCACCAGCACTATAGATTTCCATTACCGGTTGCATTTCAATTCTATCAATTCTGTAGGTTGTGAATGTTAATTTCATTGCAGAGTGTGTGTTAATTTCATTACAGAGTGTTTAATTTCTACCATAAGCGTGAGTTATTTTTACATAGGCAGGCGTGGATAAGGCATGGATTAAAGCATTGATTTCATTTTCTTTCGTTTACAACATTGCAGAATAGGGCATATGTGAGAGTGTGGTTATTATAGAATCAACTGAAAGAATTGGTTAATGCTACTGAACTCTCGGTTGATATCATTTCCAATTGAATTGCTTAATTGAGATTGAGTGTGATTTAGATAAAATCAGCTAGAAGAGATTGGTTAATGCTACTATGGTCTTGGTTGATGCTATTTTCAATTGAATTGCTTGCTTCAGATTTGATTATGATTTCAGTTGAAGATTAAGTCTTGATGCTTGGATGTAATATTTCCGTTAACTGTTACAGCTTGAGTTTTATAAATGCATCCGTTTACTCTTGTATCAAGTTTTATAGTTCAACTTAAAAAGCATTACTCTCTAGATTTATAGCTTGCACATATTGTGTACACTCTTGAAACAAAAATACTTACCCAGGTTGATAATTAATGTGAGGCAATTAGGAGTTTTAAAAGACACCTTTTGGCACCCAACATTTTGGCATCGTTTCCGGGGAGAGTGTTGCCATTTCATAGAGAGTGATGTATGCTTGATATTTGCTGCTAGGAAATAATTAGGTATTAAAAATGGAAGGTCAGAACCTACGTAACGAGCAAGTAAAGCGCTTGCTCCTCCGCCCACTTTTCAGCACAATTGCATAGAATTCAAAGTAGGTGTTTCATGTTTATCTGTTGTGAAAGAATTGGGTATTAAAAACGGATGGTAAAACCTATGTAACTGTTAACTCTGCTATATTCTTCAACATTTGATGGATGAAAATAGGTTTGGCAGTGATGGTTATGCTCTCAAAGA
This sequence comes from Pinus tabuliformis, assembly GCA_031772625.1. Classification (NCBI taxonomy): domain Eukaryota; kingdom Viridiplantae; phylum Streptophyta; class Pinopsida; order Pinales; family Pinaceae; genus Pinus; species Pinus tabuliformis. The sequence goes on from CM062807.1 coordinate 1,090,419,480, forward strand.
GCCCACAACAGTCCTTTTCCTCCTCCTCCTTCATTTTTCTACACTCCCATAACCTCCCTTATCCCTGTCTTACTCCAAATTTCTTTATAAACCCATATTCCCCAAGCCCCCGGGTACTGAGTCTAAACATCATATAACCCCGATAACCCAACCAAGAACCTTTCACAAGCCTTTTTCACATCATATCATTCATAAACATGTGCTCTTAATCCCTGTCGTAGATCACATCCACTGCGAGATCCAATGGTATTCGCTTCCCCCGATGCCATAACTTAACCGAAAGTTAGCTTGCGGGGAAAGTGGTATTGACCCGGTCACATCCACCACATGTCAGGCGCTGATTGTGATTGCTACCCCCATGTACGAATACCACCCAACCCCCATAGGCAGTGCGATAAATACCACCCGCTATGCAAAACCATTCCCCTGCTCATTATCTCCCATGCAACTTCTGCCCCCGATCACCATCGGATATGCCTGTATAAGATTCGATGGCCCTCATTTATTCCAATCCCACATTTCTCGATTCCTCTTACAAAATAGATCTCTGCCGCTCATCTCCTGGATCCAATGGCTGATATTAGTTCTGGTCTTGCCCATGCATCCGCCATACTGTCTGTGACACACTTGAATATTTTTTGCTGCCGAAGGATGAAGGCGATCGTGTACCAGCTCTGCGTAGTTAAGCTTCAACTACTGCACTCAACACATTGTGTACCCGAGAGAAGAAAAGGACAGCCTCGAGCAGTTAAAGCATTTATCAATCATGGAGCTTCTTCTGTAGGACACTCCACCTGTGTAGGAAGGACGACCGAGCAACAGAGAATGTCACATTAATTTTTTGAAGCAAGCAGAGTGTAGCAGAAACTCCATCAGAGAGTTAAGGTGGTTGGTGGTCCATTATGACCCTCCACGCATTGTATAGCAGAACATTTTGTAATCAACCTCTATATATACCTAGAAACATGATGTAATGAGGATTGATGGATGTTATTTTGATGTAAGGTTCAACATCTGGAGACTGTAACTACTGTGATACCTGCAGCGGCTGGTCTTCATTTTCAACTAATACAAGCTTCTTTTGTTGTTAATTGCTCACTTTCCACTTCTATTCTATTCTAGGTTGTGCCCATTATGCATTTTTTCATGTGCTCTTGATATTTAGCATTAGAGGGGCTGTCGTCCCACCTTTGTGTTAGAATATAGTATGTGTTATTGAATGTGTATGTAGGTTTCTATTATTTTAGTGCCAGAGAGCTGTCATCCTGTCTATGCATTAGGAAATAGATTTGCAGACCTCTTTACTGGTTGCAGCCAGCCATCACATGGTCTTGTGCATCTGTTGGTGTGGTTGGTATTCTCCATGTCCACTTAATCCTCAATCTGTGAGTAATTGGTGGTTAGTCTGGGGGTGTTCACCCATGTCTGGGGTTAAGTATAGTATGAGTGGTTATATGGCTTGAATATGCATCATTCCTTCCATTCATCCACCTATTTCCAACATTTTTGTTGAGTTTGTAATGTTCCCGAGCATCTCTGAGATACAACCTAGGAGAGTTTCTTGGGGTGATAACATTAATTGGCGCCGTTTCAAGGGAAAGGAGATTGAAGCTCAACGTCCCTGGGAGAATGACACAGTTCCAGATTTTGATGATATACAAGGTCTGGACACATATTCTAGTTGTAATCATCTATCTGGCGACTCTACTAGAGGAATACCAACCTTTGGCGACTCCACATTGCAGTTCTGACTCAGTTTGTGAGGCATACTCGAAAAAATCCTTAGAAATCACCAGTTGAATCAGTGCTTGACCCTGAGAAGATTGTCAAGTCGAAGAAAACATCACAGAAATGAGCATCGGGATCAAGTAAGACCAAGAAATATTATTTGTCTCTGCATGAGGAGTTTTTAGTTGAGAATACATAATTTGAAGACTTAGAGCCTAATGTTGCTAGTGAACAAACACCTGCAGAGATTCGTAAAGCTCCTTGTCCATCTAGTTCCCCTTTGAATCTCAGTCCAAAGAAAGCTTCCCATACAGTCCATAACATCCCTTTGTCTCTGTCATCCATTTCATTGTTTCATACTGCTCCATCTGCCAGTGTCCTTCCACATACCCCAGTCATGGCAGGCCAGCAAGCACCTACGAAGATAGAAAGAATTGTAGCTGCCAGGTATGGGCCTTTAGTTTTGCCTATTCCTTTGAATGCCATGCCTACTGGAGAGTATTAGAACTATATGCCTAAGTTCACTGGCACAGAGGGAGTAACAATAGAATAACACCTTGAGGCTTTTTATAGTTATGCTGATAACTTAGATATAAGTGAAAGTGATGTGTGGATGAGAGTTTTTGTACAGAGCCTAGATGGAGAGGCCAGAAAGTGGTTCAAAGAACTAACCCCTAGATCTATTTCTGACATTGAAGCCTTAGATGATGCATTTTTGAAGCAATAGGGAGATAAAAAAAGATTTGTTATATTATCATACTGAGTTTGGTAACCTGAAGAGAGAAAATGGGGAATCATTTCCTGATTTTAATAAAATATTTAATCGTATGTATAATAGGATACCAGCTGAGGTAAAGCCTACCCCCACCTCCGCCAAACTCACTTATGCCAATGCTTTTGACTCTAATTTCTTCTTATTGTTGAGAGAAAGGAGATGTGCTACTCTGGCAGACATGCAGGATGCAACCCTGGAAGTGAAATCTAATATCATGGCTGCAGAAAAGCTCAAAAGTCAAGCTGAAAGAAGGAGGCAGAGAGGTGAGGATTCTTCTTCCTCTGTTTCATCTTCAAAACTCAAATTAGACAAAATGACTAAGATGATAGAGTCATTGGCTGCTGAAATGTCCAAGTTGAAGGTTGAGCAGAATTTAGGAAAGGCAAGGCAGTAGAACACATTTGCTCCAAGAAATCCAAATCCATTCAGAAGAGCAAATGAACAGTTACAAATAATTTAGAGGGGTAAAGAAACAAATGAAGAACAAAAGGTTAAATCTCCTTTCCAGAATGTAGTCATGGAGGACGAACAGTTTGAAGATGAGGATGAAATTCATTGTATGGAAGATAAAGGCAGTGCTACCTTTTTGACATTGGCTGCTTATGAAGAGTCACTACTGTAGGACCAGAACAGTCAGGAGTGGGATAGAGAGGTTGTTTTACAGACTGGTGAACATCAAAGATAAAATCTGAGGTCAAATGCAAAAATGTCAAGGAAAATTCTACCCAGAGAGCTATTGTTCAAGCAGAGTCACAAAATATCAAACAAAGAAGATCAACAGCTGACCCAGTCATCCTCAAAGCTCCAGTTCAAAAGGTAAGAGGTTCTGATAAGTTGCCATCGTCTTTCAGCTTAGAGTCAGAAGTTCAAAGATTGAAAACATATGTGCCTCTGGTAAAGTTGGTAAAGAGTGAAGTATTTAGAAAACCTATCCTTGAAGCTCTTGAGTTGGAAATCACACAAACCTCCACCGACTCTGTCAATTTGTAAGATGACGAGCCTGTTGTTGTGCTTAGCCCCATGATTGAACCTGCTGATAATAATTCTCCATATTTTTATTTTTCATTGACCATTCATGACAAAATCCTCCACAACTGCTTGCTAGACACAGGGGCCAGCCACAATTTGATGCCTAAAGCTGTCATGGAAGAGTTAGGCCTTGACATCACTAGACTAGATCATGATCTATTCTCTTTTGATTCAAGGAAAGTGAAATGCCTAGGATTAATCAAGGACCTGGCCATTACCTTAACTCAGTTTCCCATGAAGAGTATGATGATGGATATTGTGGTAGCAAATGTCCCTCCTAAGTTTGGCATGCTACTTTCTAGAGGATGGATTAAGAGACTAGGAGGGACATTACAGAATTATCTATCCTATGCCACTGTCCCAGTTTTTGGAGGAGAAAGCAAGAGATTGTATAGAGAAGCACAGCTAGCATACATAATCAGTGATGAGAATAATCCTACAATCATCCCATATATGCTGTGGAAACCAATTTTGGAGCATGTATCCTCCAAATAGAAGAATCTCAGAAGGCCTCAATGCAGATCAGGAACCATTAGTTCAGGCTGAGGAAGAGAAAGAAAGTCACGCTTGGGAGATGTTCTTTGATGGAGCATGTTCCAGGGAGACTGCAGGAGCAGGGGTGGTGCTGATATCTCTAGAACAAAAAAGTACACAGCTATCTTTTAAGCTGACTTTTCAAGTCACAAACAGTATATCAGAATATGAAGCTCAGCTATTAGGCCTTAATGTAGCAAAAGACAGAAGAATCAGGAATCTAAAGGTGTTTGGAGATGCTGATTTGATCATTCAGCAAGTAAATAAAACATTTCAAGCAAAGCATCCAAGGCTAAAAGCATATAGAGATGAGGTGTGGAGACTCAAAGATTCCTTTGATTATTTTTGTATTTCATATATCCCTAGAGCCAAAAATCAGCTTGTTGATTCCCCTGCTGTGTCTGCTAGTGTGTTTATCCCTCCTACGCCTCCACTACAACAAAACCAGCGATTAGCGTCCCTTTTTACTTCTTTTTTTGCATCTAGAGCCCATTTTTGGTGCTATTTGCATCCATTTATCAAATATGGTGCAAAACTTGACACAAAATTTGCATCAAGTTTTGCACCAAATCTTACACCAAGTTTAGCACGAGGTATTGCAATAGGTTTTGCACCACGTTTTGCACCAAATTTTATGCCAAGTTTTGTGTCATCCTTTACACCAGGTTTTGTTCCAGGTTTTGCATCAAGTTTGGCACCTAATTTTGTTTGACATACTTTTGCATCCTCATTTGCATCCACTTTTTGCACCTACACTTGCATCAACTTTTGCATCGACTTTTGCATCCTTTTTTGCATCCTTTTTTAAATCATTTTTTGCATCCATTTTTTCATCCATTTGTGCATCCCTTTTGCGCCAAGTTTTACATCGTGTTTTGTGTCTAGTTTTGGATAAAAATTTTCATCTACTTTTGTTGCATCCACTTTTCCCTCTTGTTTGGTATCCATATTTACATCCTCTTTTGCAACTATTATTGTACCCACTATTGCATCTAATATTTTTGTCCCACAATTAGCGCCTATTTTGGCACCTCCTTTTGCACCCACTTTTGATTATAATTTTGCATCCATGTTTGCATCCTCATTTGCGTCTAGGTTTTCATCAACTACTACATCTATTTTTGCATCCCTTTTTGTATCCAATTTTGGTCCGAGATTTGCATTGGGTTTTGTGTCTCGTTTTGCATCTACTTTTGCATCGACTTCTATTGCATCCACTTTTGCACACAATTTTGCATCCACTGTTGCACCCATTTTAAATTTGACTTTTTGCATCCCTTTTTACATCTTCATTTGCATCATACTTCGATTCTTTTTTTGCATCTATCATTACATCCACTTTTGTTATGCCACAATTTTCACCATGTGTTGCACTCACTGTTGTATCCACGTTTGCTTCCAATTTTGCATCCATGTTCACATCCTCTTTTGCATCAAATATTGCATCTATTTTTGCATCCACTTTTATGTCAGGTTTATGCATTGGGTTTTGCATCTCGTTTTGTATCTACTTTTGCATCTACTTACATTATATCCATTTTTTGCATCCAATTTTGTTTTTCCTGTTGCATCAATGTTTGCTTCCACTTTTACATCCATTTTTGCATCTTATTTTGCATATTTTTTGTCTATTGTTACATCCACTTTTGTTGCACCATATCTTGCGCCTACCATTGCAACCACATTTGCTTCCACGTTTGCATCCCCTATTGCATCCACTTTTGTTTCATCCATTTTTGCATATACTTTTTGTTGGAAATAATACTGAGAGGGGGGGGGGGGGGGGGTGAATCAGTATTATCAGATCAATAAAACTTTTTCAATGCTCAGAAACATATACGCTACTTCAGTTAAGTGAACCAGCGTGTACACGCTACTATGTCTAAGGAAAACAGTGTATAATCGGAAAACTTATAATTCAGTTAGTTTATCTTCAGTTAAGTGCATCAGGTCATCATTCACCATATTCAGAGTAAACGGATGTAATATAACAGAACAGATCATCACACAAAAGCCACACACATGAACACCATGATATAAGGTGGAAACCCAATGTGGGTGAAAACCACCTGCTGCAAGTCGTCTCTATCTTTCTTTAATAAGAATTTCAGTTTACAATCTTTTGTACTGGTGCAGCCTTATACCAGTAAGTAGGCTACAACCTGCAGAAGGCTTCAACCTTATCTCGTTCTCCAAACTTCCTTGGAAGGGAGCTCCAACCCCCTTTGCTCTTGTACTAGCTAAGATACTAGTACGTAGGTGCTGGCCTACAATCTTCTTTCCTTCAGGTACCACTTTTCATCAATTTTCAGACTGGATACTCCTGAAGCACAACATTACAATCTGAAGACCATGATTCATTCACAAATCATATAAAACAACCAATACTAGCATCATCAATCTTTGAATCACTGAACCACTGAAACCCTGTCAAACCCAGTCACCAGAACACAAAGCAGACTACAGAACTCTGCAATAACAGTCAGATCCAGCTGCAACCCAAAAATCAAGCTCCAAAAGATATACGCTACTACTATGAAGGCAACCCGCGTATACACGCGGTTTTACCGAAGACAACCTGCGTACAGATCTAAAATTAATTTTTCATAACTTGCAGCTGTACCAGATTTCAGTTATACCCAGAACATAACATTGCGTCAGTATGCAGATCTAGAAATTCGCATAATCAACCATATAAAGATAGTTCATTTCAAACCATTTGATCCCGATCTCTCCTTAGATCTTGTTCTCCTTCAACCGACGAGATCTCTCTTTAGCTCAGATCAAGCAATACACCATCAACCAATAACCTGCATACTGGATCTAATACTTCATCAGATATTCAAGACATTTCAGATACATTTGCCTAATGATCTTCTTCTCCTTATATAGCCTTAGGCCTTGCTCAATACCACGAGCCAAAACCATAGAAATCCAAAACCATCAACTCAAAACTAGGGATCGACACGTCCGTCGAGACACCATGGTCCGAAACCATAGGCACAACTTCCAAGGAATAACCGCCACGGACCAAAAACGAGTTTTCCACATACACGCGCTTTTACTGAAGCCAACCTGCGTGTAGACGCGACTTGGGCTTGATGAACCTGCGTATATGAATTTTCTCTTCTTCTTATAGTCTGATCATCAATTCCTTGCTGCTGACCTTCTGCACTATGATTTGTCATCAGTGAGGTTTGCCATCAAGGACAACACTTGTCTCATAATGCCAACAATCTCCCCCTTTGGACTTGATGGCAACCCCAAGATCCTTAGAATCATTCTCCCCCTTTGTCATCAAGGGCAAAGGGCGTGCTCCCCCTGAGTACATGCTGATTTCTCTGCTCTGCTATGCTGAACATGCTCCCCCTGCCTGTAGGCAAGATCTGCAAAAGATGTTCTTCAATCGAACCAAGACTTATACATCATAAAGGACCTTCCTATCACCAAAAGACTCAATGCACGCATCCATACTCCCAACCAAGAGGAGATACATCAGAAATATAATAACCAATAACATTACATCATTCATCCATCCCAAGCATAGTGGGGAAATCATAGGTCGTTACATGACCTTGACACTATAAAAGAAATATGACATAGAGACAACAAATCTAGACCAAGACTTCTTGAAAGACACCAGCAGTATCTGATAAACATCTTTTATATCAGCAGCCAAGATTTCCTTCTGAGCTCCTTCTCGTGAAATTAACAACAGTTGTGAACTAGGACCGAAAGCATCTAAATGCCAACAATGCTTTATGAGACTTTAAGCTGCTCCCCCTGAATCTGTGCCTGCTGTACCCCCTGAAACTGTGCCTGAAGAATTTTGACTTACCAATCTCAGACCTTCTCCAACCAGAGTCTGCTCTTATTGATCAGAACTCTATATACGTGACTTCTCCTGCATAAAACAGCGTATGTACGCGGATAGAATTTCTGCAGCACGCGTACACCATACACACGACTTTCCCTGCATAAATCGGCGTATATACACGGATATCCCTTACGAAACTCGCGTATACCAACTTTTCTGTAGAACAGACAAGCTTTAACAGCAGGATGAAGCATCCATTACTCCCAGCTTTTGTCTGAGATATTCAAAAGTTTCCCTGGGCAGTGGTTTTGTGAGAATATCTGCAACTTGTTCCTTAGAAGGAACATACTCCAACTTGACCTTCTGCTCAAGCACTTGTTCCCGAAGAAAATGGTACTTGATTGGTATGTGCTTGGTCTTTGAGTGCATGACTAGATTCTTTGAAATGCTGATTGCACTTGTATTATCACATAAGATAGAGACTGGTGGCGTGCAAGTGATTTGAAAATCCTGCAAGGTTTGTATCATCCAAAGAAGTTGTGTGCAACAAGATGCCGCAACCACATATTCTGCTTCAGCTGTAGATAAAGCATTCGAACTCTGTTTCTTGTTGAACCAAGATACTAATCTGGAACCCATGAAGAAAGCACCACCACTTGTGCTTTTCCTATCATCCACACTTCCGGCCCAATCTGCATCTGTGTAAGCATGAAGAGTGAGATCTGTATCTCTAGGATACCATAAGCCATAGTTTTGGGTCCCTTGAAGATACTTGAAGATTCTTTTGACTGCCTGAAGATGAGTTTCCTTTGGGTTGGCTTGGAATCTTCCAACAATTCCTACTGCATGCATAATATCTGGTCGTGTACCTGTTAAATAAAGCAAACTCCCAATCATGGATCTATAAGTTGGTTGGTGAACGGCTGCTGATTCATCATTTGCACTGAGGCTGAATCCTGTAACCATGGGGGTACAAACTGGCTTTGAATCTTCCATGCCATACTTCTTCAAGATCTGCTTGAGGTACTTGGTTTGAGACAAGAAAATGCCTCTTTCACTTTGTTGGATTTGCAAAGTATGTCAATTCTCCAAGTAATGACATTTCAAATTCTTTCTGCATAACCAAGGCAAAGTTCTGACTCATAGCCTCTTCATTGCTGCCAAAGATAATATCATCTACATACACAACAAGTATTAGCAATTTGTTATTTTCAACTTTCATATAGAGATTGCTATCTGCTGATCCTTTTGAAAAACCTTGTTGGTGAAGATATTTGTCCAACCGATAATACCAAGCCCTTGGAGCTTGTTTGAGACCATAAAGAGCCTTTTTCAATTTGCATACAAGGTTTGGATCATTCCCAAGAATGAAACCATCTGGCTGCTCAACATATACTTCTTCTTCTAAGTCTCCATTCAGAAAGGCTGATTTCACATCCATTTGAAATACCTTGAAGTTTTGAAAGCTTGAGAGAGCAAGGAACATTCAGATGGCCTCAAGTCTTGCTACAGGAGCAAAGGTCTCCTCAAAATCTATCCCTTCTTGCTGCGCATACCCTTTACAAACAAGTCTGGCCTTGTTTCTAATTACTTCTCCATTTTCATTCAATTTATTCTTGAAGACCCATTTTGTCCCTATGACATTCTTATCTTTTGGTCTAGGAACCAGTTCCCAAGTGTTGTTCTTTTCGATCTGCTCAAGTTCTTCATCCATTGCTTTGACCCAACATTCATCTTTGCATGCCTCTTTCACATTTTGTGGTTCAGTGGAAGAGAGTAATGCCAAATAGCTTGAGGCTTCTGCAATTCTTCTTCTTGTTTGTATTCCTGCTTCTTTCTACCCCACAATCTGAGATTCTGGATGATTCTTTTGAACATATCTGGATGGAGTCTTCTCTTCTACTCTTGCCTGCTCCTCTGGTTCTTCTTGAGGTTCTTCTTCTTCATCATTCTGCCTTTGAGTGTAGCCTTCATCTTCTTCAATGTCTTCATGATGAACTTGCCTAGGAATATATCCCTTCTCATCAACCACTACATCAATGTTGTCAGCAATTCTGCCAAGTCTTTTATTGTAGCACTTGTATTCTTTGCTATATGGAGAATAACCAAGAAGAATGCCTTCATCTGCTCTTGGTTCAAGTTTGCCAAGTTGCTCATCAGTATTCTTAATATAACATTTGCTCCCAAATATTTTGAAGTGCTTCACTGAAGGAGTCTCACCACTCCAGAGCTCATGAGGTGTTTGAGTGCTGTTTACTCGGACATTTGTTTTGTTAAGAATAATAACCGCAGCATGTGCAGCTTCACCCCAGAAAGTTGCGGGAGTACCTGATTCATCAAGCATAGCACGAGCCATTTGTTGGATTGTTCTGTTCATTCTTTCCACCACCCCATTTTGCTGAGGAGTTCTAGCTGTAGAGAATTCTCTTTTTATCCCATGTTCTTCACAGAAATAGAAAATTTCGTTTGAGGTAAACTCCCCACCTCTGTCAGATCTGAGGCACTTAATTTTGCGTCCTGATTCATTTTCAACCAAGGCTTTGAAGGATTTGAATTTTTCGAATGCTTCATCTTTGTGCTTCATAAGTCCTAACCATACAAACCTGGAGAAATCGTCAATGAATAATATCAATTATTCTTCTCCTCGAGGTGTTCTTTTTCTGAATGGACCACATGTATCTGTATGTACTAGCTCAAGAGGCATGCTAGCTGATCCTTCCTTCTCTGGAAAGTTAGTTCTGATTTGCTTTCCAAACTGACAAGATTTGCATATAGTGTTGTCTGGAATTTTGATATATGGAAGACCACGAACTGCCTGATATTTGCATGCTTTCCTTATTTGTGAAAAGCTTAGATGCCCCAACCTTCAATGCCATAGCCAGTGTTCATCATCCTTGCTCAAATAGCATTGTTGTGGTCCTTCTTCAAATATGTGTAGATTATTTGGAGTCCTTCTTCCTTTGATCACTATTTTACCTGTATCAAGATCACGAACACAACATCCATTTGATCTAAATATTACCTCTGTTCCTTGATCGCACATCTGGCTGACACTCAGAAGATTATGCTTCAACCCATCAACATACAAAACATTTCCAGCTTTGACCTTCTCTTTCAATGGAGCCACACCTTTTCCTTTTATGGCTGCAGAGATATCATTTCCAAAAGAAACTTTCTTCCCTTTATCTAATGCGGTATATGACTCAAGCTTTTCTTTGTCCCCTGTCATATGCTTCGAACATCCGCTGTCAATGTACCATAGAATTTCTTGACCTTCTGCATAAAAGGCTATCCCACATCTTTCTGGTTGTGGTTCCTTTATTCTCCATGTTATGACATTTGAGTTTTGCTCCTTCTAAATTGTCTTCCAGAACCTGCTCCTGCATTCAGAGTCTTCATGACCAAAGTTATTACAAATAGAGCATTCAACTTCATTTTCAAGAACCGAAAAGTTGTTATAAGTCCTTTTCATGGTTTCAGTCATTCTCCCTTGCTTTTGAGCTTCTCTAGTCATGATTGTCTTGTATGCAACACATTGAGCTGCTTTGTGACAGAAGTTATGGCAAGAAAAGCATTGGCCGTTAAAGAAAATTCTGCGATAATCAGATCTATCATCCAACCGATTGTAGCTTCTATTTATTCTTGGGGCAAATTGGGAAGATTTTACCTGTGGCTGATTGTAGCTTCTATTTGTCCTTAAGGAAGTTTGTCCCCAAATTTCTTGATGGTCTTTATTTGTTCTTGAGGTAAATTGTCCCTGATTCACCTGATTACTTTTATTTGGCCTTTGCTCGCTTTTCCTTGCTGCATCAAGATAACTTTTAGAGGTAGAGGCTTGAGATGTTTCTCCATGATATCCAAGACCTGTCTTGATCAGAGGAGATCGCTACACATTGATAATCTCATCCAAGGTTTCAGATCCTTTAACAAATTTAAGATTAATAGCTTTTGTTTTCTCAATCTCTTTTCTAAGACCAACAATTTCACCTTCTAGTTTTTCAAGATGTTTTTCCTTTTCATCAATTTGAAATTGTAGAGTATCAATGATCATATTCTTTTCTTCTATACATCTCTTGAGTCTAGTAATTTCATCATAAAGATTATCCACATATATAGCATCCATATAATCATCATCTTCAAATGCCATTAACAACTTATATTCATTACCTCGTTCATCTTCATCACTATTCGATAGACCATCACTATCTTCATGAGTGTAGTAGCTTTTCTTATTTGCACTCTGTTTCTTGTTCCATCTAGCAGGTTCGTTTCCTTTATCCTTATAAGGACATTTTGCAGCATAATGACCTACTCTCCCACAAGCAAAGCATTTAAAAGGTAACTTACCTATGAACCTTCCAGAACCCCTTTGAAGATTTCTGACAAAATTTGATTCTTCTTCCTCTTCTTCTGGGACGTGGCTTGCTTCGTAATAATCTTCTTTGCCTGATGCCTTGAAAGAAGCTTCTCTTCTGTCTGATGGACCTCCCTTTCTCATTTCATAAGAAGTTAGAATTCCATGTAGCTGAGACATAGTAAGAATTCGTAGATTTTCCTTTTCTTCTATTGCAGATACTTTAGATTCAAACTTGGGGGACAATGATCTTAGAACCTTTTTAACCACTATAGCCTCTTTTATTTCTTCACCCAAATTTTTCATACAATTAACAATCTCATCTACCTGAAGAAAATAGTTAGCCACACTTTCATCATTATACATCTTGAGAGTCTCATATTGAATCCTGAGAGTTTTAAGTTTAGCACGCTTTGCCTGTTCATCTCCTTCATAGCTTGTGACAATTTTGTCCCATATCTCTTTTGTGGATTTGTAGTGCATTACCTTCATGAATTCCGTTTGGGATATACATCCTAATAGGGTACTGACTTCTTTCGCATTTGTTTCATACTTCTTTTTCTCAGCTGCATCTGTAGGAGTAGCTGAAGGAAAAGTGTAGCCTATTTCTACGATGTCCCAAACTTCTGTACCAAGAGATTGAAGATAGGCAGTAACTCTTACCTTCCAATAATTGAAGTTTGTCCCATCAAAAACCAGTGGCCTGATTGATGCTTCTCTCTCGTAGTTGCTCATGATGAACGATCTACCTTCAAGCGATCAAGCTTTTCTGAAGGACCTGCTCTGATACCAATTGTTGGAAAGAATACTGAGAGGGGGAGGGTGAATCAGTATTATCAGATCAATAAAACTTTTTCAATGCTCAGAAACATATACGCTACTTCAGTTAAGTGAACCAGCGTGTACACGCTACTGTGTCTAAGGAAAACAGCGTATAACCGGAAAACTTATAATTCAGTTAGTTTATCTTCAGTTAAGTGCATCAGGTCATCATTCACCATATTAAGAGTAAACAGATGCAGTATAACAGAACAGATCATCACACAAAAGCCACACACATGAACACCATGATATAAGGTGGAAACCCAATGTGGGTGAAAACCACCTGCTGCAAGTCGTCTCTATCTTTCTTTAATAAGAATTTCAGTTTACAATCTTTTATACTGGTGCAGCCTTATACCAGTAAGTAGGCTACAACCTGCAGAAGGCTTCAACCTTCTCTCGTTCTCCAAACTTCCTTGGAAGGGAGCTCCAACCCCCTTTGCTCTTGTACTAGCTAAGATACTAGTACGTAGGTGCTGGCCTACAATCTTCTTTCCTTCAGGTACCACTTTTCATCAATTTTCAGACTGGATACTCTTGAAGCACAACATTACAATCTGAAGACCATGATTCATTCACAAATCATATAAAACAACCAATACTAGCATCATCAATCTTTGAATCACTGAACCACTGAAACCCTGTCAAACCCAGTCACCAGAACACAGAGCAGACTACAGAACTCTGCAATAACAGTCAGATCCAGCTGCAACCCAAAAATCAAGCTCCAAAAGATATACGCTACTACTGTGAAGGCAACCCGCGTATACACGCGGTTTTACCGAAGACAACCTGCGTACAGATCTAAAATTAATTTTTCATAACTTGCAGTTGTACCAGATTTCAGTTATACCCAGAACATAACATTGCGTCAGTATGCAGATCTAGAAATTCGCATAATCAACCATATAAAGATAGTTCATTTCAAACCATTTGATCCCAATCTCTCCTTAGATCTTGTTCTCCATCAACCGACGAGATCTCTCTTTAGCTCAGATCAAGCAATACACCATCAACCAATAACCTGCATACTGGATCTAATACTTCATCAGATATTCAAGACATTTCAGATACATTTTCCTAATGATCTTCTTCTCCTTATATAGCCTTAGGCCTTGCTCAATACCACGAGCCAAAACCATAGAAATCCAAAACCATCAACTCAAAACTAGGGATCGACACGTCCGTCGAGACACCATGGTCCGAAACCATAGGCACAACTTCCAAGGAATAATTGCCACGGACCAAAAAAGAGTTTTCCACATACACGCGCTTTTACTGAAGCCAACCTGCATGTACACGCGACTTGGGCTTGATGAACCTGCGTATATGAATTTTCTCTTCTTCTTATAGTCTGATCATCAATTCCTTGCTGCTGACCTTCTGCACTATGATTTGTCATTAGTGAGGTTTGCCATCAAGGACAACACTTGTCTCATAATGCCAACACTTTTGTTTCCGTTGTTTCATCCACATTTGTTTCACCACAATTTGTGCCAAGTTTTACACCTACCATTGGACCCATGTTTGCTTCCACTTTTGCCTTCATGTTTGCATCCAAGTTTGCATTGACAACTACATCTTCTTTTGGATCCACTTTTGTGTCAGGTTTTTCATGTTGTTGTGCATCTACTTATGTTGTATCCACTTTTCATCCAATTTTACTTCTATTGTTGCCCCCATTTCTATGTTTGCTTTTGCATCCCTTTTCCAACACTCATCATATTTTCTGCATTGATGATATTCCTTATGGCATTGACAATTATGAACAATTGATGACAATGTCAATAATATTGACAATGATGAAAATGAAGATGATGGCGATGACATGAATTGTGATTATGATGATAAAGACGATAGTGGTTACAATGACAATGATGATGATGGCAATGATTATGATGATGACGATGCTAATGACGTTGGCGAATCTTCCCAATTTTAGATGTTTTCATTGTCATAATCATAAGCATTATCTTTGGTGTCATGATCATCATTTTCATCTAGGTCATCATCAAAAACAATAATGGCATGAATGATGATGATGCATGATTACAACAATGTCGATAGAAATTACATTAATGATGATGATGGTGTTGTGGGGAAAAGTATCCGATGCGGATGACACTAACCCTTTCTAAAGGTGACAGACTTTAGCAACAACTGAATGACAAAGTTTTCATGTTCATCTTTATGAAAGCACAGAGAGAATAGAAAGAAGATCAACCGACCTGGTGTCTTGCGCTTAGTCGATCCTTGTCCTTCTCGATTTGTATCCCGTTCCCAGCTCTTTACTCTCCAAGCTGATCCAGCTACACACAGAATCTGCACAACAAAAGGGAGCAAACTACGAGATACAAGCAATCATAATTGAAGCATGGATTAGGTTGCATCAAATATACATGTAAACACAAAAGCATCTATGTAAAACAAGTATATAGAAGAACATGCAAACTTTATTGATAGAAAGTAACAGGGTTCCAGAGGAAGTTACAACCAATGATGTTGGCCCCAATCCAGCAGCACCTCCTCGGCAGCAAGAACTCTCTTCTTCACCTCTAGTAAAACAATCACCCAATAATCCTGGCAGTATACCAACAGCACCTCCTTGCTTATACAAAATTCCAGCCTCCCTAGACCTCATAGAAGAGCTCTATATATAGGAGGGAAGAGGAAAGGATGAGTCAGCTGGAGGCTGGCATATAGCTGACTAGTGTCCTCTCCATCTTCAGTTAATCTTCAGTTCGTGTGTCCACTTGGAGATCCTTGCTTACACATGGTGATCAAGTACCTCTTACTCATCACAGGGCGAATCTCATGAACCAAGTGTCATTTTGAAAGCTTCCTGGGCAATTGACACCTTGCAGGATGACTGTGCCACTTGGCCAATCTCGCCCAGCGCAGGTAGCCTTCATTGTTTTTGACTTCCAGCGCAGGTACAGAGTGGGACAGTTGCAATACAGCGCAGATGCTCAGTTAAGCAGCTGACATGATCCAAAATAAGCCTGTTTTGAAGTGTTTTCAGGTGGAGAACTGATTGGAAGTGCTGTTGTTTGATGACCTTGTTCTTTTAGGGGTAAGAACAACATATTTAGGGACTGAGGATCCCTGTAATTATTGACATTCTATGCTCCTTGACGCGAGGCACAAAAATGTCTATAACAGTTGCCCCCTAAAGTATGAGGCCGTTTATCGGCTGAAATGCTTTAGCTAGAGGATCCGAAGTTCGTTCCAGTGCTGAGGAGAGTGCCCTGTAATACAATAAAATACAATACATTATTTTTCATTCATCATTATTCTCATGATCTAGCTGAGGCGGGCATTCCCATGCTCAGCTTTCTATAAATACATTTTGGTACATATGACAGACGATCGTCTGAAGATAGACTGATAATTTTCTGCTGAAACTATCATCCTTTGAATAGGATGATCATCTGCTGCAATGATGTACATGGAAAATGTTTTTATATTTCCTGAATATATATCGCAGCCCGGATGGATGAAACTAGATCCGGGGTCTTCAAACTCGTTCGATCTTCACTCTAAGTACAAGTCGATCCATGTGAGAATTGCGCTGAAGTCGAACATGGAAAGACATCGCTTGATTACCGGTCAATAATGAAAACCGTTAACAAGCGCGAGAGGAATCACCAATAATGACGATGACCCTCAAGGTACTGCAGTACAATTCACGTGGCGTGAAAAAAGGACTTGGCGTCGAACGCCACGCAAAATCTTCTGGTCGAAGGTCATTGATGTATACCTGTCGCCGGAAGTGAGAAACTTGCCATTGAGGCATGCAAGCTTCAAAGTACTGATGGGGGTGTTCCTAGATCAACTTCTTGGATAATGAGCTAAGTCGACAAGAAGCGATCCGTCAAAGGAGGGCCTTAATGAATCCCACATCAATGACACGGAACGGAGCTAATGACTTTAGTGGAGGTGAAAACAAATTGTGAAGTATGATTCAGGGTGGCGATCATGAATGGATGAAGGATACTGTATGGTAGTGGATGGGACACGGTTGACACTTCTAGAATGACCCCTCTTGAACATATAACGACACTGATGCGATGGATCAGTAGCATTACCCCAAATGTGGATGGTGTGGTGAGGACCATGGCGATGAGACCGGTGAATGAAACAACCCAACCCGATATGGTACGGAGGAAAAGTGTCATGTCCAAGAGTGACTTGCTACCTTTAAACTTTGATGTTCTCCCAATTTTTCCCCAGTCATTTCTGACCAGTACCTCTTTATTTTTGTCAAGCTTGAGGAGGATAACATATGCTTGTTCTATAACCTGCCCTTCGGGCAAGCCCATCGCTATGATTTAACGAGCCTAGCGATAGGGAAACTCGTTCTCGTCTAAAGACAAGTTTGTCGCTATTTAATCATTTTAACGAGTCTAACGACAAAGAAAACTCGGTCCTTTTCATTTTTAGAGAGTCTAAAAAGGTACAGAAAGTTAACTCCATAATTCCTTTTTCGTCAGCAAATCCCTCAAGTCCGAAAAAGTATAAAACAATACAGAAGGGATGGCTGTTCGGTACTTTTAACGAGCCGAACAAGACAAGCGCTCGATCCTTTTGTGCAATAATCCCTTAGGTCCAAAAAGATTAAAATTTAGAGGAGGGATAGCGTTCCGGTCATTTAACGAGCTGGAAGGCCAAAACTCGGCAAACTTTTCATATTTTACGAGTCAGTGAAAAGAGCTCAAAGAAGACTCGTCTTCTGAGGAACGAGTGATAAACAGGGATAGCAGCAGATTCCAGGTACAGGTTGGAATTTTCCAATCACGGCAGTGTCACAAGGATGGCTAGGTGAAATCACTCTTCGCAAATGTTCCTCAAAATAGGTAAACATACATATGGAGATGAACGATTGGCCAAATGAACGGATGGAGGTGACGGATGAAAACACGATCAAGGTTCTTATGGCTGATGAATTTACAATCTCAACAGGTTATTTACCGGTTCATTTTTTCCATGAGCTTGAACTCTGGGGGAAACTTTTTTCTCACACTTTTCTATTTTTTAACGAGCTTAAATTCAGTCCTAAAACTGCTCGGATTTGCGTTTATTTTTTAACGAGCATGAACTATATGCTAAAACTGCTCAATGATTTACGCATGCCCCCAGCATCATAATGACGCATGTCAAAGGAGGGTGCCCCCCAAGCTTCATTGCATTCAACTTTGGTGATTGGAATGAAGGTTTATCACTGAGATCTGGACAGGGGATTGTTTCATTTTTTAATGAGGTTGACATAGTAAAAGAACTATCCTCATGGTTTTTTCATTTTTTAACGAGGTTGACCTGAGATAGGAACTATCCTCGAAACTTTAGATCCATTAGACATAGAAGGTTTCATATTCCACTGTGGCCACTTCCGCCAGATTACTCGGAGGCGGTAGGGCAAAAGTACCCATTAAGGTAGGGTCTTTTAGGAGACCTACTCCGATATTTTGGAGCGAATGATTGCTTCCATGGATCATCAGAACGCTTCCCATAACTTGTGAACTGTTGGGGAGAAATGCCTGTTGGTCGACGATTGTAATTCCTCCTTGGAAGGGAAATGCAATCTTCCTGAAGTAGGTCGACACAACTGCGGCCATGGCATATATCCAGGGCCTTCCCAGCAGGATGTTGTAATCAAGATTTCCTTCGATTACTTCAACATCAATTTCTACTGTTTTGCCCCCCAGTTCAACCTTTAAGTTATTTAGGATGCCGTATGGGGTGTACATCCTTCCGTCGAATGCTTTTAGTGCCGTCGAAGATCGCGATAAGGTTGGAGATCCAAGAGTTTTCCAGCAACTCATCGACATGATACATGTAGATGCCCCCTCATCAATAATTGTTCGGTGAACAGTCTTGTTGAGGGCTTTCACTTGAATGAGGAAAGCTAGTTGAGCTGGTAACTGAGGATCATATCCTTTCTGATCAAAGGATACCAGATTGGAATCCTTAGGATCCACTCCACCAATTGTTGATAACAACGCCTGCTTTTGGGATGGGCAATTTTGCAGTACCTCAAGAGTCGACATAGCGGATGGCGATTGGGCCAAATCTTCCACTATGTTATAATGCTGCGCTGCCCTGGCGCGAGGATTAAATGTCGACTTGTGTACTACTCCCTTTGGCGGTTTTATTGTTAATTCAGGCGTGATGGGGGGTACAACTTCTGCCGAAGTTGTTGTCGAACTGCTAGGTTGATCTTTACCTTTATCGTTCGACACCCGTGGATTCCCGTAATCTTTGTTCCTCGTCGAAATCAAAGCATCATTCTGTTGCTTCGATATCGATAACATAAGCACTTGCGACGGTGAAGCATTTCCACTACCAACCAGATTTTTTCCTCGATCGGGAAACGGATCAGTTAACACAGCTGGAGTTTGCGAACTCTTTAAGAATCTTTTTAGATCAGCTTTGTATGGACATTCTCTCGTCCAGTGATCCTCATCACATATCTGACACCCATAAGGTGGTTTCCTATCTCGAGGAGGGCTCGAAGAAGTTTTTCGAGGAGATGACTCTCCTTGTTTATTCTTCCTCCCTTTGTTTTGATTCTTCTTGCTTCCTGGTTGATTGGAGTTTTTGCCTTTATCCGTAGATACAACATTTACCTCCGAAGCAAGAATCTCTTGATTTGCTTTTTGATTCGAAGTCTTACGGGCTTTCTTATTCGAATCCCTTGTCGACTTAGCATTTGCAGTTCCAATCACGCCATCACCGGCATGAGAGTCACTATTCGATCCGGGAGGAGGAGGGATTGAAAATTCCGGTCTGGGGGCATCAGGTATCTTATCATAGAGCGTGCCCGACTGAGTATACACTAAGTCCAAATATTGAGCACGAGCAATAACTTGCTCCTCTGTTACGACGCCTCCCTTGGCCACATCTTCTGTAATTGCCGGCAGAAGCGACTTTATAAACCACTCAGCTAATAGCTGATCTGGAACATAGGTTTTTACCATTCTGCGACGACGACGCCACTCATGTATATGATCAGATATATGTGTGGCCGTTGTCTGCTTGAAATTGGTCAAAATTTCTGTTCCAGTTTCGTACCTTATAGGTAACTGAAAGTGTGTTAAGAAAGTCGTGGCTAGGGAACTAAAATTATCGAAAGAGGCTCTAGGTAATTCAATATACCATTTGGCCGCCGGACCAGTCAATGTCCTCTGGAAAAGGCGAAGCCTTATCGAATCATCATTCAAGGTATTCGACGAACACCACAGATGGAATGTCATCACATGATTCGACGGGTCTTCGCCCGGATTTCCATTGAATTTAGGAATGTCCGAAGGAAGTTTGTGAGGAATCGCTAGCCACCAATGGGCATAGGCGATTGGATCGTTCGTTAATCGATGTAAATCTGGTAATTCTAAGGTCGCCACGAATGGCAACTGCTGATTCAGGTTTGGCGAGGCGTACCCAGGATACGATGGAATCGCCTGAGCAGTAGGCCTTTGCACACCAGCATAATGCAACTGATGTTGATATGACTGATATGGTTGGTGGGCTTGGCCACTGTAAAGTGGTTGGTTTAACCCGTTCTGAACATAGGGTTGCCCATTATTCGCAAATATCTGTTGCTCAGATCCTTGGTACACCTGTTGAAACTGAGGTTGTTGGTATTGCACCATCCATGGTTGTGAAGCCATGTTTTGCTGTGCGACACTAACCGACGGACCAAGATGCGGGGGTATAGTCCCCGTTTGTATCTGTGTCGTCCCGGCAATTGGCGATTGTGGTTGTGTTGCAGGGTCAATAGGCTGTTGCATTACAACTTGGGGTTGACATACAACAGGCATCGATTGAACTTGCGACACGGTTACAATTGCTGGCGTCGTCGGGATACTAGACATAGGTACACATTGTTGCATGGAATATACAACTCTTGGTTGTTGGGGTAACATAGGTACCCAACCACTCGTCGTTACTTCAGTCAAACCTGAATGTGGTTGAAAACTGCCGTATGGGTATCCCCCCGAAAGGGGAAGTGAAAGGGCATATTGCCCCCCATACGGTAACAATCCGGAGCTCAAGGGTATAGATGGCCTTTGAGGACTGGATGGTCCAAAATGATTCCCAAAGGGATCAATTTGTCTAGTTTCAACATAAGAATTACCGGGTATTATACCGGAAGAACAAACTGGAACAGACCAAGTTGTCATAATAGTCCCTGGGTGGACTCCTTCTAGCTGATGAGAGCTAGTTGGGACGGCTGGTATGCCGGCAAACATCGTTGGATTGGCAGCAGGAGCTTCTGCTGTCGCTGTGTCATTTGGCACAGTCCTAGATGTCGACGGTTGTTCAGACATTTTAAGTCTATCCAATAAACTTCCTAACGATTCTTCAGGAACTTCCAGTGGCGATGGACAAACTTCTGATGCAGAAGGAAAAAGAGTGGTACCTACTCCAAAATGAATTGGAGTATTTGCTTGCTGGTCCTCTACGATTTCTTCTATTGCAATCAGACCAGGAGGAAGAGGCAGACCGTCAGGTCCGTAATAAATTTCTGTGCCGAAGAAGGGGTTACTTCGACAGCGACAGTTGTTTGATGAACAAGACTCTGTGGACCGGTTTCAGATGGAACTGGTTCAGTTATGCAAGTTCTTGTCTTCAGACTAGGATCAGTACAACTGTCCCTCTGTTGCTGTTGAACTTCTTCAATAGAGGCAGGGATTCCAGAAATATTGGGAGTGACCAGAATCTCAGATGTTGTTGGAACTTCCGTTCTAACTTTAAAAGGAGATTTTGACCTGGTCAAGCGAGTTCGCTTCGTCCGTACTACTCTCGGTTCCGGAGACAAAGGTGGTTGACTCGCAAGTCTCCCTGAACGACGGGGTTTTAATTGACCTTCCTCCACGGTTGCGAATTATTTGATCAACTAAAATACAAAAAAGGGGATTATGTTTCCGTATTGAATGAATTTTATTAGACGCTTTTAGACACAACTTTGCTTTTTCATGTTTTAAGAGTCGAGAAAAAGCTAAAGATGACTCTAGTCGCCTTCGATGTATTAACGAGCCCGAAGTGACAAATGCTCGGTTGGACCTTTTCAATTATAGAGTTTGAAAAGAGCCAAAAGAAACTGCTCTGGAGATCTAGGCAGAGGGTGTGCCAAACCTTTCGCGAAACCACAGAATACGTTTTACGGTACGGGTGGTCGATCTTCGTGAATGCTGTGTTCACTGCATCGCGATCAGTAGGGCGGTCGACACGGCTTCCTAAGGATAAAGGATAATTGCCTATAGGGGTCTCCCAATATACGCGACGGTACGCGGGAGCTCAAATCCGTATTAGTGCTATCGTCCCTCAGGAGGAATCACCCACCTTCGTAGAGATCGACAGTCACTACGTTTAACGACGCCGGAACACGTCTCTACCTAGACCTCTATTGTGAGCGTTATGTTACAATGCGTTTTTAGATTCATTCAATATACTTTAAGTTGATCTTGTTTATCAGTTTTTCTTTCAGGATCACCACGAGATGTATTGGTACAAATTCCTAAATGCAGCTAAAATGATAAGCAAGCTTTCACAATCTTTTTAGCTTTGAAAATCCTAGCTACTGAAGGGAGAGAAAAACAATATCTTTCCACACAGAGCACAAAGCACAAACTAATGCACTTTCTCCTAGATCAGACACCCAAACTTATCAAAAATGCAAATGCAAGATGCATGTATTTCTTTTCTTTTCCTTTAATGTTGATGCTAACAAAAGGAAAACTGTTGTATGACTTTCGAATTCAATTTGAAGTGTAAACAAACAAGTATTGTCTAAATGAAAAGACGCTTTACAGGTACTTGTTTTACACTAAAAATGTATGAATTCAAACCATAAAGCAAAAAACAAACCAACTCAAACAGCCATGAACAGTAATAACACTAACTCATAAGATCGCAAAGATACTTTTACAGCTCAGGATCTAAGAGGCCACAGCTACTAGGTTCGCTTTTTACAATGGGAAATTGTAACTGAATCAAGAAATACTGAAAGAACGTTTACAATTTCATCACACAACTGAGGCGGAATAAAGTCAAGGAGAAGTGGTCTACAGCAAATACAATGACCAGCAAGCAATCAGCCAAAAAACAAGTGCAAACAGGGCCAAGACACAAAAGGAAGACTGAGCAAGACAAGGGCTAACTGGACCAGCGCAGGTTCTAGTCTGCCAATCTCACTCTCAGCGCAGTTCCCGAAGGGAGCACCTGCGCTGTAATGCAGGCTGCCTGTGTACAGCCTGCACTGACTCACGAGAGTTACGTCTGCTAAGAATTCCGGGTCATAAAAAGCTCAAAAATGCACTGTTTTTGCTGAAATAAAAAGCTATAGGTCAAGTACAGGCTAAGGGATGATCAAGAGGATAAAGATCTATCACAAAGAGTAAAGATTCATCTGTAGATTAGCTCTTTAAATCTTGAATTTGCTCAGCAAAGGAGCAAGAGTAGCAAAACCCTCTACTTCGCTTTTGATATAGTCAAAAGCTTTTCGATTCGGTACTCTTTTCTTCAAGAGATGAATAGCAAAATACTACAACAACAAGATACTAGGATCTCCCCAGCGGAGTCGCCAGTTTGTTGTGGGGAAAAGTATCCGATGCGGATGACACTAACCCTTTCTAAAGGTGACAGACTTTAGCAACAACTGAATGACAAAGTTTTCATGTTCATCTTTATGAAAGCACAGAGAGAATAGAAAGAAGATCAACCGACCTGGTGTCTTGCGCTTAGTCGATCCTTGTCCTTCTCGCTTTGTATCTCGTTCCCAGCTCTTTACTCTCCAAGCTGATCCAGCTACACACAGAATCTGCACAACAAAAGGGAGCAAACTACGAGATACAAGCAATCATAATTGAAGCATGGATTAGGTTGCATCAAATATACATGTAAACACAAAAGCATCTATGTAAAACAAGTATATAGAAGAACATGCAAACTTTATTGATAGAAAGTAACAAGGTTCCAGAGGAAGTTACAACCAATGATGTTGGCCCCAATCCAGCAGCACCTCCTCGGCAGCAAGAACTCTCTTCTTCACCTCTAGTAAAACAATCACCCAATAATCCTGGCAGTATACCAACAGCACCTCCTTGCTTATACAAAATTCCAGCCTCCCTAGACCTCATAGAAGAGCTCTATATATAGGAGGGAAGAGGAAAGGATGAGTCAGCTGGAGGCTGGCATATAGCTGACTAGTGTCCTCTCCATCTTCAGTTAATCTTCAGTTCGTGTGTCCACTTGGAGATCCTTGCTTACACATGGTGATCAAGTACCTCTTACTCATCACAGGGCGAATCTCATGAACCAAGTGTCATTTTGAAAGCTTCCTGGGCAATTGACACCTTGCAGGATGACTGTGCCACTTGGCCAATCTCGCCCAGCGCAGGTAGCCTTCATTGTTTTTGACTTCCAGCGCAGGTACAGAGTGGGACAGTTGCAATACAGCGCAGATGCTCAGTTAAGCAGCTGACATGATCCAAAATAAGCCTGTTTTGAAGTGTTTTCAGGTGGAGAACTGATTGGAAGTGCTGTTGTTTGATGACCTTGTTCTTTTAGGGGTAAGAACAACATATTTAGGGACTGAGGATCCCTGTAATTATTGACATTCTATGCTCCTTGACGCGAGGCACAAAAATGTCTATAACAGATGGGGATGATAAAAATGACAATGACGATGATAATGGTGGTGATGATGATCATCATCGATCATCTGTCAAAAATAGAGTTGTTATTTCTCTTACGTATATCAATGTGTCCTAAACAATCCTTTTCTAGCACTGATCACATTTTTTGGGTTGATGATATTTCTTACAACATCTACAATTATTAACAATTGCAAACAATGTCCATAATGATGATGATGATGGCATGAATGGTGATTATGATGATAATGTAATGATGGCAATAACAATGACAAGGATGATGGTGATGATGATGACAATGATTATGATAATGAGAATGACCTTACAATCTTATGGATTCGTGAACAATTACTAGTATCAATACCATCTTCTGGATACGTATTACTATCATACTTTTTAAATTTTTCTGTCTCTCTTGAGGTATCTTACTATAATGGTGTTGTCAACACTAGAAAGATATCTTGTTGTAATGGTGGTTCTAATGTTAGCACTAGCAAAGTTTAGTAGGGAGGATGCTACTACAAGAGGAATTCCTTCTAAGTGACTATGGCATTCAAAATGAGGCTTTATGGGCTGCTTGTTAACACATGTTCTCATGCTCATATAAAATTAATGTGAAAAGTTTCTTTAATTGGTTCCCATGCATAATTGATATTGATAATGGGGTGGTATAAAATTGTAATGGGCATATCCGTTAGTTAGTTATGATGGGTCAACAACATTGAAACCATCCAAGTGACATTTCACCTTGGAACAATCGTCGCTCGTGCGAAAACACGAAGTTTATGTAAATGAAAGTTGTGATTGTAGTGGAATTAAAACCATCGAGAAATATCAAAGAAGACGCTGCCTACCAGTTTTGAAAGACAACCAAGGCATTGAACAACTATTTGCGTTAGAATGTAGTGAGGGAATCGAAGGAAATTTGGCAGCCCTAAGTTGCCATTACTATTGTCAATCACACATTCAATAGTAACCATAAAAGGTAGCCACATATAAACAGAACCTCGAGGTGTTGACAGTCAGAATCTATTGTAATAGCTTTGACGTATATATAGTTTTGTGTTTAGATGAGAATGAAGTGGGATTCATCCAGGGTTCGGCTCAATCCTCGTCCATTCCATGCAATGGTGTTTAATTCACCAAGCAAGAGAATATTACGTGAGTGTTCAGACTTAAATCAACAGAAATCAAGGACGTGTGATTGTCAAATTATTTCTCCTCCCTTATGATTGAGCGCTTGATACGATGGTCATTATCCTTGGGTGATACTTTTATTCCCCATTTTCTATTGAAAAAGTATCATTTTTCTGTTCGATTATGATAGGATTGGATGAACGCCGGTTTGGGTGGATGTAGACCCATGTTTTTTTGTGGTGATCTTCAAATGTCTTGAGGATAAGAAAAAAATCCTTGACCAAGGTCCATGGTTTTGGGGATGAGTTGGTCTTCTAGTGAAGCCATGGTTTCCCAACTTCAATCCTCTCACTATGTTGCCGATGACTACTCTAGTATGGGTAAGATTCCCAGTTTTCCCATTCACTTTACCCATCTAGATCTCTTAGAAAAAGTGGGCAATTTTATTGGAAGATTCGTCAAAATAGACGGGGAAAGACTTTTGAAAGGCGTTTTCACCTATGTTTGCATATGTGTTTAGGTAGATCACAATGAATTTTTGCGAGATAAAATTGAGCTCAAGTGGATGGGAAGTGTGTATTCCCAACCCCTGGACTATGAAAATACAACTTTTCGATATAGGAATTACCAACAAGATAGACACCTTCAAACTGTCTGTCCCTTTCCAATAGGGGCTTCCTCCTTACAGTCATCTAAGAACTCTAGCTGCAGTTGGAGGGATCTTAAGGAAAGAGAGGGATCCAAAATGTAACACCCCTCCCTTGTGTGTCAAACTTTGCAAACCTAAGATAAGAAAAGCTAGGTATGATGTGTAATATAAAAAGTAAATACATTATTAATAAATTAATCACTTGGAAAAGCAAGACACCAAGAGATGAGATTCTTGCCAAATCACATTGGTGAATGGGAAAGGATAATTCTTTCATGGTAAAGCTTCTCGATTTAATTCTAGATAAGTTGGATGGATTGGAGATAAATATCCATTGAGAAAAACATAAAAGTTGTGCGGGAGAGAAAGGCAATCTTCTATGAGGAAAATCCTCATGGGAGAGAAAGGTGAGCTTTTATGAGATAAGCCTACGCAAATGGATAAAAAGATCCATAAAAGTGAGACACCGCTAATGGAAACCATATCATGAAAGAAGGTATTAAATACCCATTGCATAGATCAATTGGAGGCGGTTGATCCATGACAAGAACCTCGACTCGGTGGTGAACTGAAGAGTCATTTCTAGGTTGGGTAGCGGTGCTCTGTTTTCCAAGTGTCATTCTCTCTTTTGATCTAGTTTGACTCACTTGCGTGGATTGTTTTGTATGTTGGTTTCTTACCCTCTATGTTATAAATTCCTTAGCATATGAGAGAATTTGCTTGAGTTTTAAATGCACTGCATGTGGCGTTAATGAGATGATTTTATGGATGCATAAAAATGAAATTCTAATCACAGTCACAGTATGTGGATCTTATGTAGAATTGGTGTTAACCTGTCTTTTGTTAAGATAGTGAATAGTCGTGCTTGAGCCACTATGCAAATTTGTTAACTGTGGTTAAGGCTCGACTGTATAAACTATGGTACAAGTTATTTGTGCTATGCATCCAATGCTGTGCTTCTGATTAATTGTGCATAATCCCTAAGATACACATGTTAACGTGTCATGCAACTGTGGCAGACGGATTATTGATTATGTATGATAAATGATTTTGTTTTGAAACGGTAGAGCCTATGGTTCGGGTTATCTAATATATGCATTATGCATTATAGGATGAATTGCATCCATTGAGGCGTTCTGATTATTTATTCGTATTGCATAAGATATATGTCGGTGGTACTTTCGGCCATGACAATAGGAATATGAACATGCTATATGGCAAAGCTAGTTATTGTAAATGGATGACCTGATCTCCATAAATGTTGGATTGAATCCTCAAAGGAGGATACTCGAATGCGGGATATTGAATAATATTGATTGATTCCTCCTCTGTGATTTGATGTAGGCATGGGTAGAAGTGCTTGTGTTAGCTTTGTTATGAGGTAGTTGTATATGAACGCGTGTGACAACCATTACATCTAAATTTATTACAAGCTAAAATTAGTAAAGGAAACCAATATGTTTCCTTTAATACTGTGGCTAGGAGGTGTCTACTGAAAGAGGACCCAAAGTTGATCATAATTCATGGAACAAGGTACCAATCAACCTTAAGCACAATGCAAGAATAGGATGAAAACCTTAAGCATGACCACCAACTCATCGAATGGCCTTGAGGTTGCAATATGCAAGAAGAGGATGAAAAACATTGACTTTGAAAGCTTTTACAACCAGAGAACCTTAAAACCCCAACTCCCTCCTTAGGACAGGTGTATTTTAGTTTACCAAGAGTTGGCTTCCAACACACCCAACGCTCAATGCCAAACATGACATGGTACACTAAAACACAAAGACCGTAAAACCTTTCAACATATCGAAAAAGTACACATTCTTCCTTGAAATACACATTCTAAGGAAACCCACAAATGAATTCTCCTCATTTTGAGGATGGTACCTAAGTTAAATTGGATTGCATAGGGATTTCTTAACACAGGGTTCAAAATTATTACAACAATATACTCATTAATCACTAAATATGTCATTTGTAGGAATTGCAGTTAGGTGGGGAGGATAACACTCCTATCCATTTTTAAGGCTACACCCAATTAATAAGTTCTCCATGTGCCACAATAAATGAAATTTTTATGACTATAGTGACACATCCCTCGAGATTTCCTTCCACACCAAAACTTTTATCCATGAACTAAAGAGTGACTATTTCATTATTATATTATACATACATGTTAATATAAGCATTAAAATTTGTATTCCTTTGTAAAAAGTGCTAGTCCAAGAGATACATTTGATCACCTTGTCTTGTATCCAATATCCAATGTTGACCCCTATATCCTTAGATCTAGAGTGAAGGTTTCATTTCTAATGTTGTGTTTGAGCTTAAATTCTAATTAAATATTTGGGTTAGCCAAGGTCATTACTTAACTTAATGGCTTTGCAATATACAATGTATCATATTTTTTTTAAGTTCAATTGGTGAGATATGTCTGGGGGATTGAACTTTCAATCACTTGGATACACAAGGGCTTGCCAACATGTTTTTTTCCAATTGTGCTACTACCCTAAGAAAATATACAATGTATCATATTAACATCCACTTAAACCAAATTGACTTTTGGGACACATGTCTCTTTGCTGATGAAGGGAATCCAATTATGTGATGTCAAACACATTCCCTCACAAACACTCACAAATACCCTACACTTTTTAGGGTTCGAACCTAGGTTGTCTGTTATGAAACCAACTCACAAAAAGATAGAAAAGATAGATAAACAACTTAGAAATCAGCCTCTTCAAGGGGGAAACCTCCTTTACATTACACAAAAGAGAAATTATTGGATGATACAAATGACAAAGCCTCATTTCTATATATAGGAGTCTAAGGGGTCACAATATAATCAAAGTCAACATAACAATAATAATATAAGGGCACAAAAATAACAATAGTGGGCTTCTATGGGGCACAATAATAACAATATGGGGACAATAAGGGCACAACAATAACAGTAAGGGCCACAATGACACTAGTAATGGGGGAATCACTAGTGCTATAGGGACCTAACATTGTCTATATGGAAACACTGTATAATTTTGAATTTATTTATTGTAGATTTGTACATAGATGGATATTCCTTTCTTTGCATTTATCTTTTAGACTTCTTGCTTTCACCAATTGATTTAGAGCTTATGGAGTCTCAAGTAGCACCAATCCCCTTGCTTCTATTGGATTGAATAACATGATTTCTCTTTTGAAATCCATAATATCTCATTCACATGCTTCCTATTTCTCCCATAAGACTTTAGCACAGACTCCATGATCATGTTTGTGTCCCTCTTAATAACGCACTCCTTGGAAGGGGCCATAAAATCTTTTATTAGGACTAAACTTGGATGTCTCTTCTTTCTTGCCCTTTGATTCTTCATTCAATCATACCACCCATTAACTTGTTATTTTTCCATTTTTCTTATAATGACCTTTGTTGTTGGGAAGGTGCCTTTCAAGTATTTTGTCTTTCAATATAGATACACATAAAGTATCATTATTTTAATCTAATGGACATGGTTGTTAAAATCACCAATATTTAATTAAATATGTATTGTTATACCTTTGCTCAAGTCAACTTCAATTCAAATTCTAACACATGTGTGTATACCCTTCCTTGCTTAGTTTGTATATTGTTGTAAGTCCCCAATATATTTATGTTGGCTTTTGAAAGATCATCTCATCCCAAAATAAGTAGGGGGTATTCAATATTCAAATCCGACAGAGTGGGGTTGAAGAAATGGATATTGAAGATGAATTCAATTATAGAAACTATCTTTTGAAAAAAGGTTAGTTTTGCCCCAAAAAGAAAGTCCCTCCTTTGAGACCTTGCCACAACTTCCATAGTTGTGAAATTTTACAATAATAGAACCTCTAGAGTAGAGGTTTACCATATACTTAGAACTTAGGTTGGAATTGATTTGATTCTTGAACTCTTTAGATGATGACTACAGATCATTAAATACATAGTTTGAAGCATTTGCTTGTAGTTATTAATGAACTTGTTAACCATCCATAGATGAATACTTCCCTTGCACATGTGCTTGATTTTGTCAATAATGAAAGAATCCTACTATGTTTTTGGTATATTCGACAAGACTACATCTTTAAAATAAAGAAGATTCAATTCTTAATGCTTTGCAATCCTGTAAGAGGGAGGGACAATCGAAGTCACGCAGGAGGAGGTATTCCCTTTGTTTAGCGAAACTCTACACAGATAAAGCACTAAATGCAAGATTAACCCCTTGTTCATTTGATAATTAGGGAATATATATCTATTCTCTCAAAGATTAGTCTTATATATTCAAAAAGAATTTCTCATTTATTCTAAATAACACTTAACACTGTTTATAGAATAATTTCTCACCATTACAATCACAATAATCATTTTTCAAGGCAAAAACTACAACAAAACTTTTTGAATATGCAAGTAGATAATCTCCACAAATGAAGATGAAAACATATTTTGAGCATGTTTAAAGTGGATTAAAATATAATAATAAAAGACACAACAAAAATCTTGATACAATAATAGCTCAAATAATTATCTTTAACAAAAATCTATTAAAAATTACTATAAAATTATAAAATGAAATTAACATTAATAAATAATCAATTAATTTATATAAAATCCCAATTTAATAATGAATAATTACTTAATTCTTTAAGTTCCACTTCAAAGAAAGCATTGACACATCAGCTAGAGAAGGGTGCATTATTGTTTTGGAGTAAGAGAAGGGTGCATTATTGTTTCGGAGTTCTATGTCGGTCGCATCAATATTTTATTTGATGTGCCCAATTATTTTTCCAAAGTAAAACTATTATTCAGCTTAAATAATAAAATGTATAATATTTCAAATTATATAAAATGTATAATATTTCAAATTCTTTGAAAATCCGTTTTACTGAAACACAAATATATGGCCGTCGATAACATGATCGAACGATAGATATTCTATCTCGCCTTTAAATTCAAATCCTCTTGGTAGTTTGGCGCCATTGCGCGTATCCCTCTCAGCGAGCTCAGTAGCTCGCATATGAACAATCATGGTTTGCAATCGCATAAACATTGCCCCAGAATCGATCCACGAGCCACCAGATCTCTCTCTGCATGACTTCCAACAGTTCATCTGCGTTTCTTCGTGGTCAAAACGATTTCAGAAAAGGTATTTTTTTGCAAGAGAGTGCTTAAATTGCAAAGCGCCATTATTTTCTTGTCGTCGTCATGAATCCTCTACGCCTTGTCTTAATGAAATTATTTAGAGTTCTTGATTGGAAAAATTTTCCATATTTCAACTTTATGGAAATATTTCATTAAATAAGCTACCGTATTATCTAAAATAAATCTGAAGAAAGAGGACGTGCTCAAAACAATGTTTTAAGCAGCAAATTTCACAAGGGTTATTTCTGGTTCAGTTATTCTGAGCTTTCAATGGAAAATTTTGACTCTATTTTGTCTTACAGGCAAGATTTCATAAACTAACGCTCTCTATAAATGGACTAGACAAGGTTGTGCTCAAAATTTTGTTTAAAAAATGGCAGAGTTTGGGAAGACGTTCTTTAAGTTAATGGATCAACATTCAGATGCATTTCGAGTGGTTTGATTGAAAGATTTTTGTCTCAGTTCCGCACATTTAAAAGTTTTGGAGAATGGGAATTGATAATTCTGGTATTTGATGGTGTTCTATTCAAATTACATAGAAGAAGATAGAAAGCTAGGGCTTTTAGAGGCTAAGCGTACACAATGGCAAATCTTTACAGGTTTTCATGAGATTTTTCAGACAGGCAAATAGGATAGAAAATTAGGGATTTCACTAAGCCAGGAAAGCTAATGCTACATTCTTTACAAATTTACTTCAGAGTTTTGAGACTGAACATTTTTGATGTTCAAGTGGTTCGTAGATATCTTCATGCGGTTTCTATTTCCATGGAACCAAGAATTTGATACCTCAACATGAAATACTATGCTCCGAAGGGTTTTCCCTTCCAGCTCATCTTTGTGTAATGGAATAGAATCGTTAATGCTCTTTAGTGTCTGGAGAAGTCAAAACTAATGGATCAGGAAGAAGGGGCTATTGGAAGGGTTAGTAATTGAGGGAAACACTATCCTTCACAATATAACAACATAGAGGAAAACTCATGGTACATTTTTGTAGTTTTGGTCAGATTAGGCCATCCAAGCAGGCCGTTAGAGATTTCAGAGAGAAGCTCTTTGTTTTCTTTAGCACCGGCTGAAGGGGAGAACTTTTGCCACATTCCGAGGTCATCTCTGTTCATTATAGAAGGAGGTCTTGTAACCTGCTCCAAACTTCCAGTTTCTCTCTTTGAAAGTTTGTATTGAAAACCAGCGCTGGGTCGAAGGTTTACTCATATGAAGGATGCAGAAAATGAGAGTCCTTTAGTGAGTCCATGAAAAAGGCTTGGCGAAGATTTGGGGCAAAATGATACCTGCAGCAGAGCCAACAAAGTTCCAAAATTAGAGCCAACCTCACCAATTAAAATCTGCAAACAACCTGGAATCCTATCTTTAGGACGAGATTGTTTGAAGCACCCCGAAAACTCAAGTATGTTATTACTATGCTACCTTTCTATAGACTGGAATTATTTCTTTTATTGCTGCAATATCCGTGATATAGTCCTGCTTCAAGCAATTGAAAGATAGACCACAATTAGGAAATGCTACAACCACTTTGTATCTATTGGCATTGGATGGACTAAAATATGGTCAAACTGTCAATATGTATTGGTCTAGAATTTGTGGTCTTCATCAGGAAAACCCTAAAACTTTGGTTTTCTATCAACAATAACTCCATTTCCTAGGCTCTGATTTGCACAATTTTTTTGAAGCTGGGTATTTTTCTAGAGGAACCCGGATCTACAACTGGTTTCTTCATATTTTAAAATTTTAGAATATGATTTGCTTTTTGCTATCCTCTTTTTCCTTTGAAAATTTTATATAAAAAAATAAAAATTCTTCCACTTTGTACCTCGAAAAAGCTTTGATACCACTTCAAACTGAGCCAAAAAATCCAATAATCTGCTAACTCAGCTAATATTTTCCATTTTTTGGTGACATTTTTTTGATATATCAGGATATTTTCAAAATATCATGATATGTTCAAAATTTGTAAAATTCACAACTTTTTCTGCTGATAATATCCCTGAGCTGAGAGAATCATGATATCTCATGATATTGACGATAGATAACCAATCTTGGAAACACTGTATTGGACAACAGAGCATTAATTGAAGATTTCTGGTCTCATTTCGATGATTCTTTGAGCATCAATACATTCCTTTGCCTTTGGTACTTTTACATACAGTTTTCCACAGCCACCACTTTTTCCCAAAAGTGAGTGTGGGGTAAGATGTTATTATTTTTGCCCATTAGTAATTACAGAATGGTTACATAATGGTAGTAGTTAATTATTATTAAACTAAGAGCGTGAATCCTTTGTTTATATTCGCATCTCCTTCCACCCTGGAAGGCACAGAAGGGCAAGTGTTATTATAAATTTTCTGCCACTTATTTCTTGTTTGTGGATTGTTGGTTTGACATATTACATGCTATTAATTCTCTCTTTTTGTTGTATTGGGCTTGTTTCCTTTTGTCTAACATTTCAACTGATAGACGATGGATGGTAGCCATGTGAAAAGTAGCTAAATTTTAGCAACAGATTCCTTTGAATTATGTATGTTGAAAATGGTTGTTATTGATGTCAAAGGCTATCCAAATGAAAGAGAGTTATATAGTCAAATAACATATTTTGAGACCTTTCCAACGATATATGACACACCTTGAAATATTGTTTTTGGATTTTTGATGTCCCATTTAGGTATCCTATCTTTGAATGCATTTTTACTCCAATTATGGAACATGATATATATATATATATATATATATATATATATATATATATATATATATACATGGTTGGAAAGCTTATTCCAAGATTTTTGCAACATTATATGGCACTCCCCCTAACTTCTTTTGGTTAAAGAGATGATTTTTTTCAATATTATAGTCTGCCAAGTTAGCCTAGCCAGTGGGCAAGTCGGCCTTGCTTTTGGTGGTCAAACACACTATATATAGGTGTTATGTGTAGGGACCTAGGAATTACTCGCTCAATCCAATTCAGGTTTGTCTAAGCAAGCAAAGGAGTAATTCTAAGGTTCATACCTCATGAACCAAGTGAAGCATAGTTGGAGGGTTTTCTTGTGGGAAGGGTTTTTGGCACTCTTTGTGAAGGTTTTTGGTCCTAGTTAGAAGGTGAGTTGCAACGCTGTTCTAGAGGCCGAGTTTTAGCCCTGTTGAAGGCCGAACGTCAATGTTGTTGAGGCTGAGTTTCAGGTTTGTTCTGGTGGCCAAATTTCGATGTTTGAAGGTTGAGCTTAGGCCTAATTTGAACTTTGAAGGCCAAGTCTTGTAGTTTTGATGGGAAAATTCAGGGTTTGTTTGAGGGTTCAATATAGGGTTTATGTGTGGATGAAGTGCAGAAACCCAGGGAACTTACCCAATGGTGGGCATGCAGCCTTGTACTTATCTTCATGGCTTGTGGAACTTATTGGCAAGATACCTCTTCTTGATCCAACTGTCTGATGTGAATGTCATCCTTGAGAATAGGCAATGATATGGTAATGGAGGTGTAGTTTATATGGAAGTTTTCTTTCAAGATTCAAGGGACACATGACAAGAGTGAGTAGGGGCAATATGGCAATATCTAGCTGCTTGAAATCTCGCTGACCCCAACAAATTGAGGTGACCAATATGCCAGCTCAAGAAATATACAACAACCCAAATGGTAACTTGCTGGTTGCATACGATCAGAGTCTCATTTCTGGCCCTAACTAAATCAAGGAAAAAGCTATGTAGCAAGCTTCCTTACTAGTCCCATGAGATTTAGGAACAAGATACATTCAAACAAACATTGTAGTAGTAAGGTTTCTTGAACATATCTCTGCCTACACATTCCTTTTGCAAGTGTGTAGTTGGTTATACCAGCTTATCATATAAGGGTCAAGGGAAAATTGCAGAATGTACAACGTGCAGTATCTGGCTAGTTGCACCGATAATAAAAACCATAACCAACAACATCATCTTCTTATCTATGAACGTGAGATGGTTGGCAGGGGCAAGTTGAGAGTTGATGTAGCTTTAATCCTCAGCAAGAGAAAGAATAATTTTACTCCATTTGACATATCATGACCCCTCTTTGTTTTCCCAAGGCAATCTGGTTCATAATCCTATTAATTGCAAGCTTCACATGTTGGCTAAATAAAATGCTGTCATCTATGCATAGGTATATCCCTTGGCAATTGGCACTTGAGCTCTCATTTTACACAATTGATGCATGTATGTATGTATGATTGTATGCATGTGTGTATGGATTGTATGCATGTATGTATGCATAGTACATATCCATAGATACATGTATACAATCCATACATACATGTATACAATCCATACATACATACATACATACAATGTATGCATGTATGGATAAATTTTGTTTAAAAAATGGCAGAGTTTGGGAAGAAGTTCTTTAAGTTAATGGATCAGCATTCAGATGCATTTCGAGTGGTTTGATTGAATGATTTTTGTCTCAGTTCCGCACATTTAAAAGTTTTGGAGAATGGGAATTGATAATTCTGGTATTTGATGGTGTTCTATTCAAATTACATAGAAGAAGATAGAAAGCTAGGGCTTTTAGAGGCTAAGCGTACACAATGGCACAATCTTTACAGGTTTTCATGAGATTTTTAAGATAGGCAAATAGGATAGAAAATTAGGGATTTCACTAAGCCAAGAAAGCTAATGCTACATTCTTTACAAATTTACTTCAGAGTTTTGAGACTGAACATTTTTTATGCTTTTAGACCCACTGCTTTATGTAATTGGATTTATAAGACAATGGCTAAGGTTTTGTCTGTGAGATTAAAATCACTACTTTCTAACTTCATCTAACCAGAACAGTTTGTCAAATCTATGACACAATTGTTTCATCACAAGAGGGCCTCTACACTATTCAAGTCAACAAAGTTCCAACAATGGTGATCTGTCCAGAAAAGCACTTTTGAATGTGTTTGTCCACTTTCCATAAGGACAAGAGTCCCAATCCCTATGGGTGGACTGTGGAGTTCTACCTGGGATTTGTTGAAGCGTTGGGAGACAACTTACTTCAGGTAGTGGAAGAAATGAGAAGCTTTAGTAAGGCTCCCTGGCTCCTTCATCTGGACCTCTATTGCACTCATTCCAAAGGTGGATCAACCTGAGTCTTTTTATGCTTTTAGACCCACTTCTTTGTCTAATTGTATTTATAAGATAATGGCTAAGGTTTTGGCTGTCAGATTGAAAGCACTACTTTGTAAGTTCATATAACAGAACCACTTGGTTCTCTAGAGGATCGTCAGATCCATGAAGCAATTGTTTCAGCACAAGAGGGCCTCCATATTATTCAAGTCAAAAATGTTACAATAATGGTGATCAAGTTGAACCTCTCCAAGGCTTATAAAGGGTGTCTTGGCTCTTTCTGATACTTCTTTTTATCCATATTAGTTTCAACTTACCACTGGTAAATTAGATTATGGGATGTGTAATTTAAGCTTCTTATGCATTTTTTATAAATGGTTCAGCCTCTAATTTCTTAAGACCCTCAAGAGGGTTAAAACTTAAAACAAGGTTGTACCTTGTCTCCTTATTTATTTCTTCTAGTTGTTGAAGGACTAAGTAGGTCCATCCTAGAAAAAAAAAAAAAAAAACAAGATACATTCAAGGGATTAGCAGCGACTCTTGTAAAGAAGATCATGGCATTGCATAGAACCAATTATTCCCCTGTCCTTGCAACATATCCCTGTGGTTATCCTATTAAAAACCCAGGCCCTAGCAGCAAAAGAAGTGTGTGCCTCATTTAGGCCTTCCTCTCCCATTGGTCGCCCTAGATCCTCACCGCACTTGATTAGGACAAGCAATTCTTCCTCTTTAGATTTACTTTAGATAGAAAAGATACAGAGATAATACAAACAAGAATAGTATGATTAATCTTCTTATTAGTTTAGTATCACTTGGAATAAAGAATAAATCCTTTGTTTATATTATCTAATCAGTAACTCGCAAAGGCATCAGAATAATAATTAGGAGTTATTGGTTTCTTTTTGTAGTATATGTGGTTGTAGTAATCTATTACAAGTAGGGAAATCTTGGACAAAGAAAGTATGTTTTGGATTACATACAGTTTAGTCTTGACTCCTGAAAAAGGATAGCGGAATGTCTTTGTTAGTAGGAGATTAGGAACTAACAATATGACCGAGACTTAAATTCCTTTTACTGTTTTACTCTTGAGGGATTAAGCTCCTTAGACTTCATAGGCAACAAGAACTACAAATTACATACATCGGAATCATCATCCTTATTTTTATTATTGGTATTAATGGAATGCTTAAGACATGAGCTTTGAAAAGATGAACAATGCTTTATTTATATATGGGTCTTTAAGAAGAGGATGAGTTAATTTAAAAGGATATTAAAGTAAGTTGAAGAAACTCTTTAGAATACTTTATAGTAAAGATCCATTTATAGTTTATATAGATACAAGCAACTGGAAAACCACCTCACTATGACACCCTTCACCTTCGTTTTTAGAGGACTTTTATACCACTTTTTCTCACCCTGGAACCAGCAGCCCACAACAAAGAGGAGATATCAGATTCCAGATCATTATGATATATATAGCATTGTCACATTCACCCCCAAGAAGCTACAAACAATAAAGTGAGAGTTAT
Source organism: Pinus tabuliformis (assembly GCA_031772625.1). Lineage (NCBI taxonomy): Eukaryota > Viridiplantae > Streptophyta > Pinopsida > Pinales > Pinaceae > Pinus > Pinus tabuliformis. The sequence continues at coordinate 1,090,457,751 of CM062807.1, forward strand.
CTTTTAGTTTGTAGTATTATTAGCAGATCAGATCAGGTTGGTCACTACACTCCTCTCTTCTTGTTTCTCCTCCAGGGCCTTGGTTTATATTTGGGTCTTGTTGTGAGAAACGTATGAAGGTGGAAGTATGAAGATCCTTGGATATTGCAGAAGTTGGATCTAGGATATGTTGGATTAGGATTTAGAAAGTACATAGAGAATAGAATAAGAATTAAGATTGTACAAATTAACATATACAAAGTCGTGTCCTTTGATAACAAGGAGAAGGAACAAAGTCGTGTCTTTTGATAGTGCATGGGTATGGATAAAATGTGATGGAATGCATTTTTGATGAGATGCTTGACCATAAGATACTCAGAACCTTATGACTGTTTGGCTTGAACAAACGTTGGACTTGGAATTTGCTCAGAAATGAATTCACTGTATTATATATTTACACTTGTAGTTTTGTTGTAATAGCTACAGGCCTATGAGCTTAAACCCTGAACATACATATGCATTGATGTGTGTAATTAAGGTGAACAACCTGTATACCTTTCAATACCAGGGCAGTGAACATAGCCCAAAACTTGTAATGACAACCTTGCTGAATTAGTTACAGGAAAGGTATGTGTCCTTCCAACTATACCTAAACATATATATGTGGCATGTGAGTGATGGGATATTGTTCTTTGGCTGCCTTAGTTTCTGTATGTTAAGTGATCTGGACTCTGGAGTATTAAGACTCCTCCAATCATTATTTAAATCATGGAGGTGATGTCAAGTAGATCTGAGTGAGATTCTCTAAATTGGATCTGCTCATCTAGCTGACTGTTCTATTAATTATTCTTGAACACCTGAGGATGTGCATTCTAATTGATAGAAATAATACCTTGTCAATTTTGAAAGATAGTCTCCCAGCCAGGGCTACTTCTACTTTGGTTTTGGGTGAGGATATAGGTAACCTACCAGTGCCAAGGGGGCTGAAATCAGGAAAAGTGACAATACATCTTACCTGGATTATCATATTGATATTTACTGTGACTAGATTGATTCATTATCGTTTTGGCTGTACTTACCCATGGGTTTTATTTTGCTCTTATTACATTCCTGAAAGATTTGCGGAAGATCTCAAAGCGCTCTTCTTTGTTTAATCTGTCTGTAATGATTGTTTTCCAAAATATGCTTGCAAAAATATGCTTGAGCTATTTTGACATATTTAATGTTAATTTTAAGATATAGGAATGGTATTGGGTTTTTCCCTCATGGTATAGAAATGGAAAGAAGATGAAGTGGACAACAATAATTAGAATTATTCTTAGAAATTAGTTAATGGTTGGTATTGAAATAAAAATAGTTATTGTTTTAAAAAATGTGATTTTATAATAAATTAATAACAATGAAATAATAACTCTCTTGTTTATATTCAGCCTGTAGGCTATTCAATTCCATATCATTACATTATTATTTACAACTCATTTAATTGTCAATCTCATGCTATGATATTGGCTTTATCCCCAATCCAACATGTACTACAGATTTACCTTGATCTTCACTTGTGTTATTGTATGTTTTTGCAATTTCTTGGAAAGATTTAATGCATTTGGTCTTTTATCGACTCCTTTGTAATGGTGAGATTGTACTGTGTAATAACTATTCTCCTGTAGCTTTCATATTTTGGATATGGGGCATTATATCTCGAGAAACACAGATAGACTAACACTCTCTTTATTTTCCTGTAAATAAAACAGAGAGTTACTTTTAAACGCATTTTATTTATATTGGATATATTTTTTAATTCCATTGATTTGTTTGTATCATCATTGGTTGAAGATCAATGAAAGTAATGTGGTGTCCGTGGCAGAAGATGAGCTAATGCGCATTCTCATATTGATGCGAAACTTTGTGCCTGGATATAAGCAAATTGTTGAGGGTGATTGGAAAGTGGCAGCAATTTCTTACAGGTCATATGATCTAGAAGGGAAAACTATTGGTTCTATTGGTGCAGGGCATATTGGCAAAGAACTACTTAAGCGTTTGAAGGTATTCATTCTTAGGATCTAGTACTACTTCATGATGTTGCAAACTTCTTTTCAAAAATCAGTGCTCCATAATTCTTACGCATGCATGTTGTTTGTTTCAAAATTTCAATCTAATAATAATAAACATTACATGATGTTGAATTGAATTGCATTCCTTTGTACAGCCCTTCAATTGTAAGCTTCTTTACCATGACCATCTTTCTATTGGACCCGAATTGGAAAAGGAAATTGGAGCAACATTGGAGACAAATCTTGACAAAATGCTACCTAAATGTGATGTACTTGTCATTAATATGCCTCTTTCTGACAAAACTAGGTGCGCCTTATCACAATTTCATAAATAATCTCTCCCATTATTCACTCAAACATCAATAGCACCTATATATTGTGTACAACTTGTGAACAAAAACCTAATTATTGTTTCTCTTGCCCTTTCCTTTTGGTTACAATAGGGGAATGTTTAACAAGGAAGGTGTTCTCTACCAAGCCTAGCTTTTCTCTCAGAATCTTAACATCCCCTTTGCAGAGGGTTTCATTAGAATGAAAACAACTCGCATTTAAAGCATTTCTCCACCCATCCTAATTAGAAATACAATTTTGGGTTCTCTACTAATTTTCTCCACACCCATTTAATCTAACAATGGACATAGAGCATGTATATTTATACTTGTGTGTTGGAAATACCATTTTATACTTTAATGTTTATTATTTTTGTTTTATTATTATTACTTGAATTTCTTCTTAACAAGTGGTTGTGTTTCTTTTGGTTTTAGTGAAAGTATGGGCTCCAATGTTGGCTCTCTTATTATGGAGTATAATTCATCTTTGAGAATTTTTCAATTATTAAAGTAGGTTAGTCAATTGCTTAAAATATTAAATTTATTTCAAAAAGTTTTTGTTACTTTATAGGTTAGACACTGGCTTGAAATATTAAACTTATTTCAAAATGTTTTTTTTACTTTATAGATAAGGCGTAGATTTCTTGGCTCTATGATGAAAATAATGAAGGGAAAATACATGTTAATATGTTACTTGTGCTCTTTGACTGAAAAATACACGGTGAGAGAAAAATGTATATTATGCTAATTGAGGAATGTTTTTCACTTGTCGAACTTATAGTATTGAATTTAACACACTAACACTTTACAACAATGAACTAACAATATTCATGATGAAAATAACAATATGGAAGATTTATCTGCATAATGAAAAAGGCAATATGGAAGATTCCGATCACGTTCCAAGGCATTTCTTAAAATGTGGATGTGACAAAAGGTTGTTGTGGAAGTTGTTGTTTGTATATGGAAAATTTCTTGATCATTGTGTATAATCCTAATGTTGATAGATATGTCTACTAAATGCTTCCAGTTAATGGGGCATTGATTTGAGCATTCAATATATTTTTATTCTTTATCAAAGTATTCTTTTGTTGTATTTGTATTTTTCAATTTATGCCTTACGGCGTTTCCTTTGCAACATCTGGTGCAAATGCTAGTATATCTTACCTCATTTTATGGTTAACATTGTATAACAAAAACATGCGTTGTGTTATGTAATTAATACTAACATGTAATATTGATTTTTTTTTGTCAAAATGCTATAGGTAATGATTACCAAGACGATGATCCAAATTATGTTCAACATATATCAGGAGATGATGAGGATGAGGATGAGGATGATGGTGGTGAAGGAGGAGATGATGATGATAGTTGCGGTGTTGGTGATGATGTGGATCAGAGTAATGAGGATGGTCAAGATGATCATGAGGATGATCTCGGTGGTGGTAGCTAGGCATGCACATGCATTGTTTTTTATGAAGAAATTATTGTGTAGAATGACATTGTTATGTTTAGATGGGTGTTGTGAATTTACCCTATATCAATGAGACATTTTGATTTTGTAATCATACGATGAGTTTGATTTATGTATGTTGTTAATTTATCGTAGAATAACGATATTCATGAAATATTTTGATTTGTTAATCATATTTGAATTTTACTTGTTTTGATTAAAAATAATACTGATTTTATTAGTATTATGTTGCTATTTTATACATGTTTTGAAAATTGTTAATGACACATTGTTATTTTTTTGGATGGATGTTGTCAATTTCTCTTAAATTTCTTTACAAATGATTTTGAATTGTGATATCTGCTTTAATGATATTTAGAAACTATCATATATTTCACTATGAATCTATAAAGGGGGTCATATATGTAAAGAAAAATATACTCTATATAAGAAGTCAAATGCGGATGTAACCATGGATGCAAAATTGAAATTAAAATTGGATGTTAAACTAGGAATTAATACAAAATGCAAACAATTGACATACAAAGTGTTTTAAATTAGAAGTGAAAAATTGTGCAATAGTTGACACAAAGAAGGGAACAAAACATGGCATACAAAAGGATATCAAATTGGGAAAAAACGAGGACACATAAATGGGCACCAAATTAGATGCAAAAAAGGACAACAACTAGATGTAAAATAAGATGCAAATTTGAGCGTTAAAAAGAAGCAAAAAAGGTTACAAATTAATATGCCAAATGATGATGCAAATAATGGTGTAAATTTGGGATGCAAACTTGGGTGCAAAAAGGGAAAAAAAAAGATGTAAGAAAAGACATAAAACAAGATGCAAAATGGGGCTTAAAAAAGGTGAAACCAAGGATGCCATATTGGATGTAAAAAATGATTCCTAATCACATGCAAATTTAGGCTCGAACTCAGACACAAAATTATATGCAAATGTGGACACAAAATGAGGCAAAAAAGATGCAAATTTGGATGGTGAAAACGATGTAAAACTAGACACCAAAAAAATGTAAAATTGGACGAAAAAGTCGGTGTAAATAATGGTGCAACATTGGACACAAGTAGACACAAAAAATGGTGCAAAAAGAGGCATAAAATAGCTTAAAATTGGATGCAAAACTTGGTGAAAAAACAAATACAGAAGTAGACGTAAAAAATGGCTCTAAATTGAATGTACCATTAGACACAAAATAAGATGCAAAGATGGACACAACACATGACTCAACATAAGATGCAAATATAAATGAAAATTTGGATGCTCAAAATGATGTAACATTAGATGCAAGAGATGGTGTTAAAAATGATGCAAAATTGGATGAAACAAATGACACAAAATATGGTGCAAAATGAGATGGGAAAAATGGAGACAAATAAAAAATGTAGATGTGGATGTAAAAAATGGTCCAAAAAAAGATGCAAAAATGGGCACAAAAATGGATGCAAAATTTGGTGCTAAATCAAATTCAACACATGGTGCAAAGATAGGCACCAAAGCTGGTGCAAAAATAGAAGCAAAAACTAGTGTAAGACTAGATACAAAACCTGGCGTAAGACTAGATGCAAAAACTGACACAAAATGGATGCATAAAAAGACGTTAAATTGGATTCAAAATACAGTGTAAACTTGATGCAAATGATGGTGCAAAAATGGAAGCAAAGAATGACACAAAATAGGAAGCAAAAGAGAATGAAAAATAGATGCAAAAAATGACACAAAACTAGAAGCAAAACCTGTCATAAAATAAGATGCAAATCTTGGTTCAAAATTTGACGCAAAAAATGATGCATAGTTTGGTGTAAAAAATGATGCAAAATCTAGCGTGAAAAAGGATTCAAAATCAGGTGCAACAAAGGGCGCTTTAAAAATTGTACAATAGAGCTAGATTTAGCGCCAGGTTGCTCATCACAATTACAAAAAAAATGCACTAAAATCTGGTGCTAAATCTGGCGCAAATCGCTGGTTTTGTTGTAGTGCTCCCATACTAGTTTATGAAGTCCAAATGAAGTACAGACCTTCCTTGCCTGATAATTTCCAGCATTGGAAACTTTTTGAAGATGATGATGAAATAAATAGGTTTCTGCAAATCATTGATGAGTTTTCCAAAATGTAAATTGACCAAGAAAATGAGGCCTTGCAAGAAAGCCCTGAATCCCAGCTTAGAATTAAAATTGGCAAAAATATCATTGCCCAGTTTCCCAGCAATCATATTCCTAAGGGTTTAATTCCTTTAGAAAGACTGTTTGACCAAAATGATGTGCCTTACAAGGCTACCCAAAAAGAAGACCAATCTGCAGTCTGTAAGCATGACATAGGGAGTCCAGGTCAGCCTAGATACACAAATCTATCTTCCCATCTGTCTGTTGACCAAAACACTGAATATTGCAATTTAATGAAGCAATTTGTTGATGTCTTTGCCTGAGAGTATAGTGACCTAAAAACCTATGATAAAAGTATTATTTAGCATAAAATTCCTCTAGAGAAAGACACCATACCTTTCAAACAGAAGTTGAGACCAATAAATCCTATGCTTCCTCCTTTGATTGAAAAAGAAATTAAAAAGTTGCTAGCTGCCAAAATCATAGTCCCTCTCAAATATTCAAAATGGGTAGCCAATTTGGTTGTAGTAAGGAAGAAAAGTGGAGAAATCAGACTTTGTGTTGATTTTAGAAACTTGAAGAAATGCTCTAAAAAAGACAACTATCATCTACCCAAGATGAAGCATTTGCTGCAAAAGGTCTTAGGAGCCAAAGTAATGTCTTTCTTGGATGGTTCTTTAGGGTTTAATCATATTGTTGTGCATCCAGATGATCAAGAGAAGACTACATTCACCACTCCTTGGGGCACTTTTATGTATGCCAAGATGCCTTTTGGGTTGATAAATGTTGGATCAACCTTCCAGAGAGCTATGGATATAGCATTTGTGGGAGAGAAGGATAAGTTTTTCCTTATCTACCATGACGACATAATAGTTTACTACAGCAGCCATCAAAACCATTTGCAGCATTTGCTGAAGGTGTTCCTGAAGTGCAGGAGGTTTGGGATTTTAGTCAATAATAAAAAATCACAATTTTCTTTAGAAGAAGGCAAGCTGTTAGGACATATTTTTTCTGCTGCAGGTGTCAAAATTGATCTAGAAAGAGTAAAGGCAACACAGGCCCTATCTATCCCGAGATCAAGGAAGGATATTCAGTCCTTTCTAGGCAAGATTAGTTTTGTGAGGAGTTTTATACCAAATTTTGCAGAATTAGTGAAGCATATTACCTCCATGTCGAAGAAAGGGTCAAAGGTTAGGCGGACTGATGTAGCAAGAAAATCATTTGAGTCTATTAAAAAGCCATTATAGAAGCTCCCACTCTAAGCAGCTCAGATTACAGCAAGGAGTTCCATATATTTTCACTTGCCTCTAAAGACACCATTGTAGTAGTTTTATTACAAGCAGATGAAGAAGGCTCAGAGTATCCAGTGGCATTTTTCAGCAAAAACTTAAGGGATGCTGAACTCAGGTATGACATCATTGAAAAACAAGCATATGCTCTTATCAAATCCTTGAAAACTTTTAGGGCTTACATTTAGCATTCGAAGATAATTGCATATGTACCCTCTTCTACAATAAAAGATGTCTTGACACAACCCGATGCTGATGGAAGAAGGGCTAAATGGATTACAAAGTTGATTGAATTTAATATAGAGCTGAAGCCCACCAAACTTGTCAGAGGTCAGGGTCTTGCCAGATTGTTAGCTAAAGAAAATTGCAAATCATTGGATATAGATTTCCTGTGCACAATTGCAGAAATTTGTCAGACAGATGAAGAAGAGAAAACAGTTGAACCAGAAAGAAAGAAGACGGTGGTAGAAAATCTAGCTTCTTGTGATTGGTATTCTGCAATAATTAAATTCTTGCTGAAGCTAGAAATCCCTCCAGGCTCAAGCATAAGTCAAGCCAGAACTATTAAGCTTAGGGTAGCTAAATATTGCATTAATAAAAATCTGCTCTATTGGAGGGATCCTTCTAGAATGCTTTTGAGGTGTCTAGACAAAGAAAAGTCAATAGAATTCATGTAGCACTTTCATTCTGGCATATGTGGAGGACACCATTATTGGAAAACCACAGCCCATAAGATCCTCAGAGCTAGGTACTATTGGCCCACCTTATTTTCTGATGTATTTTCATTTGTTAAATCTTATGACAGGTGCCAAAGATTTGAAGGAAAGTAGCAGTTGAAGTCCCTGCCCTTAAAACCAATACATGCAAAAGGACCTTTTCAACAGTAGGGCTTGGATTTCATTGGAGAGATCAATCCACATTCTAGTGGCTAGCATAGATGGATATTAGTAGCCACTGATTATTTCACTAATTGGATTGAAGCAATCCCTACTACGAAGGTTGATCATAATGTGGTCATGAAGTTTTTAATTGAAAATAACTTTACCAGGTTTGGTTGTCCATATAAAATAGTCACAGATAATGCAGCAGCCTTTAGGGCAAAAGAATTGGTTGAAATGTGTGATTCAATGGGTATTAAACTGGTTCATTCCACCTCATATTATCCTCAAGGTAATGGTCTAGCAAAATCCTCTAATAAAAGCCTAATAAGGATAATTAAGAAGTTGTTAGAGGACAACAAAAAGAATTGGGATTCTAAGCTCAAGTATGCACTGTGGGTTGAAAGAGTGACCATTAAGAAATCCACAGGGAATTCTCCTTTCAAGCCGATATATGGTACTGAGGCTGTATTACCAATTCAGTTAACTCTCCCTATGGCAAAATTCCTTCAAATAGAACAGAATGAAGAAGAAGACATGGCAAAAAGGATCACTGATTTGGCAGACTTACATCAGATTAGACAACAGTTGGTTGAAAAGGCAGCAGCACATCAGAAAAAGATCAAGGATGCTTTTGACAGAAAGACACAGGTAAACAATTTTCAAGCTGGAGATCTAGTTATGAAATGGGATGCATTGAAAGAGAAGAAAGGAAATCATGGGAAGTTTGATGCTTTCTAGACAGGGCCTTTTATCATTGCTCAAATTCAAGGGAACAACACCTTCATACTGAAAAGTATGGGGGGAGAAGCAGTTTTTGATGGCCCAGTTAATGGGCGTTTTCTGAAAATTTATGTGATTTAAGGTCTTTAGGCCTTAAAGTTGTAAATATTTTGTTTTATCAGTTTTGTGAAGACAAAGTAGACTCCATTCCCAATGGAACACTAGGAATTTTGTTAATTTGTTTTTCATCATCAAGGCATTGATCTGCGGGTTCTTGAGACCTCACAGGGAGGATCTTATCCCCAAAAGGAGCCAGTGTTAGCTCTGCTATATTCTTCAACATTTGATGGACAAAAACAGGTTGGGCAGTGATGGTTATGCTTTCAAAGAGCCTGCAATAATCCTTTTCCTCCTCCTCCTTCATTTTTCTACACTCCCATAACCCCCCTTATCCATGTTTTACTACAAATTTCTTTATAAACCCATATTCCCCAAACCCCCGGGTGCTGAGTCTAAACATCATATAACCCTGATAACCCGACCGAGCACCTTTCGCAAGCCTTTTTCACGTCATATCAGTCATAAACATGTGCTCTTAATCCCCGCCATTGATTGCATCCACTGTGCGATCCAACAGTATTCGCTTCCCCCAATGCCGTAACTTAACCGAATGTTAGCTCGCAGGGAAAGCGGTATTGACCCAGTCACATCCACCACGTGTCGGGTGCTGATTGTGATCGTGCCCCCCACGTACGAATACTGCCCGAACCCCGTAGGTAGTGTGATAAATACTTCCCGCCGTGCAAAACCATTCCCCTGCTCGTTATCTCCCGTGCAACTTCCACCCCCAATCACCGTCAAATTTTCCTGTATAAGATCTGACGACCCTCGTTTCTTATGATCCCAAATCTCTTAATTCCTCTTACAAAATAGATCTCCGCTGCTCATCTCCTGGATCCAACAGCTAATATTAGTTCGAGTCTTGCCCATGCATCTGCCATACTGTCCGTGACACACTTGAATATTCTGTGCTGCCGAAGGATGAAGGCAATCGTCTACCACCTCTACACAGTTAAGCTTCAACTATAGTATTCAACACATTGTGTACCTTAGAGAAGAAAAGGATAGCCTCGAGCAGTTAAAGCATTTATCAGTCATGGAGCTTCTTCTGTACAACACTCCACCTGTGCAGGAAGGACGACCGAGCAATAGAGAATCTCAAATTCATTTATTGAAGCAAGCAGAGTGTAGCAGAAACTCCATCAGAGAGTTAAGGTGGTTGGTGGTCCATTATCACCCCTCCACGCATTGTATAGTAGAATATTCTGTAATCAACCTATATATATACCTAGAAACATGATGTAATGAGGTTTTATGGATGTTATTTTGATGTAAGGTTCAACTTCTGGAGACTGTAACTACTGTGATACCTGCAGCGCCTGGTCTTCGTTTTCAGCTAATACAAGCTTCTTTTGTTTTTAATTGCTCATTTTCCACTTCTATTCTATTCTAGGTTGTGCCTGTTATGCATTCGTTCATGTGCCCTTGATATTTAACATTAGAGGGGCTGTCATCCCACCTCTGTGTTAGAATCTAGTATGTGTTATTGAATGTGTATGTAGGTTTCTATTATTTTAGTGCCAGAGAGTTGTCATCCTATCTGTGCATTAGGAAATAGATTTGCAGACCTCTTTGCTGGTTGCAGCCGGCCATCACATGGTCTTGTGCATCTGTTGGTGTGGTTAGTATTCTCCATGTCCACTTAATCCTCAAATTGTGAGTAATTGGTGGTCTAAAGTCTTTTAGTCTGGGGGTGTTCACCCATGTCTGGGGTTAAGCATAGTAGGAGTGGTTATCTGGCTTGAATATGCATCATTCCTTCCATTCATCCACCTATTTCCAACATTTTTTTTGAGTTTGTAATGTTCCCAAGAATCTCTGAGATACAACCCAGGAGAGTTTGTTGGGGTGATAACAGTAACGAGTAAGTAAAGTGCTTGATCCTCCACCCACTTTTCAGTAAAATTTCATAGGAAATGAAGTAGGAAATTTAGAGGTAGAATTTCTTTAAAAATCTCATAATTCCACTCGAGTGGTGATGTAAGCACCACCCATTTCACTAACCAATTGACAGGAACATTTAAAGGAGGAGCCTCAAAGAAATACATGAAAAGCATCTTCTATTATGGTAGGAAATGGCTCACATTTCTACTTTTGAATTCCCTATCAAAGCTCTAAGAGGAGTGACACAAATGCACATAATTCCCCCATCTTCTCTACCAAATTTTCAAGGTTTGGCAAATGAAGACCCACATACATTTTTATTTGAGTTTGAAGTACTTTGTAGAGGATATGATTATTATACTAATGATCAAAGGTTGAAAGTGTTTCCTCTTACTCTAAAAGGACCAGTTCTCCGATGGTTCATGAGCCTTTGTGGGAACTGCATCCAAACATGGGAGGACATGAAGAACATATTCTTGAAGAAGTACCAAGATTGTGACAAGGCCGATAAAGATATTTTCAATATGATACAAGGGGAAGATGAAAGCTTGAGTACTATGTAGAGTGATTTCAATATAACCTATAAAAATCAAAGCATAAGTATCTGGAAAAAGAGATCTTAAAAACACTGCTTAAAGGAATCAAAGATGAATTTTTAGAACTCTTAATTCTGATAGGAAAAGGTGATGTTTTTTAGTTATCATATGATGATGTTTTTGAATTGTGCATAAAGTATTCAAGAGGAATCTCCAAGGCTGGTAACAATTCTAGAGAATTTTCTTCTTTCTTTTCCAAATCTGCTACAAGAACAAGAGACATAAGAGCTGAAATCAATGTTTTATTTGAAAATTTTAAAGTTGATTTTATTAGCTCTCTAAATTAAAAATTGGATATTTTGCAGGTTCTAGAAAAATCAAGAAATTGAAGAAGTGTTTTTCCCTCATTACCGAAAGGAGAATCCCATAGATAGTTTTCTTCCTTATCTAGGATGAAAGTAGCATATCAAAGAGATGAGGAAGCTGCAACAAGGTCAAAACCATGGAAATCATGACCTACAAGTATGGTTCAAAACAATTCCTCTCCATTCTCTTAGTTTCATAATCCATTATGGAATATTCATGTGTTAGGGCAACCATGTCCATCTTAATATAACCCCCACAAATCTTGTCTACAATTTTGGCATGGTTCATCTTATGATTTCATGACTACTCTCCCTCATCTTGTAGCACAAACACATCCTCCATATTCTTCACCGTCTCTTTTTCAGCATCTTGCTTGCCTATCAAAATCATCCACTCAACCCAATCAACTACATCATCAAAATGCTCCATTCCCTACACAATTTCATACTCAACTCATTCCACACCTTCACCATAATAAGCTAGTACAACATGCTTACAATGTTGAACCGCAAAAGTTAACCACCCTTCCCACCCACTCTATCTCCCATGCACCATTGGAGAAAACTTATATTGAGATTCAAAATGTTTCAAATTCAAAAATTGTAGAAGTTATGGAAGAAAATGAGGTTTCTTTTAGTCTACATCAACAAGCCATTTTAAAAGCTCAAGAACTTCATGATATGATGGCTATGGGAAATCAAGAAATTAAATGATATATTGAAGATTGGTTTCACTCCATCATTTTCTTGCAACATCACTCCATACTTCAACAATTTTTGACACCATCTTTTCAAGGCAAGTTGGCTTCTCATACCCTAATATTCATTAACATGCATTTTTCAAATTTGGGTATACACACACTTGAGGCCTTATTTCAAAAATGGTTCCACTGGAAGTACTCTTACACGTAATCATATTCATTTTTCAAATTAGAATAGGTTAGTGTACAAAATAAAATAAATAAGGACATAAATAAATACATTTTGTTTTTATGTAAAAATAGTTGTTTTTGTTGCAACACGTTGTGGAAATCAACATCAGTGATAAATCTTTTAATTTATTTGTGTATGTAGATGAACTATAATGAAAGTAACAGTTCTACAAACACTCATATTCATTTTTATCACTGATTTGGAAAAATTGCTTGAATATCATATTTTTTTGGCTTGTGGGCTTGATGAAATTTTTGAAAACACAGTCGAGACAGTCATGTTTTGAGGGACCAAAAGGGAATATTTTTAAAACCTGCTTCTATCCTAATTAGCCCCTGATGTCTACTTTCCAACCCAATTTGAATCACTCAATTTGGATTTGAAATGAAAACGTTATAACCAAAACATTGACTCAGTTTTTGGAGGCCTAAATGACCATATTTTTAAAACCTGTTTCTATCCTAAGTAGCCCTTGATGTTTACTTTCCAACCCAATTTGAATTACTCAATTTTTATTTAAAACGAAAAGTCATAACTAAAACATTCATAGGATCTCTAGTAGGCAACTCAGGAACAAAGTTTGGACAATCAGTTTTTGGAGGCCTAAATGACTGTATTTTGAAAATTTGTTTCTATGGTATATTCCGCTATGGATAAAGTTTACAAGAAAATTTTAATCACTCATTTTTGATATCATATGAGAAATTTATGACCAAAATACTGACTGTCTATCGTAAATCAGCACTCTTAAAACTCTATTTTTTTCGGATGTTCATTAGAGTATTTGACCTATAATTTTTTTTTTTCTTCAAAACATATTTCTATTGGAGATAAATAAATGAATCTACTTTCATTTCCAATTTGAATCATTTGAATCCATAATCAAATGAAAAAGCTATGCTTAAAATATCCATTGTTGTTCTATATGGGGAAATCGAAAATGACTATGTTATGCAGGTTGTTCTAAGTAAAATTGAAATCTCATATCATGGAATTTTCAAAACCTCTTTCTATTGGTGATACAACTTTGAACTAGCTTTCATTTGGATTTTGAATCAATTGAATCGGACCAAAAACAAAGGTGTTGTGATTAAAACATTGCTGGTCAGTATGATTGGCCACTACTCTCCCGCAGGTGATAAATTAATTTTACTTTGTTAGTTTTTTCCATAGATTTGTTTTCTATAGTAACTACTTGTTACGCCATAAGGCATTCCCCTCTGAAATGAACTCCCCTCTCTGCCCACCTGTCATCCTCGTACGCCATAGGATCTTATGTTAGACGATTGCAAAAGTTTCAACCGTTCAATCAGGATGGTTACAAAATGACAAACCTGTCGAAGATGGAGGGTCGGATTGCCGGTTCGATAAGCAGCCACCTTCGTCGATTCTCTTCGTTTCTTTCAGAAGGGGAACCGGTCTCCCAAAGGCTCCGGTGATCGAAATCGCCTTGGGATTGGAAGCAAGGTTTCCGGCTATTGGAATGGGCAGATAGCTCTGGAAGAGAAGATGTTCGTTGGCTTTTCAGCAGCTACGGGGAATTTCATTCAAGACCATTTTATTCAAGACAATTCAAGCTCGGATATGTGCATCTTTGGTGTTCTTTTGTTGGAAATGGCGTGCGGGAGGAAAGCCCTGGACCTATCCATGGACGCTTAACAACTGTTTTTGGTGGACTGGGTGTGGGAGCTATACGCCCATGCGAGTCTGCTCGAAGTGGCAGATCCGAAGCTGGGAAATGGATACGATGAGACTGAAATGGAGAAGGTGTTGAAATTGGGATTATTGTGCTCCAATACAGAACCGAATTTAAGGCCGGGGATACGACAGGTGTGTCAAATACTGGAAGGTGAAACTACTCTCCCTGAGGTCCATATGGATTTGTTTCACGTTAAATGGTTGTGCTGCTGGGGCATTGTTTAACCATTATACATTTTCCAAGGAGGGGAGGAGGCTGAGGATATCGCAGGTGTGTCAAATACTAGATGGTGAAGCTCCTATACCTGACGTCCATATGGATTCGTTTAGCGTTAATGGCTTTGCTGGCGCTCCTGATCTGGAGGATACGCTTCTTCAAGAAATTCAGAGCGGAAACCAATCAAACAGATGGCTCAATTCAACCCCTTTAGCGATTCACGGTGATAACGGTATGGAGTAAGTACAAAAAATATGGAGAAAGCTTTGTCAATATTGTGGTGAAGGTTTTAGTTTAACTTTTTCCATTCGCTAATGTTGAAGCAGGATAATGCCATTGGAATACAATAGGTTTTTTTCAGTGGTTGTTGGAATACAATAGCTTTTCCTTCGCGAGGAGAAAAGGTTGTTGGAATACAACATGTTTTCCGTGACGAGGAGAAAATGTTGTTTATTGAATATGTATTTTTTTCCTTACATGGAAATAAAAAAAATATTATTATAATTTTTACACCTATTTTAAAAATTTAGGATTTCCACACTTTCAACTCTACCGTACAACATTTCTGATCCGTTTCTGATTCCCGTCATATCGAAATGTCTCCTCAGAGCTCCGACTAACTGGCTTGCTAGGTTTTGTTTGGTGGCTTCCCTTAATAGTTTTTCAAGAATCCATATCGAAAGTCGCGCTCCTTGATCTTTAGTTTCTTAACTCACTGCACGGATAGTCTGACCCGCAGTAAGACACTAAACAGGTTTTGTTTAAGAGACCATCCTACGGTTTCAAGGGGCAAGAGAGTATTTATAGTTTTGCAAATGAAGAGTGAAATATAAATTCCAAAAAAGCCGTTGAACGTATGAATGTTAGACAAACTTGAATGTTATTGAAATGCATCAACGTTACGTTGTGTTTTCATTATTAAGTTCAAAATTTTGAATTTATATTTAATAGGGAAATCTGATTTGCAATTAAAAACATTTATTAGAAGAGTGATATTTTAAAGAAATTAGTTAAAAATAATTTATTTTCATTATTAAGTTCAAAATTTTGAATTTATATTTAATAGGGAAATCTGATTTGCAACTAAAAACATTTATTAGAAGAGTGATATTTTAAAGAAATTAGTTAAAATAATTTATAGGCTTGTTAACATGGTAGGAGATTAATTAGATTTTTTTTTTAAATATTTTATGAGATTAAAAGATTAAGAAGGTTGATAATATAGTAAATATTTTGAAAATTGTATTGGACAATTTAAGGGGAAATGTAGGGAACATTTTAAACATAGAAATTTATGATAGAAAATTTGACAAATGTTACTAGTCTCTAATATGTAAATTATAAAATGTCTTGCTAAATTTTTAGAAAAATATTGAAATTTCTAATGATTTTGTATATTCTCTACAAAATTTTAGTGATTTCAAAAGTAAAATAATTTACACTATAAAGTCCCGGAAGTGATTTTTAGAAAAATGGAAAGTGGAGTTTTTGTGTTTTTTCTTTGTTGGGAAAAATATGGAGAATTAACCCACTTGGGAATATTAGTCCTTAAAATTTTCTCTAATCCCATGGCATTTTGGGAATTGACAATTACTCAATATAAAGCTTTTTTTATCTTGGAGATGTTCATTTTCTTATTAACATTAATTAAATATCTTTAATTCATGATGAGAAGGATGATTGATATCTCACAACAAATTTAGTTCATGTGACATTAGGAGAGATAAGGAAATGCTATTGTGCACTCTAAAAAATTTAATCGAAACATTGATAAATCAATATAGGTTCTATAAGTGAAAATGTTAGAAATGTTGTATTATAACAAACATTTTGTAATTGTGGTTTAAAGTAGTTGGAAGTAGAATAATCTAAGAGGCCCATCCTATGTTACAACGAGCACAAATTATTCCACTGTGTCATTTTATAAATTGTCCAATCCCCAGTTTCAATATGGATGTCCGTGAGAGTTTATCCTTATTTGGGGAATATTGATTTACTTCTTTAGGCTAGTCCAAATATTCATGTTGATCACCTTCTTATAGTTTTTATATTTTCTCTCATCCTCTAATTCATTATCATACGAAAATCATTACTCAAATGTAGAATTTGCAATAACATGCTTAATATTATTGTTAATCCATAGAGGGACCTCTTCCTTTATAGCCTAATCATTAATAAAATATTTGACATCTTAATGCCAACCTAATTTAACCTTTGTTTGGTTTTGGCTAGTGCTTGAAGAAATCACAAAAGCTTCTTGTTTTCCATAGTGTTTACCACGGTCTTGTACACCACATATTTAGAGCTTTTAGTTTCTTGTTGAGATTATGTGGGCTTATTTTTCTAAAATCAATATCAACAACATAAGAAGCGGGATGAAAACACTAGCTATACTTAAGTTGACACAACTTGCTTTTTCTAAACAACCCTCTAATTCTTCAACATATGTGTGAAAATAATTCAGTGGATAGGCGAACATCTTGATTAAATCCAATATTACAATTAATTTCTTTAAACTAAACCTTAGTGTTTCTAAACTTGGTGATAAGCTTTTGGTAAGACCTTGTCACAACAATTCTCATCTCTAAAGGAAATTTTAGTTCCTCTAACTTGCCATCATAAAATTATTTCTTCTTTGTTTGGAGTACAAGCAGAAAGACAAGTTCAAGCACTTATGCATCTTGAAGAGCATATCTTCTATGATAGCTCTCATTGAATGTTTTCTCAAATGTTGGGGCCCGGAAATGCATATTTTGGAGACACCCACCAACACTTATTGGTAGGCTTAGAAAAGGAAGGTCTTCTTGCTCACCTTGAAGGAGACTATTGGAAAACCTCCTTGTGATACATCTACTACTCTGAAGGATAACATAGGCCCAAAATTGGGACTGAACAATTTTGTTTGCTCTAGGGATAAATACTTTACAAGAAACTATCCCTCACCATCTTGAAGACAATAATGTGCCAGATCCAGGAGGAAGCTATTAGGGTTGTCTTGCTGGTGAATGTGAACATAATGAAGAATCTGATTGTGAATCTCATATCTTTTATTTTGACGGACAATTAATCTTTCATCATGCAATCTCTATGAGTTCATTGTATTCAACTTAAAGAAAGGCCCCTTTGTGTTTCCTGATGAGCACCCGTTTTATGATGCAGGCAGAGAACATGGACATGTTGCAGATTTGGAAAGGGGCTTCAAAATTGAACAAACTAATGAAGGCTATTGGGGATGTAGTTTAATGACATCCCTAACTCACATTGAACAAGTCATCCTTAATAATGTCATATGAATTATTTTAATTTTTAGAATGATAATATTATTATTTGAATTGGTAAATAAATTATATTTTTTAATATTATCACTAACCAATTCATTCATAACAACTTATCTTCAACCTAATATTATTATTTAAATAATATTAATATTATATAAAATAATTGTCATTTTAATCGATAAATATATTAATTGATTTTTAGATTATTATATCTTTTACCTAAATCACATTGAATAGGTCAACCCTAATAATATTATTTTATTTACATTTTCGATATGAAATAATTAATTATTACATATCGGCTATTTTCTAACTAAATAATTGTTATTTTAATAAACATCTTATCACTTAATAATTCTTCACCAACGGCTATTTTTTGAACGGCTTACCCTGAACATTGATGCATCCCTGCTATTAATTCTCTCAGATTCATTGGTTTCTCACCTTGTCCTGAGGATGAACAACATTAGTTCGTTCGAAACTTCAACCCAATCCTTACATGTGATTAATCCGAAAGAATATTCTCTACATCATGGATCACAAATGTCTTAGTTCCTCATTATTATTTATAATATTTATTTATATATAAGAAAATATTATTTAGCAAAATGGTCCATTACTTTTAATAAATTTAAAAAATCCCACCAATTTTCCGAGGATTTGACATTATTCCAATTATAATAAATTCCTCCATAATAAATTGGTCATTATTATTTATAACATTCATTTATAATTTCTCATTATTATTTTTTATGCCGTAAGGCATTCCCTCTTAAATGAACTTCCCTCTCTGCCCACCTGTTATCCTCGTACGCCATAGGATCCTATGTTAGATGATTGCAAAAGTTTTAACTATTCGATCAGGATGGTTGCAAAATGGTTACAAATTCGTTTGGGAAATGGTTTGCGCACTGGTCAGCATAACCGATTTCAACGTGGTATCTCATTACTTTTGGCATTGCAGTGTCCGCAGAGCGCAGGAGGAGAGCAGTGGCTGCAAAGCGTAGGAGGCATAACCAATTACAACATGGTTTCTCATTACTTTTGGCATCACAGTGTCCGCGGAGCGCAGGAGGAGAGCAATTGCTGCAGAGCGCAGGGGGAAAGTTGGAGTTGTGATGCCCGACAAGTACAACGACACAACTTTTTGGGTGTGCATTTCAGACATTGGTGTTTCTGTTTCTTCCAATGTTTCTATTTCTTCCAATGCATTTCAAGCCAGAGCTCTGGTTAATTGTAGAGGAAGATTTTTTAACGTGCAGTAAAAAGCTAGAGTTTGAATGAGATTTACAGTTTATTTCTATAAATTTTGTGCAGTATCATCCCATTGATTTAGTATGTATTATGAGTTGTTTACCATTTTCATTTGAAGCCGAGATCAGATGAATAAAAAACATTAAGAAACATCTAACATGGTTTGAGAGAATGTGAATATACTATAATGCCTTCGAGACATATGTATCTCTCGTACCGAAGCAGAGAAGCCAAAGCTTTGGGTAGCTTATACCTGTGGAATGGAAAAGCTGGTAATGGTAATGCGATAGATAATATTGGATTTGAAGATACCAAAAGAATATGTGGGCAAACATTCGAGGATGGGGAATGCATACTGAAGACCAGTAATATATTTAAGCATCCTTGACTGATTCCTATATCGTCGAAACAGATCAGGGAACATAACATCCTTCACTGCGTTCCTCAATCCACCAGTCTTGCTCTCATCAACAAGCCGATCATTCATAGTCACTTCATCAGACGCTGCTGGCTTCTCCAGATCTTCAGTATTCATTTTATGCTCACTTACTATTTCCATTACACTATAACAAGCTCTTCTAATGATAATAACCTGTGGGTGGAAACTCTGCTCGACATCAGATATAACTATTTTACGAGTCACAACACTAGATTTATTTATTTCAGTTCCACTGCATTTCTAGATGCAATTGGAAAAACAAATTGTTTACTAAACTATTCATATTCCTCGGCAAAGTACTATTTTAGTTACAATATAAGTTTATAGATGTAACTGGAAAAACAAATATTTCACTAAACCATTCACATGCCTCATAAAATACTTGATATTCAGAATAACATGGAGAAAATAAAATTATATATAAAAAATTATGTAAGCAATATATTATTGGAATTAGGCATATCTCAGACATAAAGAAAGGGCAAAGATGAAACAAAAGCAAACGTAATCATTATTAGTCCCTGCATTTTAGAACTGGATTATTTTATTGCAAGCTGACTGTTTCCATTACAAGTTTGTTGAACTCTTGTCAGAAGTTTCAACTGTCATTAATTGGGACATACAAACACTAGCAGACTCAAGCCAACGAGTTCAAAGACAAATAGGGTCTTTTTAGTTACATTGCATTCATTTTTAATCGAAATGCTTGTTTTCATAAATTTTTGGGATGCATGCATTACTTTCTATAATTTTTTAGGTGCAATAAGGGGAAATTAATTGTTTCTCTATATTTTCATTAAAATAATTAATGATAGTTTTCAATAATGTATTAATGGTGATATAAAGTAAACTCCATACTGGACTATAATATATTTATATGATAGAGTTACAGTGGATTTTGCTCAGATGCTCTTGGAATTTTCATTTCCTATATTGTATTAATGGAAATACCAAAAAATTAATCACATAGGTTCCTTGCAAGCCGGAATAGGTCTTGCTTAAACAAATACAAACTTCGTTCCTGGTGAAACTTCAACAAGAATCAAACCCTGGTAGGAGAACCGAGTACGCCAAAACGTTGAAATTACACCTCAGGAAAGAAGGAGATGCCATCGAAATTAGGACAGGAGGGGAGCCTTACAAGCTTACCTAGATAAAACCCTAGAAGCGCAAGCCCCGTAAGGATGAGGTAGAAATCTTTGAGACACTTTTCCCTCAATGTGGTCAAGAGACCTTGCCAAACCTGTGGAGCATAATTCCAAATATTAGCACACAAAAGAAAACTGAAATCAATTCCCGAGTTGACATTAACAACAATGTTATTTAGAAAATGGGGTAACCTCACCTGGGTAATTTCCCAAGAACTCCCTAACTTGAGCACAAAACCCTTAAGCAACTCACAGAACGATCCAACTGCAACAGGAGACAGAGGTTCCTTGCAAGCCGGAACAGGTCATGCTTAAACAAATACAAACTTCATTCTTGGTGAAACTTCAACAAGAGTCAAACCCTGGTAGGAGAACCTAGTACACCAAAACGTTGGAATTACACCTCAGGAAAGAAGGAGATGCCATCGAACTTAGGACAGGAGGGGAACCTTACAAGCTTACCCAAATAAAACCCCAGAAGTGCAATCCCTGTAAGGATGAGGTAGAAATCTTCAGGAGGATTTTCCCTCAACGCGGTCAAGAGCCCTTGCCAAACCTATGGAGCATAATTCCAAATGTTAGCACACAAAAGAAAATTGAAATCAATTCCTTAGCTGACATTAACAACAACGTTATTTAGAAAATAGGGTAACCTCACCTGGGTAATTTCCCAAGAACTCCCTAACTTGAGCGCAGAACCCTCAAGAACCTCATGGAACGATCCAACTGCAACAGGAGACAGAGGTTCCTTGTAAGCTGGAACAGGTCTTGTTTAAACAAATACAAAATTTGTTCTTGGTGAAACTTCAACAAGAGTCAAACCCTGGTAGAAGAACCCAATAAGCCAAAACGTTGAAATTACACCTCAGGCAAGAAGGAGATGCCATCGAACTTAAGGCAGGAGGGAAGCCTTACAAGCTTACCCGGATAAAACCCCAGAAGTGCAGACCCCGAAAGGATGAGGTAGAAATCTTCGGGAGACTTTTCCCTCAACGTGGTGAAGAGCCCTTGCCAAACCTGCGGAGCATAATTCCAAATATTAGCACACAAAAGAAAACTGAAATCAGTTCCTGAGCTAACATTAACAACAACGTTATTTAGAAAATAGGGTAACCTCACTTGGGTAATTTCCCAAGAACTCACCTAGGTAATTTCGCAAGAACTCCCTAACTTGAGCGCAGAACCCTCAAGCAGCTCACAAAATGATCCAACCTCAACAAGAGACATGCTCGCAGCGTAAGCACCTCCGTGATGGATTGGAAGTAGAGCAAGCACAAGGAGGAATGGGCAGAATGAGCTGCATATCTAGACCCTGTAGAGGGTAAAACACTTAGAATATCCTAAAGCCGTCAGATCAGTGACCAAAAACCTCCACCGTAGATGAGACAGATGACCCCGAGGTTCACTGACAGCACTAGTGCATGCATTAACACTGCTGGTCTGGAGAAGTGTATGACAGCGGTAACCCGGTCACGCCAAGCTCAAGATAAGACCTGAAATCCGAGCTGGAGGGGTGGGGCAATAAATCAAAGAGGATAAGAACCTGTCCTCCACTATACGGAAGATCAAACCATTTACAGATTATTAATGAATGAAACTCGGGTCTCGTGTATTATGTGATTCACAACCGGCGTTGAAGTTAAGAGCTAAGGTTTTGTTGCATAATTACAATGGTTAGTTGTAACACAGTAAATAAACCAAAATGTATGCGTATTGTTGTGAATAATTAGAGGGTGAAATTTTATATTTAATTACCATAAAAAATTTACCTCAGGTGTATTGTATTATTCCTTGTATATAGGGGTGTGACATAGGCATAAAGAAAGGGCAAAGATGAAATAGAAGCAGGTGTAATCATTATTAGTCCTTGCATTTTAGAACTGGATTATTTTATTGCAAGTTGACTGTTTCCATTACAAGTTTGATGAACTCTTGTCAAAAGTTTCAACAATCATTAATTGGGACATACAAACACTAGCAGACTCAAGCCAATGAGTTCAAAGACAAATAGGGTTTTTTTAGTTACATTGCGTTCATTTTTAATCGAAATGCTTGTTTTCATAAATTTTTGGGATGCATGCATTACTTTCTATAATTTTTAAGGTGCAGGAAGGGGAAATTAATTGTTTCTCTATATTTTCATTAAAATAATTAATGATAGTTTTTAATAATGTATTAATGGTGATATAAAGTAAACTCCATACTGGAATAACATCCTAGAAAAGATCCTATAGAACTAGAGAATACCCCTTTGTGTAAGTCTAATCAAATTACTCAAATTATCAATTTTTTTTGGAAGCATGCAATTAGAATGAATGAATTCCATTTCAAACTCTGAGAGAAGGAGAAGTTCATAATAACAAAGTACATAAAACAAAAATTGATAATATCCACAGTTAAATATTGATTCAGACAACTGATGGAATGGAATTCATGGACTTTACAAACAAACATATGCAATGGAATTCATGGAATTTACAAACGAACATATGCTGCAAAATAAAATGAGATGAGACAAATAGGGTTTTTTAGGTTACATTGCATTCATTTTTAATCGAAATTCTTGTTTTCATAAATTTTTGGGATGCATGCATTACTTTCTATAATTTTTTAGGTGCAGGAAGGGGAAATTAATTGTTTCTCTATATTTTCATTAAAATAATTAGTGGTAGCTTTTAATAATGTATTAACAGTGATATAAAATAAACTCCATACTGGAATAACATCCTAGAGAAGATCCTACAGAACTAGAGAAGACCCCTTTGTGTAAGTCTAATCAAATTACTCAAATTATCAATTTTTTTTGGAAGCATGCAATTAGAACGAATGAATTCCATTTCAACCTCTGAGAGAAGGAGAAGTTCATAATAACAATGTACATAAAACAAAAAATGATAATATGCACAGTTAAATATTGGTTCAGACAACCGATGGAATGCAATTCATGGAATTTACAAACGAACATATGCAATGGAATTCATGGAATTTACAAACAAACATATGCTGCAAAATAAAATGAGATGAGATAATAATATTTACATTGCTATGCATTTAAACTTAAATTTCCACCCCCGACCTACCAAGTATTGTCAACTGTCCATGTTTTAGCTTTTTCATCTCATGGCTTAAATTGGATTAAGCTTTAAAATGTTACTTTAATTAATATTTTTCAATATAAATTTCTCATTTATTTAAAAAATTAAATATTTGCATTCTTCAATTTATGTTTTACGGCGTTTCCTTTGCAACATCTGGTGCAAATGCTAGTTAGTTTTTTTGCATAATTCTTGGATTACAGGAGCCCGATAACCTCTCTTTCTCCATGATTTAATGTTTTATTGCAGGTAGACACTCATTTTTGCAGGCCTTAGGAGAATAAAGAGGGTCAATTTATGGACGATAGATTCTTGAAAGAAATTTTAATGAGACAAGGGAATTTCATCCAATTAATTACCTAATGGATTCATAACAGAATAAATAAATAATTGATTTCCATTTTAAGGTTCATGTCAATGATGCCAATACATTTTTTCAAGAGATCATTTTTTTTCATTCATAGATTGATATTCCCTTAGGAAATAACATCATAGCTGTTGTAACTTAATTCATTTATTTATATACTATTTTTAAATAAAGTGTTGTTTCTTTTATGATTTCTCTTATGTTTTTGTGTTTCAAGTGTTGCTTCCTTCAAATTGTATTTTCCGCTCCATTGACGATTGAACAATGAGGACCCCACCCAGCAAGTTTCAGTTGCAGAAGGCAATCCTTCGGCAGCTTCATTTCTGTAAAAGTTATTTCTTTCTTTTTCTGTAAATATCATTTATTTTCTTCTTTTTTCTGTTTGTTTGTAGCTATAAATATGACTGCTTGTTTGTGTTTTTTCTCTCCCTGTTTACTTTTTTTGTTCCCTCTAGGGAACAACACTTTTTCATGTGTAGATTTGTTGTTCCCTACAAGGAACAGTTGTTGTTCCCTAAAGGGAACAATACTTTTTCATGTATTGATTCGTTGTTACCTACAGGGAATAGTTGTTGTTCCCTAAAGGGAACAACACTTTTTGATGTGTAGATTTGATGTTCCCTACAGGGAACAACACTTTTTCGTGTATTGTTTTGTTGTTCCCTAAAGGGAACAACATTTTTTCTTGTGTTGATTTGTTGTTCCCTAGAGGGAACAGCTGTTGTTCCCTCAAGGGAACAACACTTTTTTGTGTGTGTTGATTTGTTGTTCCCTACAGGGAACAACTACTGTTCCCTAAAGGGAACATCACTTTTCATGTGTTGATTTGTTGTTCCCTACAGGGAAAAGTTGTTGTTCCTTAAAGGGAACAACACTTTTTCTGTCTATTTTTGTTGTTCCCTTTAGGGAACAGTTGTTGTTCTCTTTAAGGAAACAACACTTTTTGCGAGTATTTTTTTGTTGTTCCCTTTATTTTTTGTATGTTTTCCTTTGTTATTCCATACAGGGAATATCACGTTTCTTTCTGAGTATGATTTTGATGTTCCCTCCAGGGAACAACTACTGTTCCCTAAAGGGAACAACACTTTTTTCGAGTGTTTTTTTTTTGTTGTTCCCTCTAGTGAACGACTCTTTTTTTAGTGTTTTTTGAGTTTTTGTTGTTCCCTGTAGGGAACAACACTTTTAGAGTGTTTTTGTTGTTCCCTCTTCGGAACAACATTTTTGCTTCTTGTGAAGTTTTGTGTGTTGTGAATAGCACCTCCTTCCTCTTGTGGAATTATTCCTAGTTCATCTCAACTACATTTTACTGATTCCCTTTCATGGCATGAAGTACACTACTTTTATGAGGATAAGAATTATGGATTCGATTAAAGCGAGTTAATATCATTCACATTATGATCTTTAACAGGACAACTTCTAGATGAGATATTCTTTTTAAGAAAAGGGGCAGTTATTTATATACTACTTTACTGCATCGTTTTCTGATGTACATGATATTGATTGAACATTTTAATAACATGCTGGTTCCACCCTTTCTGATTATAATCTTCTTTGTATGTAATAAATGAGATTATGGGTATATTTTTTTTTCTATTGACATCTTCAACTTCTTCCACCGTCCCTGCTCTTAAGGAGTACAGAGCCTCCCTTTATTTATCATAAAAATGTGTAATAACAACAAAATTTTATTTGCAGATGGAGGATAGGGGGTCTCATTAAGAGCCAGCCTACCATGTTCATAAGGTTGTAACAAAGTGAGATTCCCATTATGGCCACCACACCAGGGTTATGATCCATTGGATAGCCAAAATATCCTTGGAACAGGAGGTCTCATCACGAGCTGGCCTGATCACTTTTGCTACATCCTAGTGAATGGCAGTGTGGTTATCTGGTTACCACGCCAACAGACTGATCTCTTCTATAGAACAACATTGGAACTCTCCATTTATAAATTGATGATCCTAGCTCACATGGGTTAAAAAGAAACCCTGACGTGGCTATGGATGCCTGCTGACAGCAGAGGCTCTGCTTATGGTATTGAAGTTATATCTTATCATCAATCATTACTATAATACCCTTTTTCTTATTCTCTCTTTTTATCAGAGAATTTATTTACTTAATTTTTCCGTGTTTTGAACCTTTACGCATGAGAAATTGTTTTCTGATCAATCACATCATTTTCGGCTAGAATACCATCATCAAAGCATCTTTTCAGCATATTGTTGTCCTTTTTCTTTTTCGCATAACTTATCATCGATCCAAAGCATCATATCTCTTATTCATAACTATCTATACACACTCTGTTCTCATTATAACCATACATCTTACCGTCCTATCATGGATATGTGTACTCTGCTTCATTTACTGCCATACTATTCATTCCCTGCTTTTCCATTAGAACAACACTTTTCCAATTGGAGGCGGAAGGTTATTCAAAAGTTTTTTCTGATTGAAATTTTTGCATGCAGCTTATCTATTGCTATTCAAAACTAAAATTGTGGATTCAAGAAATTTTCATCCAGCGTAGTGATTTGTTTATAGGAGAACAACAAGTATGAGGGGAAACTCTATTCATAGCAAGTCCACATTATTGCAAATAACAGAAGAGGCTCAAGAAACTCACGAACATGAACAATTGTTCAGACATGATGTGCTTGCTTGGATTCCACCTTTTGCATCACTTTCAACATCAGCTCAGCCTACATCAGCTTCAACAAATGCCATTCCATAAATGTCATTCCACATTTTTTTCAGAGGTAAAACTTGAGGTAAAATAACATAATTTTTTGATTTATTACAAATTTAGGAGACTTCCATGAAAATCCATTGAGAATTATTTATCATCATTCATTCGTTACCACTTCCCATTTTTCAGAGACATATCATCTTTCAGTTTGGGGGATTCTTACTTTCATTCATTTCTTTCTTATGACCATTGTTATAGACATTTTTGTGCCTATCAGCATGGAGCATGAAATGTCAATAATCTGAGGGATCCAAAGTCCCTAAACATGTTGTTCTTACCCTTAGAGGAACAAGGTCCGCAAACCACAGCACTGAAAATCAGTTCTCCACTCAAAAACACTCAAAAACAGGCCATTTCTGGATCATGTCAGCTGCTCCACTGAGCATCTACGCTGAATGTCAACTACTCCTCCTTGTACCTACGTTGAAGGTCAAAACCAATGAAGGCTACCTGCGCTGGGCGAGATTGGCCAAGTGGCACAGTCATTCTGCAAGGTGTCAACTGCCCAGGAAGCTTCCAAACTGACACTTGGGTCAAGGAATTCGCCTAGTGATGAGTAAGAGGGTCTTGATCTCCAAGTGGAAGCAAGATTCTCCAAGTGGACTCAAGAACTGAAGATTAAATAAAGTGGGAGAGGACACAAGTCAACTTCAGGCCAGTCTCAAGATGACTCATCCTTTCTCCAAAAACCTATATATAGAGCTCTCTCATGAGGTCTAAGGAGGCTGGAATTTTGTGCAAGTAAGGAAGTGTTGTTGGTTTGTGATTAGAGCTATTGGGTGTTTGCTTAAAGGAGGTGAAGAGGAGATTTCTTTCAGCTGGGAGGTGTTGCTGGATTGGGCCCATTGTGGTTGTAACTCTCTCAGAACTTTACTTCTATTATCAATAAAGTATTTGGGGTTCTTCTATATGCATGTGTTTATGATGAATAGATGCTTGTATATTTGATTTATGCTAATCCTATAATCGATTATGGATGTATGCTTGTTGTAGTTTCCTTTCCTTGTGCTTTTACAGGATCTGTGTGTAGCTGGCCCGGTGGAAGGATAAGGAGCTAGGAGCAAGCGGCAAGGAGTGAAGACTGGATCGACTATTAGCGCAAGATAACGGTTAGTAGATCATCCTTTTCTTCCTTCTCTCATCTCATAAAGAAGAAACTTTGAATAGCTTTGCATTCAGTTATTGCTGGAGTACTATCACCTTCAGAGTAGGGATAGAGGAATTATGCATTAGATACTTTTCCCCCCAACAAAATGGCGACTCCGCTGGGGAGCGTATCTTGTTAGTTTGTTGTGTTTCTTGCTATTCATTGCATAAACAAGGAGAGTACCAAATCGAACTGTGTTTGAATCCATCAAACACAAAGTAGAGGGCAGCTACTCTGGCTCAGTTTCTGAGCAAGTTTATGATTTGAAGAGCTGATCCACAAGGACTCTAATAAGCTCTTAGTGATAGCTTTTCATCCTCCTTTACATCCCTTAGTGTTTCCTTGACTGATAGCTTCTGATTTGAGCAAAAACTGTGAATTTTTGAGCAATCTGTAACCCGGAAACCAAGACGGACGAAAGTCTCATTCTTCATTGCAGGCTGTACACTAGCAGTCTGCATTTCAGCGCAGTTCCCGAAGGGGCTACCTACGCTGAAGGTCAAACAGGCAGTGTTACACCTGCGCTGGACCAGTCTTGGCTTGAGCTACTGTGGTTTCCTGCTGTGTCTTGATTTGTTTTCACTGTTGTTTTTGCTGTTTGTTGCGAGTCAGTAGGCCTATCTGAAACCATCGTTCCCTTCTTCCGGAATATGAAGAAGATACTCAAAGTGACCTTTATCACCCTTCAGTATTTGAATTCCTAACGAATACTGTAAATACGGTGGATTCCGAGCGAAACCTCTCCAATATTGAAGAGACTATAGCCATAAATATCTCGACCAAAACAGATGTTGTAGAGAATATTTATGTCGGCAAAGGTTGTTCCCCTTCAGAACTGGAAATATATAACGCTCTTTTTCGCGAATTCAGAGGTGTCTTTGCTTGGTCATATGATGAAATTCCAGGCATCGACTCGAGTATAGTTGAACATGAAATTAAAATGTATCTTGATGTCAAACCAGTAATATAACGGCTTCGGCAGGTGCACCCGAAGAACGTCGCTGCCATTAAGGCGGAAGTTGAAAAACTCCTCCATGCTGGATTCATCTACCCGGTTCCTCTAACCGATTGGGTATCGAATATTGTCCCTGTTATGAAGAAACAAGGGACGATTAGAGTATGCGTCGATTATAGGGATGTAAACCATGCTTGTCCAAAGGACAACTACCCTACACCCTTCATCGACCAGATAATTGATGAATGCGCCGGATGTGAAATCTTTTCATTTATGGATGGATTCTCCGGGTATAATCAAATAAATATCCGCCCACAGGACCAGTCAAAGACTGCATTTATTTGTCCGTGGGGCACATTCGCTTATCGAAAATTACCCTTTGGTTTAAAGAACACAGGGGCGACGTTTCAGAGGGCAATGAATTATGCCTTCCATGACATCAAGAACATTGTTCAACCTTTTCTCGACGATCTTCCAGCTTACTCGCGAAAGCAGACTAATCATCCGCAGCATTTAAGAGCGATATTTCTACGTTGTCGACACTACAAGATAAGACTCAATCCGCAAAAATGTGTGTTTTGCGTCAGTTCTGGTCATTTGCTTGGCTTTGTAGTCTCTAAAGATGGGATTCGTCTCGACCCCTGTAAGGTTCAGGCAATCATTAATTTTTCTCCACCTTCAAATTTGCTTCAGATTCAGAAACTCCAAGGGAAAGCAAACTTTCTGAGGAGGTTCATTCCAAATTATGCAGAACTTGCTAAAGGTTATACTTATCCTTTGAAGAAGGATGTACCTTTTGTCTGGGACCAGGTGGCGCAAGCTTCCTTTGATGCTCTGAAAGAATGTCTAGTAAAAGCATCATTAATGTACGCCCCAGACTATCAAAGAGATTTTAACCTGTATCTGGCTGCAGCGGATACGACCATTGCGATGGTTTTAGTACAAGAAGTCGATGGAATTGAACATCCTATTTATTATTTAAGTAAAAACTTAAACGATACCAAAAGTAAATATTCTTATGTTGAAAAACTAGCGCTTGCAGCTGTTCAAGCGATTCAAAGGTTTCGACATTATGTCCTCTTTCGGAAAACTACCATCCTGTCAGATTGCAACCCCATGACTTATATACTGTCACGACAGTTGCTTGGGGGCAAATATCCAAAATGGATAGTGATCCTTCAAGAGTTTGATCTGGAATTTGTAAAATCCAAATCAAAGAAAGCTCTAGTTTTCGCGGAATTGTTATGTGATCTCCCATCGTTGTCCAACGATGAAACATCGGAAGAGTCAATCGTGGACGAAAGTTTGTTTCTGATATCTGTAAGCGATGAATGGTATGGAGATATCATAGTTTATCTCCAAACCCAAAGGTTCAGGCCTAACACCTCTCGCTCAGAACAAAAGCGTATACGATACCAAGCAAAAGACTACATGATCGTCGGTGATACACTTTACCGTCGTGGTGTCGATACAGTTCTGAGGAGGTGCCTTACCCATGAGGAGGCCGAAAAAGCCCTGAATGATTGTCATTCAGGCGCGTGTGGGGGGCATCAGTCTGGATATGCAACAGCACAAAGAATCTTATGAGCAGGATACTTCTGGCCAACCGTGTTCAAAGATTGCATAAGCGCAGTCAGAAGTTGCCATGCTTGTCAAATCTTTGATAGCAAAACCAGACGACCACCCGCACCCTTGCAGCCTATAGTTGCTGTTGGGCCCTTCGCCAAGTGGGGCATCGATTTCATGCAATGTAACCCCACCTCGACCGGGGGGCATGGGTATATAATAGTCGCTGTTGACTATTTTACCAAATGGGCCGAGGCGATGCCTACATTGGATAACATTGGTGAAACAGCTGCCCTTTTCTTTTTCAATCATGTAGTCGCCAGGTTCGGCGTACCACAGGCTATAGTTACAGATCATGGATCGCATTTCCGCAATAACATGATGGTTGAATTAGCTGCCAAGCTAGGGCTATCTCACGACAGCTCTACCCCATATTATCCGCAAGCCAACGGACAGGTTGAGGCAATCAACAAGGTCCTGAAGCGTATGTTGCAAAGGATGATCGAGGTTCATAAAAAAAGATGGCACCTAATCCTGTATTCAGCTTTGTGGGCTTACCGAACCTCGGTAAAGAACGCAACCGGGTTCACACCTTTTCAATTGGTGTATGGCCTAGAAGCAGTCTTGCCAATCCAGTGCGAAATTTCGTCGCTTAAACTCGCGATCAACCTCCTCCCCGGAACTTCAGAGGAAGAAGCTCGTTTCTTGGAATTAATCCAGTTGGATGAAACCCGTCTTGATGTCGCTTTGGCTAACGAGGCCCATAAGAAACGAGTCAAGGCTCAGTTCGACAAAAATGTCAAACCCCGTGTCTTCTCAGAAGGTGATTTGGTCTTGCTTTATGATCAAGAATCCGATAAATTGGGAGCAGGTAAATTCAAGTCCTTATGGATGGGCCCCTATATTGTTAAAAGGGTGTTAGCAAAAGGAGCCTACGAGTTAATGGATTACGATGGAATTCCACTGGCGCAGCCCCGCAACGGGTTGTATCTCAAGCGTTACTATGCTTAAATAGTAACCTGTATGCTTTTGTTGTATTTTGTTTTCGCTAAAGTATTTGTTCTGGTCGAGTGATCCACCTTTTTCATTGATGGAAGATGTCGAACCTTATGGAGACATGTGTTGGATATGCCGATGGAGCGAGTCGTAGTTCGCGGAACCTGTCCTCCGCAGCCTGGGCCATTTTTTATCCAAGCGGCGAGTTAGTAAGTTTCAGAGGTGTATGTATTGGGCAATCAACAAATAACATCGCTGAGTATAGCGCGTTGATAGAACTACTCTCTGATGCCATCACACGTGGCATACGCCGACTAATTGTCAGGCTAGACTCACAGCTCGTCATACTACAACTCAATGGTATATATTCTGTTCGCAATCCAGCTATTTATCGCATGTTCCTAAGGGTTAAAATCTTGGAAAGGCGATTTGATTCAATTCAATATCAACATATTTCAAGAAATTTAAACACATTAACCGACTCATTAGCAAAATATGTGTTAGATCGACATTTGCAACATTTATAAAAAAAGGGACACATCATCAAGGATTGTACATATGGATCACGTGAATCAACCAGAATAAAATCCGAAAATCAAAATATATATAAGCTGTTTATATAAGTTCATACATAATGTTGTGTAACCAAGACAAAATTGGTCATGTGACCTAAAAACTCAAAAAGATGCTAGGGGGCACCCTAGCCTAGTGGTGCTCATGATAGTACGTCATGGCTTGTGCAATCATGCGCAAGAGACGAGTCCATCGTCTAGGTATGCCAATGGTATGACGCTGCATCTGTAAGGGTAACTCGTCGATCTGTACATCCGGAAGGCCACGAGTAAGGCTCTCAACCTGCTCCTGCACAGCTGTAAGGGTCTCGGTGTCGTCAAGATCGCGGATAACAACTCTCCTAGCAGGCTCCCCTGCTGGGGCAGCGACTGGCGATCTCGGACGAACTGCTGGACGAACAGGACCAATATCTGCATACACCCAAGAGTACAATTAAAATTCTTGATAGAATAAAGCACAACAACATTATGAATAAGAACAATAAACAGTAATGTGGTCAAAGAATTTACCAATGGCACCCCACTGATCGCCATCCGGTAGAGCCAAATCCAGATCACCTCGGAAATCCATACCCACATATGGATACTCAGAAAACACCATCTCCTGGCGCTCGAACCACCTAAAGAAGGCCTCAGTGAAAGTGATCTGAGGTTGACCTGCATGCCGAGACATATGGTCAACCCACCTCTGCATGCGTGGCTCGGTCGGAGAAGGCAAGTCAAGTATGATGTACTGAGGCTGCATCAGTGGGATTTTCTCCAAGGCAAAGGCAGTCAGAATAGAACCAAATCCAAAGTTCTTCAGCTTCCCGTCCTTTATCTTGGTCAATTGGCTTTTCATCTGAGCAAGTACTGCATCACACCAGTTGAATACTTTCGGTTGGAGACACTCCAGGGCGTGCTGCATATAGGACCTATTGGCAACATGTAAAGCTGCGCTATCGGCCATCCTACCAATAGTGAACAGAATGGACCTGAGAGCCCGATCAGTAATCTCACGGATAACAATCTTGCCGTCTCTGCTCGGCTGAGAACCTTCCCTACAATACTGGCGGACATAATCTCTAGAGGAATCAGTCCCCCGGGCTATACCTGATAAGGAAACGAAGGCACCACGTCTTGACAACCCAGTCAAGAAGTACATGTCCTCTATGGTCAAGGGGATGGTCTTCCCCCTAATCTGGAATACTTGGTTAACAGGATCCCAAGCATCAAGCATATACTGCAGTAATGAAATATGTGCTCTCATACTAGAGATCCGGAAAAACTTCAGCAGGCCACAGTTCCGCAGCGCGTTCACTATAACCGGGTCGTGGAGGGCAATCATGTCCTCCTCTTCATGTTCTCGTTCTCGCCATGTAAGGGACATTTTGCTCAAGTCACCCGGCAAAGAAAACAAGAGAGAGAATGAGTTCCTGTTTTGGTGAAAAACTGGCGAAAAATCATCAAAAAATACCCTTAAAACTCAGTCCTTCTGAGCCCAGCGCAGGCAAGAAGTCTCCCACTTGCGCTGAGGGTCAGACTGCCTTAAGGCAGCTTGACCTTCAGCGCAGGTTTCGAAAGGGAAACCTGCGCTGATCCTAGGGCGCCCTGGCAAAACCCCAGGGGCTCAGAAAGACTGGGAAAAAGGCAAAAAACAGGAAAAAGAAACCATGAAAAGAAAGAGCTAGGGTTTAGCTCCTAACTGGTCCAGACGGCGCCGAAAATCGTCCGCAGAATCTCCCGGAATCAGCTGATGAAAATCAAGGGGGAAGAGGCACCTCCAGAGCTCCAACAAACCAAATGCAAATGAAATGGTAAATGAGAGGTAAAAACAACTTTTTATGGCTTTTTACATAGTAAAAAGTAAAATATTAGGGTTATATTCTCATTTTCATGCAAATATTATCCATTTCTAACATAGTTTGTTGCAGCAATTGAAAATACAATACTATATTTGAAAAGAGAAAAGCTAGTAATGGTAAAAAATAAAAAATTTGACCACAGTTCGAGCAGTTTTAGCATAAAGTTCATGCTCGTTAAAAAATAAACGTAAGATCTGAGCAGTTTTAACACGGTCTTCATGCTCGTTAAAAAATAAATATAAGCAGTGAGCAATGTTTCCTCCAGAGTTTAAGCTCATTTTTAAATAAAAAATGAACCTATTTCCGGTAAATAACCATTGTGATCGTAAATTTAATTAGCCATAAAAGCCTTGGTCGTGTTTGCACCCGCCACCTCCATTCCATTTGGCCTATCGTTCACCTCCATATGATTGTTTACCCATTTTGAGGAACAGCTGCGAAGAGTGATTCCACTTAGCCATCCTTGTGACACTGCCGTGATTGGAAAATTCCAACCTGTACTTGGAATCTGCTGCTATCCCTGTTTATCACTTGTTCCTCAAAAGACGAGTCTTCTTTAAGCTCTTTTCAACTGACTCGTAAAATATGAAAAGATTGCCGAGTTTTGGCCTTCCAGCTCGTTAAAAGGACCGGAAGAGCTATCCCTCCTCTAGATTTTAATCTTTTTGGACCTAAGGGATTATTGCACAAAAAGGTCGAGCGCTTGTTTTATTCGGCTCGTTAAAGTTATCAAAAATTCATCCCTTTTGTATAGTTTTATACTTTTTCGGACTTAAGGGATTAGATGACGAAAAAGGAATTCTGGAGTTAACTTTCTGTACCTTTTCAGACTCTCTAAAAATGAAAAGGACCGAGTTGTCTTTGTCGCTAGACTCGTTAAAATGATTAAATAGTGACAAACTTGTCTTTAGATGAGAACGAGTTTCCCTATCGCTAGGCTCATTAAAACATAGCGATGGGCTTGCCCGAAGGGCAGGTTATAGATCAAGCATATGTTATCCTCCTCAAGCTTGACAAAAATAAAGAGGTACTGGTCAGAAATGACTGGGGAAAAATTGGAAGAACCTCGAAGCTTTGATGGTAGCAAGTCACTCTTGAACATGACACTTTGTCCTCCGTACCACATCGGGTTGGGTTGTTTCATTCACCGCTCTCATCACCATGGTCCTCGCCAAACCATCCGTATTTGGGGTAATGCTACCGATCCATCACATTAGTGTCGTTATATGTTCAAGAGATGTGTTCAGAAAGAGTCAACCGTGTCCCATCCACTCCCTTACATTATCCTTCATCCACCCATGATCACCACCCTGAATCATATCTCACAATTTGTTTTCACCTCCACTAAAGTCATTAGCTCCGTTCCGTGTCACTGATGTGGGATTCATTAAGGCCCTCCTTTGACGGATCGCTTCTTGTCGACTTCAGCTCATTATCCAAGAAGTTGATCTAGGAACACCCCCCCCCCCCCAGTACTTTGAAGCTTGCATGCCTCAATGGCAAGTTTCTCACTTCCGGCGACAGGTATACATCAATGACCTTCGACCAGAAGATTTTGCGTGGTGTTCGACACCAAGTCCTTTATTCACACCACGTGAATTGTACTGCAGTACCTTGAGGGTCATTGTCATTATTGGTGATTCCTCTCGCGCTTGTTAACGGTTTACATTATTGACCGGTAATCAAGCGATGTCTTTCCATGTTCGACTTCAGCGTAATTCTCACATGGATCGACTCGTACTTAGAGTGAAGATCGAACGAGATTGAAGACCCCGGATCTAGTTTCATCCATCCGGGCTGCGATATATATTCAGGATATAAAGACATTTGATATGTACATCATCACAGCAAATGATCATCCTACTCAAAGGATGATAATTTCAGCAGAGGATTATCAGTCTATCATCAGACGGTCGTCTGTTATATGTACCAAAATGAATTTATAAAGCTGAGCATGGGAATGCCCGCCTCAGCTAGATCATGAAAGCAGAATGAAAGATAATGTATTGTATTGTATTTTATTGCAG
This sequence comes from Pinus tabuliformis, assembly GCA_031772625.1. Lineage (NCBI taxonomy): Eukaryota > Viridiplantae > Streptophyta > Pinopsida > Pinales > Pinaceae > Pinus > Pinus tabuliformis. The sequence goes on from CM062807.1 coordinate 1,090,493,764, forward strand.
GACACCTCTCAGCCGATTGAATGAACTTCGGATCCTCCTAATAAAGCATTTCACCCGATAAACGACCTCATACTTTAGGGGGCAACTGTTATAGACATTTTTGTGCCTATCAGCATGGAGCATGAAATGTCAATAATCTGAGGGATCCAAAGTCCCTAAACATGTTGTTCTTACCCTTAGAGGAACAAGGTCCGCAAACCACAGCACTGAAAATCAGTTCTCCACTCAAAAACACTCAAAAACAGGCCATTTCAGGATCATGTCAGCTGCTCCACTGAGCATCTGCGCTGAATGTCAACTGCTCCTCCTTGTACCTGTGCTGAAGGTCAAAACCAATGAAGGCTACCTACGCTGGGCAAGATTGGCCAAGTGGCACAGTCATTCTGCAAGGTGTCAACTACCCAGGAAGCTTCCAAACTGACACTTGGGTCAAGGAATTCGCCTAGTGATGAGTAAGAGGGTCTTGATCTCCAAGTGGAAGCAAGATTCTCCAAGTGGACTCAAGAACTGAAGATTAACTAAAGTGGGAGAGGACACAAGTTAGCTTCAAGCCAGTCTCAAGATGACTCATCCTTTCTCCAAAAACCTATATATAGAGCTCTCTCATGAGGTCTAAGGAGGCTGGAATTTTGTGCAAGTAAGGAAGTGCTGTTGGTTTGTGATTAGAGCTATTGGGTGTTTGCTTAAAGGAGGTGAAGAGGAGATTTCTTTCAGCTGGGAGGTGTTGCTGGATTGGGCCCATTGTGGTTGTAACTCTCTCGGAACTTTACTTCTATTATCAATAAAGTATTTGGGGTTCTTCTATATGCATGTGTTTATGATGAATAGATGCTTGTATATTTGATTTATGCTAATCCTATAATCGATTATGGATGTATGCTTGTTGTAGTTTCCTTTCCTTGTGCTTTTACAGGATCTGTGTGTAGCTGGCCCGGTGAAAGGATAAGGAGCTAGGAGCAAGCGGCAAGGAGTGAAGACTGGATCGACTATTAGCGCAAGATAACGGTTAGTAGATCATCCTTTTCTTCCTTCTCTCATCTCATAAAGAAGAAACTTTGAATAGCTTTGCATTCAGTTGTTGTTGGAGTACTATCACCTTCAGAGTAGGGATAGAGGCATTCTGCATTAGATACTTTTCCCCCCAACAACCATGCCATTAATATTCTTTATCATCGGTTGATCTTCTTTTTCATTTTCAACACCTCCCTTATTCCATGTTGTTTTACACCAAGCATAGATTTCAACAGATTGTAGTAACCACCTCAATTTGTTTTCTAGCATCGCATGAGGGCATGCTAATTCTCTAGTTTGGGGGAGGAATTTCTATACATGATGAATGTTTTCTACTTTATTTCTCATTTAAGGCATACAATTTCATTTTTGTACAATGCAGAAATTGATTGATGTATATCTTTAAAACTATGAACTGAATTCTTGTGATTTTTGGATAACAAAGAGGTATCATTAAAATACACGAACCCACACAATTTCAAGTTAAATTATTTTTTCAAAATTTTGAAATCATGCACTGTCACCTACAGCCATTTTGTTTATATCTCATTATCCGTGCATCAAAACGATCTAATTTTTGGATAATAGAAGCATTAATATAGTAAAAATCTACTTGCAAAATTTCAGAAAAATTTGGTTTGTAGTTTTGAGGAAATGGTTAATGAATTTTGTTGTTACTTGTATCGTATTTTTCTACAACTTCATATACAGATAGTTGAACGTCAATGTAAAAATTATTATGCCTTCATCAACATTGCTAAAATTGAATATTCATTAGTTGAGGAAGAATTCATTTGTTCCATCCATTTCATGAGTTGGGATGAACAATTTTTGTATTATTGCTTGGTTAATACAGAGTCTTTGGGTTGCATGAAGACATGCAATATGTTCAGTTTGGGGGTATTTTGGGCTGCTAGTTTGTCATTATTATTATCACTCTTTAACGCCTATTTCATCCATTTCTACCATTCTTTATCACGTCATTTATCATGGTTTATCATATAATTCCATTTTATAATTATTTATTCTCTTATGGATAAATATTATTTCTTATCCTTTATTTTTAATAAATTGATGATTATTATGCATGATTTTACCAATGATGGTTTATTAATAAATTTTTTGTAACATCACTTACCATTTTAGCCTCCAAGATATTTTCCAGATTGCATATTTGATCTCCAGCTCATCATTAAATATTCCAACTCAGAAATTCGTTGGAATAAGAAATGACAGTTTTGCATTGGACGTTTCGGGAAAATCGAGAAGAATCTGGAAAATCCAAAACATGGATTTTGTTCAAAACAGAACAAATTAGTTTTGTGATGAGCAGTTTTCTAAAATTCAGTCTGTATTAAGAGAAACGGAAGGTTCTCTAAATATGTTTTTCTCAAATTCGCTTTTGCAGCCGGTTTCCAAATTATCTCAGTTGCAATACCAAATTTGACGCGTTCCAGTTGAATGAGGATGGAAATATATTTCAGGTATAATCTTGTTGATCAATTTGTTGTGAACAATCCAATTTTTTTATGGGAATCATTTTGTAATCATATCTGTTGTAACTTCTCTCAGCTCTTTGTGTATTTAAATGAGAATAGAGATCAAATAGAGATAGGGATCATTAGAGATAGGATAGGATAGAATAGGAGGAAAGGGGATAATGGAGAGATTTTGATATATACATGTAATCGTTGTTGAATTACAGGAAGACTATGTTATGTTATTTTCATTCAATGAAAGAGTTTGTTGATTTCCCCTAACACGTGCAAATCGAATCGAATGAGACGTGTTGATTAAGCCTTAGTGGTTTTTAATTCTCCGGTTACTGTAAGTTCTTTCCTCCCAGAAGTGGCAAGGGCCCACCACAACTGGGAGATCTAGCTAGATTAGCACTAGCACTGTAGATTTCTATTACCGATTGCATTTCAATTCTGTCAATTTAGTAGGTTTTGAGTATTAATTTCATTGCAGAGCATGTGTTAATTTCACTACAGAGTGTTTAATTTCTAGCATAAGCATGATTTATTTTTACACAGGCAAGCGTGGATAAGGCGTGGATTAGAGCATTGATTTCATTTTCTTTCATTTACAACATTGTAGAATAGGGCATACGTGAGAGTGTGGTTATTATAGAATCAAGTCAAAGAGATTGGTTAATGGTACTGAACTCTCAGTTGACATCATTTCCATTTGAATTGATTAATTGAGATTGAGTGTGATTTAGATTAAATCAGCTAGAAAAGATTGGTTAATGCTACTATGCTCTTCATTGATGCTATTTTCAATTGAATTGCTTGCTTCAAATTTGATTATGATTTGAGTTGAAGATTAAGTCTTGATGCTTGGATGTAATATTTATGTTAACAGTTACATTTTGAGTTTTATAAATGCATTTGTTTCCTCTCGTATCAATTTTTATAGTTAAACTTAAAAAGCATTACTCTCTCGATTTATAACTTGCACATATTGTGTACACTCTTGAAACAAAAAGACTTACCTAGGTTGATAATTAATGTGAGGCAATTGGGAGTTTTAAAAGACACCTTTTAGCACCCAAAAGGAGGTAAGCTATGGTTTCCTCAACATCTTTCTCGCCAGTTCAGATTCTCCAAATACAAACACTAAGCCCCCAAATAAGTCAGCCTCCACTTTCTTACCTGAGCTATACAGAGGCTCAAAAAATGATTTGTACATTTTCCTTAGCATCAATTCTAGGATCATTTTCTTGGGGATGCAAATAACATATTATAGGAGGAGATGGGAGTCAAAGAAAAAGTATCATCAAACTACAACAAGTAATAAATATAGGTTGAGAACGTTGTCCAGTAGAGAACATTTCAAGGATGGATCTTGAAAATCCAATGTCAGATCCACCTGAAGGAGCATCGATGATGGGCCTCTAAATTAAACATAAATTAAGGCCTATGACCATCCTTCAACACATTAAACCTCTCTTTTTGCATTAAGTAATCTATTTTACTTTAATATATTCATTAGGAAGGTTTATGAATAATTGCATATGTGTGCCTAATATTATTTATTTTTGTGGAATATTATGAGAATATTGGGCAGATTATGAAGAATTGGAGGAGGAGATAGTTTAGGTAATTTATCTCTACTATAGGAGGATCACTATTAAATAATAAATCCATAAGATATTATGGAATTATGGCACAAATTGTGGAAGTCCAATGATTGAGAAAATATAGGAATGTGTTCCATGCCATTTAATGCAGATTCCTAGTATTGGGAACCAGACCCACTAATCAAGGGATTTTGGTGGGCAAAGCTTCCTCCATTCATGGGGAATGATTCATAATCATTTTTTATAAGTACCAAGTTGAATTTTCCTCAAGGGGGAGATTTCTATTAGTGTTCTTGTGGAGAGAACTTGTATTTTTGCAGCTGCATTATATTTTCTTGCAGGGATGTAATTGTGTTGATGAAAATAATGAATATTGGTGTCATGTTCAACTTCTAAATATTGTTCTCCTTCATAGGTCTCTGAGTTTCCTTGGGCTTGGCCATACAAGCAGCCTCAGAGCCCTTTTGTAGCATTTTATTTCCTTCTTTTCACTTCTTATTCACATCCATCTCTTGTTTTTATTTCCTTCCATTTCTGCATTTAGTATTAATGATTTATTGTTGTAGGATTGAGTTAAATTGTTGATGGAAGTTCTTTCGCAAGATCAAAAGCATCATTTAATTCTTGGAAAATATTTGGAAGCTCATAGTAATCATTGAAATACTTGGATTATCTTTCTTATTCCAAAATCTAGATTTCTGGAAATCCTTTGTGGCAAAGGACATAAAATTTCTGTTGTTTTTTAGAGCATACTGACGAGATTCAATCGAGTTGGTTCAACTTGGATTATATCAAAATAAAATTCTAGTTCATAACAAAAATTATCCCATTTCATTTTCACTTGCTTAGGTTAGACATTTTATAGATTTACTAGCTCACTAGTTCTCGAATTTCTATATTTTCGACTAATAATTTTCTGCTATATTTTAGCATGGGTTAACATAGGTATTTTTGAGTGATTCCAATTGGAATGGGGACTAAGACATCCTAGTCAATAAAAAAATTTGTCCCATCCAATTTGGATTTTATTTTCTTTGTCATTCGATGAATTATAATTTTGTATAGTAAATTTGTAACATCCTGAAGTAAAACAGAGGATCCTGTAGGAGAACTAGTACATCCTATAGGAAATCCTGTAGCGGTCTATTTTGAGCCCGAATTGAGAAAAATCTTCATTGAAGCTAGAATTAGGCCTCTACTTGACCTCCATTCCATCAAGACCATTTTAACCCTCTTCCTCCACACCTGTCTCCCCTACCAAAGATCAAGGAAATATTAATATTTTCATTTATAAAGTAGAAAGATTAAAAAAATGAGTTCTTTTATATTTACGCATGCACACAAATGTTAGTACCTTCTAGATCAGATTTCATTCTTAGATTATTTAAAACATAACATGTGACAAATAGACTTAAAATATGGTTATTTTGCAAGAAAATTGTGTTAATAAGTAGATAGAGGATCTCATGTTACTTTACAAGCATCTTTAAATTCAGTCTATCATTCCTACAAATAGGAAGCATATCTTTTCTTTCATGATAGTAAAGGAAGGACACATTGTATGCTGCACATGTAGTGTCAATACCTCTTAATTTTGTATGAACTCCAGGTTGATAATCAAAGTCGGTAGCCTTGGGAGTTGCAGCATTATTGTTGCAATACCGAGGCTCATCACTTTTTGGCACCCTTGCTAGGGAGGTGTTAAAGTATGCATTGTTTTCCTCCCTAGTTGATTCATTTCTTTTTAGTTTTTGCAAAAACAAAAAAATAATTGCATTAGGAATATTTCATTTCAAAAATAGAAAAGTGAATTGCATTAGTGTTTTCATTCAATCATAAAAACAAAAACAAAAAAAACTCCAACACTAGCCCACCCCCCATTTGATCACGTGGTGCAGTAAAAGCCACATCACCATTCACTTTTGCAGGTAGAAGAAGAAGATGGCAAAGAATGTAGAATAAATAGATGGAGATAATCACAATGAGGAAGATCCTCTTGGATTTCGCATTCAGGATATTGATGGTGGTGCGCACATGAAGAACATCCCTCCATATTTTCTTCCAAAATTTCATGGTTTAAGGTCAGAGAATCCGGAAACATTTCTCTTTGAATTTGAAACCCTTTGTATATCTTATGGTTACTTATTGAACACTCAAAAATTGATATTTTTTCTGGAAACATTGAACGATAGAGCTCTTAAATGGTTCATGAGTTTAGGGATTAATTCAATAAGGTCATGGAATGATATGGAAAAGATATTTCTAGAAAAATATAAAGTTCATGATCTTATAGAAGAAATCTTTAGAATAAATCAAATAAAATATGGGAGCCTTGAGGATCTAATAGAGAGGTTCATGTATAATTCTAAGAGGGAAAAGCTACATCATTTAGGATCTGACACACTAAAAACCCTCTTACTTAGAACAATTAGGGATGAATGGATTAATCTACTTGATATCATGAGTAGAGGTGACGTAAACCAATTATTATTTGAAGAAATTTGTGAAACATGCAAACACATATCAAGATGAAGGGAAAGAGTAGGTAAATCAACATCAAGATCGGTAATTCAAGCTAAACTTGGAAATTTGTTTGATAATTTTAAAACAAAAATTATTAGCAATCTAACCAAAAAAGTAAAAATTTTAAGAATGCAAGATCAAGAAAACGAATATGCCGATATTTGTGTTGTCCATGCAAAATCACATGATTTTAGACATTGTCCATGATTACCAATGTTGAAGGAAGTTGACCAAGAGGACAATGGAGCAAGTCAATTGCCAGTGCAACTATGCTATGTAGCTCCAAGAGGGCCATGGCAACCTATTCAACCTAGTATGATGCAAGAAACTAATTCAAAATTTCAAGCTTATGGACATCCATCTCAAAGTAATTGGAGCACACCCTTTCCTTGACAACATTGGCCATCTCAACCCAAAAACCAATATTGGAAACAAGGTTGGCAAGGAACTTATGGGAGACATCCACAATGTCCTCAATATTTTACTCAATATGCTCCATACCCAACTCAATGTTATCTCTACCATTCACCTCGACCACAACCACAACCCCAATCACATCCATATCAAATATCCACTCCCGCTCAACTACCTGTACCACCATTTCCAAACCCACACATTGAAGTAGCTCAACCCACTTACAATGTTGAGGTATAATACTTCCAAACATCTCCCCTTAAGCTAAATGGTATTCACCATAGCTCAGGAAGGTTATTGCAAAAAAGAGACTATCTTGATATCATTGAAGGACCACATCTAGAAGAAGAAGATTCAAATGAGAAGACCACAGAATCATGGACTGCACTCGATGAAGAGAAGACATCAAAATTAGAGATCGAGATAGCTCCCTCATGGTTACCATCAAATCCTCCATGTATTCAAGAGAAAAATCAGCAAAAGGAGGAATATTTGAAGGTCATGATAGAAGAAGGCATGAAGAATGATCGAGATAAGCAAGAAAACCAAGGGCATCAAAGTTATATTGAGGTTTGGTAAAATCAACAAGATGGAGCTTCACTCTCTTCTTCAACTATGTTTGATCCTTTTAAAGTCAAATCATTTGGTCTTTGAAATCCAGGTACATGTCAAAGCATACATTTCAAACCTACACATCATTTTGTTTATCATCTTGATGTGCACATGGCTCCATTGGAAGTATTCTTATATTTGAAAGTTGTTTTTCAAGTAGGTCAGGTAGGAAAAAAAATGAAAAATAAGAGAAAAAAATAAAAATCTCAGGTGAAAACCTCCTTTGAGGCACCTTAGCTTGACTCATTGATTGAAAATCCCCATAAGGTAGTCAATGGGCTAGGAAAAAAGAAAAAAAGAGAAAAAAATAAAAGATCCTAGGTGAAAAACTCCTTTGAGGAATTGTTGAAGCCTTGAAAATCGATGCGATAATATGGGGGAAAACCACCCAGTCTGGACCTCAAAAGCAGCACCTTTTCCATTTGGTATAGTGGCTCCAACCGAGGATATTGGGACCAGTTTCTTAGAAAATATTTGACGATGTAATAGGAAATGATTAAGCTAAGTGTAATCTAATATAACTTCTAAACAAAAGCATATATCCTATTTTAATACTTTTTAACTATAAGTATTCTTGGGAATCAAATACGATATGTGATCTACAAATGATGTCTTACCACAATTGATAATAAATATCATTCAACTGCAACAAGAAATTAAATCAACTAACAATAATCGTTTTCTATATATAGTTCGACAAAATGACTGAGAAAAATATATCACATATAAAATCGTTCATGTATTCACAACTGAATCAGAGGTAACATCATACATAAGTGCAATAATGCTAAAACTATAATTCAAACTTTGATACATAAAACAATTGAAAGAATAAGTATTACTTGATACATAAATAGAACATGATCATAAGATAAAAGTACCATATATGATAAGTCCTGCTCATGTGCTTCATAAATATTGCTACAATTTCAATCAATCCAACACATTCTAGGAGTACAAAAGTGTTGTTATCTCAAAATCAGGCCCTGATAGGCTGCTGGTCAGGTTGACTCTAAGTAACTATTTCAAACCTACTTTAGGCTGAGGCTTAGCCTCCTCAACCTGAGAGGGCTCTCTCTTGATGGATTAATGATTTTGATTAAAGATAAGATGGCTAACTCTTATAGAACAACTGTGAAAAATATGAATGGTGGAAACACATTAAAAAACTATCCATTGGGCTTATGGAGTCAACAACACCTCAATATAACAATGAACTCAACCTTACATGGAAGTCAGGGCATTCATCATTTAAACATTCAGAAAATAAACTCATATGGGACCACACAGTTTATAAATGTATACAGGTAGTCAGAGCACATTCAGTGAATTCTGAGTGATTATACATCCATACCACTGTAAGAATTAAGAAAAGGACAACATCACATATTCTGAACATAAAAAATCCTTCATGAATCCTGAGAAGTAAAGTCAAGCATGTATTACTGAAAATGAGTCTTACATAGGCCAAATACAAGCTTTTGCATAAAATTTCCAACCCTTTGTACAATAGATCTTCTTCTATATATAGAGCTCTTTACATAACTGATATTCCTCCTCCAGCATGAGGGGAATTCGAATTCATCCTACTATGACACCTATTGATACATAAAACTAATTATTAAAGGCAAATGACACCTAACTAGCAGTCCTAGAGACCTAATACAACTAGGAGTGTAACTCCTTATCATGATTCAACAACATTATCTAAGCATTTAAAGCATTATTTGACAACTTGCAACCTCAAGAAGTCGAATTTGATGAAGCCTCCCACGTGGTCATCTGACTGTTGAAGACAAACCCTAGAAATTAGGGAACATGTTTCCTTGTTTTTAGGTTTAGGATCCCTGAAAATTGGCACGTGGGACATAGCCTTTATCTCTTCATCCATGACACATTTTACGAAACAGAAGGAGATTTTTGTAGCCCATGTTGTCCAGAACAAAAACCTCTCCTGGTTTTTTAAAACATTCCTCCAGCTGTCCAGACACTGTCCTTGAAAAACACGTGGCAAACAGGAAAAATCCGTTTTTTGAAAGTAGGGTCTCAATGAAAGCTTAGTATCACCCAACTGAAAACACGTATGAATAAAGTGAGATAGGTTATTATATCTGGAGATTTTATGAAGAGAAACCTCCCTCATAATTCCAAAATACATCTTCTTGTAACCGGAAACGGATCTTGAAAAAGACTGCTAAAACCAGAAGACAAAGCTTGACTTTCAGCAGTTTCGTAGCACAAGTTTAACCATAAATTTCACCCACCTCAGAATGGAATTGAAGAAATTGAAGGCTGTTTATGTAGTGCAGCACGTTAGGAAGAAAAGCCTCTTTCAGTTTGCAAAATTAAGTTCTCGGCTGCTCAGGAAAGCTTTTGGAAGTTAACTAGTAAAAACAGTTTTTCTGCTAAAACAGGCTGCTACAGGGGTTTCGTAGCGCGCTACGAAAACTCCTAGTTCAGTGATTTCGTAGCTACTTTCAAAATTTCTCCAAAATGTTGTGAGATATGACTTATAAACACCTGGTAAGACTTCTAAAACATGGAATGAGACTGTCAAACATTATTTGGAAAAGAGATATGATCTTAAAAGACTTCTAACCTTATGACCTAACCCTTAAAGCATGAAATGACCTAGAGACCCTTTAACACCATGACTAGAAGAAGGGTTTGTAAATGAGAATGACACTAATTGTGATGAGATGACTCAAAAATTATAAGACTATGACTAGAAATAAGGCAACTTACCAAAGCTTAGAGACAAAGATTTTAGGGTGATAACAAGTGCATTTCAATAGAGCATGCTAGATATTTAAAGAAAATAGATCTTGTTCCATTCATTCCATCAAAACCTCCTCAAAACTACAGAAGTGCAATGTTTTGAAAAGTGTTTTTAATAAAAAAATTGGACCCCTCTCCAAATGTATGAGAGGGGTTTGAATACGAAACTATGTCTTAAAATAGATTACAAAAATAGTTGAGGAGGTTTCAAATGACCTTCCTTAGAATATGAAAAAATGAAACTAAAAGAAAAATAAATAAATGACTAGCTCCTTTGAACTTGATCTCTAAGATTGCAAATATGAGTCATTAGCTTGAGTTAAGGTGGTTGGCAGATTGCAGATTTTAACTGCCCAGCAAATAAGGCATCTGTTAGTGTTGGCACCATCTTTTGTGCATATGTTGTTAAACATATCAGAGTCATCCATTGGCTATGTGGTTTCACTAAAAACTGGCAGTATGTCTCCCAATTCAGCCTATTTAACTGTTTTCTTGCATCCTCCTTTCCCTGCGCTGCCTATTTCCACTGTTGCTTTAGTTGTCTGGAATTAGGAAGAAATCCTGCTACACATTCCTTGACCAAATTAGTGCCATGAAGATTTTCGTTAATGACTTCTATTATACTGTTTGTTGTTGTCGTTGTTTTCTCTGTTTCCCTTTCTGTCTACTTCAAGAGAATCCCACTCTGTGAACATAATATTTTTATGAGACTCTGCTAGCTTTGGTAGGTCAGCCTTCCTCTTATCCTCTAATTCTTGCCAGGTGATAAACTTAGAAATCCTTTTGTGGATTTCATCATACTCAAGCCTCATCTCAACAACTTGGTTTGTTAATTTATCACTGGTCTCACAGTAAGGATTTATCTGCAAGATTTTCTAGCAAAATACTTCCTTTTGTTTCATTAGTAAGGAATTGAGGTTGAATGCTTCCTTGATGAATTCATCGATTTGCGGATTGTCTCTAAGTTTATCTATCATGCCTTGTATCTACAAATCCATTTCTAATAAGTTGTCTTGATGCTGTATTCACATCTGTTTGAATTCCTTTTGCAGCTGGGCTACTTACAATTTTGCTTGCTGATTAGATCTTTCTTGGGCTAATTGTTGTTCTAGTAGCATAATTCTTTGTTATTTCTCTTGAAGTAGCATTTTTACCTCTGTTGCCTTATCAATAGTTGTTTTAGAATTGTTACACAACATTTTTTCACTGTCCCTGTACTCCTCGTTCCTTGATCCTGGAAGACCTCTATAGTGAACCCTACATGCTCTCCCTTCATGAAGAAACTTCCATTGTGTCCCTCGTCATGAGCAAAGCAATTCCCTTTTGCACCGTCTCCCCAAAATCTTATGTTTTTCCCAGTTTACAAGACCAGTTATAATGGCCCTTGTCCTCCTCGCACTAATATGCAGGGATTAACATAGTCCCTAGCACTGACCAAAGTGACTAAGCTTTGTTCTAGTCACGCCAGTCCTATTATGGAAAGTTTTTGAAATAAAAAGCCTAAGCTTCTAGCTCTAGAAGCTTCATAATGGAAGTCTAGTAAATGGTTTCGCTGGATGGGGTCGAGGATGTCAGTTTGGGATCCTTTCCTCTATAAGGATGGAACTACCTCAAGAGATAAGATCTTCTCCCATGAGAAGAGGAACTATCTCCCATCCATTCATGATATATAAACCTCCATTTTTCCTAAGCACAAGCTAGTGTTAAAGTGTTAATGTTGGTGTGCTAGTGCTAATTAAGTTTGGAGTAAACATCAAGCTATTCATAGTTGTAGCTCTCTAGTTGTGTGAGGTAGAAGTGTGAATTTGGTTTAGTGTGAAGCCTAAAAGGAAGAGCCTTAAAACTATAATTGTTGAGGCCATCATGGAATGTTAGTAGAAGTGTGTGGGAACCTGGTTTTGTCAGAGGAGAATGACAACAACAAGACAATGGTTGTAATCTCTTCTTCATTCAATATATATGTAACTATCGAAAGATTTCCTATATGATGTGTCATATTACATGTTCATGGCTTAATGTTTCTTGAATTTTTAAGTAAGTTGAATTACAATTTGTCTATTATCATGGTTGTTTTTCGCTATTGTTTACTTGTTTTAGGTGTTTGAAGAAGGAAGCGAGAGATAGTTGGAGTGAGCAAGCAAGGACATCATCAAACGAGAAAAGTGTACTAAGAGGTAGACCCTCTTAATTGGTTCTAACATAAGGAAATATTCTATAGAATGTATCAGTTGTAGCTAGACCCATTATCAGGCTAGAGGAATTATTTGTGTCCGCACTCATAATTTTACTTCACCACAAATTGGCGACTCCACTGGGGACCCAATCCTTCTATTTGTCTTATTTGGGATTTCATGATTTTATGTGAAATTTTCTAGTTCCACTTTTTCCCTTTGGTTCTGTTTCTTTTCCTTTGCTTACTAGTCTGAGTTTGAAATTCATAGTAGCAAACTTGGTGCCAGCTTTAAAATTTTTATTTTTTTCTTGGCTTCCTCACTCAGCACGCTTAATTCGTTGATAGTTGCACTAATTAGCACGATATGATGAGAAACAGTTGCGTTGACCTCCCTCTGGTACTTGTTGTCAGTTTGGTAGTCGCATTGATGCATATTAGTGAATATTAGGGTTTACCCCAGATGTTGGCTAGTGTGTTTTTTCTCTCATGATTTCAACCCTGAGCTTCTTAGACCGTCTTCTCCCTGGGTAGAAAGCTTCATTTAGCTTGTTCTTTGTGCTTGCTCGATTTATCCCACCCTCTGATGTGTTAAGTCTCGCATTGTGTGAAGTTCTTTTTCATTTTTTCTTTGAATCCCTCGATCAATGCTAGTTGTCCATTGGGTAGTCGCACCAATTAGGCCATAAGTGCTTGCAGTAGTACTGGTCAGTCGTGTCAGTTTTTCCTATCAGCAGTAGTTGCCATTTAGGCAGTCGCTCCAGTCTCTGAGTTAAGAAAACTCAGAATTTCTCCCATTCCAGTGCCAGTGTGTCTTGACCCTCAAACTCTCTTCTTCCTCCCAGAAGTGACTAGGATGCTTTGTTTGCTTCATTTTCAATTGAATGAGTGAAAGAGTCTTGTTTGTTCTCTTATTTCGAGTGTCTCTTTTCTCATTCTGAGCATAGATTACATTGCTTGGCTTGTTGATTGAAGATTTTATGTGTTTGGATTGTTCGATTCAAGGAAGAAGTTTCTTTTATTTTCATTTATCATGCTTTGGATTTGATTGATGCTTGTTTGTTTCGAACTGTGAAATTTTCATTAAAGTGCTTTATGTGAAAGATTCATTTTGCATTTCATGAAAAGAAGAACATCATTCTAGTTTACTTAAGCGAAAATATTGCATTAGTAGCATCATTAAGAAGCTATAATTTCATTAGCATATGCATGAGAAATGAAATGAAACTTATTTTGTTGTTAAGGGAAGATTAAGTGCAAATAGGAAATGCATAAGTGAAAGCTTTCATTATTTGATTGTTGCATTGGTTGTGTGCTCTCTATCTCTCAATTAGTGATAGCTTTCATCGAAAACAAAGATCTATTTTCTCATATAGCTACATGTAGGAGTTTTTCAAGATGACATTGGTAGGGCCTTGTAATTGAAACCTAAATCAAGATCAACCATTAAAACTTATTACACTAACCTATGGAAGCATTGAAACTTAATGCTCACATTTAGTGGTCTAGGCTAGAGATGTGTTCCGACGTATTTGAACCTAGTAGCTGTCATTCACTTCAGCATTAGACAATGCTAGGACGAACTTGTGCTCCCCATACCATCGTGTATATAAAGGGAGACCCCACTAGGTTGCAATCCTTTATCCGTAGGAAGTCGAGTCTGCTACCTTGTGAACATGATACACTGAACACAATATTTGGGGACATTGCCTGCCCATACTTCTCGGTTCGCTGGGAGGTATTTTGCAGTTCACAGTCACCTGGCAATCCTTTTACCTAGATCACCTTGAGTTGTCATTTGATATTTTTGATTCTTTAAACTTAAAAGATCATTTGTGCACTTTTCCTTTCGAGCTTGTTAATTCTGAAAGCGGCTAGAGTCACCTTTCATCCTTTTCTCGACTCTTAAAATATGAAAAGGAAAATTTTTGTTTTAGTGTCTTAAAATTAACTACCCACGAAATATTCTTGGTTAAAGTTATCTTCATTAGTGATTCTTTAGGTTCAATTCAAATGGAAACATTCCTAGAGTCTACGAGTAAAGGGTTCCCCTTGGATAGGAATCCTAGTCCTTTTCCTTCTTTTGGAAATGTCGGAGCTCCTTATATGGAAACGTTGTCCCTCCTTGGGTTAACCATTGGTTTACGTGTCTGGTTATTTTCGACCTCAATGGTCATGAGTGTCCCAAATCTTGCCCTGCCATCTCCTTCATTCGAATCACATCACGATGATTCTAAGGTTGACCCCTCACCTTCTTCCCCCATTTCTTCACCCTCCTCTTCTACTTCGCTTGGTGAAAGTTTGAAATCCAGTAACCAGGAGACTAAGAATAAGAAGAAGAAGATGAAGAAGAAGAAGTTAGATAAGTGAGAGGCCAACTGTTCATTTATTGCTCCAAATGCACTTCCCGTAGAAAAACCTTATGATCCTCCACGAAAGGTTAGATTCCCTTTCAAGTTCTGTAACGGTGACTATCTCCTTTGAGACTGTCTTGCCATTCCCAAAATCTTAGAGGTATGGTCACAAAATATGGATCAACCATCCCCATCGACCTCTATAAATCATGTCGGTGTTGCACCTTCAGTTAGTGATGGTAAGAAGAAAGGGAATATTATATTCCCCTGTGGGTTATGTGAAGGAGAGAATCTTCTTCACCTTTGTCCTCTTATGGATAAAGCTTCCAAACTTTTGGAAAACCTTGTAGCTCCTCAACCCTAACTTCTTGTTGTTTATCATAGGCTTTCTCTTAACCCTCTCATTGTTGGTAAAGAGATTGACTTGGCTTCATCTCTTGCCCATCCTACTCTTCTTGAGTGTGACTCTCTTGTGTCTATTCTCAACCAACCCTTGGTTGAAAAGAGTGTCGACTTGGTTCCACCACCAGTTGCTCACTCTGTTCCGGGAGAGAGTGGTGATCATACTACTCATTTTCTTCTCATCTCCTCAGATTCTCATGAATCGAAGCATGAGCCTCCTATCCCAGTTGTTCAAGAGAGTCCTTATCCTATTCTTGTTTAGCATGGGGGAAATCATATGATACCCCCACCGAGTAGTAATGTTGTCTCTTTCAATTGGGCTCCTTTGACTGCTTTCTGCCTCTCATCTTATGTGCCTTTCAAGATCACAGTACAAGCCTATAATATGGTAGTACATGGCACTATATTAGATGAAGGCGTGTCTATTTGGATCATGTATTCTACTACTTGGAAAGCTTTGGGTTCCCTATAGCTTGTGCCTATCACTCAGAATCTGTTGGCTTTCAACGGAGGAGACAGTTAGCCCTTAGGGATCCTTCCAAAGTTCCCTATTACTTTGGGAGGACAAACCGTCTATATAGACGTGATGGTAGTCCAAGGTCCGTTAGATTTCAATATTCTCCTTGGACGTGACTATGTTTATGTCATGGGAGCTCTTTTTTCTTTGCTTTTCCGCGTTTTTTGTTTTCCACATGAAGGGAGAATAGTGACCATCGATCAATTATCGTTCATTGGTCACCAGGTGCCTCCTTTGCAACCATCATCCCATATCAGCTCTTGTTTGCAATAAGTACCTTCCCTGCCATAGTTCAATTATGTGGCTACCCGTTCCATCTCCACATCTACTAGTGATCACAAAGATGGTAAAGTACATTATGTGCCGGGGGAGTTGGAACCCAATCTATCTTTGGTACAAAATGACATGTATTCTTTCCAGAGTGTGGTTCGTCCATCTAATGAAGACCTATTGGGATCCATGTTCTAGTATGGTCCATGATCATATTAATGAGGATAGTTCTTTTTCTTGTGTCAACCTTGTTAAAAAATGAAACAACATGTGAGGATAGTTCCTGGCCTTGTGTCAACCTCGTTAAAAAGTGTAACAAGAGTCTCGAGGATAGTTCTTTTACTGTGTCAACCTCATTAAAAAATGACCATTTCCAAATGGAGTCTTCGATTAAGACCTCGTAAAATCCCAATCGAGTCTTTCCTGGATCTCGAAAGTAAACCTTCATTCCATCCACCTAGTTGATTGAAATGAAGCTTGGGGGCCTTGTACATCGATTGAGTCATTATATTGGGGGCATGCAAACTTAACTCAAGCATAATTTGTATTTGTTTCAATCTCGTGTAAAAATGAAACCAAACTCAAGCATAGTTTTTCATTTTAAGCCTGTGTAAACATGAAATTGAATCCAAGCAGAGTTATCCATGGTTAAAGCTTGTGTAAAAATGAACCCATTCCCAATGTACATCTCATGATTGCTATTTTATTCAGCTGATTTTTTCTAGATGAACCTTGGTTGTTTTATTCCGTCGCCACCATCTCTTTGGCTAATCATATGCTTTCACTTCATTGTTTTTCCTTTCCTGAGGGACCATAGTAATGAGTGGTTTTATTAGCCAGCCTCTTGACCATTACATATTTTTAGCAATTCCACCATTACCGAAACCAATTTCTACCCTTGATACCACTCCTTCCTCCAAGAAAAGTCATCTTTATCCTCTTTTCTGACTCGTAAAAAATGAAAATCTTGCCAAGTATTTTTCCCTTTTTGACTCATTAAAGAGAATAAAAATGGGGGGTTTGCTTTCAAGCTCTTTTCTGACCCTTTAAAAATGAAAAGATAGTCGAGCCCTTGTCATTTCAAACTCGTTAACGAATGCGAAATGTCGTTCACCTTTTTTTGTGCTGGGATGCAATATTTACAAAAAGGGTACTCATTGACTAAAATGGTCAAGTAGTTCTCTCAAGTATCATTTCCTACCTTTTCAGGCTCAAGAGACACAAATGTATGAAAAGGGACCATGTGGAGTTTTCTTTTCTGTGTCCTCTTCAAACTCTCTAAACATGAAAAAGATATCGAGTTACACCTTTGTCAGACTTGTTAAAAGATTAAATGACATCAGATTTGTCATCATGATGAACATGAGCCTCTCCTTCCTAGGGCATGTTAAACTTACTAAGTCAGGTTCGTCCAAAGGATGAACTTATAGTGCAAGAATATGTTATCCCCTTCAAGCTTGTGATTAAAAATAATTGGGCTGCCTACCAAAAATGGTGGGGGAAAATTTCAAAATCTAATCAATTGTGTTGCCAACTCACTCTTGAACATGACACTTTCTGCTTCATGTTGGGTTGGGATATCCCCCTTTGTATCGTTGACCTTCATGGGTTGGGCCATTCATTTTGCCTTCTATTTGATCTTTGCCACATCATCATGAACATCGATCCTATAGATCCAAAAGCTACCAAAATTCTAGTCGTGTCATCGATATGTTCAAGAGTTGTCCTTCAACAGTTACACTTACCTCTTATTCTATGTATCATCCAAAATCATTTTTGCATCCCTTTGTCTCATGTCAATGATGTGGGATTGTTATAGGCATATTTGGGCACATCAACCCCAAACTTATATGTCGATGTATTAGGGCTCATCAACCCCTAAAAGAGTTCTTTCATACCCTAAAGGAACATAGTCATCTGAATACATCATTCCCCAAAAGTTCCATCTGAGAAACCATCCAGAAATTGCCTAAATTGAACCATACTGACTGCTCCACTGGAAAAGTGTGATGCATACTGAGTGGTACACTGCTAAGGTGCGATGCATACTATTTAGTCCTTCTATAGGGTGCAATGGGTGAGGATGGACAAATGTTCAGGACCGTTTGTTAGTTGGTTTCTCATGGAATCTTCTAGAAACTTCTCATGTGCCACTTGCCTCTCTGAATTCTCCCAAATATAAATAAGGGATCTAGGAAATCTCCAATCCCTTCTCTTGTGGAACCAATTGTAACAAGTGGAATGACACTAATCAAACCCCATGGATGACTCACACCCTTGCAAGCATCTATAAATGGATCTCCAATCCAAGAGATTAGAAGGTTGGAATATTTTGAATTGTAAAGAAGTGCTGATAGTTTGTAATTGAGGAGAGAGCATTGTATTCTTGTTGGTGTGATCTTGCTATTTCATGAGGTGAAGAATGATTGAAGTTGGGAGGATGATGCTGGATCAGACAACTGGGTTGTAATTCTCCTTTCTATTAATAAAGCTCTTCAAGTTTTCTCCCATATGATTGTCAAATTATGAATGTTATCATTTGTGAATGCTATCATTTATTCATTATATATCTGATTTTGTAATGTTTATGTTGTAATAGATCATGATGCTTTGACGGTTCTTTGTTGTTGTACTTGTGCAAGTACTCTCCAAGCGTGTTAAGTACAGAGAGGAGTTGTAGGATCTGCCAAAGGAGAGAGAGATCAAGCAAGGGATCAAACAGAAGTTCCAGGTTGGTTCTATTATCTTTTTCTTATCTATTACAAATAGGAGAAATCATTGGATTGCTTTAAACTTTTGTTTCTAGGGTAGCTGCCAAACCTAGAGGGCTAGCTGTTACACTAAAAAATGTCACCATGACTATTTACAGTTAGTATGGCTCTATCAACAGTCATGCTACCCTCTTAGGCAAGTCTTATGCCTCTACTCTCTAGTGACAAACAAGACAAACAAGAGCAATCCTTCTCTAAACATGCATTTACTATATGGGAAATCAAGTGTTTAGATCCTACCTGTAATCCAACGCTGTTGTAGCAACCAGCTCCGCTGATCTGGATGAGCTCCTCCTTCACTTTGAAACCTGCATACACTAACAATCAAACGATTAAATAGCACTTGATAATCTCATAGAATAAAACATATTTAACACATAGACCAAGGAGTACATGAAACAACTCATAAATAACAAGTTATTGAGAAGAATGGACTCATTTGCATTAATAGGTAACAAAAGGAACAAATACAACCTGAGCCTTGGTGTTGTGCAAGTCCCTCCCAGGGTCCATCAAGAGTTCTCCTTTACTTTGACAAAGCTCACCCACTTCCAAATAGAACAAGCAAAGATGGCAATCTCTCCTCACAAGCTTCTAAATGGGAGTCCTAATTCCTGCAGCATTTACCCTTAGAAATGTATAGCTTCCAACCTCCTCTCCTTCTGGCCCAATGCCTGTATTTATAGTGCTCAAGAGGAAGTTAATCAGGTCCACCATCAATGGGATAATCCCCTCTTTGGATGGGATAGCTCCCTTATTGATGGGATAAGTTCCTCTTTGGTAGGAGTGCATGAACCATCTGGAGGCGCTCAATACACGTCGAACAACCTTCTAGAATGCTCTAGAAATGACCACAAGTGACTTTTTAAAGATGAAACTTGCGCATTTTAACCTTTATAGGGGGACGCACCTGCCCCTTTACATACAGAGCATCCAAAGACGCAGCTTTTGTGAACATTGGGTGCGTACCCACAGGTAAGGTTGAGAGAACCTGCGTCCCCAGAGATAAATACATTTAGAAAGACTTTCTCTCTTTTTTGGAGTTTGACATGGAGAGCAGAGGCATAAGACTTGCCTAAGAGGGTAGCATGACTGTTGATAGAGCCATACTAATTGTAAATAGTCATGGTGACATTTTTTAGTGTAACAGATTGCCCCCTAAAGTGCGAAGCCTATAATAGATTAAGGTTTTGTATTATCTAGGAAGGGTGAAGCGCTTTATCATTTCAAGGATTATCTCGTGGAGAGCCTGGTCAGAACCTGCAATTTTCAACACAAAATACATATATAAGATTATATCATTACTGAGGTAGGCATTCCCATACTCAGATTAAACTTTAACTAACAGACTAACTACTCTGATACAGGAACGATCTTGCAGTACATCATAATCATAGACTTTTGTAGACACAATATGGGCACAGCCATCTGTTTATGATTAGTCTACTAGATAATGAATACAAAACTCCTCGCAGCCTGGATGGTGGGAACTAGATCCAGGGTCTTCATTTCTACTTCCCGAATTGGTACAATTCTAGCCATGCAAATAAATGAGTTGATGTCGAACATGGTAGAAACCACTTGATTACCAGTCGATGATGTAAACTGTTAACAAGTGTGAGAGAAACCACCAGTAATGTCAATGGTTCTCAAAGTACCCAGTACAATCCATGAGATGTGAATGAATGAGTTGATGTCGAACATTTCACGGAATCCTTCAATCGAAAGTCAATGATGTAAACTGACGTCAAAGGTGAGAAACCTGCCATTGATGCATGCAGACTTCAAGGTACTGACGATTTCTAAGTCATCTCTCTAGATAATGTGCTGATGTCGATAGAAAGCGACCCGTTGCAGGCAAGCCCACAACACGAAATCATTGTTCAAGTTGAAGAAATGTTGTTGTAAGGACTGACTCAGGGATGGTCAAATGGATGACAAGTATTTTGCAGATGAAAGTTTTTCTTGCATACCTCTTGAACACATAACGACACAACAGATGGCTTCGTGATAAACGACTCAAAGTTAATCCCCGGAACCCGGCTGAATACTTTTAAAGTGGTTTGATCAACTGTGAGGTAAAGGATTTCCCAACCCAGGTGAATGAAAAGGTGTCGTGTTCAAGAGTGGTAATAAAGTTTCTTCTGAGACAAAAGGTAACAAATAGGCTCATTCTTCTCTCTTTTCCCCCACCATTTCTGGCAAGTACCTCTTTATTTTTAACAAGCTTGAGGAGGATAACATATGCTTGATTATAAGCTCATCCTTCGGATGAGTCCAACCTAGTTTTGATTCGAACCCTAGGAAGGAGTGGTTCGTTCCTATTTGTAATTGAACAGGTCCTTTACTGTGAAGTTTTAACGAGTCCAGTATAGGAGAAACTCGGCGTTTTTCAATTTTAGAGAGTCTGAAAAACTTAAGAAGACTCCAAGTTGAACTTTTTCGTAGATTTGTGTCCCCCAAGCCCGAAAAAGTATAAAATAATACTTGGGAGAACCGCTTGATCTTGTGACCAAGGAGTACTTTCATGATTAGTGTCTTTGACCTGAAAAGTAAAAAGCGATCAAGGACACGTCGTTTTATTTCCAGTATTGAGTTTGAAACGACAAAAATCTGGCAACCTTTTCCTGTTTTTACGGTCAGAAAAGGGCTATAAGGGGACCGTCTTTTAATTCCATTTTAACGAGTGTAAAAGAAATGCTCGGCAATCTTTTCATGTTTTAGGAGTCAGAAAAGAGCTTAAAAGAGGACTCTGATGTTTCACTTTTTCGTAAGTTTTAACGAGTTCGAAAAAATGATAAAAATGTACTCATGGTTTTCATTTTTTCATAAGTTTTAATGAGTTTGAAAAAATGATAAAAATGTACTCATATGGCCGACTTTCAATTTAATTTACGAGCAGGAAAAGACGGAAAGAACTCGGCATTTTCATTTGTTTTACGAGAATGAAAAATAGCAAAATAATCTCGAGATTTTCATGAGTTTAACGAGTCTTGAAAATAACTGAAATTGACTCGAGCTAGGTTTCATTTTTACAAAAGCTTGAAACAAAGTAAAACTATGCTTCATAGTCGTTTCATTTTTACACAAGCTTGAAACAGAGAGAAAACTGTGCTTGATGCCCCCTAAGCATAACTGTTAGAGCGCATGCCCCCCAACTTCATTTCATTCAACTAAGCACAAGCTGGATGGAATGAAGGTTCATGCTCGAGATCGTTTGAAAGATCCGACCTAAAACTGTAAGAAAATTATGCAAAAAATGAAATAACTAACCTAAACATACAACTTAACATTTATGAGATCTAGTCAATCTCTCGACTCAAGTAGAGGAGGATTTGTTTCATTTTTAAACGAGCTTGACACAGGAAAAGAACTATGCTCGGATTCAGTTTCATGTTTACGCAAGCTTGAAACGAAAAACTATGCTTGTTACAGTTCACATGCCCCCAGCATAATGATGCAAAACGAGGTACATGCCCCCCAAGCTTCATTGCATTCAATGAGGTGGATGGAATGAAGCTTTACTTTCAAGATCTTGGAAAGACTCATGGGAGATGTTTCATTTTTTAGTGAGGTTGACACCGGAAAAGAACTATCCTCAAAATCCTTGTTTCATTTTGTAAACGAGCTTGACACAAGACAAGGAACTATGCTCATAACTACTCTCTACAATCTACCTAACAAGAACTCTACTCTAAAAACCTTGATTCATTTTTTAACGAGCTTGACACAAGACAAGGAACTATGCTCATAAAATCCTTGATTCATTTTTTAATGAGCTTGACACAAGACAAGGAACTATGCTCATGACTACGCTCTACAATCTACCTACTTAACCTACCCTTGGTTCATTTTTTAACGAGCTTGACACAAGACAAGGAACTATGCTCAAGGAGTTCGCATGCCCCCCAGTATAATGATGCAAAGCGAGGTACATGCCCCCCAGGCTTCATTTCATTCAACTAATTAGTAGTTGGATGGAATGAAGGTTTACTTTCAATATTTACCTTGAAAAGGGAGTTGTTTCATTTTTAAGGAGGTTGACACAAGAAAAGAACTATCCTCATACCTGATTCATTTTTTTAAGAGGTTGACTCAGTAACAAGAACTGTCCTCATACCTGATTCATTTTTTAACGAGGTTGACTCAGTAACAGGAACTATCCTCAAAACCCTACTTTCTACAATCTACCTACATATCCTAAAATCTACCTGATTCATTTTTTAACGAGGTAGACGCAGTAAAAGAACTATCCTCATTCTAGCCTGTTTCATTTTTTAACGAGGTTGATACAGGAAAAAACTATCCTCGTACTCACTGATTCATTTTTTAATGAGGTTGACACAGTAAAAGGAACTCTCCTCACTGCATACTGATTCATTTTTTAACGAGGTTGACACAGTTTAAAGGAACTTTCCTCGTAACTCCTTGTTTCATTTTTTAATGAGCTTGACACAAGACAAGGAACTATGCTCATGACTTCCAGTTTCATTTTTTAATGAGGTTGAGACTAGAAGAAACTATCCTCACACACACTGATCATGGCTTCCAACTGGAAGAAAGACATGTCAATGGACACTCCTTGATCATGGCTTCCAAGAGATCTTCATTAGAAGGAAGAATACTGCTCTGGAAGGAACACATGTCAAGGGACTCAAAAGGGATAAGAACATCGTGTTCAAATAATCCCATAGAGTTTTCCATGTCAATTACCGGATCTAAATCAACAGTGAGGGGCTCACTTACATCGGTAACTGAAAACATGGGACCAGTTGCCACATAATTAACCTGTGGCATGGTAGATACCACTTTAGATTCAGGAACATTTAGGGGTGTCATATTATTGGTAGTTGAAACAAGACTAGGGAACGAAAGCTGGTCTACAGTCACAATATTGCCATTGTGAGGGAAAGACATCACGCGAAAGAGTGTCGATACGAGAGCTTTCATTGCATAAACATAGTCTCGCCCAAGGAGTAAATTGAAATCCAAGGGACCTCGAACTACCATAAGATCAATACAGACAGTTTTACCTTCCAAGGTAATAGAAAACTTAGGAAGGATCCCTAAAGGTTCACTAATGGTCCTATTAAAAGCTTTCAGATTCTGCGTAATAGGCGCAAGCTGAGGGGAACCCAAAGCTTTCCAAACAGTTGAGGATAAAATACTAACAGAAGCACCTTCATCTACCTGAGTATGATGTATGTCCCTACCACCAGCCTTGACAATGATTTGGAAAGGGATGGAGGAAGGAAGACGAGGTTCTGTCAGTCTATTCCAATCAAAGGAAAAGACCTCAGTGCTTGGAGGGGGTTCTGTAGAAACAGGTGAAATGCCCCCCGACATAGAAGAATCTGATGTAACAAGAAGAACCTGAGCGGTATGAAGTTCACTCTCTAAATGGAAAGTGGGATCGACCGAATGTGAAATTGAATCGACCACTTGATCAAATAATGGATCATGAACCTGAGTGACATGAGTTTCACTCTCCAATGGGAGAGTGTGATCGACTGTACTTGAATTTAGATCAATCACTCCGTCCATTGACGGTAGGTTGGGAGAAAGTTTACAGTAACCAGTTGGAAATTCTTGCTGTAGAACAGTAAGGTTTTCCAACAATGTTGAGGCTTCATCCATGTGAGGGCAAATGTGAGTTTGATGACTCCCTTTGCATAACTTACAAGGAAACCTAACTTTACCCTTTTTCCCAGGAACCTGACTATCACTGGTTGATGGATCAATGGAAACTGGATGAGATTTTTCTGACCATACTTCCAAGACCTTTGGAATACCAGGACAATTGACAAGGAAGTGGTCACCCTTACAAAGCCTGCAATGGTATTTGGGTTTACGATGCATGTCGGAATTTTCCTCAACACAACCAACACTTACAGCCATGGTTGGTTGGTTGACTTCTTTCTTATCTTGCTTCTTCTTCTTCTTCTTCTTCTTCTTCCCTTTCTTCTTCTTCTTAGCCTCCTGGTTACTAGCATCAAGGCTTTTACCAGGCAAAGAGGAAGAAATGGCTTTCTCCCAAGTATTATTTTATACTTTTTCAGGCTTGGGGGACACAAATCTACGAAAAAGTTCAACTTGGAGTCTTCTTAAGTTTTTCAGACTCTCTAAAATTGAAAAATGCCGAGTTTCTCCTATACTAGACTCGTTAAAACTTCACAGTAAAGGACCTGTTCAATTACAAACAGGAACGAACCACTCCTTCCTAGGGTTCGAATCAAAACTAGGTTGGACTCATCCGAAGGATGAGCTTATAATCAAGCATATGTTATCCTCCTCAAGCTTGTTAAAAATAAAGAGGTACTTGCCAGAAATGGTGGGGGAAAAGAGAGAAGAATGAGCCTATTTGTTACCTTTTGTCTCAGAAGAAACTTTATTACCACTCTTGAACACGACACTTTTTCATTCACCTGGGTTGGGAAATCCTTTACCTCACAGTTGATCAAACCACTTTAAAAGTCTTCAGCCGGGTTCCGGGGATTAACTTTGAGTCGTTTATCACCAAGCCATTTGTTGTGTCGTTATGTGTTCAAGAGGTCGGCAAGCAAAACTTTCATCTGCAAAATACTTGTCATCCATTTGACCATCCCTGAGTCAGTCCTTACAGCAACATTTCTTCAACTTGAACAATGATTTCGTGTTGTGGGCTTGCCTGCAACGGGTCGCTTTCTATCGACATCAGCACATTATCTAGAGAGATGACTTAGAAATCGTCAGTACCTTGAAGTCTGCATGCATCAATGGCAGGTTTCTCGCCTTTGACGTCAGTTTACATCATTGACTTTCGATCGAAGGATTCCGTGAAATGTTCGACATCAACTCATTCATTCACATCTCATGGATTGTACTGGGTACTTTGAGAACCATTGACATTACTGGTGGTTTCTCTCACACTTGTTAACAGTTTACATCATCGACTGGTAATCAAGTGGTTTCTACCATGTTCGACATCAACTCATTTATTTGCATGGCTAGAATCGTACCAATTCGGGAAGTAGAAATGAAGACCCTGGATCTAGTTCCCACCATCCAGGCTACGAGGAGTTTTGTATTCATTATCTAGTACACTAATCATAAACAGATGGTTGCGCCCATACTGTGTCTACAAAAGTCTATGATTATGATGTACTGCAAGATCATTCCTGTATCAGAGTAGTTAGTCTGTTAGTTAAAGTTTAATCTGAGTATGGGAATGCCTACCTCAGTAATGATATAATCTTATATATGTATTTTGTGTTGAAAATTGCAGGTTCTGACCAGGCTCTCCACGAGATAATCCTTGAAATGATAAAGTGCTTCACCCTTCCTAGATAATACAAAACCCTAATCTATTACAGGCTTCGCACTTTAGGGGGCAATCTGTTACACTAAAAAATGTCACCATGACTATTTACAGTTAGTATGGCTCTATCAACAGTCATGCTACCCTCTTAGGCAAGTCTTATGCCTCTGCTCTCCATGTCAAACTCCAAAAAAGAGAGAAAGTCTTTCTAAATGTATTTATCTCTGGGGACGCAGGTTCTCTCAACCCTACCTGCGGGTACGCACCCAATGTTCACAAAAGCTGCGTCTTTGGACGCTCTGTATGTAAAGGGGCAGGTGCGTCCCCCTGTAAAGGTTAAAATGCGCAAGTTTCATCTTTAAAAAGTCACTTGTGGTCATTTCTAGAGCATTCTAGAAGGTTGTTCGACGTGTAGTGAGCGCCTCCAGATGGTTCATGCACTCCTACCAAAGAGGAACTTATCCCATCAATAAGGGAGCTATCCCATCCAAAGAGGGGATTATCCCATTGATGGTGGACCTGATTAACTTCCTCTTGAGCACTATAAATACAGGCATTGGGCCAGAAGGAGAGGAGGTTGAAAGCTATACATTTCTAAGGGTAAATGCTGCAGGAATTAGGACTCCCATTTAGAAGCTTGTGAGGAGAGATTGCCATCTTTGCTTGTTCTATTTGGAAGTGGGTGAGCTTTGTCAAAGTAAAGGAGAACTCTTGATGGACCCTGGGAGGGACTTGCACAACACCAAGGCTCAGGTTGTATTTGTTCCTTTTGTTACCTATTAATGCAAATGAGTCCATTCTTCTCAATAACTTGTTATTTATGAGTTGTTTCATGTACTCCTTGGTCTATGTGTTAAATATGTTTTATTCTATGAGATTATCAAGTGCTATTTAATCGTTTGATTGTTAGTGTATGCAGGTTTCAAAGTGAAGGAGGAGCTCATCCGGATCAGCGGAGCTGGACTGCTACAACAGCGTTGGATTACAGGTAGGATCTAAACACTTGATTTCCCATATAGTAAATGCATGTTTAGAGAAGCATTGCTCTTGTTTGTCTTGTTTGTCACTAGAGAGTCTTAGGCTCCTAGGGAGGTTGGTTGTGTCTGCACAATCGACTCTTTCCGCCTGACAATAGCATTCTTTAGGAATACTAGTTTTCCCAGAAACAAATTGGCGACTCCACTGGGGAATGAACAAATGTTTGTTTGTTGTTATTGTTTGTTCTAAGTTCAATCTGATAAACTATAGACAAAGTCTGAAGTCAGCCAGGTAGCCTTCGAACTGCTCTTGCTCTACAATTGCATAGGAGATGAATGTTGCTTCAATCAATCTCTGGTTTAGTTTATGAATTAAATATTTGACTTGCAAGCACATCTAGATGCCCTTTTGGTAGCTCAGTAACCTCTCAATACATTCCATCATACTTTTCTCATCATTGTTCATCAAAACCCAACTTAATTCATTAAAAACAGCTCCACATTTGAGCCAAAACCCATTTTAGTTGCGCTCCATGGACCATTGCACTGTCTTCCATTGTGACTCAGTGTGCATAGCACCTCCCAAGTGCAGTAAGTGTCATGCATCTCAATTTCTGTGAAGCCTAGGTGTGATGATTGACTGAACTCTTTTTCCATCTAGAAATTGAGGGTTTTTGACCTATTTTCAGTTTGGTTTGGTTGTTTTGCTACAAATGAACAATGCCTCTTTACTGAAGCTTACTTGCATCACTTAGATCAGCCTCGATTACATTAGGATTAGTGAATGTTTTTTTGTATCTTTTCCTCATTTACAATCCTTTGTCAAAAAGTTGCTTTAGTCAATTTGTCACTTTGATACAAAAAGTGTCGTAATTGTTGTTTTGTGTCAAAAAGAGAAGTGTCATAAATTCTTCCTTCCCTTGATAATCGATTAAACTTTTCTTCAGGTATTTGATTTGATTTGTTTACATTCAAATTTTTTAAAGCATTTTTGTTCAAAATTGAAAGTGTCGTTTTTTGAGTCTTCCTTTCTCTTTTGAAGAAGAAATTGTTGAACATGTCATTTTGAGTGAAATATTTTAGATCTTTGCTGCATTTAGTTTTCCTTTTGGCATCTTTCACATTAAGGAAAGCAAAAACAAATACATGCATTTTCATTTAGCATTTTTTGTTTTGTGTGGGAAAAGATGAATTAGGGAAATGCACTAGTGTGTGCTCTTTGCTCTTTGCTTAAAAGAATTGTTATCTTCTTTCCCTAGTAGCTATGATTTTCATTGCTCAAATAAACAAAGATTGTTTATCAATGTAGATTGAATCTTAGGAATTTCAGATCATCATCACGCGGTGAACCATTGAAAGGAAAACTATAAACAAGATCAGCTTTAAAATGAATTTCAATGAACCTAACAATGCTTTGGAGCTTAACGCAGCATATCTAGAGGTCTAGGCTAGTGACCTGTTCCAGTGTCGTTAAAACTAGTGGCTATCATTTTCATTGAAGGTTGGGTGATTCCTCCTCCTTGATACAATAAGTGCTAGCACGGACTTGTGCTCCCCATACCGTCACGTATATATTGGGAGACCACAATAGGCTTAAATCCTTTATCCATAGTAAACTGAGTCTACCTCCTTATTGATCGCAATGCACTGAACACAACATTCGGGAATATTGACTGCCGTACATAAGTCCTTGGTAATTTCTCTTTAATTTATCACCAAGGTGTATATTGCAGTTTTGTGATTGGTTTGGTAATCCCTCTGTCTAGATTTTCTAAAGTAGTCACTTTCGCTCCTTTTCGACTCTCTAAAAGAAAAGGTCCATCTGAGCACTTGTCCTTTCAGGCTCATTAAAAATCAAAGGAGATTAGAGTCATCTTTAGCTTTTTCTCGATTCTTAAAAACTAAAAAAGCAAAGTTGTGTCCAAGCGTCATTAAAATTAATTGAATTTGGAATAACATCATTTTCCCCTTAATTTTGAGTTGATCAAATAATCTGCATTCGTGGAAGAAAGTCAATCAAAACCCCGTCATTTGTAGAGACTAGCGATTCAACCATATTTTCCCCCAGAAGCGAAGCCAATCCGGACATAGCGGTCTTGTTTAATTGAGTCTAGTTCATCTGGTTTATTTGAAACTTTTGTTTCAACATCATCAGAGACTCCAGTTACTTCGATTATTTCTGGTACATCTAGCTTCAGAGAGGAAGTTCTGCAGTTACAAGAGGACATTAGAATTGATCCTAGTGTAATGGTAAACACTTCTGTACCTAAAACAAATCCATCTAGAGTTGATCCAGAACCCATCGCAGTTCAAAGCGAGGCTACATTTGAAGTAGTAGTTGTTCAATAACCTCCCTTTGAGACTGAGGTTCATTTACCTGAACATTTGGACATTGAGTTTCAATATTCAAAAGGTGTCACCCCTCCAATATCTATCACTGCAGAAGTTATACCTTCTTCGGCTCCAGAAATCTTTTACGGACCTGATGGTCTACCTCTTCCAACTAGTATGATTGCTATAGAGGAGATAGTAGAGGATCCCCCATCTAGTACCCCGTTTTATTTTGGAACTGGGATTCATTTGTATCCTTCTACTCCAGATTTTGGTTCTTTTAATCCTCCTTCATCACAAGTTCCTATCGAATCGCTTAGAGAGCATTTAGATAGACTAAACATGTTTGAGCAACCATCAACATCTAGGAATGTGTCATCTGATGCAGCTGTGGCAGAACCTTCTGTTGCTATTCCTAAAATGTTTTCTGGTACACCTGAGTCATATTTATATTGTACACCATCTGTTCCAGTTGGTTATCAATCACTAGCTGGAGTCCACTCAAGGGATGCTTCGGCACCATGGTCTGCTCCTATTTATTCAACCGGAGTCCCATTTGTTGGAAATAATACTGAGAGGGGGGGTGAATCAGTATTATCTAGCAATTTAACAAATCTTCCTTATTTGATCTTTTGAATTATTCTTTCATATCAGTACCATAAAATAATGAGCATGAACAAAGAAAATAGACAGTCATACCAAAGAACACAAGATGTAAGGTGGAAACCCAATGTGGGAGAAAACCACCTGCTGCAATATGTCTCTATCTTCTTTCAATTTAGAAATTCTTTTACAATGATTTTGTACTGGTGCAGTCCTTTACCAGTACGCAGGCTGCAACCTGCAGAGAGCTACAACTCTCTCTCGTTTTCCAGTCTCTCCTGGAAGGGAGCTACAACCCCCTACTTCTTTTCATGAAGAATCAAATGATCAACAAGTATACAACAGTTACAGCCCACTACAGTTATCAGATCAGTAATCACATAAATAACCCAGAGCACCTTATGAACAGAAAAATACAGTCAACAGATCATCTTAAGACAGGGATGCAATTTTTCTTTCTGTGGCCTGCGACTGGACGCAGTTTACCTTCTGCTGCTCTGCGTGCCGACGCACTGTTCCTTTAAACTGCTTTGCGTACCGGCGCACCCAACAATACTATCGCGCCGCGTCTTTTGCTTCAGAGACGCATCCAATAATACTATCACGCTGCGTCTTTCGCTTCAGAGATGCACCTGAGCCCTTACTGTACTGCGTCTCAGCGCACTTGCCCTTCACTGAACCTGCGTCCCTTCAGATATAAAAGATATGAAGACTTCAGAACTAGCCCAAACAGTCAGATCTGCAGATCTGATCCTGCGCCATAGAGATCATAGTCCATTAGAAGATTCGCCCTCATAGATCTGGACTAGATCTCACCAAAAGATATTCAACCAAAGACGATGATTAATCCAAATGAACTCCTTAGCTTTATATAGGCAAGCTCCTCCCCAAAACATGGAACAATACCACGAGCCGACACCATAGAAACACAAAACCGTCGGCTAGATACCACACAAGAAACCCCCACGTGCTTTTCTCTGTCTTGAAATGTGTGCACTGGGTGGACGCACCCCCTGAACGGCTGGCCTGCGTCCCTGGACGCGGGTTCTGCATGGTATACCTGCGAGGACGCACTTTCTGAACAGATTGCCTGCGTCCTTCTTAAAAATAGAGAGTTGATCATCAAGAATAGTGATCTACCACCTGAATGGGTTGCCATCAAGGACAACACCTGAATCATAATGCCAACAATCTCCCCCTTTGGACTTGATGGCAACCTCTTGATCTTCAGCTTCATTCTCCCCCTTTGACATCAAGGGCAAAGGGTATGCTCCCCCTACGCTCATGCTCCTCCAGATCTGCAAATAACCATAAATCCACCATGAAAGAGATAGAGACATATTGCAGCTATTTCCAAGATCTCCTTCTTCATAATGCCAACAATGCATTATGTGCTCCCCCTGAGCCTATACCACCAATAAGAAGATGTTCAGCAATAAGATGATGCATCAACAACCCCCAGCTTTTGCCTGAGGTATTCAAAAGTGTCTCTGGGCAACGGTTTGGTGAAAATATCAGCAACTTGTTCCTTAGAAGGAACATACTCCAACTTGACCTTCTGTTCAAGTACTTGTTCCCGGAGAAAGTGGTACTTGATTGGTATGTGCTTGGTTTTTGAATGCATAACCGGATTCTTTGAGATGCTGATTGCACTTGTGTTGTCACATAAGATAGGGATTGGAGGTGTACAAGTGATTTGATAATCCTGCAAAGTTTGCATCATCCAAAGGAGTTGGGTGCAACAAGATGCAGCAGCAACATATTCCGCTTCAGCTGTAGACAAGGCAATTGAACTCTGTTTCTTGCTGAACCAAGATACCAGTCTGGAACCCATAAAGAACGCACCACCACTTGTGCTTTTCCTGTCATCCACGCTTCCGGCCCAATCTGCATCTGTATAAGCATGAAGAGTGAGATCTGTATCTCTAGGATACCATAAGCCATAATTTTGAGTCCCTTGAAGATATTTGAAAATTCTCTTTACTGCCTGAAGATGAGTCTCCTTCGGATTTGCCTGAAATCTTCCAACTATTCCAACTGCATGCATGATGTCTGGTCGGGTACCTGTCAAATATAGTAAACTTCCAATCATAGATCTGTAGGTTGGTTGATGTACTGCTGCAGATTCATCATTTGCACTGAGACTACATCCTGTGACCATGGGTGTACATACTGGTTTTGCATCTTCCACGCCATATTTCTTCAAAATCTGCTTGAGATACTTGGTTTGAGATAAAAAGATTCCTCCTTCCTTCTGTTGGATTTGCAAACCAAGGAAATATGTCAGTTCTCCTAGCAAGGACATTTCAAATTCTTTCTGCATGACTGAGGCAAAGCTTTGACTCATAGCTTCTTCATTGCTGCCAAAAATAATGTCATCTACATACACAACAAGTATTAGCAATTTGTCATTTTCAACTTTTATATACAGATTGCTATCTGCTGAACCTTTTGAGAAACCTTGTTGATGAAGATATTTGTCCAACCGGTAGTACCAAGCCCTTGGAGCTTGTTTGAGACCATAGAGAGCCTTTTTCAATCGGCATAGAAGATTTGGATCATTTCCAAGAATGAACCCATCTGGCTGTTCAATGTACACTTCTTCTTCCAAGTCTCCATTCAGAAAGGCTGATTTCACATCCATTTGAAATACTTTGAAGTTCTGAAAACTTGAGAGAGCAAGGAACATTTGGATGGCCTCAAGTCTTGCAACAGGAGCAAAAGTTTCTTCAAAGTCTATTCCTTCTTGCTGCGCATACCCTTTACAAACAAGTCTGGCTTTGTTTCTAATTACTTCTCCATTTTCATTCAATTTATTTTTGAAGACCCATTTTGTTCCAATAACATTCTTATCCTTTGGTCTAGGAACCAGCTCCCAAGTGTTGTTCTTTTCGATTTGCTCAAGTTCTTCATCCATTGCTTTCACCCAACATTCATCTTTGCATGCCTCTTTCACATTTTGTGGTTCAGTAGAGGAGAGTAATGCCAAATAGCTTGAAGCTTTTGCAACTGTTCTTCTAGTTTGTATACCTGCTTCTTTCTGTCCCATGATCTGAGATTCTGGATGGTTCTTCTAAACATATCTGGATGGAGTCTTTTCTTCTATTCTTGTTCGTTCTTCTGCGTCTTCGTGAGGTTCTTCTTGAGATTCTTCTTGAGGTTCTTCTTCTTCATCATTCTGTCTTTGAGGGTAGCTTTCATCTTCTTCGATGTCTTCACGATGTATTTGCCTAGGAATGTATCCCTTCTCATCAACCACTACATCAATGCTGTCAACAATTCTGCCAAGTCTTTTATTGTAGCATTTGTATGCTTTGCTATGTGGAGAATAGCCAAGAAGAATGCCTTCATCTGCTCTAGGATCAAGTTTGCCAAGCTGCTCCTCAGTATTCTTGATATAGCATTTTCTCCCAAAGATTTTGAAGTGCTTTACCGAAGGAGTTTTACCACTCCAGAGCTCATGAGGAGTTTGAGTGTTGTTCACCCGGACATTTGTCTTGTTGAGAATAATAACCGCAGCATGTGCAGCTTCACCCCAGAAAGTTGCGGGAGTTCCTGATTCATCAAGCATAGCACGAGCCATTTGTTGGATTGTTCTGTTCATTCTTTCAACAACTCCATTTTACTGAGGAGTTCTAGCTGTAGAGAATTCTCTCCTTATCCCATGTTCATCACAGAAATCGAAAAATTCATTTGAAGTAAATTCCCCACCTCTGTCGGATCTGAGGCACTTAATTTTGTGACCTGATTCATTTTCAACCAAGGCTTTGAAGGATTTGAATTTTTCGAATGCTTCATCTTTGTGCTTCATAAGTCCTAACCAAACAAACCTGGAGAAATCGTCAATAAATAATATCAAGTATTCCTCTCCTCTAGGTGTTCTTTTCCTGAATGGTCCACATACATCTGTATGTACTAGCTCAAGAGGCATGCTAGCTGATCCTTCTTTCTCTGGAAAGTTAGTCCTGGTTTGTTTTCGAAACTGACATGATCTGCATATGGTGTTGTCAGGAATTTTGATATCTGGAAGATCGCGAACTGCCTGATATTTGCATGCTTTCCTTATTTGTGAGAAGCTTAGATGTCCCAACCTTCGATGCCATAACCAGTGCTCTTCATCCTTGCTTAGATAGCATTGTTGTTGTCCTTCTTCAAATATGTATAGATTATTTGGAGTTCTTTTCCCTTTGAGAACTGTTTTACCTGTATCAAGATCACGAACAAGACATCCATTTGATCTGAATATAACCTCAGTTCTTTGATCACACATCTGGCTGACACTTAGTAGATTATGCTTCAATCCATCAACATACAAAACATTTCCAGCCTTAACATCTTCTTTTAAAGGAGCAATACCTTTTCCTTTTATAGTTGCAGGAGTATCATTTCCAAAAGAGACTTTCTTTCCCTTTTCTAAAATAGAATAAGACTCAAGTTTTTCTTTATCACCTGTCATATGCTTCGAACATCCACTGTCAATGTACCATAGATTTTCCTGTCCTTCTGCATAAAATGCTATCCCACATCTTTCTGTTTGAGGTTCCTTTATTCTCCATGTTTTGGTGCCTGAGGCTTGTTCCTTTTTCCGCTCTTGTTCCTTTCTTTCCTGAAACCTGCTTCTGCATTCAAAGTCTTCATGACCAAAATTATTGCAAATAGAACATTCAACTTCATTTTCAAGAGCCGAAAAGTTGTTATAGGTCCTTTTTGTAATCCCTGTCATACTTCTTTGTTTTTGAGCTTCCCTAGTCATGATTGTTTTATACGCAACACATTGAGCTGCTTTGTGACCAAAGTTATGGCAAGAAAAGCATTGTCCATTGAAGAAGCTTCTGCGGTTATTGAATCTACCAGCCAACTGATTGTAATTTCTATTTTCAACTATTCTTGAACCAAACTGGGAAGATTTTACCTGTGGCTGGTTGTGGCTTTTGTTCACCCTTAAGCTGGATTGCCCCTGATAGTTTCTGTTTGGAGTTTGTCCCTGCTTTACCTGATGATCTTCATTGTGCTTTTGCTCATTTCTTCTTGCTGCATCAAGATAACTTTTTGAAGTGGATGCTTGAGAAGTTTCTCCATTATAGCCCAGACCTGTCTTATTTAGTGGAGACCGCTGCACACTGATAATCTCATCCAAAGTTTCAGATCCTTTGACAAACTTGAGATTAATAGCTTTTGTTTTCTCAATTTCTTTTCTAAGACCAACAATTTCACCTTCTAATTTTTCAAGATGTTTTTCCTTTTCATCAATTTGAAATTGTAGAGTATCAATGATCATGTTCTTTTCTTCTATACATCTCTTGAGTCTAGTAATTTCATCATAAAGGTTATCCACATCTACAGCATCCTCATAATCATCATCTTCAAATGCCATTAACAACCTATATTTATTACCTTGTTCATCTTCATCACTGTTTGATAAGCCATCACTATCTTCATGGGTGTAGTAGCTTTTCTTATTTTGTTTCTTGTTCCATCTAGCTGGTTCCTTTCCTTTATCCTTATAAGGACATTTTGCAGCATAATGACCTACTCTTCCACAAGCAAAGCATTTGAAAGGTAGCTTACCTCTGAACCTTCCAGAACCCCTTTGAAGATTTCTGACAAAATTTGATTCGTCTTCCTCTTCTTCTGGAACATGGCTTGCTTCATAGTGATCTTCTTTGCCTGATGCCTTAAAAGCAGCCTCCCTTCTGTCTGATGGACCTCCCTTTCTCATTTCATAAGCAGTTAGAATTCCATGTAGCTGAGACATAGTGAGAACACGGAGATTTTCTTTTTCTTCTATTGCAGATACTTTAGATTCAAACTTGGGGGATAATGATCTTAGAATCTTTTGAACTACTATAGACTCTTTTATTTCTTCACCCAAATTTTTCATACAATTAACAATCTCATCTACCCGAAGAAAATAATTAGCCACACTTTCATCATTATACATCTTGAGAGTCTCATATTGAATCCTGAGAGTTTGAAGTTTAGCTTGTTTTACCTGTTCATCTCCTTCATAGCTCGTGATCATTTTGTCCCATATTTCTTTTGCTGATTTGAAGTGCATTACCTTCATGAATTCTGTTTGGGATATACTTCCTAATAGAGTACTGACTGCTTTTGCATTTGTTTCATACTTCTTTTTCTCAGCTCGATCTGTAGGAGTAGCTGAAGGAAAAGCATAGCCTGTTTCTACAATGTCCCAAACTTCTGTACCAAGAGATTGAAGATATGCAGTAACTATTACCTTCCAATAATTGAAGTTTGTCCCATCAAAAACCGGTGGCCTAATTGATGCTTCTCTCTCGTAGTTGCTCATGATGAACGATCTACCTTCAAGCGATCAAGCTTTTCTGAAGGACCTGCTCTGATACCAATTGTTGGAAATAATACTGAGAGGGGGGGTGAATCAGTATTATCTAGCAATTTAACAAATCTTCCTTATTTGATCTTTTGAATTATTCTTGCATATCAGTACCATAAAATAATGAGCATGAACAAAGAAAATAGACAGTCACACCAAAGAACACAAGATGTAAGGTGGAAACCCAATGTGGGAGAAAACCACCTGCTGCAATATGTCTCTATCTTCTTTCAATTTAGAAATTCTTTTACAATGATTTTGTACTGGTGCAGTCCTTTACCAGTACGCAGGCTGCAACCTGCAGAGAGCTACAACTCTCTCTCGTTTTCCAGTCTCTCCTGGAAGGGAGCTACAACCCCCTACTTCTTTTCATGAAGAATCAAATGATCAACAAGTATACAACAGTTACAGCCCACTACAGTTATCAGATCAGTAATCACATAAATAACCCAGAGCACCTTATGAACAGAAAAATACAGTCAACAGATCATCTTAAGACAGGGACGCAATTTTTCTTTCTGTGGCCTGCGACTGGACGCAGTTTACCTTCTGCTGCTCTGCATGCCGACGCACTGTTCCTTTAAACTGCTCTGCGTACCGGCGCACCCAACAATACTATCGCGCCGCGTCTTTTGCTTCAGAGACGCATCCAATAATACTATCGCGCCGCGTCTTTCGCTTCAGAGACGCACCTGAGCCCTTACTGTACTGCGTCTCGGCGCACTTGCCCTTCACTGAACCTGCGTCCCTTCAGATATAAAAGATATGAAGACTTCAGAACTAGCCCAAACAGTCAGATCTGCAGATCTGATCCTGCGCCATAGAGATCACAGTCCATTAGAAGATTCGCCCTCATAGATCTGGACTAGATCTCACCAAAAGATATTCAACCAAAGACGATGATTAATCCAAATGAACTCCTTAGCTTTATATAGGCAAGCTCCTCCCCAAAACATGGAACAATACCACGAGCCGACACCATAGAAACACAAAACCGTCGGCTAGATACCACACAAGAAACCCCCACGTGCTTTTCTCTGTCTTGAAATGTGTGCACTGGGTGGACGCACCCCCTGAACGGCTGGCCTGCGTCCCTGGACGCGGGTTCTGCATGGTATACCTGCGGGGACGCACTTTCTGAACAGATTGCCTGCGTCCTTCTTAAAAATAGAGAGTTGATCATCAAGAATAGTGATCTACCACCTGAATGGGTTGCCATCAAGGACAACACCTGAAGCATAATGCCAACACCATTTAGTTTTTCTTATGTTGAAACTCAACAATTTGATCCTACATACCAGTGAATTTGGGCAAAACAGTTTTCAAAGATGGATATATCCTTTAAACATTGGACTGTCGCCATATGGAGAGCAGTATGCCTATTCACTGTTTCCTCGTGGGGAACAACATTATGAGAGTTTCCGATAATATTCAGGTCAAACTGGAATTACATCTAGTGGTTGGATACCAATATTGCCAGAACAACCAAGGGTTGTATATCCAATGCAACCGATCCGACCTGTGTCGAATATTCCCACTACACCTGCTATTACGACTATGTCGCAAACACAAGCACAACCTGTTGTGTCTCAACCTCAACCTGCTCCTTCTTCCTCGTAACCTCAAGTTTCAAGGTAGAGGACTCAAGTCTCTCAGGTTGTGATACAATAGCCACTTGTCTCTACGGCTCAACCGCAACCTCAAGTTAGTGTTTCTTTATCTGGAACGACTCAGGAACCAATGGATATTGTCAATCTGCAACTTGGTCAATCTTCTGGTATTGGGCAACAACAAATGGTCCAACAACCATGGCTGGCACAATACCAACAACTACAATTTCAGCAAATCCAACCTTAGTTTGGACTTGGTTTACAAGCTTACACTGGATTTGGTCAATATCAAACCTACCGAGGACCTGGGCAACAAGGCTTTGTGGCTTATGGGCAGCTGTAATTTCAAACCGGTTATCAACAACCACTCTATATTGGTTATGTCCAACAACCTTATCAAGGTTACCAGCAATAGATGCCTTATGCTGGTATTCAAAGACCTACTACTCAGGCAATTCCATCTTATCGTGGGTATGCTCCACCCAACCTGAATCAGTAGTTGTCTTTTGTAGCATCTCTAGAATTACCAGATTTGAATTGGCTAACGAATGATCCAATTGCATATGCCCCTTGGTGGATGGCGATTCCTCATAAACTCCCCCTAATATTCCTAAGTTCAATGGAAATCCAGGTGAAGGTCCATCGAATCACGTAATAACTTTTCATTTATGGTGCTCATCTAACATTCTAAATGATGATTCGATTAGACTTCACCTTTCTTAGAGAACGCTTACTGGTCCAACAACGAAATGGTATATTGAATTTCCTATTGCTTCGTTTGATAACTTCATCATCCTTGCCACTACTTTTTGTTGGAGAGGTAAATCCCCTCTACGGATAGAGGCGATCCCTACTAGCCCAGCAAGGGTCTAGCAACAATCACACAATGCTGCTATGCATGCTCCTAATTACAATTAAACAAGAGGTAAAGAGCACCTACTTGGATTCCCGCGCTGTCGCTTGACGAAGAGATGTTGCCTTCGCTCCTTCGCTTCGGCTGGTCACAATCCTCCGCGATCCCCGCAAATAGATACCTGCACACACGAAGAGGAAACAAACGCAAGCGTGAAATCTAGTAAAAGCAACCATACATCGGTCAGAAAAGATGTAATTCGCATTTAACCATTGCATGTACAAATGAGAATGGGGCAATAGTAGCAGTCATCTATTATTAATCAAAAATAGAGAAGAGTACAACCAAATTTTCTGACGTCGGTATCCTTCTCAGGAGGGGCCAGTCAGCAAGCGTCTCAAGCATTCACCTTTGGAAATGGTTCCCTCAAGACAAGAAACTCTCTCTCACACTAGCAACACAACACAACCTTCCCTAAGCTATCAATCACTTCCACACTTAGCACACCAAATACCTATAGTAGCAGTAATCTGAGCACTATAAGCTCTACACAATCGAAGCTATTCCAAACTAGCTGCTCATGGTAATGGTGGAAGTTTATATAGGAGAAGGAGCCTCCTAAAAGGGTGGAAGGATGAGCTTATCCTTGAGGGAAGTGGTTGCAAAGGGTCGAACAGACATGCCATAGTAGGGAGTCGATACTCACAAAGCCAACAACCAAGCCTGGAATAATCTGGAAGGCTGGCTGTTGGAACAAATTCGCCCAAACAGGATCAGCGCGGATTATAAGGCAACTGACGCGCTGACGTCGCGCCTCGATAACTGGGAAAGTCATGTCAGCGCGACTCAATACAAGCAGAGACGCGCTGGCGACCAGCGCGGAAAAGTGATGTTCTTCCGCGCTGGAAGCGCACTGAATATACTAAGAGCCGCCGGTCAGCGCGGATATTTTAGAGACAGACGCGCTGATGAGGAAAACTTTAGAAAAGTGGGTTTTGGGCCAGTTCAGAAGGCATGAACTTGATTATTTGTGAATTCTTGACACAGCAGGTTAGCTGACAGGGAAGCAGTGACAAATTACTGTGTAACAGATGCCCCCTAAAGCATGAAGACCGAGAGAGTGGGAGGGGTGAAATGCTTTACAACACGTTGCCGAACTGGAACACCACCAGGAAGGACCGAATATCTCTGATAATCAATTACATGCAGTCTAGGCATGGGCGCAGCCATCCAAAAGACATGCGAAAAGGTCTGTGGAATGGACGCAGCCACCCAGCTAAAGAAACCAAAATAATGATAAGGTATGGTCGCAGCCATCCATGAAGACTCAGGTATGGGTGCAGCCATCCATCAATGAGTCATGTAATGATCATCCACAAAATCGCAGCCTGGACCATAACAGACAGGGATCCAGGGTCTTGTGCTCCGTCCCGACCCGAACAAAGTACAAGTTCAAGCGTGTGAATACATGAGTTGGAGTCGAACACGCATGAACATCGTCTGATTACCAGTCAATGATGAAAACTGTTAACAGACGCGAGAGGTACCACCAGTAATGACAATGGCCCTCAAGGTACTATAGGTACAATCCGTAGAGTGTGAATTAATGAGCTGGTGTCGAACACCCACGGAATCATTCGAT
Source organism: Pinus tabuliformis (assembly GCA_031772625.1). Taxonomy (NCBI): domain Eukaryota; kingdom Viridiplantae; phylum Streptophyta; class Pinopsida; order Pinales; family Pinaceae; genus Pinus; species Pinus tabuliformis. The sequence goes on from CM062807.1 coordinate 1,090,534,339, forward strand.
CGGAGGCCAATGATGAAAACCTCGCGTCGAACACAAAGAACCTGCCATTGAGGCATGCAGGCTCTAAGGCACCTAAAGGGAGTCTCTGAGTCGCCTTCCCGGATAATGAGCTGAAGTCGACAAGAAGTGACCTTGATCGAAGGTGGGCCATAAGGTTTCCCACATCATCGACACGAGCCAGAGGCAACATGATTTGTGTGAGATAACAGATGAGGTTGTATTATTGCAGAGGTCAACTCCTCTTGAACATATCGGCGGCACTATAGCAGATTTGGCAGTATTTGACATCAAATGAGCAAAGGGTATGATAACGATGGCAATGAGAAGATGATAGGCCAAATAGGATAACCCAAACCCACGAAAGCCAGTGAAAAGCAAGATGAGATGGTCCCACCCAGACACGAAGCAGAGGAGTGCCATGTTCAAGAGTGACATACTGCCGACACGACTATGATTATGGTTCCATTTTCCCCACCATCTCTCGCAGGTACCCGGATTATTTTTGGATGACAAGCTTGACGGGGATAGCATATGCTTGAAGAGTGTCATTTCGACAATATCCGATGCCATCAAGTGTTTAACGAGCCTAACAAAGGGAAAACTCGGCGCCTTTTCTTGTTTAGAGAGTCCGAAAAGACAGCGGAAAAGGAGACTCCAGGGGGGTCCTTTTTCGTGCAGTTGTGTCTCTCGAGCCCGAAAAAGTATAAAACCATCCCCGAAAGAACCGCCCGACCATTACGATCGAGGAGTACTTTTCGTAAATAGTGCTTTCAACCTGAAAAAGTAAAAAAGCGGTCGGAAACACGTCGTTTTAGAGCCGATAACGAGTGCGAAACGACAAACACCCGGCAATCTTTTTAAGTTACACGGTCAGAAGAAGAGCTTAAAATGACCGCCTTTCATTCCCTTTAACGAGCTGAAAGGAGGCTCGGCCATCTTTTCTTGTTTTGTGTCGGAAAAGAGCTCAAAGACGACATTGTTCGCGATCAAGTGATTTTAGGATCATTATGATGGTCACTGTTTCGAAGGACCTGCACAATAAAAATACCCGCATAAATCCATTCGACATGTTAAAAACATATTAAAACATGTATAAAATAGTACAAAATCGTAAAATCCATGGTAAAAACATGACCATAAACCCATATTCGCAAAAATTAAAGTCAATTAAGCCATTTTTACTATAAATAGAAAGGTAAATAGTCATTTTCACCATTGTTACCAAATTGAGCCTCTGAGAACGTTGTGAAGCTGTGAAGTTGACGGAGCCAATTCTTCCTCGTGCGGACACCATTTGGCGAACGGCTTGCTCCAGGTAGGTTCTTCTTGCCACGCGCCCTTTTTTGAGCCTTTTTATTCGTAATTTAACGGTGGGATGGGCCCAATTGGGCGAGTTTTTGAGCTATGGGTGCGCTCTCGGTCAGCGCGGGTTTCCCGCTCGGGACCGCGCTGACCGATGAAAAATACACATACCAAATTTCGGGTCAGCGCGGAAAACCCGTGTTCTTCCGCGCTGACCTGAAGAAAATACAAAGGGCCGCCATTTTCAGCGCGGCTGTTTTAGAAACAGCCGCGCTGGCGCAGTTAAATTTTGTTTTTAATAATTTGAACGTGAAAATTTTATGCACCGTCGTTCTAATTGCTTTTATTGTTTATGTAGGACACAATGGCCTTCCAGTGGCAAGAGAGGGCTCACGATGTTGAGGATATAGCCGCTTTTGCAAGAGCGGATTGTCGAGATGCCATGCGGGCATGTGGATTTTTAAAATTCTTCCTGACTCCACGCTTGAGAGCTCATCATGACTTACTAGAGTTCCTGATCCGGTCATGGAACCACATAGACGGCAAATTTACCATCCGTGGTAAAGACATCGAGTTTGACTTCATGGACATATATTTCTTGACTGGTTTGTCGCGCCGGGGTGCGAGGCCCATTCTGGAGGGGCAGCGGCCCAGCGGCGAGACTCTCGACCAACTTATGGCTCGAGTATGTCCAGAGGCAGAGAAGACGCGGAGTGGGAAGGTGTCGATTCCCACGGTGAGAGACATAGTTCTTCGCACCATCCTGTTTATGGTGACCCGGGCAGCGGGAAGCTTGGCCAACCACGAGGCCTCGAAGACCCACCTGCTACTAGCTCTTGACTGTTTGCAGCCTACAGTGTTCGATTGGGCCACTGCGGTGACCAACAGCATGAAGAGGCAACTCAACAACTGTCGACGCGGAGAGTCGAAACAGTTTGGCTATGGGTCGCTCCTACTCCCACTCATTCTGGAGCGGGTACCAGTCATGCGGCTGCAGACTATAGCCGTGGACCCTCCTAGGAGTCCGCGGGAGACGAGGGCCACTCGATGGGCTCGCATCATGCCACGCGGGGGTGGTGGTCGGCCAGCTCATTGGGGAGTGGTTTTTCGAGAGTGGTTGGAGCATCAGATTGTTTTCGTTGAGGATTGGCCATACGCAGGTATGGATTTCCGCAACGATCCTGACATGCCATTACCGCCGGGAGACCACTGGGATGATGGAGGTATGACACTTTGATTTTTCTGAGTTTTTTAATGTTTTTGATTTTAATGCATGTGTCTTAACAAATGTCGCCGTGTGCAGATGTGGGACCTGTCAGACCCGTCGGCTTAGCCCCGGAGGCACGGAGAGAGGGGCAGGGAGCTAATGTCCTTGCCTTGGTCCCTCCTGGAGTTGATACTTCCGAGACCATAGCTCGCAACCTTGAGGGGTTGCTGGTGGGCGTGCCAGACTATCAGGGAGTCGAGGAGGTTCCCATAGAGCACCAGATCCATACAGTGGGGGTGGCACCCAGGGTGCACCGCCTGTTGAGGCGGGTGGCACGAGCGGCTGTGTGCTATAGAGAGCACAACCCAGCACAGTAGTCGCCTAGGTTTCTTTTTGATGTTTTGAGAGACATGTATCTCGCGTGTATGGAGAACAATGACTCTTATTTTTGACACATACATGTATTTTTGAGCGCCTCAGTGCGCCACACGATATATATATATATATATATATATATATATATATATATATATATATATATATATATATATATATACATACCGATTTTTGGATGGATCTTGTTTACATATGATGTTTTTTATGTTATGCAAATGTCCAGTACAAATGTGATCTTATGTATGATTTGCACAACACATGACCCATGTATTTTAATGTTTTGAATACAAGCTTAAAAGCACACACAGCACGCATGCAAACTATGCTTGAGAAAATATTTACATATGCTTTACTCTATTATGCTTTCTATGTCTTCTTGTATGATGTTATCTATTTCGCAAATGTCTGTCTAATACATGATTCGCCAATGCATCAGTCAACGTGTTCAATCGTCTTGGAATATGTTGATATGTGATATAATCAAAATTCCTTTCTAACAATCGGACACGTAGGTACAACCTTAGGATACGTTGGTCTCTGACGGAATATCGCCCGTTAAGTTGATGAACGACCAGCTGGGAGTCCAGGTTTACCATCATTGCTCGAATGCCGAGATCAACTGCTTCGGCCAGTAGCTCAATTACGGCACTGTACTCAGCGACATTATTAGTGGTGCGGCCGAGACAGACTCCTTGAAGATCTAACAACTGTCCGTGAGGATCATAGATCACCCATGCCGCAGAAGACAAATTACAGGTACTACGGCAGGCGCCATCAGCGAAACCAACATAAGGTGCACTAGACATCTGCACGAGAAGAAGAAAACACAATAAGAGGGAATCACGCTTTCACACCAAAGCAGAACATGAAATCATGCACACCAAACACACGTATGTACAAAGCAAGTGCACGAAGTCATGCATAATATTTCTTCAGATACAGCCCGTTGCGGGGCTTGTCAAGAGGATTTCCTTCGTAATCAATCAACTCATATGCGCCCTTTTGTAAAACGCTTTTCACGATGTAGGGACCTAGCCACATGGACTCGAGTTTTCCTGCCCCCAGCTTATCTTTAGCTTGATCGTAGAGCAGTACTAGATCTCCCTCAACGAAGGAACGAGGATGAATATTCTGGTCAAAGTGAGCTTTGACTCTCTTCTTTTGCGCTTCGATAGCCAGAGAAGCTAAACGACGAGTCTCGTCTAACCGTTCTAGGTACAGAAGCCGTTCCTCCACCGGAGTGGTGTTGGGAAGCAACTCGACAGCTAGCTTCAACGAAGGAATCTCACACTCGACGGGAAGGGTAGCCTCCAGCCCATAAACCAATTGAAACGGAGTGAAGCCGGTGGCATCCTTCACGGAAGTTCGATAGGCCCACAAGGCTGGGAACAGCATCAAATGCCAATTAGACTTGTGCGTATTGACGGTGCGTTGAAGCATAGTGATCAAAACTTTGTTCACGACTTCGACCTGACCATTAGATTGTGGATAGTACGGTGTCGAACTATCCTGGCACAAGCCTAGTTGGGTTGTTAGTTCTGTCATCATGTGATTACGGAAATGCTTTCCGTGATCTATGACGATAGCCTGAGGGACTCTGAAACGAGTAATGACATGATTGAATAAAAACTGCGCCGTTGTGTAACCATCTTCGTTCAATGTAGGCATTGCTTCGGCCCACTTGGTGAAATAATCCACAACAACGATAATGTACCCATGCCCCCCGGCCGAACGAGGGTTACAGGACATATAATCGATGCCCCATTTGGAAAATGGACCTACGGTGACAACAGGGTGCAGTGGTGCAACAGGTGCACGCATCTTCCGGTGGTAAACCTGGCATTCGTGACATGCTCGTACAGCAAGGATACAATCCTTGAAGATGGAAGGCCAGAAATAACCAGCACGGAGGATCTTCTGAGCGGTAGCATAGCCGGACATATGGCCGCCACAAGCGCCGGAGTGGCAGTCATTCAAAACCCGCTCAGCCTCCTCGAGAGTCAAGCAACGGCGGAGAACAGAATCAACACCGAGGCGGTACAGGGTATCGCCCAAAATGCGATAGGGTTGAGCTTGGTGACGAATTCGCTGTCGAGCATCTTTCGATACATTTGGACGGAAGGAAGACGTCTGTAAATATACAATAATGTCCCCATACCACGGGTCGAGGGTGCTGATGAGAAACAATGTTTCATCCGGGATATGCTCCTCTGAGCGAGATGGTGCAGAATGAGATGGTAAGGAACAGAGCAGTTCCGCAAAGACCAGAGATTTCTTAGACTTGGCTGCAGTGAATTCCAAGTCAAACTCTTGGAGGATTACAATCCACTTCGAGTATTTGCCCCCCAGCAGCTGACGTGACAAAATGTAGGTCATGGGGTTGCAATCAGAGATCACGGTCGTCGTGCGCAACAGGATATAATGACGGAATCGTTGGATGGCACAGACAGCTGCCAATGCCAACTTCTCGACATATGCATAGCGAGTTTCCGTATCCAGAAGGTTGCGACTAAGATAATAGACAACGTGCTCGGTGCCAGTATCATCATCCTGCACTAAAACCATGCCGATGGTGGTGTCAGCAGCGGCCAGATAGAGGGTATAGTCGCGGTGGTAATTCGGAGGTCTTAAGAGCGGAGCTGAGACAAGAAGGTCTTTAAGACGCTCGAAAGATTCCTGGGCGATAGCATCCCAACGAAAGGGTGTGTCTCGCTTTAACAACCGTGTGAAACCCTTAGCCACCTCGGCATAATTTGGAATGAATCGTCTGAGAAAGTTAGCTTTACCCTGCAGGCTCTGCAATTGCTGCAAAGAGGCAGGGGGAGGAAGATTCAAAATGGCCTCGACTTTGAGGGGATCCAAACGGATGCCTTCCCGGGAGATGATGAACCCAAGCAGTCGGCCAGATTCTACGTAGAAGACACACTTATGCGGATTGAGTCGAATACGGTAGTGTCGACAGCGGAGAAAGATTTCGCGTAAATGAGATGGGTGGTCTTGACGTTTAGCTGAATGAGCTGGAAGGTCATCCAGGTAAGGCTGTACGATGTGTCGGATATCATGAAAAGCATACGACATCGCACACTGGAAAGTGGCACCGGCATTTTTAAGACCGAAAGGTAGCTTTTTATAAGCGAAGGTGCCCCAAGGACAAATGAAAGCTGTCTTATGCTGGTCTGCGGGGGCTATGTTGATCTGGTTGTAACCAGAGAAGCCATCCATAAACGAATAAATTTCGCTTCCTGCGCAGTCATCAATAAGCTGATCAATGAAAGGCGTAGGAAAGTTATCTTTTGGACAGGCGCGATTGATATCGCGGTAGTCAACACAGACCCGGATAGTGCCCTACTTTTTATTCACAGGGACTATATTGGATACCCATTCCGTGAGGGGAATGGCATAGATGAAACCAGCTCGAAGGAGTTTTTCAACTTCGTCCTTGATGGCTGCAGCCTTTCGAGGGTGCACTGGACGTAAGCGCTGACGAACAGGCTTAGCGCCGGGATAAGTAGGTATTTCGTGCACCACAATACTGGGGTCGATGATGGGAATTTCCTCATAAGACCATGCGAAAACATCACGGAATTCACGAAATAAAGCGGTATAAAGTTGAACTTCCGCAGGAGTGCATGTGACTCCAATGAAAATATTCTCGACAATCCCTGATTTGACAAAGATGTCGATGGCCTGGGTCTGCGTGATGTTACCCATATTGCCTTCCGAAGACACTTGATATAGCTGAACAGGCGTTTGGAGAGGCGGAGATGGGACACATGAGGCAAACCGCTCGAGACATGCGACCATTTCCGGATGTGGAGGGAGAAACGAAGAGCGATGGTGGTGATCTAACCAAGGGAGCTCCTCGAGAGACATAGTCTCAATGATAGCCTCATCGGAGGGGAATGATTCCTTCAAAGGATCCGAAGTGGCCTCTTCTCCTAACCAAGGGAAGTGATCATATGAATCGGGAACGCTGCTTGGAAAAGCAGGTTCAGGAGGGGGAGCCGATGCAGCGACAATTTCGATGTAGTTGAGCTCGGCGGGACTCAACGGCATCATCTCACCCCAAGAGTCTTCCTGATTCAAGGGAGGAAGAACCCATGGATCAGAACGCACTGAAATCATGTTGACAGGGGCGAGATTCGGAGGTGGGAGGGGGAAGACTCCCATCAATGAGGGATCTTTGAACAATCCGGCACCCACACTCACTAAGGACTTGGAGGTATGCTCTACGAATGGCACATTCCCTTCAGAAGAGGAAGCAAAAAAGGACAGCTGGTCCACCGTGACGATTCTTCCTTGATGGGGGAAGCAAACGACACGGAACAAAGAGGAAGCCACGGCTTGCATGGCGTATGTCCAGCTTCGTCCAAGGAGGAGGTTGTAAGTGAGATTAGCGTCAACGACTTCAACCTCTACTTCTACGGTTTTCCCTTCTAAAGAGATAGGCAATCGCGGGAGGATACCATACGGATGAGATTCTCTTCCATCGAAAGCCTCCAGGGTCGTAGGAGGCTGGCTCAGAGCAGGGGAACCAATAGCCTTCCAGCAAGCAACCGACATGATGCAGGTTGAGGCACCTTCATCAATGACTGTGCGATGGATCGTTTTGCCGTTGATGAGAACCTGTATGAGGAAGGCCACCTGGTGAGGCAGTCTCTGTGTGAAACCCTCGAGATCAAAAGAAATTAAATCCGAATCTGCCGGGTCTATGCCACCAATCGCTGATAGAAAGGACTTCCTCTGGGAGGGGCAGCTCTGGAGGACTTCTAATGCGGACATAGCAGACGGAGCCTGAGCTAAGTCGTCGACAATGCTATAGTGCTGAGCAGCACGAGCATTGGGGTTATAAGATGACTTCCTGAGTACACCTTTGGGAGGGGGTCGGAGGATCGTCTCAGTGTTGGGCCGTTCGATGTGAAGGGGACCAGAACTAGACGGAGGAGCACTAAAGGGGACCTCCGGCTCTTTCCCGGCTGGAGATGGATAATATTTCGCTCGAGTTGAAACATGGATGGGGATTGTTCCAGCCATGAACACTTGAGAACCGAACGAGGAAGAGGATTGAGAGGGATCTGCCACCTGATGGATCTGCTGGGAAGGGAAAGGCTCTTTTAGCACAGCAGGAGGCCCTGGAGCACCTTTCAAAAGTCGACTAACCTCGAACCGCCTAGGGCAATCCTTGGTGTAGTGATCCTCCTCACCGATGAGACAAGGATACTTAGGCTTTCGTTTGGCTCCTTCCTCGGAGGGAGGTTTAGGAGGGTTATGCTTGTGCTGTCCAGATTTATCTTTAGCCTTTCCTTTCTTTTTGCCTTTCGAGGATTTATCCGCCACGGTGGACTGGACGGCGTTTACCTCGGAGGTATTCCCAGAAATAGATTGGCCCTGAGGAGCATTCTCGTTAGAGGCGTTCTGTTTTTGCTTCCCAGGGTTCGTTAGAGGCGTTCTGTTTCTGGTGGAGCCTTGGGTTGTCCAGGCCTCGGGGCATCTGGCAAGTACTCATACAAAGTACCTGACTGAGAATACACTAAGTCGAGGTACTGAGCTTGCGCGATCGCTTGCTCTTCAGTTACACACGCTCCCATTGCGATATCTTTTGCAATTTTAAGGACAAAGGAAGTCGTGAACCAGTCAGTCAGGAGTTGATCAGGAATCCAAAATTTAATCAGGCGACGACGCCTTCTCCATTCATGTATATGATCAGAGATGTGCGTAGCCGTATCCTATTTGAGAGACGTGAGAAGATGGGTCCCTGTCTCGTACCGAATGGGTAACTGAAAATGAGTCAAAAAGGCCATAGCCAACGAGTTGAAATCTGAAAACATGTCGCGATTGAGTTCAATGTACCATTTAGCAGCTGAACCGGTGAGAGTCCTCTGAAAGAGGCGAAGCCGGATAGAATCATCAAGCCACGAGTTAGATGAGCACCAAAGGTGATAAGTCATTACATGGGCCTGAGGGTCTTCACCAGCTTTGCCATCAAACTTTGGACAGTCACCTGGTATTTTGGTTGGAACCGGTGGCCAATATGGATTATGCAAAATAGGATCATTTGTTAACTTGGACACATCAGGCAGTTCCAACGTTGCTAAGAATGGTAGCTGCGGGTTAAAAGACATTTGTGGCTGCGGATTTGAGGCGACATTAGGGTTCCAACCAGATTGTGGTTGCCCCCACGAACTTTTTCCGGATGGTCCTAGTCCAAAAGGGCCTGGAGCGTAAGAACTTTGTCCCGATGGTCCTGGCCCAAAAGGGCCTGGCACATAGGGAGCTTGTCCATAGGGGTTTTGTCCGTACGAATTCTGGCCATATGCGGACGGCTGTCCCTGTGTCTGCCCCCCAGCTCCCCATGGATTAGCAGCTTGCCCCACAGGTGCACCATATTGATAATTTTGATAAGGAGTGACCTGTGGTTGCTGATAATTTTGATAAGGAGCAAACTGATTTTGCCCCTGGGGTTGCTGGTAGCCATATGGTTGCTGGGCCCCATACGGAGCCTGATAGGCAGGCTGCGTTTGGTAAGAAGGTTGATAACCTGTTTGAGTTTGAGGCCCAGGGTAATGTCCTTGAACCGGCTGGGGTTGAACCATTTGTCCCGAAGGTTGACCTGGTTGGATTTGAGATGGACCTGGTTGGCCAGCAGGATAGACTTGCTGGGCACCAGGTTGTCCATGCGCCACCAAGGGTTGTCCTTGTGGAATGGATGACTGAGTTGGCTGGATAGCTGGTTGACGTCGAGGTTGGCCAGCTTGTCCAGATTGACGATTAGGGCGGACAGCGGGTTGACCTTGTTGTATAGAAGGTTGGCCTGTTTGCCCCCCAGGGCGAACAGATTGAGAAGAGGGCTGGGCTTGCTGCATGGCAGGCTGCCCTCCCTGGTGCACAGGCTGAGCAGGGGGTTGGCCTTGCTGTATGGCAGGTTGCCCCCCTTGCCCAGAAGGATTCATGGATTGAGCAGTGGGTTGGCCCTGCTGAACATAGGGTTGCCCCCCCTGCCCAAGAGGATATCCCTGCTGGACTGCTGGTTGATTTTGAGGATTATAAACTGACCCAGTTTGTCCAGATGGGTATCCTTGCTGGAAACCGGGTTGGCCTTGCTGAACGGAAGGCTGCCCTGGTTGTCCAGTTGGGTAACCCTGCTGGGTACCAGGTTGCCCTGGATAGCCAGTAGGTTGACCTTGATATGAATACGACGGACCTCCAATGCCCGAGGGTTGTCCCTGGTAGGGTTGACCCTGTGGGCCCCCAGATTGTCCTGGGTAAGGCGGACCATAAAGTGGTTGCCCCTGAGGGGTTTGCACATAGAGTGGTTGGCCTTGATTGGGTGGTCCTTGGGGTTGTCTGGGAGGATCCCGGTTCCCACGGAGAATGTGAGTAGCGGGATCATATGTAACGTTCAACGGCTCCTCGTTTTCTTCGAAAGGACGATGAGGAAGGACCGAAATGGTCTCGAGGTACTCACCGTTCTCATCATAGTAAAAGAGGGGACCTTCGTAATCTGGGTCCGTAATGGGTTGCCCAAAAGCATCATACGGCCCTGCTCCTGGAATGCCACCAGAAAAGGGACCAGCTTGAGGGTTTGCAGATGAGGATGCCGGTTCAGCACTGACAACCGGAGTCGGACGTGCTACACAGACGGTGGGTCTAGTGGGAACTGAGGTAACGGGCGTGTTAAGCCCTGACGTAAGGGGTGTACTAAGGGGCTACGAAACAAAGGGCCCGGTGGAGGCAATAAGACTAGGATCCCATATAGTCATAGAAGTAGTTCTAGCGGCTATCCTATCCCTCACCGATTGATATCGTGGAGGGAGGGGAGAGGAAGCCGGGATCAGAGTCTCGATGTCTGTCACCACGGGCGTCTCACCGGTGCTGGAAGCTGTCTCATCCATGGGGGAAGTAGACATTGGAGACGACATACCGAGAGGAGTACGAGGGGTACGAGGGGTATAATCGGGCTCCCAGATAGGATTCCAATCTTCTATGTAATCTTCGTTGCCTGGGGCACGTACGTTGATGGGCTGGATACTCGGAACAATGGGAAGAGCACCGCTTACAACTGGTACCTCTGGAGTAACAGAAGATGGAGAACCTTGATCGCTTGGACCGGGAGTTGATGGGTTAGCCAGGATGACCAAACCTCTTAGAAAACCTAAAGGAAACTAACGATAAAAACCCTACTCAAAACTATCGTACAAAAGATCTAATCAGGTAATGTTTATCGTGGCCGAATTAATTTTTAGACACAAGAACCAAACTTGACCTTTTCATGTTTCAGGAGTCGAGAAAAGGACGAAAAGATGACTCCAGTCTCCTTCGAATGTTTAATGAGCACGAAGTGACAAGACGCTCACAGGCACCTTTTCATTTAGGGAGTCCGAAAAGGATCAAAAGTGACTGCTCTGGAGATTCTAGGTATAAGGTTTACCAAGCAACCCGTAAAACTGCTTATACACCTCAGCAATCGTATGAGAGCCAAGGACTTTTCGTACTGCAGTCAATCTTCCCGAATGCTGTGTTCGGTGCATTACGGTTCATAAGGCGGCAGACTCGGCTTCCTATGGATAAAGGATAAAAGCCTAGTGGGGTCTCCCTATATACGCGACGGTACGTGGGAGCGCAGTCCGTGTTAGACCACTATCGAGTCACAGAAGGAGGAATCACCCAACCATAATGTGAAACAACAATGACTATGTTTAAAGACGCCGGAACACGTCTCTAACCTAGACCTTTAGATATTTGCGTTTAGTTCCAATGCGTTTTTAGATTCATTCGGTTCATTTTATAGTTGATCTTGAAATTAAGTTTCGATTTCGGGCTCTATCGTATGTTCTCTCACAATTACCTAGATGCAAACTACATGCCAACGAATTTCATTTTGTTCGATGAATTCTAGCTATGAGAAGGTAAAGAACCTCGATCAAACAAAACAAATACAAGCAAACAAGCAACCTAATGCAGCTAAAAGCGAGGAAAGGAAACTTTTTCTTTTGAAAATGCAAATCAACGAAATGTTCTCTTTCTTTTCAATTTTTAAAAGCAAAGCTACTAGTTTGATTTCCTTTCAATGGCACAAAGCATCTAAATGAATTTGGAGGAACCAGAACACCAAGCAAATTACTTAATGAAAGCACACAAAGCTCCCAAAACACCCAACAAAAGCTTTCAAATCAAAAGGAAAACTAAGTTCTGCACGAGCTATGTGATCTAAGCTCGGCAAGACAAGCAAGGATTGCAAGCAAGGAGGAAGCGAAAACCACTCGGAAACACAACCCAAAACACTTCAACAATCACTGAACAAGTGCATAAACAAATCTGAAGTTGGCTGGTCAAACAAGCAAACAAGATCCCTACGGAAGGCTTGACACACACACGGCCACTAGATGCCCTAGGGCTAGAGTGCGAAATCAATGGAGAAAAGCAAACACCCGAAGGATGAGAGTCACAACCAGTCAATTAGAGACTCAACACAATCCAACAACTATAAAAGTAATGGTGGAAACACAAACCAAGCAGCGACAGCAAAAAGGAAGGTATTTGCAAAATCGAAAAAATGAGCAAAACGAAACCCTGTGGAACAAGACTTCGTAAGCAAGCAGCTCAGAGTTCAAATAGTGAAAAACAAGCCACAAACCAAGTGGAGAGAAGAGGGGAAAGCTAAAGGAACAGGTTCAGTGGGCTGATCTGGACAAAATCAAACTTTACAAGATCAGCGCGGGTGGCCTTCAGCAACTTGGCGCTGACAGGAGGGGTCCCGTAGCAACTTTGCGACGTCAGCGCGGAAATACACGGATAAAGTGCGCTGTCTCGGAAATACAAGGTCAGCGCAGCTATTAATCACACAGACGCGATGACGGGAAAGACAAAGAATCAAGCGCGCGACGTCAGCGCGGAAGCACACGTATAAAGCGCGCTGTCTCTAAAAACGAGGTCAGCGCGACTATGGATGATACAGGCGTGATGACAGGGAAGACAAAGAAACAGGTGTGCGACGTCAGCGCGGAAGCACACGGATAAAGCGCGCTGTCTCTGAAAACGAGGTCAGCGCGACTATGGATGATACAGGCGCGATGACAAAGGCAGCACAGAAGAAGGGACGCGACGTCAGCGCGTCTGCTTTTAATTAAAGCGCGCTGAGGGCAAAAACCAATAAAGCCAAAGCAAAAACTTCCCAAACCAAAGGTAAAGACCTTTTGACAGTTAAAACACTTCTCAGATGCACCCAGAAAGTTTGCAGGCAGAGAAACAATCACAGAATCTCGACAAGAAAGAACAATCAAATCCAAACAAAAAAATGGACTCAAGAGACAAAAAGGCTGCTCCCCAGTGGAGTCGCCAAATTTTTGGAGAGGTAAATCCCCTCTACGGATAGAGGCGATCCCTACTAGCCCAGCAAGGGTCTAGCAACAATCACACAATGCTTCTATGCATGCTCCTAATTACAATTAAACAAGAGGTAAAGATCACCTACTTGGATTCCCACGCTGTCGCTTGACGAAGAGATGTTGCCTTCGCTCCTTCGCTTCGGCTGGTCACAATCCTCCGCGATCCCCGAGAATAGATACATGCACACACGAAGAGGAAACAAACGCAAGCGTGAAATCTAGTAAAAGCAACCATACATCGGTCAGAAAAGATGTAATTCGCATTTAACCATTGCATGTACAAATGAGAATGGGGAAATAGTAGCAGTCATCTATTATTAATAAAAAATAGAGAAGAGTACAACCAAATGTTCTGAAGTCGGTATCCTTCTCAGGAGGGGCCAGTCAGCAAGCGTCTCAAGCATTCACCTTTGGAAATGGTTCCCTCAAGACAAGAAACTCTCTCTCACACTAGCAACACAACACAACCTTCCCTAAGCTATCAATCACTTCCACACTTAGCACACCAAATACCTATAGTAGCATCAATCTGAGCACTATAAGCTCTACACAATCCAAGCTATTCCAAACTAGCTGCTCATGGTAATGGTGGAAGTTTATATAGGAGAAGGAGCCTCCTAAAAGGGTGGAAGGATGAGCTTATCCTTGAGGGAAGTGGTTGCAAAGGGTCGAACAGACATGCCATAGTAGGGAGTCGATACTCACAAAGCCAACAACCAAGCCTGGAATAATCTGGAAGGCTGGCTGTTGGAACAAATTCGCCCAAATAGGATCAGCGTGGATTATAAGTCAACTGACGCGCTGACGTCGCGCCTCGATAACTGGGAAAGTCATGTCGGCGCGACTCAATACAAGCAGAGACGCGCTGGCGACCAGTGCGGAAAAGTGATGTTCTTCCGCGCTGGCAGCGCACTGAATATACTAAGAGCCGCCGGTCAGCGCGGATGTTTTAGAGACAGACGCGCTGATGAGGAAAACTTTAGAAAAGTGGGTTTTGGGCCAGTTCAGAAGGCATGAACTTGATTATTTGTGAATTCTTGACACAGCAGGGTAACTGATAGGGAAGCAGTGACAAATTACTGTGTAACACTTTTCTAACCCATTTTCACTTACCCATCAGGTATGAAACTAGAATAGAACTCCTTACCAATTTTAAACATACCACGTCTACTCACATATCTGATCATATTCATGAGTGGTGGCATCATCGTTGAATGGTAAAGATGTGTTGGCATTATGACACAGGTTTGGCACTATGACACAGCTGTTGTCCTTGATGGCAACTCACTCAGATGACAGATCATTATTCAGGCTCTCAGAATGAAAGAAAAAGAGGTATACTCAGGTTCTCTTTGTCTAAGTCACGTATACACGCAGTATTGCCGATCAAAAGTTCTGTATGCATATGCACGCACTTTCATGCACAAAAAGGCGTGTATGTGTGGGAAAACTTATTTTTGGTCCTTGGTATTTGGACCTATGGTTTTGGACCATGGTATCTCATCTGAAGTGTTGATCCCGGGTATTTGGTCCAAGGTATTGATTCTTTATGGTTTTGGACCATAGTATTGTGTAAGGCCTAAGACTATAAAAGGGGAAGGAGATCTTTAGGCAAAAGCATAGACTCAAGTATTGAATATCTCAAGAAGAACTAGATCAAGAATATTGGTCATTGGGTTATGGTGCATAGCTGGATCTGAATCAAGGAGGAACCTAAGCACAAGAAGAAGGATAAGTATTATTGATGGATCAAGATCTTAAGGCTTGAATAGTAGTATCTTTGTGTGATTTTGATCTGTTAATTTGGCGCGTGACTTGATCTATAAATCTGATAATACGAGTTTAACTTATGTCTCAATGAATGAAAAGGATAAATTATCTCTTATAGATCTGTACGTAGGTTCAGTAAAGAAAAGGCGTGTATACACACTGGTTCTGTAATGCATAATAGCGTATACTCTAGTTGGCCTTAATTCAACAGCATATGCACGCAAGTTGTACACATTGAAGTAGCGTACATCTCTTGAAATATGTTTTAGCTACTTCTGTTTATTGCTGCAGTGTTCTGGGTTCAAAATTGGTGTCTGGTTACTGTTACTGCTTTCTGGGTATAGCATTCAGAGGAGTGACTATTTGATTAAGTTTTGTTTGGTGCAAAGGAGATTGGTTGATGCAGATATACTTGAGGTTTCATTGATGTTATTCATAGATCCAGTTTGAAAATTTATGAAACATGGTCCCTGAAAGTAAATAGAAGGTTGTAGCCTTCTGTAGGTCAGCACCTACGTACTAGTACCCCAGCTAGTACAACAACCAAGGGGATTGTAGCTCCCTTCCAGGAGAAGCTGGAGAATGAGAGAAGGTTGTAGCCTTCTGCAGGTAGCAGCCTGCGTACTGGTATAAGACTGCACCAGTACAAAATCATTGTAAAAAGAAGTTTCTAATTAAAAGAAGATAGAGACGAATTGCAGCAAGTGGTTTTCACCCACATTGGGTTTCCACCTTATATCTTTGTGTCCATGTGTGTGATGATCTGTTCTGTTTTACTGCTTTTGTTCACTGTTCTTATGATTAATGAAGTCCCGATGCACTGATTAAAGATCAACAATTAATGAACCTTAAGTTTTTTGATATACACTGGTTTCTTTAGACACAGTAGCGTATATACGCAGCTTCCCATAGCTGAAGTAGTGTATACAAATCTGATTGTGAAATAAAAATATTTGATTTGATAATACTGATTCACCCGCCCCCCCACCTCTCAGTATTATTTCCAACAATTGGTATCAGAGCATGTCCTTCAAAAGAAGCTTGATCACTTGAAGGAAGATCTATCATCATGAGAAACTACGAAAAGGGGGCACTATTAGGCCACCAATCATTGATGGAAGCAACTTCATCTATTAGAAGGTAAGAATCACAACCTATCTTCAATCTCTTGGTACAAAAGTTTGGGATATCATGGAAACTGGATACACATTTCCATCAGCAACACCTACAGATACAGCTGGTAAGAAGCAGTATGAAACAAATGCAAAGGTTGTAAATACTCTATTAGGGAGTTTATCTCAATTAGAATTCGTCAAGGTTATGCAGCTCAAAACCGCAAAAGAAATATGGGACAAGATCGTTCTAAGCTATGAAGGAGATGATCAGGTAAAACGTGCAAAACTACAAACTCTCAGAATCCAATATGAAAATCTCAGAATGCACAATGATGAAAGTGTGGCTAATTATTTCTTACGTATAGAAGAGATTGTTAATTGCATGAAAAGCTTGGGTGAAGAAATAAAAGAAGCTACTTTGGTTGAAAAGGTTATAAGATCTTTGTCTTCTAAGTTTGAATCAAAAGTTTTGACCATAGAAGAAAAGAAAAATCTTCAATTCATTACCATGTCACAGCTGCACGGAATCCTAACTGCTTTCGAAGTGAGAAAAGGGGGACCATCAGACATGAGAGAATCTGCATTCAAAGCCTCAGGAAAAGGAGAATACAATGAGTCAGGACACATGTCAAAAGGAGAGGAAGAATCAAACTTTGTCAAGAACCTTCAACGAGGCTCTGGAAGATTCAGAGGTAAGCTACCTTTTAAATGCTTTGCTTGTGGAAGAGTCGGTCACTATGTAGCCAAGTGTCCTCATAAAGATAAGCTTGACAAAGGTAAGGAACCAGTTAGATGGAACAGAAAACAAAATGTAAGTAAGAAGAGCTATTATACACATGAAGACAGTGATAGATTTTCAAATAGTGATGAAGATGCACAAGGTAATGATTATAGACTTTTGATGACTTTTAAAGATGATGATTTCTTGGATGCTATAGATGAAGAAAGTCTTTATGAAGAAATTTCTAAACTTAAAATTTGTTTAGAAGAAAAGAATATGATTTTATATACTCTGACATTCCAACTTGCTAAAAGGGAAAAACACAATGAAAAGCTAGAATGTGAAATTGTGGAACTTAGAAAAGATATTGAGAAAACAAAAGCTCTTAATATTAGATTTGCTAAAGGATCTGAAACTTTAGATGAGATTATCAAAGTGCAGTGTTATCCTCTAATCAAGACAGGTCTTGGGTATACCAAAGAAGCATCTAAAGCACATAAGCCATATACCTCCAAAAGTTATCTTGAAGCAGCAAGGAGAAGTGAATAGGTTGACAATCGACAGCAAAGGCACAATGCAGATCACTAGGTAAATCAGGGACAATATACTTCAAGAATGAACAGAGATCACCAAGTAAATTGAGGGAAATCGATTTCAAGGATGAACAGAGGCTACAACCAACCACAGCTAAATCATTCTGAATTTGCCTCAAGAACGAATGGCTATCACAATCACTTGTACAGAAGGTTTGATAATCCCAAGAATTTCTTCAATGGCCAATGTTTCTCTTGTCATAACTTTGGACACAAAGCAGTTCAATGTGTTGCCTACAAGACCATCATGACCAGAGAAGCATGAAATCAAAGGAGTATGACTGGAATCATGAAAAGGACCTAGAATAACTTTTATGCTCTTGAAAATGAAATAGAATGTTCTATTTGTAACAACTTTGGTAATGAAGATTGTGAATGCAGGAGTAGGTTTCGGCAAACAACTCAGAAGGAGAAAGCTTCATTGAGTCCCAAAACATGGAAAAATAAAGAACCGCAACCAGAAAGATGTGGTATAGCCTTATATGCGGAAGGACAAGAAAATCAGTGGTACATCGACAGTGGATGCTCGAAACATATGACAGGTGATAAAGAAAAACATCAGTCATATAGTGCATTAGAAAAGGAAGAGAAGGTCTCATTTGGAAATGACACCCCTGCATTCATAAAAGGTAAAGGTTCTGTTCTTTTGAAAGAAAAGGTCAAAGCTGGAAATGTTATGTATGTTGATGGCTTAAAGAAAATTTGTTGAGTTTCAGTCAAATGTGTGATCAAGGAAATGAGGTAATATTTCGATCAAATGGATGTATTGTTCGTGAGCTTGATACAGGAGAAACAGTGATCAAAGGCATAAGAACTCCAAATAATTTATACATACTCAAGGGAGGACAAAAAGCATGCTATCTAAGCAAGAATGATGAACACTGGCTATGGCACAGAAGATTGGGGCATCTAAGCTTCTCTCAGATAAGGAAAGCATGCAAATATCAGGCGGTTCATGATCTCCCTGACATCAGAATTCCAGACAATACAATATGAAAATCATGTTAGTTTGGTAAGCAAACCAGAACTAATTTCCATAAGAAGGAAGGATCAGCTAGTAGGCCACTTGAACTTGTCCATACTGATGTATGTGGTCCAACTAGGAAAAGGTCACCTCAAGGAGAAAAATAATTCATATTGTTCAGTGACGACTTCTCCACGATGTGTTGGATAGGACTTCTGAAGCATAAAGATGAAGCTTTCGAAAAGTTCAAAGCATTCAAAGCCTTGGTTGAAAATGAATCAGATTGCAGAATCAAATGCCTCAGGTCTGATCGAGGAGGGCAATTTACCTCGGATGAATTTTTCAATTTTTGTGAAGAACATGGAATAAGAAGGGAAATCTCTACTACAAGGACTCCTCAGAAAAATGGAGTAGTAGAAAGGATGAACGAAACGGTTCAACAAATGGCTCGTGCTATGCTAGATGAGTCTGGAACTCCCGCAACCTTTGGGGTGAAGTTGAATTTGCTACTGTTACTATTCTCAATAAGACAAATGTCCAGGTAAATAGCACTCAGACTCCTCATGAACTTTGGTATGGTAAGAATCCTATGGTAAAGTACTTCAAAAATTTTGGAAGCAAATGTTATATCAAAAGGACTGATGAAAACCATGGCAAGTTTGAACCTAGAGCAGATGAAGGCATCCTCCTTGGTTACTCTCCCCACAGCAAAGGATATAAGTGTTACAATAAAAGACTTGGAAAAATTGTTGAAAGTATTGATGTAGTGATTGATGAAGAAGGAAATATGCCCAAGCAGGAAAAATCCGAAGACTTCGAAGATGATGAAGACTATCCTTCAACATCAAATCAGACTTATGATGAAGAAGAAACTCATGAGGCACCAAAAGAATAGATAAGAATAGAAGAAAAGACTCCATCCAGTTACGTTCAGAAGAATCATCCAGAAACTCAAATTTTGGGGCAGAAAGAGGTTGGTGTACAAACAAGAAGAACTATTTCAGAAGCTTCAAGCTATCTAGCATTGCTCTCCTCCACTGAACCACAAAATGTAAGAGAAGCATGCAAAGATGAATGCTGGGTCAAGGCCATGAATGAAGAACTTGAGTAGATTGAAAAGAATAACACTTGGGAGCTGGTTCCCAGACCAAATGATAAGAATGTCATAGGGACAAAATGGATATTCAAAAACACGTTGAATGAAAATGGAGATGTTATTAGAAACAAGGCCAGACTTGTTTGTAAAGGGTATGCTCAACAAGAAGGTATATACTTTGAAGAAACTTTTGCACCGGTTGCTATACTTGAAGCCATAAGAATGTTCCTTACTCTTTCTAGCTTTCATAACTTCAAAGTTTTTCAAATGGATGTGAAATCTGCCTTTTTAAATGGAGACTTGGAAGAAGAAGTGTATATTGAGCAACCAGATGGATTCATCCTTGGAAATGATCCAAAAATTGTATGCGGACTTAAAAAGGCACTCTATGGTCTTAAACAGGCTCCAAGGGCTCGGTATTATCATCTGGACAAATACCTCCATCAACAAGGTTTCTCAAAAGGATCAGCCGATAGCAATTTATATGTAAAAATTGCTAATACTTGTTGTGTATGTTGATGATATCATCTTTGGAAGCAATGAAGAAGCCATGAGTCAAAATTTTGTTTTGGTGATGCAGAAAGAATTTGAAATATCCATGCTTGGTGAGCTGACATATTTTCTTGGGTTACAAGTCCAACAAAATAAAGACGGTATCTTTTTGTCACAACCAAGTACCTCAAAGAGATCTTGAAGAAATATGGCATGGAAGATTCGAAACCAATATGTACCCCTATGGTAACAGGATGCAGCCTTAGCTCAAATGATGATTCAGCAGAAGTTCATCAACCAACCTATATATCCATGATTGGTAGTCTTCTCTATCTGACTGGTACCCAACTAGACATCATGCATGCAGTGGGAATAGTTGGAAGATTCTAGGCAAATCCAAAAGAAGCACACCTTCAGGCGGTTAAAAGAATTTTCGAATATCTTCAAGGGACACAAAACTATGGCTTATGGTATCCTAGAGATACAGATCTCACATTTCATGCATATACAGATGCAGATTGGGCAAGAAGTGTGGACGACAGAAAAATCAATAGTGGTGGTGCATTCTTTATGGGTTCCAGATTAGTATCTTGGTTCAGCAAGAAACAAGGTTCAATTGCTTTATCTACAGCTGAAGCGGAATATGTGGCTACTGCATCTTGTTGCACACAAATCCTTTGGATGATGCAAATTTTGCAAGATTTTCAAATCACTTGTACTCCACCTATCTCCATTTTATGTGACAATACAAGTGCAATCAGTATTTCAAAAAATCCAGTCATGCATTCAAAGACCAAGCACATACCTATCAAATATCATTTTCGCTGAGAACAAGTGCTTGAACAAAAGGTCAAATTGGAGTATGTTCCCTCCAAGAAACAGGTTGCTGATATACTCACCAAACCACTGCCCAGGGAGACATTTGAATGCCTCAGACAAAAGTTGGGAGTAGTTGATGCATCATCTTGTTTTTGAAACATATTTGAGAAAAGTGTTTGTACGCGAGTTTAATGAGGAAAATCAGCGTACATATGCTGGTTTCTGTGGATACAGTCGCATATATGTTGGTTTTAAGGAAATCAGTGGGCCAAAATCAAGATGAAAAGAGTCTGATATGGTTCTGATAGAGACCATCTGGCACAGGTTCAGGGGGAGAATATACTTCTAATAATGCATTGTTGGAATTATCCTAGAAGATCTTGGTTCAAGTTTCACAATGTTTTTGGTTTCAGGTGGAACAGGTGCAGAAGGAGAACATGGTTGCTGGTCTGAATGATGATTGACAGATGCTGCTGATGATAGTTGTTGACAAGTATCATAGTCTTGTTGTAGATATTTCATCTCTATGTCATGTATTTATTTTCTTATCAAGGTCATGTAATGACCTACCTTGGTTTCCCCAATATGCCTGGGTGGCTAATGTAATGTTCTTGTTTTATCTTGTGTAAACTTTTGGTGTATCCCCACTTGGTTGGGAGATGGATGTATGTATGCGTCTTTGCTGGTAGGAAGGTCATTCATGATGTATAAAGTTATGTATCTTCTTGTAGAACTTACAGAGCTTGCCTACAGTCAGGGGGAGCATGGACAACATGGATAGCACAGTAGAGCAGAGATTTCAGCATGAACTCAGGGGGAGCATACCCCTTTACCTTTGATTTCAAATGGGGAGAATGACTTTGAGTGACTTGGGGTTGCCATCAAGTCCAAAGGAGGAGATTGTTGGCATTATGACACAAGTTTGGCACTATGACACAGGTGTTGTCCTTGATGGCAACTCACTCAGATGACAAATCACTGTTCAGGCTCTCAGAATGAAAGAAAAAGAGGTATACGCAGGTTCCCTTTGTCTAAGTCGCATATACATGCAGTATTGCCGATCAAAAGTCGCGTATGCATATGCACGCACTTTCATGCACAAAAAGGCACGTACGTGTGGGAAAACTTATTTTTGGTCCTTGGTATTTGGACCTATGGTTTTGGACCATGGTATCTCGTCTAAAGTGTTGATCCCAGGTATTTGGTCCAAGGTACTGATTCTTTATGGTTTGGTACCATGGTATTGTGTAAGGCCTAAGACTATAAAAGGGGAAGGAGATCTTTAGGCAAAAGCATAGACTCAAGTATTGAATATCTCATGAAGAACTAGATCTGGAATACTAGTCATTGGGTTATGGTGCATAGATGGATCTGAATCAAGGAGGAACATGAGCACAAGAAGAAGGATAAGTACTATTGATGGATCAAGATCTTAAGGCTTGAATATTAGTATCTTTGTGTGATTTTTATCTGTTATTTTGGCACGTGACTTGATCTATAAATATGATAGTCTAGGTATAACTGATGTCTGAATGAATGAAAAGGATAAATTATCTTTTATAGATCTGTACGCAGGTTCAGCAAAGAAAAGGTGCGTATACACGCTGGTTCTATAATGCATAATACTGTATACGTTGGCTGGCCTTAATTTAGCAGCATATGCACACAAGTTGTACACATTGAAGTAGTGTACGTCTCTTGAAATATGTTTTAGCTACTTCTATTTATTGCTGCAGTGTTCTGGGTTCAGAATTGGTTTCTGGTTACTATTACTACTTTCTGGGTACAACATTCAGAGAAGTGACTATTTGATTCAGTTTTGTTTGGTGCAAAGGAGATTGGTTGATGCATATATACTTGATGTTTGATTAATGTTATTCATAGATCTAGTCTGAAAATTTATGAAACGTGGTCCCTGAAAGTAAAGAGAAGGTTGTAGCCTTCTGTAGGTGAGCACCTACGTACTAGTACCCCAACTAGTACAAGAGCCAAGGGGGTTGTAGCTCCCTTTCAGAAGAAGCTGGAGAACGAGAGAAGGTTGTAGCCTTCTGCAGGTAGCAGCCTGCGTACTTGTATAAGACTGCACTAATACAGAATCATTGTAAAAAGAAGTTTCTAATTAAAAGAAGATAGAGACGAATTGCAGCAGGTGGTTTTCACCCACATTGGGTTTCCACCTTATATCTTTGTGTCCATGTGTGTGATGATCTGTTCTGTTTTACTTCTCCTGTTCACTTTTCTTATGATTAATGAAGTCCCGATGCATTGATTAAAGATCAACAATTAATGAACCTTAATTTTTCTGATATACGCTGGCTTCTTTAGACATAGTAGCGTATATACGCAGCTTCCCATAGCTGAAGTAGTGTATACAAATCTGATTGTGAAATAAAAATATTTGATTTGATAATACTAATTCATCCCCCCCCTCTCAGTATTATTTCCAACAAGTTGTATGTTCCTTATTAGCTTAGTGCTTTATTAAGTCCTTATCGCCATCTATCACTGAGGACCTGGCGAAAGGAGGAGTTTTCACTAAAGAGCAAGTCATTGCTCGTGCCCAATATTTAGATTTAATCTATAGACAATCTGGCACACACTACGACAAAATTCCTGACACTCCTAGACCATCTTTATCTGTTCCACCTCCTCCTAAATAAAGTAGGGACTCTCATGGCAGTGACGGTGTGATCAGTTCCTAAAGCACACAAACGGCAAGAGGTCCATCTAGTCAATCTCTTGTTGTTTCTACTCAAAATGCAAATGACAATTCTCTTGCCTCAGAGATTAATGTCGTGTCTTCTGACAAAGGAAAAAATCGAAAGCAACTAGGGGGCAAGAAGAAAGGGAAAAATAATAAGAAGAAACAGGAGAATTCCACTCCTGAAAAATCATTTGAAAACCCTACTGTGGCAAGGAAACCTCCTCATTATCCATGTTTGATTTGTAACGAAGAGAATTTTATGAGAGATTGTCCACATCTATTTGAGGTTTCAAAACTTTTAAAGGCTTCAAATACCTTACAAGTGTTGACTGGTCCGTTTCCAAACCCAGAAACTCATATGGTTGCTACCGATAATGCTTCCACATCCCAAGTGCTTATGCTATCCATCGCAAACAAGCAAAATGATGTTTTGGTATCAACAAGGAGTAAAGATTATGGGAATCCATCATCGTCAAACAACCAGGCTACTGATCAACCTAGTGCTTCGACAAAAAATTCACCAGGAGTTGTTCCACCCATTATTCCTGAATTAACCATTAAGATGCCGAAGGGAGTCGTACATAAATTGAAATTTAATCCTCGTGCTTGAGCTACTCAGAATTGTAATATAGTGGAGGATCTGGCTCAATCTTCATCTGCTATGTCGACACTTGAGGTATTGCAAAATTGTCCCTCCCAAAAGTAGGCTTTGTTATCAGCAATAGGTGGGATCGATCCAATGGATTCCAATCTTGTGGTCTTCAATCATACTGGATATACACCATAGTTACCGGCCCAAATCGCTTTCCTTATACAAGTAAAATCCCTAAATAAAAATGTTCATAGAACCATCATTGATGAGGGGACATCTACCTATATTATGTCAATGAGTTGTTGGAAAACTCTTGGTTCACCAACCTTG
Organism: Pinus tabuliformis; assembly: GCA_031772625.1. Lineage (NCBI taxonomy): Eukaryota > Viridiplantae > Streptophyta > Pinopsida > Pinales > Pinaceae > Pinus > Pinus tabuliformis. The sequence goes on from CM062807.1 coordinate 1,090,558,825, forward strand.
TCATGATCACCAACAACACTAAAAGTGTTCGATGGAAGAATGTACACTCCATATGGGATTTTAAGTAGCTTTCAAGTTGAACTGGGGGACAAAACAGTAGATATTGAATTCGAGGTCGTTGATGGACTCCTTGATCACAATATTTTACTGGGAAGGCCCTGGGTTTATGCTATGGCTGTCATTGTGTCTGCATATTTTCGAAAGATTGCATTTCCCTTCAAAGGTGAAATAACATTCGTTGACCAACCAGCCTTTTTTGCTAATAGTTCACAAGCTACTGGAAGCATTCCATTGATCCATGGAAGCTCACAATCACTTCAAAATGTTGTATTAGGTCTCCTAAAAGACCCTTCATTAACGGGTACTTTTTCCCTCCCATCTCCATCTAGTTTCGCGGAAGTGGACACAGTTAAAACCTAGCACAAGATCTCTTCTACATCATCTGGCTTTAAGAAGAGTTCTGACTATTTTGATAGTGAGGATCATCGTGAGGTGTTGCCACCAAGCCCCATCTAATCTTTGTAGCAATCAATTTTTTGGGCTTGTGTGGCAAACCCGAGTTTGCACTCAACAAGTGTTTGGGTAAATAGGTCTTTAGAATATGGTACCTCTTCTGATCCTTGGTCTCATATACATTCTACAGATGAAGGAATCATCCAATCAATGATGATAGCAGAGACACCGTGGGAAGATTATCATCATCGTTCCCACCTTTGAGATGACAATGAAGATTATTCAAGCGACCTTAATCACCCTTCAATTTTTGATTTTTTATTAAATTCTGTAAATACAGTAGATTCTGAGCGAAATATGTCCAACATTGAAGAAACTATCACTATTAATATTTCGACCAAACCTAATATTGTAGAGAAAATTCATGTCGGTAAATCTTGTTCTCCATTAGAACTAGATAATTATTGTGCTCTTTTTTGCGAATTCAGAGATGTCTTTGCATGGTCATATGAAGAAATGCTAGGCATTGACTCAAGAATTGTTGAACATGAAATCAAGATGTATCCAGATGTCAAACTAGTACAACAACAACTTCGACCTGTTCATCTGAAGAAAGCCACTGCCATTAAAGCAAAGGTTGAAAAGCTTTTGCGTGTTGGCTTCATTTACCCTATACCTCTCATTGATTAGGTATCGAATATTGTTCCTGTGATGAAGAAACAAGGAACGATAAAAGTGTGCATCGATTATAGGGATGTAAATCAAGCATGTCCGAAGGAAAACTATCCTACACCCTTTATTGACCATACTATTGATGAATGTGCCGGATGTGAAATCTTTTCATTCATGGATGGATTTTCTGGATACAATCAAATCAATATCTTCCCATAGGACCAGTCAAAAACTGCGTTCATATGTTTGTGGGCTACATTTGCGTATCATAAGCTACCTTTTGGTTTGAATAATGCAGGGGAAAAATTTCAAAGGGAAATGAATTACGCCTTCCATGACATCAAAAACATAGTTCAACCATATCTTGATGATCTTCTTGCTCATTCGCAAAAACGGATTGATCATCCGCAACATTTGAGAGTCATATTTTTACGTTGCTGACACTACAAGATACGACTCAATCCGCACAAATGTGTGTTTTGTGTTGGTTCTGGTTGACTGCTTGGTTTTGTTGTTTCTAAGGACAGAATTCGACTCGACCCATTTAAGGTTCAAAAAATTCTTGACATGTCTCCACCTTCAAATTTACTTCAGATTCAGAAACTCCAAAGGAAAGCTAACTTTCTGAGGAGGTTCATTCCAAATTATGCTAAACTCACTAAAGTTTATACATGTCTTTTGAAGAAAGGGGTACCCTCCCATTAGGATCAGGTTGCACAAGCTTCCTTTGATGCTCTCAAAGATTCCTTGATAAAAGCATCATTAATGTATGCTCCTGACTATCAAAAAGACTTCAACCTGTATCTCGCCGCTACAGATACAACCATTTCTATGGTTTTAGTGCAACAAGATGACGGAATTGAACATCCTATATATTATTTAAGTCACAATCTTAATTATACAGAAAGAAAGTACTCTTATGTTGAAAAGTTGGCTTTAGCATCCATTCAAGTAGTACAGGGATTTCGACACTATATACTCCTTCGTAAAACTACCATTGTGTCATATTGCAACCATATGACATAAATTTTGTCACGTCAATTTCTCAGGGGAAAATATTCCAAATGGATAGTCATCTTGCAAGAGTTTGATCTGGAATTCATCAAATCCAAATCAAAGAAGTCTCTCATCTTTGCAGAGTTACTTTGTGACGTTACCTCGTCCTCCAACGATTTAACATTAGAAGCATCAATCATGGATGAGACTCTGTTTCTGATATCGTTAAGTGATCTGTGGTATGGGGATATACTGATCTATCTCTAGACCAAAACTTTTAGGCCTAACACCTCTCACTCTGAACAACGACATACTCGATACCAAGCTAAAGACTATCTGATCCTTGGTGATACACTTTATCGTCGTGGTGTCGATACGGTTTTATGAAGGTGCCTCACGGATGACGAGGCCAAAAAAGTTTTGAATGATTGTCATTCAGTTGCTTGTGGGGGGAATTTATCTGGTTACGCTACTCCACAAAAGATCTTACGAGTTGGTTACTTCTGGCCCACGATATTCAAATATTACATAATTGCAGTCAGAAGTTGTCATGCTTGTCAGATTTTTTATCGTAAAACCAGATTACCACCTGCACCACTGCATCTAGTCGTTTTTGTTGGCCCATTCGCTAAATGGGGCATTGATTTCATGACATGTAACCCCACCTCAATCGGCGGGCATGGGTATATTATAGTTGCTGTCAACTATTTTACAAAATGGGCTGAGGCAATGCCTACATTGAACAATAGCAACGAAACGACTACACTCTTTTTTTCAATCATGTAGTTTCTAGATTCAGTGTTCCACAAACTATAGTCACAGATCATGGGTTGCATTTTCACAATCACATGATGATCAAATTAACTACCAAATTAGGATTGTCCCATTATAGTTCTACTCCATATTATCCGTAGGCTAACGGACAAGTTGAGGCAATCAACAAAGTCCTTAAGCGCATGCTGCAAAGAATGATTGGAGTCAATAAATGGAATTGGCATTTAATCCTGTACTCAGCTCTATGGGCATATAGGACTTCAATGAGAAATGTGACCAGATTTATGCCCTTTCAGTTGGTGCATGGTCTGGAAGCAGTGTTACCAATCCAGTGCAAAATCTCATCCCTCAAGCTTGCAATCAATCTGCTTCCTGAAACTTCTGAAGAATAGGCTCATTTATTGGAATTAATCCATCTGGATGAAACCTATCATGATGCCACATTGGCTGAAAAAGCACATAAGAAACACATCAAGGCACAATATGACAAAAATGTTAAGCCTCGTGTCTTCTCAGAAGGTGACCTGGTCTTTTTTTACGATCAAGACTTTGAAAAATTAGGAGCAGGTAAATTTTAACCATTATGGATGGGCCCTTACATTGTTAAATGTGTATTGACAAAAGGAGCCTACGAGCTAGTCGATTATGATGGGATTCCACTATTGCAGCCCTGAAACAGGTTGTATCTTAAACATTACTATGCTTGATTAAGTGTAGTAAACTCATTGTACATATGCTTTCATTGCATTTTTTGAGTGTTTTCTTTTAGAATTGTCATTTTGGTTAGGTAAGCCACTTCACATTTGTTGCAGATGTTAGACTTTTTGGAACCATTTGTTGGGTATGCCAACAAAGCTAGTCGTAGTATGCAGAACCTATCTTCTGCGACCTAGGACATCTTCGCTCCAAGCGGCGAGTTAGTGAGTTTCAGGGGCAGATATATTGGTTGATTGACGAACAACATCACTGAGTATAGTGCATTGATTGAACTTCTCTCTAATGCCATTTCACATGGCATACGCTGACTCATTGTGAGGCTAGATTCACAACTTGTCATTCTACAACTTACTGACGTTTATTCCGTTCAGAACCCAGCTATTCATCGCATGTTCCTAAGAGTTAGGATTTTGGAAAGACATTTTGACTCCATTCAATATCAACACATTTCCATAAACTTAAACACATTGACGGATTCATTAGCAAACTATGTGTTAAATAGACATTTGCAGCATTTGTAAAGAAAGCATTTCACATCAACATTTGCATTAAGATTTCATCACTTAGCCAAAATAAAACTCCAAAAATCAAAAGTAGATAGTTGTTTATATTTTTCACAAAATGTTTTGTGTCCAAGACAAGATCAGGCATCTGACCAAGAAACTCAAAATGAATACAGAAAAACATCCTAGACTAGTGATGCTGGTGATAACATGTCACCGCCTATGCTATCATGCACAGGAGCCTAGTCCAACGACTCGGTACACCAGTAGTATGGCATTGTAACCTCAAAGGTAACTCATCAATCCTGACATCCTTAATGCCGAGAATGAGGCCCTCAATATGATCTTGCAGCACTGCCAAGGTCTCTGATATATCTAGATCTCAAAGGATGGCCCTCCCTACAACCTCTCCTACTGGAGCATCGTCTGCTTCCCATGGGCGTGCCACTAGTCACACTGGTCCAATAACTGCACACACATATGAGTTTGTTTAGTCTTGGTAACATCAAAAACACAAAAACATTATAAAACTGAAAAAAGAAGATGTGGTCGAATCATTTTACCTATAGCACTCCACTACTCACTAACTGGTAATTCCAATTCCGGATCGCCTCTAAAATCCATCCCGACATATGGATACTCACAAACACCATCTCTTGGCGGTTGAACCACTCGAAAAAGGAATCTGAGAAGGACATTTGTGACTGCTCGACATGTCTAGCCATAAGGTCCACCCATCTCTGCATCTGTGGTTCCCTCAGTGCGGGCAATCCCAGTGAAATGTTTTGAGGTTGCATCAGTGGAATTCTTTATATGTATTTTTAATCAATTTGATGGAGTTTTGAGCAGGTTGAATGACTGATGAAAGAATCTGAAGTGCTAAATAGTGAATTGAACATCTTTGACCACCAAGCAAACTTTTTTTCTTCTTTTCGAGCTTTGATTAAAAAATATAAAACAAAAACTATAGAGTCCTCTTTAAACCCTTTTAAGACTCATTAAGCATGAAAATATCGCTGAGTGCTTGTCTTTTCCAGCTCGTTAAAGTATTGGAAATGTCATCCATCCTGTATTATTTTATCCTTTTTCAGAACTGAGGGATTACTTTTCAAAAAAGAACTTATGGAGTTTTCTTTTCGTCCCTTTTCAAACTCTCTAAACATGAAAAGGACTGAGTTATCCTTGTCGTTAAACTCGTTAAAACAATAGCGACGAACATGTCCATCTAGATAAGACCGAGTTTCACTATCACTAGACTCTTTAAAGTATTAAATAGCGACAAGTTTTCCCGAAGGGAAAATTATAGAATAAGCATATGTTATCCTCCTCAAGCTTGATAAAAATAAAGAGGTACTGGTCAGTAATGACTTGGGAAAAATGGAGAAAACTTGAAGAATTTATGGTAGCAAGTCGCTCTTGAACATGACACTTTCACTTCATCTCCATTATTGGGTTGGGTTATTCTGATCACCGGTCATCACACCATTGCTCTTTCATACCATCCATCTTTTGGGGTTAACACTACCAATTCATCTCAGTGTCGCCGACATGTTCTAAAGAATTCATTCAGTTGAGAAATCACCATCCAGTTAATGTCTCATACACTGCAATACCCCCTACCTTCATTTTTTCATGACCACCATTCCTGAACCTTGTATCGTCAGTTCGTTTTAACCTCCATAAATCATTTGCTTCGTTTCGTGTCGTAGATGTGGGATACATCAAGGCCCTCCTATGATGAGTCGCTTCTTGTCGACATCAGCTCATTATCCAATAAGTTGACTTAGAAACAACGCTTTTAGTGCTTTGAAGCTTGCATACATCAATGACAAGTTTCTCACTTCTGACGACTGGTTGAAATCAATGGCCTTGGACCGAAAGATTTTGCATGGTGTTCGACATCGGATCATGTATTCACACCATGTGAATTGTACTGTAGTACCTTAAGGATCATTATCATTATCGGTGATCCCTCTCGCGTCTGTTAATAGCTCACATCATTGGCTGGTAATCAGACGATGTCTTTCCATGTTCGACTTCAGAACATCTCTTCACACGGTTTTACTTGTACATCGAGCGAAGGTTGAACGAGTTTGAAGACCCAGGATCTAGTTTAATCCATCCGGGCTGCGATATATTCAGGGATATAAAAACATCAAATGTATAAAGTCTCTACACAGATGGTCATCCTAATCATGGATTGTGACTCTATATATGTAGAATCACGAGTCTATATCTGCAGATGACTATCTCATCTATGTACATGAAATGAAATTTATAAAGTTGAGCATGGGAATGCCTCCCTCAGCTGGATCATGAAAAATATATTATGATGATGTATTATATTGTAACTTATGCAAGTCACCTTCTAGTGCAAAACTTCGGATCCTCATGATAAAGCATTTCACCCGACATGAATATTTACGACCTCATGCTTTAGGGAGCAACTGTTATTGGCATATTTGGGCACATCAACCCCAAAATTATATGTCAATGTATTAGGGCTAATCAACCCCTAAAAGAGTTCTTTCATACCCTAAAGGAACATAGTCATTTTAATACATCATTCCCCAAAAGTTCCATCTGAGAAACCATCTATAAATTGCCTAAATTGAACCATACTGACTACTCCACTGGCAAAGTGCGATGCATACTGAGTGGTACATTGCCAGGGTGTGATGCATACTATTTAGGCCTTTTATAGGGTGCGATGGGAGAGGATGGAAAAATGTCTGGGACAGCTTGTTAGTTGGTTACTCATGGAATCTTCTAGAAACTTCTCCTGTGCCACTTGCCTCTCTGAATTCGCCCAAAGATGAATAAGGGATCTAGGAAATCTCCAATCCCTTCTCTTGTGGAACCAATTGTAACAAGTGGAATGACACTAATCAAACCCCATGGATGACTCACACCCTTGCAAGCATCTATAAATGGATCTCCAATCCAAGAGATCATAAGTCTCGAATATTGTGAATTGCAAAGAAGTGCTGATAGTTTGTAATTGTGGAGAGAGCATTGTATTCTTTTTGGTGTGATCTTCCTATTTCATGAGGTAAAGAAGGATTGAAGCTAGGAGGATGATGTTGGATCAGACAACTGGGTTGTAATTCTCCTTTCTATTAATAAAGCTCTTCAAGTTTTCTCCCATATGATTGTGCAATTGTGAATGTTATCATTTGTGAATGCTATCATTTGTTCATTATATATCTGATTATGTAATGTTTATATTGTAATATATCACGATGCTTTGACGGTTCTTTGTTGTTGTACTTGTGCAGGTACTCTCCAAGCGTGTTAAGTATGGGGAGGAGTTGCAAGATTTTCCAAAGGAGATAGAGATCAAGCAAGGGATCAAGCGGAAGTTCCAGGTTGGTTCTATTATCTTTCTCTTGTCTGTTACAAATAGGAGAAATCATTGAATTGCTTTAAACTGTTGTTTCTAGGGTAGCTGCCAAACCTAGAGGGCTAGCATTCTTTAGGAATACTATTTTTCCTAGAAACAAATTAGCGACTCACAGGGATACATTATGTCCATCCTTCAACGCGGTCGCTTCCTGTCGACTTCAACTCATTATCCGGGAAGTTGACCAAGAGACTCCCTTCGCGTACCTTAGAGCTTGCATGCCCTAATGGCAACTTCTTCACATTCGATGAGACGTTCACATCATTGGCTTTCGATCGAGTGATTTCATGGATGTTTGAATTCAGTTCCGGTATTCACATTCCATGGATTATGCTCATATTACCTTTAGGGCCATTGTCATTATTGGTGGTTTCTCTCATACTTGTTAACATTTTACATCATTGACTGGTAATTAAGCAACTTTCTAGGATGTTTGATGTCAACACATCTATTCACATGTTAGGATTTGTACTTTGATCAGGTCATGTTGGAGTGCAAGACCCTAGACTTAGATCACCAAAGTCTAGGTTGCGAAGTGATGTGACATGGTTATGTTGATATACATGTCTCTTTCAGATGGATGGATGTGACCATACTTTAGTTTCATTATGATCTTGTTTAACGGATGGTTGCGCCCATGCCTGGATCAATTTTCATGATCATTCTCTGGATGGCTATGTTGATACCACGATTCATATATCATTTGAAGGAATTTTTAGTTATGTATATGTATTTGTACTTGCTTGCAAGTTTTTTCGATGACAAACTACGGTTCCCCGCACTGATTCATAAAGAATTTCATCCCTCACTCTAGTTCAACCTTCACGCTTTAGGGGGGCATCTGTTACACAAAATTTTGTCATTGTCCCTATATTCCCTGTTCCTTGATCTTGGAGGACCTATACATTGAACCCTACATGCTCTCCCTTCATGAAGAAACTCCCATTGTGGCCCTCTTCATTAGCAGAACAATTCCCTTTTGCACCATTTCCCCAAAATCTTATGTTTTTCCTAGTTTACAAGATTGGCACTAATGGCCCTTGTCCTCCTCGTGCTGATATGCAAGGATTAACATTTTCCCTAACACCGACGAGAGTCACTAAGCTTTGTTCTAGTCTCGCCGGTCCTCTTATGGAAATTTTTTAAATAAAGACCAAAAACTTCTAGCTCTAGAAGCTTCGTAACAGAAGCCTTGTAAATGGTTTAGTCAGATGGGGTCGAGGATGTTAGTTTGGGCTCCTCTCCCCTATAAGGATGGAACTACCTCAAGAGATAAAACCTTCTCCCATGAGAAAAGGAACCATCTCCCATCCATTCATGCTATATAAGCCTCCATTTTTCCCAAGCACAAGCTAGTGTTGAACTGTTAATATTGGTGTGCTAGTGCTAATTAAGTTTGGAGTAAAATGAAAGCTATTCATATTTGTAGCTCTCTAGTTGTGTGAGGGTGAAGTGTGAATTTGGTTTAGTGTGAAGCCTAGAGGGAAGAGCCTTACAACTATCATTGTTGAGGCCATCATGGAATGCTAGCAGAAGTGTGTGGGAACCTCGTTTTGTCAGAGGAGAACAACAACGTCAAGGCAATGGTTGTAATCTCTTCTTGATTCAGTATATATGCAACAATCAATTGATTTCCTACATGATGTGTCATCTTACATGTTCAGAGCTTAATGTTTCTTGACTTTTTAAGTGGGTTGAATTACAATTTGTATATTATCACAGTTGTTGTTTACTTGTTTCAAGTGTTTGAAGAAGGAAGCGAGAGATAGCTGGAGCAAGCAAGCAAGGATGTCATCAAACGAGATAAGCGTACTAAGAGGTAGGCCCTCTTAATTGGCTCTAACCTAAGGAAACTTCCATGATGTATCAGTTGTGGCTAGACCCATTATCGGGCTAGAGGAATTATTTGTGTCCACACTCATAATTTTACTTCACCAGAAGCATAGGCTCCCACGAATTGTGATAGTTTTGTGAAATTCTTAGATGGTTCGATAGGTGAGTCATTCCATACGATGTCCATTGCTTCATTTTCTAGAGTCATAAAATTTACAACGTCCTTTCTTTTCTTCCTTTGTCTCTTGACTACAGATTTGTGGGTAGGGCTATAGAATACATCTAGAGGAGGTATTTCCTCAATTCTTAAAACAATTTCTGAAGTAGGAGTAGCGGGAATAACCTCAACATCGTGAGTGCCTTTAGCTCTTTTCTCTATTGTTTTTGGATTTGACTTATGCTGGGTCTTCTTGGGAGTCTGTATTTCAGATGTTTACTCAGGGTTTGTTCCCATGTGGAGCTTTTTGTTGAATTGTTCCCATTCTTTTTCGAGTTCAATGACTGGAGCTTTGCATGACTGAGTGAAAGTAGAAGCAACTTCTACTTTTTCCTTCACCTTGGCCTGCTTGGTTGTCTCCTCTGTACTTTGAGTTGTGTCTTTTTCAGATTCTTTATTGGTGTTTCCTCCCCCATTTTGAGACTGCCTCTCTAGGTGCTCTGACTCATGCGTAGATCTCTCTTGGGTTTCTTCATCAAATTTTTCTTTGGAGCTGCCCTCCCTTAAACTGGGAGTTGGCTCCCTTATTGGTTCAATCTGCAGTAGGTCCAATGGAACCTTTAATTGTCTCTTTTGTCTGTACACATGGAAATTCTTAACATATTCTAGGGTCAAAAGTAGTGATTCCATATGAAAAACTTGTGAAAATGTTTCTTCCAGTAGGAAGAAGTCATTAAATGCGTCCTCTTCATGGGTGAAATTTTTTACATTTACTCTAGTAGTAAATTCTTTAACGATGCCATTTGGGTAGTACTGCCTTCCCGGAAACATAGCTAGTTTTAGATATTTAGTAACTTCTTCTTACTTTTGTGCATGTCCATAATCATGTAGTGTAAAAGCACCACATTATAATGGGAATATAGGCCAAAGGACTTCTTTTTATCTTTCAATCATCTTCTCATTCCGCATTCCCCTGCTGTTTGGTAGGCTATTTCTCTGGCCATTAGTTTGTCAGGGACATAATATGTGAGGACATGCGGTGAAGAAATTCTCCCAAAGACTCTAGCTACTAGAAATATATCTACTTTAGCCTCTTTAGAAAACCTAGGGACAGTTCTATCATAAACTTCTTTATGAATGTGTAGCATAACCCTTGACAGTTCTTATAAAAATGGGGGTCGAATTGAGATTCCCACAAAATCTTATGGTATACATGGATGGGAAGTGGGTTTCGTACAGTCCACTTCCATCCATATTAGGAAATTAAGAACAAAAATAGATTTCATCTAGAACAAAAGAGCTCATGAAGAAAGGGGGATAAACCCTTAAAGAGGATATTATTTTCCTTCTATTTTCTATAATGGCCTTTGCCAAATTATCTGATAAAATTTGAGCCCAATTCATTATTGTTGTGTTCATTGTTGCATATATCAATGGGAGCCAATCCATGGAAAACTTGGTGCTATCAGGTCTATCGAATAACCTACATATCATTGCTGCTACAAAACTATGGAGGCAAGAAATGGATGTCGTGAGCACATACAAGTTTTATCCCATTTCAGATTTCCCTCGCTTGATTTCCTGATCTACATGACCTCTGATGGGTCCTCATTTTCTTTAGAAAATTTCTCAAGGAACTTTTTGTTGTGGAAATTTTGCGGCTAAGGTAACTGGTACATTAGTTGTACATTGTATGCTGAGAAAGACCCCATGACCTCTTACCCGTGATTCTTGAATGTTCGTTGTGTGATGTCTACCTCATCAATTACTCATTTGACCATGTCCATGTATGGGATTATTTTTGGTCGTGTAGCTATGCGGTGCAGGAAAGAACATGTTGTTTCGAAATAGGAAGCATCAGATGACTCTTGAGCATCTACCGTGGCCTTTGTTACCAGTGGCATGGGCTACTCTTCTTCTAAAAAGTTCTACATGGTCTCCCATGTCGTAGTTCCTTCATCTTTACGGCATGTGATATCAGAGAAAAGTGGCACCATTTTCAATTTCTCAGATGAAGTTCCTTTCCCTTTCTTCCCCATTGTTTCTAACGATGTCCTCTACGAAATTTTCCTGAAACGGAGCAAAGCGGAACTTATCAGATAAACAAGAGAGAGAATGATAGTGAGAATAAATCATACAGTTAATCCCAAAACGGTGACAAGATAAGAGTTATTATTCAAAACACAGAGGAAAAGACATAGTATCACATCAAGCCGCTCCTTAACATAAATGCCATTAAGCTCATTAAATAGCCACTAAGGCTCCTTATCATTTCTTTTATTACTTATTAAATTACCGCATCACAAATGGTAAGGAAAAGCCTTTAAGGTGGGGGGTTCTAACTGTGAAAATGTCGATTTTGCGATTGTGGTGTAGTATCACAAATCAAATTATCACATATTTGATTGTGCACTTTCTCAAAGTTCCTTAGAATTCTGTGGGATGCAAGATAAGCGAGGTATCCTTTACCATTTGGAGCATAGTTTTCTTGAAGGAGTAATTACTTCTTAAAGTGGCTTTTCACTACGTAGAGGACTTAACTCTCAATTTATAACATTTTCTTTTATTAGGTCTGGGATTTATCACATTTCGGAACCTTGTGCATTTCATAATATTGGAATTTTAAATAAATTGACATGATGCAATGAGGTTAAGTCATTCTATCACAATAAGGCATCTCTCATGTTACAACATGTTTTGCGAGTTGAGTCCTTTGTGTACGCCGATATGCGATTGCGATAAGCGCTTTAGTTATAGGAAATGCCTTAAATTTTCTATTTTTTAATGAAAATTCTAATGAGGTCTAAGTCAAATGCGGTGATTCATTTTATCGCAATTCGCAGATTTCATTTGTTAACCAACTCTTCAACGCACTTGGTCTAGCGATTATGCGAAAAGGTGAGAATTTCTAGTCCTAGAGGGTTTTGAATCGATATCTTGATTTATTCCTCAAAGTTCAAAGGAAAGCGCCTAAGTGATAAACAACGATTTGTGATTAGCTGGAAGAACCAGATATCTTTGATAGTGTTTTGAAGTTTCTAAAGCTTCGAAAATAAGGATAGTTCAGAAAATAGGAAATACATGAAATATAAGATAAATAACATTTCTCTTAATAAGAAAACAAAATCCACCTAATTATCATCCATTTCATTGTCCTTTTCAAAATGAAAATTCCTTTGTCTACATCAGTCTTTACTTGGTTGTAAAGATAAAGTAGGGGGCTCTCACAGATTAGCTTTTAGATGTATTCATTTTTCATAGGTAGGGCCTCTACTACCAGTAATCTAAGAACGGAACAACAAACCTAAATAAGTCTACGGAAATTGAACAGCAAACTTAATCAAGTGTAAACACACAGCGACTATGGAATCAGTAATATTATTCTAGCATAATGAACATTAACCACACTTATAAAGGAACGACAATTTCAATGATAATGGAAGAGTAATCGAATGAACAACAATCACAATTGTAAGTAAACCGTAGCTAAATGAATAGCAACCACAATTATAAATGAACAACGATATCAATACGTAAATGAATAGTAATATCAACTGTAAATGAATAGCAATATCAATCTGTAAATGAACAACAATAACTACTGTAAATGAACAGCGGAATCTAAATCAGATAATGCAATATTGTTTCAGAAGGAACAACATAGAATTTCGGTTATGAATAATAATTTTGCTATTCGATTGCAATTTCGATATAACAGATCAATTCAATGAAATGTTCAAGAACAGAAGATTACTGAATAAAGAAAATTAAGAGAATGCAAAGGAAATCAAACCACACATGACTGTAATCAGAAAATAATGATACAAGAAGCAAGTGATCCACTAGGGCCGGGCCCTTAGCCACCAGGGAAGCACTGCTGCAGTTACTCCAAGATCAGAAGATGGAACAACAACGAAGTTATATATTAATCATAAAGGCAGAGTTACAGCTATCACTCTTTAAAGAGATTCAATGATCAAAGTTCAGATTACAACAGTAAATTCTACAAATCAACAATATTATCCACCCCTTGGGCTAGCAGCACTGTTCCTTTATATAATGGCCAGGCGGAAGTATAAAAAATACAGATAAGTCTTGAGGTAGCGATCCCTCAAGATCAAAGGATCCTAAGGGATTCTCCATATCTTTAATCTTCAGTTATTGTTTTGTCCTCTCACAATGATACCACGGTTCTTCTTCCTTTTACTGGTCCATGCACTCTGATCTTGATTTCCTCATCTGGATGCAGTTTCCTGTCAAAGGGACAATAGTTGGTTCTGCTTTGTCTCTTCCTCTGGAATAGTGATTTTCCATTTTCTTCACTTTCTGCATAGAAAGAGACAATAATTAATCATTTTACATCAATCACAAATCTCCTTAATTCTATCATAATCCTTTAACATATTACCATCTTATAATGTAAAGAAGTTATGATTTAAAGGAAAAGATAAATAAATAGATGGTAAATGCATACCTTTTCTAATTCTCAACACTCCCCCCTGCTTACCCTTTTTCATTCGCTCATGAAAACATTGTAATTGACATGCAAGGCAGTTAGGGAATATGCTAGAGAAGGATTTTCATGCAGTGGTCTAAAACCATGATTTCTAGATAAGACTTCAAAAATATGCCCTGTCTGACCTTCAGGAAATTCATATAGGGCTCTATACCCTGGGGCAAGATACCAGATGATTGGACTTCGAAATTTATAACCTGACCAATGCGGACCCTCTCTCAATATGAGGTCACCATAGGCAGTCAGGCGATCAACAGCTAGCTTAAAATTTTCGTAATTGAAAGGCTCTCTGTCTTGGACATTCTGATTGGAAGTCTTGTATCGAAATTTGGCTGCTGCTATGGCAAGGTATTTGATGGCTAGGAAGTATTCTACCCCTTGCTGGACAACTGTTGTGTGAATGGGTCCCAATGTCTGGATCACACCCTTCTTTCTCATTAAGCTTCTATGCTTATTCCATAGTTGCAATGGGTTTCTAGGTTCACCCCTTACCCACAGATCTAACATGTTATCATGTCTCTGGAAGGTATTGTGGGCTTTAAGCCACTTTGTCTGGTTAACAGCAAAAGAGATGAATGCCTAAAGCTGGATATCACCCACAAAATGGCTAGGGTTCTCTTTCGTTTCACCATCCAACACAAGATTATGCAAATAAAACTCACATAGAAATTGCTGGACTTTCAGCCCATAATGCTTACAACAGTTTATGAAATCATGAATAGTTTTTAGCTCTATAGGCACCACCGCCTTGATAGCCATAATTTTCAATTGTAAGCACCTTTCCATAAAAAACAAAGCATAGTTTTTGGCAGCTCCCCTACATGCTATAACATTAGTATGCAGAGAACATAAGGTATCCGTTTGACTCATAACTATGTCTAGTCTATTGGTTACCTTTTTAACTTTTTCCTCTGCCCTTTGCCATCTATCGAATGCCTCACTCTCCAGTGCATTGATTTTCTTTACCTTCTATTGTAACTTCTGATATTTCTCCTGAGGAACAGTTTCCTCTGTGATTTTTTCTATCGTTTGTTGGGCCTATGCCAAATCCTTTTGAAGTTTCACTATCCTCGGATCATTGTCCATCACAACATTTTTGGGCTGGAGATCTACCTAGATCTCCTTATTGCGGCATCTGGTTCTTATAGGCTGCGTTTCCTTCTCATGAAATATCCGGTCGATTGTGACACTAGAGGACAATGCCTTTGTCTGGACATCCTTATTACAGACTTGTCTGTTTTCCATTTGGGCTTCTGCATTTGTAAGAGCCACATTCTGTTCCTTGCGATCATGAATGATAATGGGTTTAGTTTGAGTTCTTTTGATCTTCTTTATATGGGGTTTCGCCTGGGTGGCTGCATGCTTTTCTCCAGGGGATCTTTTTGAGATTTTCCCCATTTTTAGGACCCTTATTTGTTGTCTGAGTTGTTTAATTACATTTAGCAGTCTCTGTTGTTCCTGTCGCAACTTTTTGATTTCATTTGTTTTCTTCGAAGGAACATTTCTTTCTTTTCTTGGGCCTGGGCTTTATTCTTTAAGGATTATACCCTCGCCCTGGCTTATTTCCATGTTTTCTGCTTGGAACACTTCTTCAGTGTTCTCATCCTACTGATCAGGTTTTTCAGTGGTGGAAACCCTTGGTTGATATGCTATTTCTCGGATGGCTTTTGCCTCTACTTCTTCTTCATCATTCATTTCTCTAGATGCACTCTCACTGTGAGAAGAGTGTTCCTGTGATTGTCCTTCTTCTTCTTCCTCATCACTCATCTCCTCAGATGCACTCTTACTATGAGCAGAATGTTCCTGTGATTGTCCTGCCTCGATATCGAGGTTAAGTGGGCTGTGGGGTTGGAAGTATTCCCCCATGTTGGCCAAAATTTGGGCCAATTTGTCTTCTTTCAGAGGGTTTTGTAATGGGCTTCTGCTGGGTTGCTCTGTTTCCTCCCCTTCCTCCTCACTAGAATGCTCAGTTTCCTCTTCCGGTTCCTCTTCTTCATTTCCCCCTCCTTCAAGTTGTGGGGGTTACTCGTCCTCTGAGTCATGTATTTCTACTAGCTAGCTACTATTTTCTTTGGGATTTCCCAACATTCCTCTATTTCTCCCTAATCTGATGGATTGTCTTCGTTTCTGCGGTCTAATTGATGTGCTAGCAGTGCTTTTTCATTTTGGGGCTGGCAAGGCCAATCCCCCATCTATTGAGAAAACCAGCTCTTCCCAACTACTCTGCTGTTGGGCTAGACTGTAACTAACTATTAGCCAAATTAAACCGTGATGACTTACTACTAATTCTACATGACGAGATTTTCTTATACTTCGGGCAGTATCATGCTATAGAGAATTTAAGTATGCAGGAAAATTCACAACACATTTTTGTTTTAATACAGTTAACAGTTTGAGATGTCGTGGTCTTACCATGTCTTTTGTGCCATCGCAAGTGATGTAGCTCTGCAAAATCCTGGCTAATTCTACCCAAAGCTCTCCTAGGGTTGCTAGTAGGACTCCTTTTCCTTTGACAGTAAGGCTCTATCCTTCGTCCTAGAAGATGGTTATAGCGTCTTGAAGTATCATTTTTTCAGGGTCCATACTGGTCCAATCGTTAGCAGTCCTGAAAATTTAGCAACTATCGCATCTGTTACTGTTATTTACCTCCCCCTCACCATGGAATGATCTTCCTACAAATTTTGCAGAAATTCAATGGCTGTTGTCTCGTTAAACTGTTGTAGTCGGTTAAGGTAGACAATCCATCCTACTCTTGCTAAAATTTCGTGTGCAACGTCAAAGACCATTAACACCTGCAGCTCGCTACTTATTGATCTACCTCCCATTTTGTTCAAACTTAGCACACTGTTAAAAAAAATACAGAGATGACGATGGAACAACAAGTTGTTCAAGCTTTAGCTCACTATTAATTTTAGAGCAAAAACATAGAAACGACAATGGAACATCAAGTTGTGCATATTGGGAAATACAATACCATTAAACTTGCTATTCTGAGTTTTGATGGGGTCATAATACCTCCAAATAAGGAATTGACACGTATGCCAGTGTATTATGGAGGTCACCCGCGTCCCCCTAAAATGTGATAGATCATCCTCGGCTGGCAAATAAATGAGCAGCATGCTAGACTACAGTCGTAAAGTAGAATAAAGGAACGGCGTATAGATCCATGACATGTTTACAAAAATCAGCGGATAACTGAAATCGAGGCTTATGATGGAAATCACAAATAAATATGGAAATTTCGTGAAATGATGCAAAAAATAGAGGATAGGACAACTGACATAAGTAAAAGTTCTTACGATGTCATTATCCACTTTAACCATTATGATTGATTTATAAATGATTTTCATGTATAAAAGGTTCGAAAGGGTTGTATAACATAATCTCATTTGAAATCAATATAAAGATATAAAATAAATGGTTTATAATTACTATTATTGTATAAAATATATGACTTCAATATCATTAGCAGAGCTCTGTTGCCCACAGGTGTCCATAACCTTGACATAGTTGCTTATTTCACCCTTGGAACCATAATCCTTTGTGTATGCCTAGGAAAGTGCTGTGTGATGTCAGAATGGAGGCCATTGTGTTGGCTTGGTAACTAGATGAATCACAACGCCATTCACCAGGAAGGAGTGAAAGGTGGGCAGGCCAACTCATGATGAGACCTCCTGTTCCAAGGACTTTTAATTTTTTTGATATGCCTCTTGGATTATATCCCTGGTGTGGTGGCCATAGTGGGAATGCCACTTCACTTTCTTCCTTATGATCATGGTAGGTTGACTTCTGATGAGACCCCCTATCCTTCATCTGACAAATCATGTTAGTAATCATACAGATTATATTTTTCTCTTTTTCTTTCTTTTTTTTTTATATAGCATTTTCCTATTTATATACAGACGGTGGCTCAACACTCCTTACGGGTAGGGATGGTGGAAGAAGTATGCACATCTCAATAGAAGAAAATATTCCCTTATTCTTATTCAATAATAATGATCAAAGAGAATTATGAAGATTTTAAGAAAAAGCCAACATGATAAAAATAATTAATCAAATTGGTTTTAGTGAAAATAAAGAAAGCAAAGTGATATAGATAGTTGTGTCCTTTCCTCTTTTTTTCTTATCAGTTCAAAGCAATTTCTCTAAAGATAATGAATTTTCTTTGGTTTGTTGATTTCAGTATCCTCTAGTTTTTGTATTCTTGCATAAATGTATAGTTGTGCCTTAAATGAATCATTAGTCACAAAAAATCCTCTAAATGATGAAACACACACACACACACAAAACAAAAAAATGCACTCAAAAAGTATTGTTCCTTAGATGGAACAGTTGTTGTGCCTTAAGAGGGACAACAAAAGAACATCTGCACGCAAAAATCATGGTTCCTTTAAGAGGAACAGCAAGCAAAATTAAAAAAACAACATACTCGAAATTATTGTTCCTTAAGAGGAACAACAGTTGTTCCTTAATGAAAACAACAAATAAAGCAAGCGTGAAATAAAATATCGCTCCTTTAGCAGAACATCCTAAGATCATCCGAAAGCGAAATTGTTGTTCCTTCAGAAGGAACAGTAGAAAAGGAAAAAAATGCAAAGAAATGTTGTTCTTTTTTAAAAGGAATGGAAAAACAATCTGGCGGAAGTGTTGTTCCTTTGGAAAGGAACGGAAAAAAGCAAAAGTGTTGTTCCTTCGAAAAGGAACAACAAAAAAACAAAAGTGTTGTTCCTTCTTCGGAAAGGAACAACAAAAAAATGAAAGTGTTGTTCCTTCAGAAAGGAACAACAAAAAAGCGGAAGTGTTGTTCCTTTGGAAAGGAATAGCAAAATGTGAAAGTGTTGTTCCTTCGAAAATGAACAACAAAATGCAAAAGTGTTGTTCCTTCGGAAAGGAATAGCAAAAACGAAAGTGTTGTTCCTTCGGAAAGGAACAGCAAAAAATGTGGAAGTGTTGTTTCTTTGAAAAGGAAAAGAAAAACATGAAAGGGTTGTTCCTTCGGAAAGGAACAGAAAAAAGGCGGAAATATTGTTCCTTCGGAAAGGAATAGAAAAATGCAAAAGTGTTGTTCCTTCGGAAAGGAACAGCAAAATGGCAGAAATGTTGTTCCTTCGGAAAGGAACAACAAAATGCAAAAGTGTTGTTCCTTTGGAAAGGAACAGCAAAACAGTGGAAATGGTGTTCTTTCGAAAAGGAACAACAAAATGAAAAAGTGTTGTTCCTTCGAAAAGGAACCACAAAACAATGGAAATGTTGTTCCTTTAGAAAGGAACAACAAAATGCAAAAGTGTTGTTCCTTCGTAAAGGAAAAGCAAAAAGACAGAAATGTTGTTCCTCCAGAAAGGAACAACAAAATTCAAAAGTGCGATTCCTTCGGAAAGGAACAACAAAAAGGCGGAAATGTTGTTCCTTCGGAAAGGAACAACAAAATTAAAAAGTGTTGTTCCTTTGAAAAGGAACAGCAAAAAATCGAAAGTGTTGTTCCTTCGAAAAGGAACATCAAAACGTGAAATTATTGTTCCTTCGGAAAGGAACAACAAAATGTAGAAAAATTCAGAAATACAAAAATCTGTACAGAAAGTAATTTATACGAGTAGAAAAGAAAAAGTTATGTACAAAATTTAGGAATAATGAAATTACTTGGTGAACCAATGCCGAGGAAGAATTATTTTCCTCAACAAGAATCTGCATATCAGAATCTTCCCGGAGCTACTGGTAGAAGGATTCTTGAGTAAGCGGGTTATGGTACAGTCGCACTCGGTGGCCATTTGCTT
This sequence comes from Pinus tabuliformis, assembly GCA_031772625.1. Classification (NCBI taxonomy): domain Eukaryota; kingdom Viridiplantae; phylum Streptophyta; class Pinopsida; order Pinales; family Pinaceae; genus Pinus; species Pinus tabuliformis. Next base: position 1,090,578,620 of record CM062807.1, read on the forward strand.
TAAAGGTATGTATAGATCTGTTAATAGTGGTCAAAGTAATAGTGCCATTCTCATGCACTTTCTGGATTTCATATGGTCCAAGCCAGCGAGTCTGAAGTTTTCCCTGAAAATCCTAGAACCTGGAGTCATATAGGAGTGCCCAATCTCCTTCATGGAAGATTTTCTTTTTGATCAAGGCATCGTACCATTTTACTCTCTGTTGTTGAATTAATTTGCAACTATTTTTTTGGGATACATGTGGTATGAATGTTTAGCATTGTTTCTTATTTGTGATCATTTGTATGAATTTTTTATCAGTTCATAAACCATTTCATGTATGTTATATGGTAACTTTCAAGTCGATAGACAAAATGCATGCTTTCTCATGCTCTTTTTTGGGAAATTTATCATAATTTGTCCATTTTTCTTCAGTTTAGGAAGAATACATCTCTTATGCTCTTCCTAACTCCTAATTAGTCTTAAACCATCTCATCAAATCACCTTTGAGTGTTAAGATTCATACCTACCTTGTCCCTTTGAATGTCTGCAATCATATCTCATTTTCCCTAACCTAGTCCCTCTCACCTAAATCACTCATCCTTGTGACCACCCAACCAAAATCAAATCAAACAACCCTCTGCACTATACATCTAGCCTAAAACCCTAATCTATCCAGCCCCCTTGTCTATGACCCTTTAGAGAGAGCCCTCTCTGGCTTGGTAGGGCTAGCTACCAAGCTAAAAGACTAGTTTGTGGTTACCTCATTCGGACTCTTCCTCAGCCTTAGAGATCTGGACAAGTGATAACATACTAGCACCATTGTCAAGGAATGAAATGTTCATTTTCCCTAGGTGTACAACAAGTTATCATTGAATTTTGGTCTTCTGGATGATGGGACTAAGCTTTACAAAGGCTAATTCAGTAATTGCACTGTCAAGATTATAGAATCTAGCCTCAAGGAGACAAACGAAGAAAAATTCTGCATCCTTGTCCAATTGATTCAGTCAGAAAAACCAAGAAGGTTTCAAAGCATAAGTTCGATCATACACCTTTTCATTGGTAAGCTCTCATTGATTAGCAATTTTATATTTCGCTATTGAAGAGTTTCCTTTGAAAATATCTTTATTCAACTCAAAGTCTTAGCTCTTTTACCTTAGATAGTTTGCAACCCTGTAAATATTTTGGCTTCAAAAATATATACCAGGTCAAACCCTGACCCAAATCCTCCTTCTCCAGTTGATAATCCTGAAATATTGTAAAGAAAGTATAAAGTCCCTTTCCCCGAGACCAAATCTATAAAATTGGAAAGGACCACTTCCTTACCATATCAAATACATAGTATCGAGGATATACCTATTGACATCAGATTTGAGCTTTCTCTATTTCATTCAAAATCTGAGTCTTGTCTTACCGAAGAAGTTTTTGATCCCATAAAGTTTGACTCCTATCTTCTTACTTCAAATTCTTTGTTTCACTAACCTTCAGCTGTCTCTCGGTCTCCAAAACTTGAGCATGAGGTTTGGTCCAAGTTTGAGAAACTTTAGAGCCTAGCCGATCAACTACAAATCACTATCAAAAAAGCCTATATCCAATATAAAATTGAGCTCTTATCTTTTGCCATACCCTCTACTTCATCTCCGAAAACATCCACTTCAACCCCTCTGTCTTCTTCACAACCAACACAGCCCATTGTAGTTCCCATCCACAATTCTCTGCTAGTTGTGGTGAGATTTGCACCTTTGGTGTTACTGAGTCAGTTGGCAACATTACCTCAGACCTATGGCTAGAGGCTTCCTCTGTTTGATGGCAGCCCAGGAGTAATAGCCCAGCAACATATTGATAAGATGGCTGATTTCAATGAATTAGAGGAAGTCAATGAAGATGATGCTAAAATGAGACTAATAACTCAAAGTTTTTCTGGAGACGTTAAAAAATGGTTCTGTGGTTTGGTAGCAAGCTCTATTAATTCTTAAGCTAGATTTAATGATTTTTTTTTAGCTAGATGGCAGGAAAAGAAGAATCCATTACAAATCTTGGCATAATACAACACATTGAAGAGGAATCCTAATGAGATGGTTCAGGAATTCACCATAAGATTCAATCAGGTCTACAATTCTATTTCGAACAACATGAAACCTCCACCTGGTTTGGAACTTTAGCATTACACTAATTCTTTTGATCCGGAGATGGCCTATCAGTTAAGGGAAAGAGATCCTACAACTCTAGAAGATATGCAGAACAATGTGGTAAGTGTGGAAGCAAACATGATGATCAAGAAGTCTCAATTGAAACATGAGAAACTGGAAAAGAGAGTGACCATAAAAGAAGAACCTTATACTTCCACCAATCTGAAACTAGATGCATTAATCAAAACCATGGATAGAATGGTTGACCTGATGATAAATTTAGCTAGATCTCCGTAGCCACAAGTTAGAAATCCTAACTTCATAAATCAACAGCAACCTCAGTACAGGATAAAAAAAAGAGAGCAGAAGGTTTCAAGCATCGTCATCTTAGAAGCCTATTCGGACCCCCTTGCAGCAGAATTATGCTCAAGGTGAGTATGATGATGAAACAAAACCAATTGTTGACGAAAATCACTTCTTTACGGAATATCACCATCCCATTTTCTTGACTGAAGATGAGAAGTATGTTGAGAAAGTGGAGGAGCCTAAAGATGAGGACTACATACTAGAAAGTGATAATGCATTAGAAGCCCAAACCAATGATTATCAAAGAGGATATTTGAATGCTCTCAGTTCTCAGCAGAATCAATATTATTTGAGGAATAGAGATGTCCCAATTACATAGAAAAGGACAGCACAACAAAAAGACACCCAATAGAAATCAAATCCTCGAGGAGGTCAAAGAAAAGGTAAAGAGCTGGCAGCAACCGATCAAAGCAGAACAAAGTAGCCATCTACAAGAATTCTGAACAAGGATTATGACAACCAAAGAAAGGATCAGCTACCAAGAGATCTATCCGAGAAGAGAGACAATGTCCAGAAAGAGGTAGATAAAACTAGCTCTTTCAATCTAGAAACCGAAATTTCAAAGTTGAAAGTGTCAATCCGTCTTACTGAACTTGTCCACAATAGCCATTAAAATTTTGATATAATTAAAATTATTAAAGTTGATCCTACGTCTGACATGGTTAATATTGAAGACGACCAAACTGAATTGATTTTTGGTCCATCCATAGATGGTCATTCACGTGATAGTGATATTCCTCCATTTTATCTCAATCTGAAAATTCACCAATTCATTCTTCACAACTCCATGCTTGACTTCAAAGCCTCTCATAAATTAATGCCAAAAGCCATCATGGAGAGGCTAGGTCTAGATATAACTTGTGAGTATCATGACTTGTATTCTTTTGATTCCAGAAAGGTTTGTTGTCTTGGTCTAATCAAAGACTTGGTAGTATCTCTAGATCAAATTCGTACCAAGAATTCTTTAATGGATGTGATCGTAGCTGATATACCGCCATAGTTTGGCATGTTATTGTCAAGATCCTGGGGAGAAAAATTAAGAGGCATGTTGCAATTATATTTCTCCTATGCCACCATCCCAGTTTTTGGGAAATTGAGAAAGTTGTGCTGAGAAAACAAAATGAAGTTTATGATAACTAGAAAGGAGAAACCCAACAATCATCTGATCATTGTACATACAGATTTAGAGTCATTTATTTTGTATAATGATAGTGGACTGAATGATGTATATAGTCAGGTTGTAGAGATTAAATATGTACTAGATATTTTCAATACTATAATGGCAATTTCTGACCAAGAAAGAGGTGTGCTGCTAAACTCATCTAAACAGTCATAAGACAAGGTAGAAAAAGATTTAGATCAATCATCAGAGGAGGTAATGGAAACTTCTGAAGAGTCTAAAGTGAAAGTTCAGAAAATTTACCCAAAATAGCAAAAAGATGAACAACTCTTGGAAGACGAAAATGGCTTGTGGACCATGGACTTTGATGGCGCCCTTGGGAAAGATGGAGCAGGTATTGGTATTTGTATTAGAATTCCACATTATCATCAACAAGGTAATTCTCCCTTAGCATGTTAGGTTGTGCTCATACAAGTTAGCTTTTGATTGCACTAACAATGAGGCGGAGTATGAAGCGCTCATCATAGGTTTGAACATCTTGAAGAGGTTAGGTGCCCACAAAATTTCTGTGTATGGTGATTCAGAACTTGTAATTAAGAAAGTTAAAAGTGAATATCAAGCTCACCATCCATGAATGAAATAGTATAGAAATGTCATTTTAGATATTCTTAGAATGTTTCCCAAATATACACTTCCAGTTTTACCAAGGACTCAAAATCTTATGGCGGATTCATTAGCTATAGCTACAAGTAATTTTAAAATTCCAAATTTTTCTAACAATAAATTCAAGATTCATGTGAAGCATCGGCCCTCAGTTCTTGATAACTTGTGATACTGGAAAGTATTCTAGGATGACAAATAGGTCAATAAATTCCTTTAGAGTGAAGAAGAGATTGAAAATTGTTCTATGGACGAAGTCTATGATGAAGATGATCAAGTCATCGAGGCATCTTAGGTTGATATACTACAGCTGAAAGATAACAATATTCTGAAAGGTATCATACCTTTGGAATACTTGTTTGATCAGGATGATGTAGCAAGGAAGCCTACACTGGTTTCTACAAATAAAGGTGTCGAAGATGTGAACATCAGAAAAACAGACAAATAAAAAATGATCAAGCTGTCCAAATCATTATCTCCCGAAGCAAAGGAAAAATACATTCATTTACTGTCTGAGTTTTATGATGTATTTTCTTGGGATTATGCAGATTTGAAGGAATATGATAAGAAGATAATTCATCACACAATACCAATCATGCCTGATCAAAATCCCTTCAGGCAAAAGTTACGAAGGATCAATCCAAGATTGTTGCCATCCATAGAAAAGGAAGTTAATAGACTTTACAAGGCATCAACATTGTTACCATCAGATTTTCCAACTAGATATCAAATTTAGTTCTGGTGAGAAAGAATACTAGGGAGATAAGGCTTTGCATAGACTTTAGAATATTGAACAAAGTGTCGCTGAAGGACAATTACCCCCTTCCAAAAATGGACCATATTCTTCAAAGTGTTGTTGGTGCTTCCTGACTTTCACTTTTGGATGGCTATTCTGGTTACAATCAAGTTTTAGTGCATGAGGATGATCAGGCTAAGATGGCATTCACCACACCTTGGGGCACATTCAAATAGAAAAGATGCCATTTGGTCTGAAAAATGCAGGGGCCACTTTTTCAGTGTGCCATGGAGAGAGCATTTTCAGACGAAAAAGATGTTTTCCTAATTGTATACTTAGATGATGTAACTGTATATTCACATTCAGATGATGAACATTTTCATCGTTTAAGAATCATTTTTCAGAAGTGTATAAAGTTCGGAATCTCTCTCAATCCAAAGAAAAGTCTATTTGCTATGGAGGAAGGAAAACTCCTCAGCCACATCATTTCGAAAGAGGGCATCCAAATTTACCCTTCAAGAGTAGAAGCCATTCAACAAATTGATTTTCCTCACAGGAAAAAGGAAATCCAAGCTTTCAATGGTAAGATGAATTTCTTACGAAGTTTTGTTCCTAATTTGGCTTAATATCTTAGAGAAATGACCAATATGTTGAAAAAAGACAATGAGGTAAAATGGTCTGAAGAAGCCCATAAGTCTTTCCATGTGGTCAAGCTTGCCTAACCACTGCCCCTGTTTTGATTAGTCCTAATTACACTGATGATTTTATCACATTTTCTTTTGCTTTCGAGCATATTATGGCAACGGTACTAATGCAGAAAAAGGATAAAACTGAGCTACCAATTGCGTTTTTCAATCACAACATTAGGGATGCAGCTCTTAAGTATAATATCATTGAGAAACAGGCCTTAGCTTTGGTAAAGGCAATCAAAGATTTCATAGTTTACATCTTACATTCGCATACTCTTGCTTATGTGCCTAATGCAACAGTAAAAGAAGTCCTTGTGCAGAATGACCTGGAAGGTAGGAGAGGTAGATGGATAGCAGCACTATTAGAATATGATCTTGAGATCAAGCCTACAAAGTTGATCAAGGGTCAAGGCTTAGCCAAACTCATGGCCGAGTCAAACCTTCATGCTCTAGACATCAACCTTGTGGCAGCATTATTGGATAATCAAGAAGAAGTGGATCTCATTCAGGTATCTGAAATCTTTCTCTCATCTCCACAATATTTTGATATTATTTATGTACTTCAGCATCTAAATCCCCCTCCAGGCATGTCTAAGGCTAAGACTAGGTCATTGAAGTTGAAGGCTTCCAAATATTGTATCATGAATAGTGCACTCTATTGGAAAGATCCAGGAGGTGTATTACTGAACTGTTTGACTGAAGATGAGTCCAAAGAAGTAATAAATGACTTTCACAAAGGTGATTGTGGGGTTCACTTGTATTGGAAGACTATGGCCAGCAAAGTACTGAGAGTGGGTTACTATTGGCCTACACTTTTTGTAGATATCTATAACGTAGTGATGAGCTATCACGAATGTCGAGTTTTTCAAGGTAAAGGAAAGCTTCTTCCCTTACCTCTACAACCAATATTAGTTAATGCACCTTTTCAGCAGTGGGGCCTAGATTTCATAAGTGAGATCAATCCATCATAAACTAGCCTCCATCACCTCTTCCCCCCATCCCTCACCCGCCTCTCCCCTCCCCCAAAACCCACTCACCCCCTCCCCTCCCCGCCCGAGCCCCTAGCCAGCGGCCAAGAGGTCGTAGGCCGATTCCAGGAATTGGCCTGCGACCTCTTAACCGTTGGCTAGGGGCTCGAGTGGGGAGGGGAGGGGGTGAGTGGGTTTTGGGGGAGGGGAGAGGCGGGTGAGGGACAGGAGGGGCAGGGAGAGGGGGCTAAGGGATGCGGGGGTAGAGGTGAGGGGAGGGGTTGAGTGACGGAAAGGGTGAGCGAGTGTTGGGGGAGGGGAGAGGGAGGTGAGAGACAAGGGGGAGAGGTGAGGGGAGGGGTCGAGTGGCGGAGGGGGTGAGCGGGTGTCGAGGGAGGGGACAGGGGGGTGAGAGACGGGGGGGGAGAGGTGAGGGGAGGGGTCGAGTGGCGGGAGCGAAGGGAAGGGGTCGAGTGGCAGGTGGGCCAAGGGGAGAGGGGTCGAGGGTGAGGGCCGATGGTGGGGAGTGGGGGAATGGTGGTGGGTGGGGAGGGTTCGGCAGAGGGGAGAGGTGGTGTCATTGTTTTTTATAATTTTTATTTGTCTTTTTTATAATTGTTTATTTATTTATTTTTTAATTGTTTATTTATTTATTTTTTAAAATTGTTTTTTTTATTTTATTTTTTTCAATTGTTTCTTTTTTAATTTTAATTTTTTTAATTGTTTCTCTTTTAATTTTATTTTTTAAAATTGTTATTTAATTGTTCATTTATTTATTTTTTAATTTTTAAAATTTTTAGTTAATTTAATTTTTTAATTTGTTTTGATTTTGATTTTTTTAATTTGTTTTGAATTTTTTTTGTAATATGTTTTTTTTTTTAATTATATTTTTAAATTTTAAGTTTTTTTTTTTGTTTTTGGTTATTTTATTATTATTATTTTTTTATGTTATTTCTTTATTTTTATAATATTAATTTAAAAAAAACAAATCTTAAATTTTTATTTTATTTTATCTTTTATTTTTAATTTTGATTATTTAAATTACTTAATTTTAATTTTTTTAATTATTTTATTTTATCTTTTATTTTTAATTTTGATTATTTAAATTACTTAATTTTAATATTTTTTAATTTTTTATTTTGATTAATTCTTTTTCTAATTTTATTTTTTATTTTTCGTTTTCATTTGTTTTTGGTAATCATTTAAAGTGTTTTTTTTTTTTTCCTAATGAGGTTGTTCTTTTTTATTTGCTTTTTTATCTTAAAAAAAATGTTTCAATTTTTTTTTTGTTCAGTTTGTTTTTCTTTAAATTATATGTTTTTAAAAAAAAAAAAAATCCTTTTATTTATTTTTTGATAATTTTTATTTATTTTTTTGTTTTTTTCATTAATTTTTTATTCAATTTTTTTTTTTATTTTTAAGAGTTTTTTATTTTTATATATCTTATGCTTTATTACTATCATATTTTTATTATTTTTATTTTTGTCATGATTTATGTTTTATTACTAACATGTTTTTATTATTTTTACTTTTGTCATGTTTTATGTTTTATTTTTATGTTTTATGTTGGTTTTGACATTTTTATAGGTTTTTTGTTTCTTTTGTTTTCTTTAAGTTTTAAAACAAAAATTAATGTTGTATTTTATTTTTTAATTTTGTTTTTTAACATGGTATGGTTAATTTTTTTTTAAATTTTATAGTTTTTTCTGTCACTACTATATATTTATTATATTTGATTTTTTTGCCATTTTTGATGTTTTATTACTTGTTATTATTTTATATTTTCTTTTCCAATATTTGAATTTTTGTTTTCTATATATATATATATATATATATATATATATATATATATATATATATATAGAGGGTCCGTGTCAATGCTTGTCTAGCAACCCGATCCCGTTATGTGGAATTTGATAGTTGATTTTAAATTTTTCGTGATAATGAATCGAGTCTGCCCCACAATGTCTTAATTTCATGGTTGGTCTTTAAGTTTTCATTACAATGGGTTGAGCTCACCTACACTACGTGTCAATTTGAAAGTTGATTTTTAATTTTTTATTGCAATGTCTCAAGTTTTCTTAGGATAAGATTTTAAAATTGCTATACATTTAACTTTTTAAAAAAATACTCTTGGTATAATAACTCTTTCGTCCAGGTGTTCATTTTTAAAGAGCTTTTAGTCATAAAAATTTTCCATAATGTCATGCTTGAAATATTTTGAAAACTTGAGATTTTTTTATAGTCATAATCTTTGGTTTTAATTGCATGGTTGAAAATTTGTCAAAATTTTAATGTTTTTCTAAGTCATGATATCTTATTTTTAATGCGATGGTTGAAAACAATTACAATTTCAAGGTGTTTCAGAGTCAAGATATTTTATCTTTAACAACATGGATAGAAATAGTTGGAATTATCAGACATGATATTTTATCTTTAACATCATGTCCGAAAATTGTTGAAATTTTATAGTTTCTCAAAGTCCAGATATTTTCTCTTTAACTCCATTGCTAAAATGGGTCAAAATTGTAACTTGATTATTTTTTTGTTATTCCAAAATAAACAATTTTTTAAGGGTGTTTTTTCATCCATTTTTAAAAAAAAAAGGGTTTTTACTTCCATTTAAAAAACATGTTGAAAATTTACCCCAAAAGAAAAACATCGTTCTCGAATAAACAATTTTCATTTTTCGGTTGTTTTTTCATGTTTTTTTGGGGTTTCTGGGCTCGAGTACCCGTTTTGAGGTAATACTTCCCATTTCATCCGTACTATGTTTGATAAGGATGTGAAAGACCTTGCCAAACTGAAAAATATTGAAGAAACCATCTTGAATAAGTGGAAGAAAGCAAGCTAATGGTCTCAAGAAATAGTGATTTTCCTATGCACAAATAGATTTCTGGGCTTGTCCTTGCAGAACTTACAGCCAAGATTCTTAAGGGAAAGGACTGAGGGGTGCAAAAGAGAGAGGCCACCAGGGCCATGAATGAGGCACAATGAGGTCACTAAGTTGCTCAGAGGACGAGCAACACTTTCAGAGGAGGGGGTATGATGGGCCTCTAAATTAGACATAAATTAAGGCCCATGCCTCTAAATTAAACATAAATTAAGGCCCGTGACCATCCTTCAGCACATTAAACCTCGCTTTTTGCATTAGATAATGTATTTTTAACTTTAATATATTCATTAGGAATGTTTATGAATAATTATGTAGTTTTGTTTAATATCATTTATCTTTGTGGAATATTATGAGAATATTCGACAGATTATGAAGATTTGGAGGAGGAGATAATTTAGGGACTTTCTCCCTACTATAGGAGGACCACTATTAAATAATAAATCAACAAGATATTATGGAATTATGACACATATTGTGGAACTTCAATGATTGAGAAAATCTAGGAATGTATTCCCTGCCATTTAATGCAGATTCCCAATATTGGGAACCAAATCCACTAATCAGGATATTTTGGTGAGGAAAGCTTTCTCCATTCATGGGGAATGATTCCAAATCATTTTGTATAAGTAACAAGTTGAATTTTCCTCTAGGGGGTGATTTCTATTAGTGTTCTTGTGGAGAGAATTTGTATTTCTACAGTTCCATTGTATTTTCTTGCAGGGATGTAATTGTATTGATGAAAATAATGAATATTGGTGTCATTTTTAGCTTCTAAATCTTGTTATCCTCCATAGGTATCTGATTTTCCTTGGGCTTGGCCATCCCAGGAGTCTCAGAGACCTTATGTATCATTTTCTTTCCTTCTTTTCACTTCTTATTCATATGCATGTCTTGTTTTTATTTCTTTCCATTTCTGCATTTAGTATTAATGATTTCTTGTTATAGGATTGGGTTAAATGGTTGATGTAAGTTATTTCATGGGATCACAAGCATCATTTCATCATTAGAAAAGCTTTCGAAGGTCATATAAATTATTGAGCTACTTGGATTAGCTTTCTTGTTCCCAAATCTATATTTCTGGAACTCCTTTGTGGAAAAGAATAGTAAATTTATGCTATTTTTTAGTGTATGCTAATGAGCTTCAATCAAGTTGGTTCCACTTGTATTAGATCAAAAAAAAATCTAGTTCGTAATGGAAATCACCCCATTGCATTTTCACTTGATTAGGTTAGGAATTTTATAGATTTACTAGCTCACTAGTTCTCGAATTTCTAGATTTTCGACTAGTAACTTATTGCTATTGTTTAGCATGGGTTAATAAAGGTATTTTTAAGTGATTACACTTGGAATGGGGACCTAAGTCATCAATAAAAAAAATTGTCCCATCCAATTTGGATTTGATTTGCTTGGTCATTCGATGAATTATAATTTCATATAGTAAATTTGTAACATCGTATATTAAAAGAGTGGATCATGTTGGAGAACTAGGGGATCCTATAGGAGAACTAGTACCTCCTATAGGAAATCTTGTAGTGCCCTGTTTTCAACCCGAATTGAGAAAAATCATCATTGAAGCTGGGATTAAAATAATTCATTCTTTTAATCTTTTTTCTTTATAAATGCAAATGCTAATCTTTCCTTGATCTTTGGCAGGGAAGATAGGTGTGGAGGAAAAGGGTTAAAATGATCTTGATCGCATGGAGGTCAATTAGAGGCCTATATTTACACATGCACGAAACAGTTAGTATCCTCTAGATCATATTTCATTCTTAGATTAGTTAAAACATTGCATGCGACAAATAGGGTTAAAATAGGGTTCTTTTGCAAGAAAAGTGTGTTAATAAGTAGATAGAGGATTTCATGTTACTTTAAAGCATTTTTAAATTCATTCTCTCATTCCTACAAATAGGCAACATTTCTTTTCTCTCTTGACAACAAAGGAATGACACATTGTATGCTACACATATAATGTTGATACCTCTTAAGTTTGTACGAACCCCTAGTTGATAATTAAAGTCGGTAGCCTCGGGAGTTGCAACATTCTTGTTGCAATACTGAGGTTCATCACTTTTTGGCGTTGTTACTGAGGAGGTGTCAAAGTATGCATTGTTTTCTTCCCCAGTTGATTAATTTCTTTTTAGATTTTGCAAAAAAAAAATAAAAAAATCATTAGGCGTATTTCATTTCAAAAATAGAAAAGTGTGTTACATTAGTGTTTTCATTCAATCATAAAAATGAAAGAAAATCTCCAACACCAACCCACCCCCCCATTTGATCACGTTGTGTAGTAAGAGCCACATCACCATTCACTTTCATAGGTAGAAGAAGAAGATGACAAAGAATGTAGAAGAAATGGATGGAGATGATGATAATCAGGAAGATTCTCTGGGATTTCTCATTCAAGATACTGATGGTAGTGTGCACATAAAGAACATCCCTCCATCTTTTCTTGCAAAATTTCATGGCCTAAGGTCAGAGGATCCAGAAAAATTTCTCTTTGAATTTGAAATCCTTTGTATATATTATGGTTACTTATTGAACACTCAAAAATTGATATTGTTTCTAGCAACATTGAAGGATAGAGCTCTTAAATGGTTCATGAGTTTAGGGACTAATTCAATAAGATCATGGAATGATATGCAAAAGATATTTCTAGAAAATATATAAAGATCATGATCTTAAAGAATAAGTCTTTAGAATGAATCAAAGGGAAGATGAGAGCCCTGAGGATCTAATAGAGAGGTTCATGTACAATGTTAAGAGGGAAAAACTACATCATTTAGGATCCGACACACTAAAAGCCCTTTTACTTAGAACAATTAGGGATGAATGGATTAATCTCCTTGATATCATGAGTAGAGCTGATGTATACCAATTATCATTTGAATAAATTTGTGAAACATGCAAACACATATCAAGAGGAAGGGAAAGAGTAGGTAAATCAGCATCAAGATCGGTAAGTGAAGCTAAACTTGGAATTTGTTTGATGATTTTAAAACAAAAATTCTTATGAATCTAACTAAAAAAGTAGAAATATTAAGAATGCAAGATGAAGAAAAAGAAGATGTTGATGTTTATGTTGTCCATGTAGAATCACATGATGTTAAACAGTGTCCATCATTACGAATGTTGAAGGAAGTTCACCAAGATGACAATGGAGCAAGTCAATTGTGAATGCAGCTATGTTATGTAGCTCCAAGAGGGCCATGGCAACCTATTCAACCTAGTATGATGCAAGAAACTAATGAACAATTTCAAGCTTATGCACATCCATCTCAAAGTAATTGGAGCACACCCTTTCCTTAGCAACATCGGCCATCTCAACCCCAAAACAATTCTTGGCAACAAGGTTGGCAAGGAACTTATGGGAGACATCCACAATGTCGTCAATATTTTCTTCAATATCCTCCATACCCAAATTCATGTTATCCCTACCATTCACCTCCACCACAACTACAACCATCACATCCATCTCAAATATCCACTCCCACTCAACTACCTGTACCACCATTTCTAAACCCACACATTGAAGTAGCTCAACCCACTTACAATGTTGAGGCACAACACTTACAAACATCTCCTCTTGAGCTAAATAGTATTCACCATAGCTCAAGAAGAGTATTGAAAAAAAGGGATTATCTTGATATCATTGAAGGATCACATCGAGAAGAAGAAGAAGATTCAAATGAGAAGACCACGGAATCATGGGTTGCACTTGATGAAGAGCAGATATCAAAATCAGAGATCGAGAGATCTCCCTCATGGTTACCATCAAATCCTCCATGTATTCAAGAGAACAATCAGAAAAAATATGGACATTTAAAGGTCATGGTAGAAGAAGACATGAATAATGATCTAGATAAGAAAGAAAACCAAGGACATCAAAGTTATATTGAAGTTTTGTTCCAGAAAATCAACAAAATGGAGCATCACTCTCTTCTTCAACTATGCTTGATCCTTTCAAAGTCAAATCATTTGGTCTCTGAAATCCAAGTACATGTGAAAGAATACATTTCAAGCCTACACATCATTTTGTATATCATCTTGATGTGCACATGGCTCCATTGCAAGTATTCTTATACTTTAAAGTGATTTTGTTTTTCAAGTAGGGTAGGTTAGAAAAAAAATGAAAAATAAGAGAAAAAAATAAAAATATCAGGTGAAAACCTCCTTTGAGGCACCTAGGCAGACCTACTAGTTGAAAACCTCATTGAGGAAACTCGTAGGCCTAGAAAAAAAAGAAAGGAAAAAAAAATCCTTGTTCCATGTATCTCTTTGATGAATGTAGGTGTTCTCCAACATCTACAAAGAACAAAAACAAGTTGCCACGAAAGAAAGAAAATATAAGTCAAACCTAGTCAAAATAAGTCAAATTTTCACTTTCTCCTCCTTTGCTCAAAAGCTCCAACAAAGCCAAGGCCATGTCAATCCATAACCCTCATCTATTTCCATCATCCACTCATCATTCCCAAGATTCTACCACTCATTTTCCTTGTTGTCCCAAAAAACTACAGGAATGCTCTGTTTTACTACAGGAAAGAAAAAAACATAGAGTAGAAATTTGTTTTTTCCATAACTTAGAAACCATGCATCCATTTGCCAAGATGTATTAGGGGGAGATGCACATGGATGATGCTAACATGCTCAAGCCATTTCAACAAATTCCACTGCACAGTTTCCGAGAAATTAGCCTCCATCGCCTACAACCATTTTTTCATTTTCCCGATATCTGTGCATCAATTTAAAATGTTATATTAGGGGAGAGACATATGGATGATGGTAACATGCCTAAACAATTTTAGAAAATTCCAGTGCACAGTTTCCAAGAATTCATCCTCCATCAACTTTAGCCATTTTTAGTTTTTCACACGATCTGTGCATCCATTGACAAAATGTTTTTTATGGGGAGGTGCATAATGATGATGGCAACATTCTCAGAAAGATTCAGGTAAATCCATTCTACCATTTGGGAGATATGTGATGATCCTCATAAATGGGTAGTTATATGGGTTCATTTCACCTCCTAACCTAGTGAAATCAACCATTCTCTTAGCTTATTGTATGATTTTCTGATTATATTTATGCTTATAGGGTCAGTTGAGTTAGTTATTACGCCATGTGGTCTAACATGTATTTAATGCCGATTATTGATGGATTTCAAGGTCAAAGTGAAGGATCTAGTGGTCAAACTGCAACAATAACTTGAAGTAGACAGAGGATAGGACTTATAGGAGGGAAACCCCCTCATTTATTGCTCCTCACTTTGAATTCCCCTTCATTCAGCTCAGAGTACAAGCAGCTAAATCATGCACTAGAAGGCAGCCAAGCAAGTGGAAGATGATTGAGAGTTATCTCGAGTTTTGGGAGCCAAGCCTCCCTGATTTTAAGGAAGCTATTGGTAGCTTCCGATGTATAAGTAGAGAGGCCTAGGGCCTCACTAGGGTTGACTTTCTGCTTGTGTAAACTCTGCTCAAATTTTGAGCTTACTATTTTGTGACAGTTTTATGCAATCTTGCTATTCTTTGATAATGAAGATGGAATCCTTTTTGAGCTAGAACTGAGTTATCTCAGAGGGCTGAAACTCTTGGGTTAGGGCCCAATCCAAGCAACCAAGCTCATCTTTACTTGTATTTTTATGCTTTACTTTAGTTTGTAGATTAGTTTGTTATTAGATGTATTTCTCTTATGGTTAAGAATAGGTTGCTTTTGATGATTTAGTAGCTTACTTCCATTTATGCTTTCTATAGTAGGTTAAGCAGTGATCAGAGAAGATTCAAAAGGCTATAAAAAGTGCCTTGACCTCTCTTCCTCCCTATGGGACCATTATTTGAGGCAAAGACTATCTTGCTACCCCAAAAACACAGATTTTCCTCATTCCTAGGACTTCTAGTGTTTGCAACTCTCTAGTAGGTTGATAGCCCAGTTTTGTTTTGCTTTAGATCTTCTTTATCATGTTCACTTCTTGATTTAAAATAGTCCTTTTGCATTCTTTCCTTTCTTACAGCATTTCCCAGCATTTCCTTCTATACATAATAGTTTAGGCCATTTTAACGCAAAATTCTATTTTTCCTTGGATGCACTTATTTCATTGGTTTCTTGATTTTCTTGGTTGACTGTTAGTTTCTATGTAGCAGATCTATTCCAGAAGTAGGCCAGCTTACCAGAAATCACACCATCCATCTTATCCATGCCCTATAGGTCTACCAAACTTCACCTCAATTGTGCCCTAGTTTCCTTCATTTTTCATAGAACTTCTTCCTCTCTCCATGTGCAAACCCAATCATCTTTCTCTGTCCTAGTGATTCATGGTAGACCTTAGGTGCCCTAACGCCTCATTCCAACCTTCATCCACATTTTCCACCCACTCTCACACCCTCAAAATAGTGAAAATTTCTCTCGGCCTCCTCCTGTAGGCCTCCTATAGTTTCCTTGTTTTCCTCCCGTAGTTTTCCTCTGTCCTCCTGTAGTTTTTCCTGTAGGATTTATTTTGAAGGCCGAGTGTGTGAAAATCCTCCAAAAGGCCACCTAAGAGCTCCTAGGACCCATCCACACCATCCTACATCCTCCCAAGCTCCAAAACCGCCCTCTAATGCCACTTGTTCACTGCCACACTCACACACAATAAATCAGATGCATGATTAAATTCACATAAAAACACATAAAAATCCAAAAATATGTGTTTTTTTGCTTATTTACTTTTAGAAATAGCATGGTTAGATTCTATTTACTTTCTTGAGTAGGTAATAACATTTATTTCATGATTTTCATAGTTTTCTTGGCAAAAGCAGAATTAGCTTATTAATTAGGGTTTACTAGATTTTTCTTTGCATTCCATTTTTCTCCTTTCTACAGTTAGAATAGCATCTGTAGAGTAATCTTTCTTTCATTTCATCACACATAGAGCTTCTTATGGAATCTATAGAAGTTGGTTTGAGCTCCTAGTGATCTCGCACTGGCTAACCAAGTGACAACCTGCAGTGAGAACTAGTACTTGTGCATATAGTACAAATGCTTCCAATTTTGTTACGAACTACCGGGTTGATAAAAGTAAAGTTGGTAGCCTAGAAGTTGCAGAATTCTTATTGCAATATTGGGGCTCATCAATTTTTGGCGTTGTTTCCAGGGAAGCATCATAGTATTCTGTGGTTACTGCTTTCTTCTATTTCCTATTGCAACATTCTGCTAATAGTTTATTTCGGCGAAAGTAGACTAGTCATTTATTTTCTTTCAGTTCTACATTTCCTTGCTTTCCTTTTCAATTCTACAAATTTCCATTCATCAAGTTCATTTCAGCTAGTTGCAATTTATTTTGTTCAATCACAATTTTAGTATTTGCAGGTACTTTCAGTGTGGGGAAAAAGAAACAAAAAACCAACCAAAAATATTTCCTTTCATGCCTCATAGGAGTAGAGATACCTTAGGAAACAAATTTCCCAACACCCCTACTGATTCACACAGCCAACCTTCTCTCTTCTTCAGTGACCGCAATCAAGAAGAAGCCTTAGGTGAACATCCAGACATATTTGAAGAACCTATAGGGGAAGAAGAAGAAAAAACATTCCTCTGGAGCCAACGGCTAAAAAAAGAAATGCTAGGGGAAATGGAGAGAGAATAGAGGGTACCTTCCCCATTCTGGAGACCAATTAGGACACCAAAATGAAGAATATAATTCCTTCATTCCTGCCTCACTTCCATGGCTTGACTACAAAAGATCTTGACACCTTCTTGTTCGAGTTTGCTATCATTTGTCGAACTTATGACTATGCAAAAGATGAGAAAAAATTGAAACTATTCCTTTCTACTCTCAAGGATACAACACTGCATTGGTTCATGGGATTACCTGGAAATAGTATCACAACTTGGGCTCAGATGTAGCAAGCCTTTAACAATAAGTATCGAGACTATTGTAGGTCAAAAGATACTAAAGAAGAAATCTTCTGAATGACCATAGGAAGTGATGAGTCCCTGGAAGACTATGAAGAGAGGTTCCAGCTCAGTTACAAAAGGGCTAGGTGTACACTTGACCCTGAGTTTCTGAAGTTGGTCCTACTCAGGGGAATTCGGGAAGACCTTTTAGACTCTTTCCATCCACTGGCCAGGGGAGACATCTACTAACTATCCTATGAGGACATAAAGACTATTTTTAGAAACCATTCTAGAGTAGCCAGAAAGAAAGGTAGGGGGAGTCAACCCATAGCCAATACCTCTTCTTCTGATTCATCCATTAAAGGTGAAATTGGAAACATGCTGGAAGACTTCAAGTGTGAGATGCTGCAAACTCTTCCCATGAAAATGGATACCTTACATATCAAAAGAAAAGAAGAGGAAGCAGAGAGAGCTTTGGCCATTTTTTGCCCTAGATGCACCTGGAGGCATCCTAGGAATGAATGCCCATTGAACTCTATAGAGGATTGTTCAGTCTATGAAGAAGATCATTCTACATAAAAGTGCCCTTCCTTGCCCGAACTTAAAGCTGTATACCAAGGGGCCAAAGTTGTAACTGAACAGATCTATTACATAAACCAAAGGAGGCCGCATGGACCTATACCATACTAGCAGGGGATGCAAGGAACATATTAGGCATACTACAACCCCAACCAAGTCACCTCCATACCTTCTTGGGGCCCCCCTGCTCATCCTTCTTGGTCCACGCCTCCTCCTTGGTCCTTCACATCTCAATATCATGCCCAACCAGCCACCCATTCATTTCAATCCTATGCTCACTTGCAACCTCAATGGAATGCATCTCATTAGTAGTGGAGGCCCCAATACAACTATCCCCCTGCTCGTTTTCCTCCACCACTTGCCCAACTACAACCGTTACCTTCTACTCCACAAAGGAAACTCCAAATTCCTTCCCATCCAAATCCAAACTTGAACAACAAACAGACTCAGCAAGTGTATAGTGGGGAACCATCATGCCCAACTTATGCTGTGGAGATTCAGTAAAATAACTTGCAATCCAGGAAAGTTCTCCTAGATAGCCAACCTCCACCTAGGGAGGTTGAGTAAGATAAAGAGGAAAGCGAACCTAAAGCCAATCCATCCTTTCCTGAGAGACTATCCATGACAATCTAGCCTACCCCAGAAGAGACTGAACTCCTAGGAGAATTGAAACATTTATGTGTGAAGATACCACTTCTCCAAGCCACAAAAGATGTGCCTATATACAATAGGTTGATCAAAGAGAAGTGCTTTAGTCATCCAGGAAGGCACAAGAGGATGCCCCAACCATCAATGTCATAGGACAATTGTCTGACCTGATGTTGGCGCAGATAATCTGTCCAAAATATCTAGACCCTGGAAGCCTAGTAGTTGATGTCCACATCAATGGCACAATGGTCCCGCATACCTTGATTGATCTAGGAGCTACCATTAATGTGATGACAAAGGACACAATGCTCAAACTTAACCTCCAGGGTTCCTTGAGGAAGACCACGACAATGTTGTAGCTAGCAGACCGCTCTATAGTGACCCCTAAGGGGATTGTGGAAGATGTGATGGTCTCCATTAATTCTTGGGAGTACCTTGCTGATTTCTTAGTTCTCCAGCCAAAGGAAAAGCTCACGGGGTATCCTCTCATTCTAGGAAGACTCTGGTTGGCTACAGCCGATGCTTACATCAGCTGTTGAGCTGGGAACATGACCATACAGAATGGGCATACCAAGCAGTTAATCCTATATCCTCCTGCCCAACCCTTGCTAGAACATGATCTACCTCTTTGGTTGGAGGAGGAGGATGAGGATGAAGTTTATTCTACACCACTCTGTACATTAGAAATCAGAATGGCGGGCAAATCGCAAGATGAGGATGATATTATTGAAAATTTGATTCAAAATCCACCTCCCAGTGTATCACCACTAGAAGACATAGTAAGAGAAACCCAAAACAACCCCTCAACTAATCTCTGTGTGGCTGACCCCACTTCTCTCTGTGTTAAAAATATAGAGTTCAACCCATTGTTTCGGGGAAAACTAGTATTCCTAAAGAATGCTAGCCCTCTAAGTTTGGTAGCTACCCTAGAAACAACAGTTTAAATCAATTCAACGATTTCTTCTATGTGTAACAGATAAGAGAAATATAAGGGAACCAACCTGGAACTTTCACTTAATCCCTTGCCTGCTCTCTCTCCCCTTTGACAGAGCCTGCGACTCCTCCTTGTACTTAACACGCTTGGAGAGTACCTGAACAAGTACAGCAAAAAAGAACCGTCAAAGCATAGTGATCTATCACAACATAAACATTACAGAATCAGATTTATAATGAAGAAATGATATTATTCACAATGATAACATTCACAATTTCACAATCATATGGAAGAAAACTTTGAAGAAATTTATTAATAGAAGGGAGAATTACAACCCAGATGTCTGATCTAGCATCATCCTCCCAGCTCCAATCCTTCTTCACCTCATGAAATAGCAAGATCACTCCAACAATACAATGCTCTTTCCTCAATTACAAACCATCAGCACTTCCTTGCAATTCACAATATTCCAGCCTCTACATCTCTTGAATTGGATTTCCATTTATAGATGTGTGCAAGGGTGTGAGTCATCCATGGTGTTTGATTAGTGTCATTCCACTTGTTACAATTGGTTCCATTTGGATATTTCTTAGATCCCTTATTCATCCTTGGGCGAATTCAGAGAGGCAAGTGGCACAGGAGAAGTTTCTAGAAGATTCCATGAGCAACCACCTAGAAAACTATCTCAGCCATTTGTCCATCCTCTCCCATCACACCCTATAGAAGGCCTAATCAGTATGTATCACACCCTAGTAGTGTACCACTGAGTATGTATCACACTTTGCTAGTGGAGTAGTTATTATGGTTTAATTTAGGCCATTTCTGGATGGTTTCTCAGTTGGAACCCTTCGGGAATGATGTATTCAGATGACTATATTTCTTTATGGTATGAAACAACTCTTTTAGGGGTTGATGAGACCTAGTTTATCGACATATAAGTTTGGGGTTGATGTGCCCAAATATGTCTATAGCAGTTTCCCCCTAAAGCATGAAGTTGTAAATATTGATGTCAGGTGAAATGCTTTATCATGAGGATCTAAAGTTTCGAACTGGAAGGTGACTTGCATAAGTTACAATACAATACATCATCATAATATAATTTTCATGATCTAGCTGAGGGAGATGTTCCCATGCTCAGCTTTATAAATTCATTTCATGTACATAGATCAGATAGTTTTCTGCAGATACAGACTGGTGAATCTTCAAATATAGAGTCATCATCCATGGTTAGGATGACCATCTGTGTAGAGCCTTTGTACATTTGATGTTTTTATATTCCTGAATATATCGCAGCCTGGATGGATGAAACTAGATCCAGGGTCTTCAAACTCATCCAATCTTCGCTCGATGTACAAGTCAATCCATGTGAAGAGATGTTCTGAAGTCAAACATGGAAAGACATCGCCCGATTACCAGCCAATGATGTGAGTTGTTAATAGACATAAGAGGAATCACCGATAATGATAATGACCCTCAAGGTACTACAGTACAATTCACGTCGTGTGAATACATGATCCGATGTCGAACACCACACAAAATCTTTCAGTTGAAGGCCATTGATGTCAACCTGTCACCAGAAGTGAGAAACTTGCCATTGATGTGTGCAAGCTCCAAAGCACTGAAAGGGTTGTTTCTAAGTCAACTTCTTGGATAATGAGTTGATGTCAACAAGAAGTGACTCATCACAGGAGGGCCTTGATCTATCCCACATCTACGACACAAAACGAAGTGAATGATTTTCTAGAGGTGAAAACTGAACTAACGACAAAAGGTTCAAGAATGGCGGTCATGAAAAATGAAGGTTGGAGGTATTGCAGTGGATGAGACATTAACGAGATGGTGGTTTCTCAAATGAATGACTTCTCTTAAACATGTCAGCGACATTGAGATGAATTGGTAGCGTTAACCCCAAAAGATGTATGGTATTAAAGACCAATGGTGATATGATCGGTGAATGGAATAACCCAACCCAACTCAAGAATGGTCATGAAGTGAAAGTGTCATGTTCAAGAGTGACCTGCTACCATAAATTCTTCAAGTTTTCTTCCCCTTTTTCCCCAGTCATTACTGACCAGTACCTCTTTATTTTTGTCAATCTTGAGGAGGATAACATGTGCTTGTTCTATAATTCGCCCTATGGGCAAACCTGTCACTGTTAATGTTTTAACGAGTCTAGCGACAGTGAAACTCGGTCTCATCTAGATGGACAAGTTTGTCACTATTTTTTTAACGAGTTTAACGACAAGGATAACTCGGTCCTTTTCATGTTTAGAGAGTTTGAAAAGGGACGAAAAGGAAACTCCATAAGTTCCTTTTCATAAATAAATCCCTTAGGTCTGAAAAAGGATAAAATAATACAGGAGGGGTGACATTCCCAATCACTTTAACGAGATGGAAAGGCCAAGAGCTTGACAATCTTTTCATATTTAATGAGTTTGAAAAGGGTTTAAAGAGGCCTTGATTTTGAGGAACGAGTGGTGTCCAAGGTAGCAACTAGTTCCGGTGATTTTGGAACTTCTCAAAACATGTTGATTTCTGTGAAGAGGCTGGCTAATAAGACCACTCATTGCAATTGTTCCTCAAAAAGGGGTAAAACAACCAAGTGGAAGTGTATGATACACCAAATGGATGGTGGTGATGGGATGTGCACAACCAAGGTTCAAAAGGCTGATAGAATGGCAATCACAAAGGTTAATTACTTGTAAATGGCTTCATTTTTTGACAATATTGAACCATGGGAAACTATGCTTGACTTCAGTTTCATTTTTACACAAGCTCGAAATGAAGATACTATGGTTGAATGGTGGTCAAAGATGTTCAATTCACTGTTTAACTCATCAAATTATTTCATCAGTCGTTCGGCCTACTCAAAACTCCATCAAATTAATTAGAAATTCATAAAAACTCACATTTTACTTGAAGTACATGAATAGTAAACATAAAAAAGTAGTTTTACCTTTCACTTTCACCATTTCTTTTCAAATTTGGGATTTTGGAGCTCTGGAGCAATTTTCCCTCTCAAATTTCACTAGTCGATTCGGTAGATCCTGTGGACCATTTTCCACGCCATCTGGACCAGGTAGGAGCTATCCTTGAGCTCTTCATTTTCATTCCATATTTTCTTGACTCTAAGCAATATTTTCCACTTTTCTGGGCCCCTAGGGTTCAAATATTTCATTCCTCAATCATCGCACCTAGCTAGTATCGAAAGGTGTGATGCATATTGACCTGTCAATGAACCAGTCAATATGCATCTCACCTTGCTCAAATGCAGGCTACGATGGGTTCAGAAGGGCAACTTTACACAGTGTTTTTTCATCAAATTTTTACCTATTTTTCCTAAAAAATGGATCTTAACCCATCTATTGTTTGTATTTCAGATATTTGTTGGATCAAGATGGTTGTCACATGGCGTGAATGAGAACACGAAGAAGAGGATATGATTGCTTTACATTACCAGGGCACTGTGGATGCCTTAAGAAACTATGGCTTACTGTATTTTTTCCGTATATCCAGCATGAGGCAACAAATCAGTTTGTTGCAGTATCTTCTTAATGCTTGGGATCCCATTGACTAGGTGTTCCAGATCATAGGTAAATCTATTCCTTTCATGGTTGAGGATATTTATTTCCTGACAGGTTTGTCAAGGCGTCACACCCCTCTTTCATTATCAAGATTTTCTCGTGGGGGCGAATCCGTGAAAGATTACATTCGTCAGTTCTACAAGGATGGATCTCAACCTAGTAGAGATGGTAAGATAAATATCCAGGATGTTAGTGATCGACCTTTGAGGACCATTTTATTTACCTTTGCTAGATTGGTTGGTAGCGCGGCCTTACATTTAGTGAATAGATCTTACATGCAGTATGCCCTGGAATGCCTGGAACTAAAGGTGTTCAATTGGTGCGAGGCGATACTTCCTGTTGTGAAAGAACAAATGTCCAAAGTAAAGAATGGAAGAACCAAGAACTTTGGTTCTGGATCCATATTGAATGCTTTTTCTTTGGAAAGAATTACACTGATGCAACCTCAAAACATTTCACTCGGATTGCCAGCACCGAGGGAACCACAGATGCAAAGATGGTGGGATATTATGGCTAGACGTGCCGGCTAGTCACAGATATCCTTCTCAGATGCCTTTTTCGAGTGGTTCAACTGTCAGGAGATGGTATTTGCGGAGTATCCATATGTTAGGATGGATTTCTGAGGCGATCTAGACTTGGTTTTACCAGCTGGTGAGTAGTGGAGTGCTATAGGTAAAATGATTTGACCACAACTTTGTTTTTTGAGATTTATAATGTTTATGTGTTTTTCGATGTTACCAAGACTAAATAAACTCATATGTGTGTGTAGATATTGGACCAGTGCGACCAGTGGCACGCCCACGGGAGGCAGATGACACTCCAGTAGGAGAGGCTATAGGGAGGGCCGTCCTTTAGGATCTGGACATATCAGAGACTTTGGCAGTGCTGCAGGATCAAATTGAGGGCCTCACTCTCGGTATTCAAGATGTCAGGACTGATGAGTTACCTTTGAGGTTACAGTGCCATACTACTGGTGTACTGAGTCATTGGACTAGGCTCCTGTGCATGATAGCATAGGCGGTGACATGTTATCACCAGTAACACTAGTCTAGGATGTTTTTTTGCATTCCTTTTGAGTTTCTTGGTTAGATGACTGATTTTGTCTTGTACACAAAATATTTTGTAAAAGCTATAAACAACTATCTACTTTTGATTTTTGGAGTTTTATTTTGGCTAAGGGATGAAATCCTATTGCAAATGTTAATGTGAAATGCTTTCTTTACGAATGTTGCAAATGTCTATTACTAGGAATACTAGTTTTCCCTGAAACAAATTGGCGACTCCGCTGGGGAAAACAGTATAAAGCAATTAAATGATTTCTTTTATGTGTAATAGATAAGATAAAGATAATGGGACCAACCTGGAACTTTCGCTTAATCCCTTGCTTTCTCTCTCTCTCTCCTTTGACAGAGCCTGCAACTCCTCCCTGTACTTAACACACTTGGAGAGTACCTGCACAAGTACAACAACAAATAACCATCAAAGCATCGCGATCTATTACAACATAAACATTACAGAATCAGATATATAATGAACAAATGATAGCATTCACAAATGATAATATTCACAATTGCACAATCATATGGAAGAAAACTTGAAGAACTTTATTAATAGAAGGGATAATTACAACCCAGTTGTCTTATCCAGCATCATCCTCCCAGCGTCAATCCTTCTTCACCTCATGAAATAGCAAGATCACTCCAACAATACAATGCTCTTTCCTCAATTACAAACTATCAACACTTCCTTGCAATTCACAATATTCCAACCTCTACATCTCTTGAATTGGAGATCCATTTATAGATGTGTGCAAGGGTGTGAGTCATCCATGGGGTTTGATTAGTGTCATTCCACTTGTTACAATTGGTTCCATTTGGAGATTTCATAGATCTCTTATTCATCCTTGGGTGAATTCAGAGAGGCAAGTGGCACAGGAGAAGTTTCTAGAAAATTCCATGAGCAACCACCTAGTAAACTGTCTCGGCCATTTGTCCCTCCTCACCCATCACACCCTATAGAAGGCCTAATAAATATGCATCGCACCTTGGAAGTGTACCACTCAGTATGCATCACACTTTGCCAGTGGAGCAGTCAATATGGTTTAATTTAGGCCATTTCTGGATGGTTTCTCAGTTGGAACTTTTGGGGAATGATGTATTCAGATCACTATGTTTCTTTAGGGTATGAAACAACTCTTTTAGAGGTTGATGAGCTCTAGTTTATCGACATATAAGTTTGGGGTTGATGTGCCCAAATATGTCTATAACACCCAGAAAGAACATTGAAAATCAATCTATCCCTATCTCCTTCCCAGGAGAAGGAGCTATGCAGCATACTAATAAAACATCTAGATGCCTTCACCTAGAATTATAAGGAGATGAAGGGAGTGCACCCTTTAGTATGTACTCATCATATATACATCAAGGAATATTGCAAGACAGTCAGGCAGCCTCAAAGAAGGATGAACCCAACACTTAAAGATATTGTTAAGGAAGAACTGCAGAAATTGTTTGATGCAGGGTTCATCTATCCCATCTCTGACAGTGAATGGGTCTCTCCTTTGGTGTTAGTGCCAAAGAAAAATGGTAAGTGGAGAATCTTTGTCAACTATCAAGAATTGAAAAAAGCCACTAAAAAGGACCATTTTCCTTTATCTTTCATAGATCAAGTGTTAGACGGTCTGGCAGGGAAAAAGTTTTTCTCCTTCATAGATGGGTTTAGCAGGTACAATCAGATTCAAATTAGCCCAAAAGACCAAGATAAGACCACTTTCACTTGTCCTTGGGGTACCTTTGCATACCAAGTCCTTCCCTTTGGTTTGTGCAATGCTCCAGCCACTTTCCAAAGAGCGGTATAGAGTATATTTTCTGAACTAGTTCACGATGCAGTAGAAATATACATGGATGATTTTACTCCTTATGGCTATGAATTTCAGGAAGCTTTATCTAACCTAGGAAAAGTTCTAGATAAGTGTATTGAGATGAACCTGTCCCTCAATCCAGAAAAATATGAATTTCTTATGAATGAAGTGAACGTGCTAGGTCATGCAATATCTCAACAAGGACTACAGGTGGACCCCAACAAAATTGCCATCATCCAAAGGGTCCCACATCCTCAAAAGGTGAGAGATGTCAGAAGTTTCCTAGGCTTATCTGGATATTACAGGAGATTCATTAAAGACTTCAGCAAGCTAGCCTCTACTTTGTTTGGTCTCCTAGGCAAAGATGTTGAGTTCATATGGTCGATAAACTGTCAAGAAGCCCTAGATACCTTGAAGAGAAAGCTAGTGACTGCCCCAATTCTTAGAGGCCCAAATTGGCCCTACCCTTTCACATTCACATAGATGCCTCGAACAAAGCAATAGGAGAAACCTTAGGACAAATTGATGAAAAGTTACCTTATGCCATATACTTTATAAGCAAAAACTTGTCAAAGGCAGAGTTAAACTATACAATGACCGAGAAGGAACTCTTAGCTATCGTGCATTCCTTAAACAAATTCAAACATTATATCATAGGCTATCAAACCTTTGTGCACACTGATCATGCTACAATTAGATTTTTAATGAACAAACCAGATGTAAATTGTTATGCTCTTAACCTGCAAAGTAATACCCAAGCACAGAATATGCGAAGAAAAGATACCCAGAACACAAAATATGCAAAGAAAAGATACCCATAACACAGAATAGCAATGATTTTATTATTCAGAGAGAAATGTTCACAGGCCTCTTTGAGGGGGCAACCTCCAATAGAGCAGAGCTCGATTACAAAAACAAGACACGATACTCCTCGCAGGGAGTCTCTATCCTTTATATATGACTCATACATGCAATACCACGGGCCAATATCGTGGGTTTTATTAATACCATCTATCTAATACTACCGCCCATTTGCAACTAACTGTGGTCCCGTCATTAATTGTGGGTTAACCACTTACAAATATTAATATGGGCTTTATTGACTCTTGACTATGACGTGATCCCATGACATAAATAAGGGGGCTAGGGTGGGACCCTAACATGCCCTCCCCCTTAAGACTAGCCTTGTCCTCAAGGCTGAAGCTGCGGAAACTGCTGAAGAATAGTGGCTGGTTCCCAAGTTGCATCTTCAGGAGAGGTGCCTTTCCATTTGACGAGGACCTCCTTAATCATGTGGCCGTGCAGGTGCATGTCTCGTGTGTCTAGAACCTGTTTAGGTTGAAGCCAGATTGGCCCTTCTTCGTCCAATTCAGGTAGACTGGTTTGAACTCGGTAATTGTTCCCAATCACTTTCTTGAGGCACGATACATGGAAAACTGGGTGGATTTTTGCTGTCGGTGGCAAAGCCAACTTGTAAGCCACTTCTTCAATGCGCTGAAGTACTTGGTATGGTCCATAGAATTTTGGAGAGAGCTTTTGACAACCCTTGTATTTGAGTGATGTTTGCTTATATGGTTGTAGCCTCAAAAAGACCTGATCCCCTTCTTGAAATTGGCGCTCTGAGCGATGTTGGTCGGCCTGTTGCTTCATACGGTTCTGAGCTTGATGAAGATTCTCGCGCAGATGGGCGAGCATGGTTGCGCGGTGTTGTAGGAGTTGATCCACGGCTTGTACTTTGGAGCACCCCGTGAGATAAGAAGTAGGGGAAGGCGGAAGTTGACCATAGACTGCTTCATAGGGAGTCATTTTGGTGGTGGCATGATAGTTGGTGTTATACCACCATTCAGCCAGAGGTAACCACTATACACAAAGGTGTTGCTTTTCTTAAGTGAAACACCTAAGGTAGGTTTCTAGACATTTGTTGACGGCTTCAGTTTTACCATCTGTTTGCGGATGATATGAAGTACTGAGTTTGAGTTGAGTGCCTTGTATTCTGAAGAGTTCCTGCCAAAAATTACTGGTGAAGATCGGGTCGCGGTCAGACACAATAGAAGTGGGCATGCCATGCAATTTGAAGATCTGATCCATGAGAGTTTGAGCAACCAAAGTTGGTGTAAACGGTTGGGTTAGGGCGCAGAAATGAGCATACTTCGACAGTCAGTCCACAACCACCATGATGACTGACTTGTTCCCAGACTTTGGAAGACTTGTAATGAAATCCATGGAGACCTCCGTCCAAATTGACGCCGGAATGGGCAAGGGTTGTAATGTGCCTGGTGTGTTGACGGTTTCCCCTTTGTGGCGTTGACAGACGTCACATTCTGCTACGAAAGTAAGGATGTCCTGTTTCATGCCGATCCAAAAGAATGATCTTCTAGTGAGAGCATACGTCTTCTGAAAGCTCGAATGTCCTGCAATGGGAGATGAGTGCAATTCTGCCAAAATGTGACTTTTGAAGGTGGATGTTGGTGATATTACGACTCTGTCCTTGTAGCGAAGAATATCATTCTACCACGAGTAGCCCTTGCTGGAATTAGGATCTACCTGCAATTGAGAAATGAGTTGGGAGAGCCCAGGATGTGAAAACCATTCCCTGCGAGCCTCTTCAATCCAGTCTGGAATGGGGAGGGAAATTGCGAGCAAAGTACTTTCCTCCTCAAATTGGCGCGACAATGCATCTGCTACACTGTTGTCTTTCCCTTTCTTGTAAATGATCTCATAATCATATCCCAGCATTTTAGCTAACCATTTATTTTGTTGTGGGGAAGATAGGCGTTGCTCCAAAAAATATTTAAGACTGTGATGATCTGTGCGAATTTGGAAACGTCTCCCCAACAAGTAAGGTCGCCAGGTCTCGACGGCATGTAAGATGGCCATCATTTCCTTCTCGTAGGTAGATTGGCCCAGATTCCTCCCACTTAGTTGTTGGCTGGTGAAGGCCAATGGTCGCCCTTCCTGCATTAAGACCGCTCCAATACCTGTACCCGAAGCATCACATTCAATGACAAAGGATTTGGTGAAGTCAGGTAGTGCTAAGACGGGAGTGGAACACATGGTGGTTTTGAGAGCGGTAAATGTCTGTTGTGCTTCCTCGTTCCAGAAGAAGGAATTTTTCTTTAGGAGTTGAGTTAGGGGCTTCGCTATGCGGCCATAGTTGCGGACAAATTTACGATAATAGCCTGTGAGACCCAAAAATCCTCTCAAGCTTTTCAAGGTCTTAGGTTGAGGCCATTCTTGCATTGCCTAGATCTTTTTGAGGTCCACCTTGACACCTTCATGCCCCACAATGTGGCCCAAATACTCAACTTCTTCCATGCCAAACGAACACTTAGACATCTTGACAAATAATTTATGCGTGCGGAGCAGTTGCAAGAGTAGATCTACATGCTGAAGATGTGCCGCCCAAGTGCCACTATAGATGAGGATGTCATCGAAGAAGACAAGGACAAATTTTCTGAGATATGGTTTGAGGAGGTGATTCATAAGGCTCTGAAAAGTAGAGGGGGCATTACAGAGACCAAATGGCATGACCAAGAACTCATAATGGCCTTCATGAGTTCTGAAAGCCGTCTTGGGAATGTCGACTTCCTTCATGCGAATTTGGTGGTAGCCTGAGCGAAGATCCAACTTAGTGAAGAATTGAGCCCCATTGAGTTCGTCCAGCAAATTGTCAACCACCGGAATGGGAAATTTATCTTTGACTGTCAACTTATTAAGGGCCCTAAAGTCAGGACACATCCACCACTCCCCATCTTTCTTGAGGACCATGACCACTGGGGATGAATAAGGACTAATGTTGGGACGAATAACACCTGCTTCCAACAATTCCTTGATGATTTTTTCTATTTCATTCTTTTGGGTGAACGGATATCTGTATGGCCGCACATTTGGGGGTCGGGCCCCTGGAACCAATGTGATGCTATGATCATGTTCTCCTCGTGAGGGTGGAAGCTCATGAGGCTTGTCAAAGACCGTCCGATGTTTATTTAAAATCTGTTGCATCTCAGGATGAATTGGCAGAGACATGGTGTCGACTACCTGGATGGCATTAAATTGAGCTACCACTCCATGATGGCCCTTTTTTAACAATTTTTCCATCCTATGCGAGCTGATGATAGAGGGGGCTCCCACCTGTAGTCCACGGAGGGTATGTGTGGAGTTGTTCTGCTTAAAACTCATATATAACTCCTGGAAATCCATTGTGATTGGCCCAAGAGTGCGGAGCCATTCCGCGCCTAGGACAATGTCGCAACCCCCCATGTGTATTGCAAACATGTGGGTTTTCAATTGATAATCCCCCATTTGAAGTTTGACATTTTCACAGCGACCTTCACATTTCATTGTGCCCCCATCTGCAATCTGGACTTGGAAGTTAGAAACTACCCGGACAAAACAATGTGCTGCTTCAGCGATCTTTTGATGGATGAAATTAGGGGTACTTCCACTATCAATCAAGACTACTACTGGGCGATGTTTAAGAAAACCCCTGATTTTGAGAGTTTGAGGGGAAGAAATTCCTGCCAATGCATTTAGCGAAATAATTGGTTCATCAGATACAATCTCCTTCTGGTTATCTTCTTCGATCGCCTCTGGTTCCTCAAGTGGTGGATCTTCCTCGGTGGAGCTGTAGTCAGTGGCATCTATTTGAAAAAACTTGGGCTCTTTGCATTTATGACCCAGGGAATATTTTTCATCACAGTAGTAACATAGTCCTTGCTTCCTTCTTTTGGTCATTTCCGCAGGTGACACCTTTTGAATCTTAAGTGTCTGAGTTGTGTTGGGAGCCTATGAGGGACGACCTTTAGTGGGGAAGTTGGGGCGGCTGGATTGGGCTATCAACACACGTTCCACCTTACGAGCTACCTGGAAAGCCTCTGTCCATGTGGGAGGGTGGTGGAGTAGAACCTGAGCTTTGATGGCTTCTTTAAGACCGCTGATAAAGCATTCCATGTAGAACTCATCTTTGAGACCCTTAGTGTGGAAGGCTAAGGCTTCAAAAGCAATAATATATTCCTTCACTGTACCCATCTGTCAGAGCTTAGTGAGATGCCCCAAAAAAGAGTCTTCTTGTTCAAAGCGATTTCGAAGAGCTTTGGAAAATTGGGCCCAATTCTGAAAATGTCCATTGCAACGCTGATGCCATTCCTTCCATTGCCATCGTTCATTGTCCAAGTACATGGTGCCCACCATAAGCTTAGTCCCCTCATCTATGATATGATTCAATTGGAATACTGCTCCATTTGTGCTAGCCATGCGGACGTGTGAGAACCGCCAAATTTATGCATATCCAACTTGGGAGGTCGCTGACTGGGTGGTGGGTGGGTGTGCCAGACGTGGGGAGAGTGGCTAGACTCACCCTCATGGTATTCATGACCATTATTCACCTCTTCATGGGCTGGCACCTTGCCCTTCAGTGCGTTCTGTATCTGGATACTTATTCCTTTAATCTCATGTTGTATTTCGTTCACCGAAAATTGGATGGAGTTCACCTGGTTTTCAATTTTTTCCATCCTTTCATTGGCCATTGCTTGAGCGCGAGTTTCTACCATACACCAACCTGATGAAAAATTAGGACCGCCAAAAAATTTTTACTAAGAAATTGAATGGTACCACCTTGCTCAGCTCGTCGTCCTGATTCTGATGGGCTAGGTCACCAATAAGCACCCCGGATCAATATTGCAGTCGCCAAATCCTCAAAATGTCAATGCCGCCAAAAATCCTGCGAAAATTATATCCAGGTACAGGAACCCTTCAAAACTACTTCGATTTGGTGGATCTGAGAGATCTGAATGGTGGAACAACTGGTGCTACTGATCTGATGGAGCTGTGGGACTGATGTCTGCTGCCGCTGCACTTACTGATCTGGAATAGATGATGTGTGATCCCCCGATAGAAAGGGAACTATGGTCTTGAGGAGTGTCAGGTGCTACAGATCACAATATACATAAGGGTCTGACAGTAGTACTCGGCCCAATGTTTCAGGGCTCTAAGTAAGGAGGATCGACCGTACCCTTAGCCGTACAACCCGACTACCCTATCGTACGGGCGAGTAATCTCTCCGAGTGCTGTTCTCGGTGTACTGTAGCCACAAGATGGCCGAAGGTTTATCTATGGCGAGGTTTCAAGGGAGCTAGGGGGCTTCCTATATACCCAGAGGGTACGTGGAAGACAGTCCGTGCGCGGTTCTGTCTAATGCGCTACTACTCGAAGGGGTACCCACAGGGGTTACAAGGGAGTCCAACAGACGTGACCACCTCTTGTATTTCCTGTGTGCATGCCTCCCCAAATCCGCAGGTTTATGCGCTTAACGACAGATCCCGTGATTTAAAGACGCCGGAACACGTCTCTAGCCAAAAAAAAAAATTGCTAAAATTTGGAGATCCCACCGAGCCCTGGAAAGTGCTCTGATACCACTTGTTATGCTCTTAACCTGCAAAGTAATACCCAAACACGGAATATGCGAAGAAAAGATACCCAGAACACAGAATATGCGAAGAAAAGATACCCAGAGCACAAAATAGCAATGATTTTATTATTTAGAGAGAAATGTTCACATGCCTCTTCGAGGGGGCAACCTCCAATAGAGCAGAGCTCGATTACAAAAACAAGACACAATACTCCTCGCAGGGAGTCTCTATACTTTATATATGACTCATACATGCAATACCATGGGCCAATACCATGGGTTTTATTAATACCATCTATCTAATACTACCGCCCATTTACCATCTATCTAATACTACCGCCCATTTGCAACTAACTGTGGTCCCGTCATTAATTGCGGGTTAACCACGTACAAATATTAATATGGGCTTTATTGACTCTTGACTCTGGCGTGATCCCATGACATAAATAAGGGGGTTAGGGTGGGACCCTAACATAAATGCTCACATTATTAGGTGGTTTCTTTTACTGCAGCAGTTTGATCTAACCATTATTGATAAGCCTGGTAAAGAGAATGTTGTTGTTGACTTTTTGTCTAGAGTAAATTTGCCTATAGGTGAATAAGGAATGGTGGATGACCAAATGCCAGATGAGCACCTATTTTCTATATCAATACTCTCTCCATGATCTGCTGATATAGCAAACTACTTGGTTTCAACACAGTGCCCACCACACCTATCCTCAAAAGAGAAGAGCAAGATAATATGGAAAAGCACCCCTTTCACCTAGATTGGAGGTAATCTCTTCAAACTTGGCCCAGATTAGATCTTGAGAAGATGTGTCAGGGAGGAGGAAGTATTTTACATCCTCCTGACCTGTCATGACGGGCATAATTGGGGTCATTTTACAGCAAAAAGAACTACCTTCAAGATATTCCAAGCAGGCTACTGCTGGCCCACTCTTCATCAGGATGTGAGGAGATACACAAGCCAGTGTGATCGATGTCAGAGGATGGGTAAACCCACTCCAAAGGATGAAATGCCCATGCAACCCCAAGTGACCTTTGAGCCATTTGAGAAGTGGGGCATGGACTTTGTGGGGCCTATCAACCCCCCTTCAAAGCAGAAGCAGTACATAATTTTGTGCACCTACTACCTGGGAAAGTGGGCAGAGACAAAAGAAATCAAAGCAACGACATAGGAAAAAGTAGTTGAGTTTTTTAGGAAAAACATATTCTACAAGTTCAGGTATCAAAGAGAGTTGGTCACAGACCAAGGCAGTCAGTTCACTTCCAACCTGATTGAAGACTTTCTCACACATCATAAGATCAAGCACAGGACTTCCACCCCTTACCATCCACAAGCCAATGGGCAAGTGGAGGTCACTAACAGAGCATTGGAAGGGATACTAACCAGGGTAGTGAGTAGCAACAAAGAAGACTGGGTGGACAGATTAGTTGAGGCCACTTGGGCCTACAACACAACATGGAAGACCACCACCGGGTTCACACCCTATGAATTGGTCTATGGGAAGAAGCCTTTGATGTCAATAGAGTTCGAATTCGGTACCCTAAGGATGGCAACTCAGCTGGACCTATACCTCAGCCATGCATAGAATGAGAGATTACTTCAGCTCAATGGATTGGATGAATACATATTGCAAGGCCCTCTCCATACAAAGGTAGTTCAACTTCAGAGAAAGATATGGCATGACAGAAATATCAGGGAGAAGCAATTCAAGAGGGAGATTTAGGCACTACTCTATGATTCAAGATACAAGGATTTCAAAGGCAAGCTGAGGAAAAGATGGCTGGGATCCTACACTGTGGAGAAATGCAATGACAATGGTTCAGTTTTGATCAAAACCATTGAAGCCGAAGCCATTCCCATGCTTGTCAATGGAAATCGGTTGAAATTCTACAAGAAACCCCTCTCCAAGCTAGAGTTTATTGAAGATTTGAATAAAACAGTGATGGTAGTGGAGCCTGTCTTAGCTTCCACTTCACCCACTCACTAAAAAAAAGATAAAATAAATAAAAAAAGATAAAAATAAGGACTCAAGTGAAAACCTCTATGAGGTGCTTGAGTCCCATCATTGAGTTGAAAGCTCTTCTGAGGCGGCCTAGTGATGTCAAGAAAAAAGAGAAAAAAAGGGAAAAGAATAAGATCCCTGGGTGAAGACCTACCTTGGAGGTGCCCAAGGTAGGAAATTAAGGTGAAAACCTCTCTGAGGTGCCCTAGTTGTTTTCAAAAAAAAAAAGAGAGAGAAAAATGAATTTTTATTGCATTGTAAGCTTGTAGGAGGACTACAGTGAGCAGAATACGGTGCCAAGGGGACCTTGACATTCATACAAGCATCCATCTCATCTTCTATGCACCTTCCTCCATCATTTTTGGTATATCTTTCACCCCACTATACCTTTTTCTTCCAAAACTGTGTTTTCTACAGGAGGCTCGTGTAGGAATTACAGAGAGCCAAAAGTGTATACAGGAGGCAGTTTGAGGGACAAGAAAATATTCATGAGGAACCTATGATCCCTATTACCATATTCAAACCTCCTTGCCATCATTTCCAAGCCTACATCACACTCCAAGCATCATTATTATTTTTTTCCCTGTCCAAGAAAAAAACACAAAAACATTTTTTCAATTTTGAAAAAACAAAAATAAAAGGAGGAAAAGGCACCATTAACCTTACCTAAATCTTACCTAATATCCCTCCATCATTCATCTCCACCTCTGGCATCATTCTTGAGCTTCAAGCACAGGGAAAAAGTTGAAGTTTCAAGGGGAGAAGCAGCTACAGGAGCTCCTGTAGGAATTCATGTAGCAGCTGATCCCATAGAAGTCCAGCCCCAGCAGCAAGAGAGTGCACATCTATAGGTTGAAAAGGCACATGAAACTTAGCTCCAGCAAAAGAAGAACTTGCAAAAGCACACAAAAACACATTAGAAAGTAGAGACAACATGCATGAAGGAAAATGAAGGCATGCAGCAGAGGAAGCCACAAGACCTCATAGTCGATGGCAGCAAATACACTCGGATCACAGGTAAGTAGCTAAGTCACTCCTCTATCTGTATTTGTGTAATTAGAAATCATACGAAGGCAACGAGATGGTTGAAATTGAAAGGTGGCTAGTTAACTTGGCCACCTTAATTTATTTGATTCCACTTAACCGAGATGTCACCCACACATGCACACAGTCAACTCAAGCAAAAGATGCGAAGGATAGGTAGTGGGAGGAAGAGTTAACTTCGATGCCATAATGAGGGGATGATTACGAGGGGAGGTCATGATCACCAAGTAGGTGGGGACCAACGGTCCTAATCTGGGCAACGTACACCTTGTTAGCTCAGCACTCATCACCGAAAACAACCATAAAAGGTAATGAGCACTCCTCCCCGTGCATTCTCACCACCTTTTCTTCAGTTTCTCCTCATAATTCAGCCACACAACAATCTTCTTTTGCCCCCAAAACCTCGTATCCACCATCCTCCATCGATTTCAACCATATTTTTACTCTCAGAATTTTCTACAGGAGCACCTACAAGAAATCTACAGGAGCACCTATAGGAAATCTAGAGGAGGGACAGCGGGCTTCTACAGGAGGGGCAGTGAGTCATTTTGAAGGGAGGAAATGTGATTTTTGGCATGAATTTCATTCTGAAGAGATAGGGTTCATGAATGCCCTCTATTGAATAACAAAATATGAAAGAATTGGTCTCAAATCGAAGATGAAATGAGTCTTTAAGAGGGTAGAAATACATTAAAAATTTCTTTTCTTTTAAAAAAAAAAACATAGTCCCCTCTATTTTTCTATTTTACTCAAAATTATTTGTCTCCACCTCCATATTTGGTTTTTCAAAAGAAGTACAGGCGGTATGACAGGGGGGTTTATGAGAAAAGAGCCCACTAACTCCACTAGACTCCATGCACATCCTCAAGTGGTGGAAATATTTACAAGGGAAAACTAGATGAATTTCTTTAAGAAGTTTAGAGGGTTTGATGATGAAATTCCCCATGAATTTGCTCCCTTTCTTGTCCCTCACACAAGAACTCATGCTACTGTAACCCTTAGAGGCCTCTCCACTAAAATAACCCCTGAATTCATCAGTAGGGTCACTACCCTTCCTCTTGGGTTGCCTTGGAGTCAAGATGAGAAACCAATTGGCCAGGCTACCAAGAGGAAATTTTTCCAAAATAATGAAACCCCTGTTGAAGGTAAAAATGGAATTAGGAGGGCTAGTATACCATATCCCTGGGATGAGGTTAGCTACCAAGTGATCAAATGCATTTCTTGTGAGGGGAGACACAACATTGATTATGGATATCACTTCAGAATACTCCAAGATTTGAGATATGGCGTCAATACCATAGCACATCAGAAGCTCAGTATCCCTTAATTTCTCCTTCAGTCCCTCATTGACTCTAGCACCAAGGTACAAGCAGGAAATTCACAACAGCTAGCTCACCATGGCCTAATCAAGATCCTAATAGAAGAAGCCATCCATACCCTTCCAATCCCCATAGCATGGGAAGTTTTTAGAAATATGAAAATTGAGGATGACATCAAGGCATTAACCTATGATGTCAGTCCTTCTGTCAATGAGGAGGGAGAACAACAAGGAGAAGAAGATGAAGTTAGTGGTGGCATAACAGAGCAAGAGAGGGAAGAGGAAAGATTGAAAGAGAGGAGGAAAGAGTTGAAGGGACAGAGCAAGAGGAGGAAAAAGGGACAGAAGAAGGAGAGAAGGAGGTAGAGAGGGTAGAGAAAAGAGAAGAGTCCCCTAAAACTTGGGAAAGAGAAGTAGCAACTTCCCTCACTACCCTCAACACACCAGTCAAGCAGAAGTAGAAGAGGAAAAGAAAAACCTCCATGTATTTCGGGGCAAGGAAGAGTACGAGAATTAAAACAAGCAAACCTCAGCCCTCATCAAATACTCCCATTAGCATTGAAGATTCACCATCTACCAAGGTGAAATAATCTCCTTCCAAGACACCCATAAACTATCAAAGGGGGACTCCAAGATCATCTACAAGGGAAAACTTACAAAACTGCAAAATTTTGCACTGCAACTCCTTCATCTAGCTTCGATAAATATTGTGGTAAATCTCACACTTTTTCCTCTCTGTGCTATTTTATTTTGAGATGTTGTGTTCCTTTCCTTCGTGGCCTTAGAGGTGATTCCTGTATTTTTTTTTTATTTTCTAGATCAGTGGATCTATTTGGGTCGGTGTGGATCATGTACCTTGAGGTCGAGGCCCTTCTAACTTGATTGGAAATTTTCATAGTTGCTGGAGGTGGAAGCCTTTTTTTAGGTAAGATCCATAGATTGACCTCTCACGATGAAAAATCATATGGCAGAGGTGTACTTGAACGAGAGAAATAAGATCGTTGGGTCCAATTATTCTAGTTGGAAATTCAAGTTGCAAACCTTGCTTGAGGGGCAAAGTGCATGGGCAATTGCAAATGGGGATGTATTGAAGCCAATTGTAGTAGGAGGCAGAACTGCTGCAACAATTCAAGATTGGGAGAAGAGGGAGAACAAGTCGAAAGTGTTGTTGAAATTTTCAGTGAAAGACTACATTATCCCTCACATCAGATACTATAAATCACCAAATGAGATCTGGACAATGCTCAAGGATTTGTATGAGATAAATAATACAAATCACGTATTGTTCCTGAAGAACAAGATTCTCCCCATTAAAATGGAGGATAATGAATTAATCGTTGCATTCATCTCTCAGATCAAGGAGCTCAGAAATAAGTTGTTCAATATAGGGGAGACAATGTCAAACACTGATCTTGTCATGGTTACCATGAATAGTATGACTAATGACTATCAAATGTTTATTACAAGCCTGACTGCAAGGGAGAAAGCCCCTAATTTTGAAGAATTGACAGGGATCTTGATGCAAGAGGAAGAGAGGTAGATGACTCTGAAACCCCAAAATTTAGATCTTGCATTAATGGCGAAGAAAAATCCTTTCAGAGGGAAAGCTAATGCAAGATAGAAAGGCAGAGGTACACCACAGAGAAATCCATCTCAAGCTATGTCTTTGACCAGAAATGATTGAGGGATCAAATGTTTTTATTGTGGTAAATATGGTCACATTTCTAAGAATTTCCGTAAGAAGAAGCCTGATGAGAATCGACATAGAAATAAGAAGCATGTAGGGCACCTTGCTAATGAAGATCATAATTAGAACCTCATATTGTTTGCATCTAATTTTTCTTTCTTTGCTGAGAATGATGAAGCAGAAACTTAGTTTGTGGATTCAGGATCCTCCACTCACATGATAGGTAACATGTGCTAGTTCGAAAGTTTTAAAGAAACCAATGGTGGTGCTAATATATACCTTGGTGATGACATAGCCTACCATATCAAAGGACATGGAGACATTCCTGTGATTTTGCCTGATGGCAAGATCAGGAAAATCCATAATGTGATTTATGTACCAGGAATTAGAAAGAATTTAATTTCTATTTCAATGATTGCAGATCGGAAATTGAAGGTAGAGTTTTTTAAAACCTATTGTATCATTAAGGATTTGATGGATAAGCATAAATAGGTTGCATCTGGAATTTGAGTTGGAGGCGTGTACAACTTGAATGTCACAAATGTACCACATTACGCTTTGATTTCAACAATAATGACAACAGAGAATCTTTGGCACCAAATATTCAGACACATTAATCTTCTTGATTTAGTGATTCTACAAAAACAAGGTATGGTCAATGGTCTCCTTGTTTTAAAAAAAATTCATGTTGATTCTAAAGGATGTGCCCTTGGGAAGATGCATAGGGATGATTTTCCCTCAAGTTTACATAGGAAGAAGAGAGATATACTAGAGCTTGTGCACACTAATATATATGGGCCAATGCAGACAAGGTCATTAGGAGGTGCATATTATTTTTTATTATTTGTTGATGATTGCACAATATTTAACTAGGTATATTTTCTCAAAACGAAGAGTCATACTTTTGAATAGTTTAAAGAGTTTAGAAGGTTATTATTATTTCCTTTCTCTTATTTTTATTTCCTTATCCTTTCTCCTCTTGCTATTCCCCTGAAAAACAAAAAATGAATTTCATCAAAATTCTCCACTCAAATCAAAGGGGGAGAATACAAGAAGAGTGGTTTCATCAAATATTGAAAGGACCATGGGATATTTCAACAGTTCATAGTGACCCACACTCCTCAACAAAACGGGGTTGCAGAGAGGAAGAACAGAACCCTTGTAGAGTGTGCACGCAATATGTTAAAAGGTAAGAACCTGTCTAATGGATTTTGCACAGAAGCAATAAATACTGCAATGTATTTAAAGAATAGGATTCCAACAAAATGTCTTGATCTTAAAACTCCATTGGAATCTTTATTAGGTTTTAATCTGGCATTTAATCATTTAAGAGTTTTTGCCTCGAAATATTTTTCCCATGTTCCAAAAGAGGATAGGACGAAACTAGATTCAAAGGCCATTAAATGCACTTTTGTAGGGTATTGTATAGAGTCTAAAGCATATAAATTGTTTAATCCCTCTACTCACAAAGTGTTTGCAAGTAGAGATGTAGTATTTTGTGAGCAGGTTGATGATGGAAATTGTAGTAAAGGGAATGAAGAGTGGCACATGCCTTTGCTGGTGGAAGATGGAAGTGATGAAACAAGGGACAACCATGAGCAACAATAACAACAAAAGGGAGAATCAAGTGATGCAGGTATAGTTAGCAAGCCAAGCCCACCAAGGAATGAGCAAGAGAGATTTGAGGCAAGTCAACCACTAAGGAGATTAGGTAGGAAAACTCAATTGCCAGCAAGATATAGGGAGCATGCTCTTATAACTAGTTCTTTAAATATTGTTAAGCCCTTAAATTATAAATAAGCAAGTCAATATGATGAATGGAGGGCAACCATGGAAGAGGAATATGAGTCAATACTTAAAAACAAAACCTGGGATTTAGTTGAATTATCGGAAGGGAACGAGCCTATAGGTTGCAAGTGGTTATATAAATCTAAATTTAAATCTGATGATAGTGTAGACAAATACAAAGTTAGGCTGGTAGCTAAAGGTTACTCACAAAGAGAACGAATTGATTATGAGGAAACCTTTGTTCGAGTAGCTAAGATAAACACTATTAGAATCATGATAGCTTTAGCTACAAAATATCATTGGAGTCTACACCAACTAGATGTGAAGTCTGCATTTTTAAATGGGGAATTGAAAGAAGAGGTTTATTTAAAACAACCTCAAGGGTTTATCAAACAGGGGCAGGAGCATTTAGTATACAAAGTAAAGAAGGCATTATATGGTTTAAAATAGGCACCTAGGTCGTGGTATGAAAAATTGATTCATTTTTCCTGCAACATAGTTATAAGAGGAGTAAGAATGACCCAAATCTGTATAATGTGTTTGATGAAAAGGGGCGATTTTTTTTTTTAATTTCTTTATATGTAGATGACCTTATTATTATAGGAAATGTTGATGAGCTCATTAAAGAAATCAAAGTGAAGATGCACAGATTTTTGAAATGAAAGACCTTATAGAGTTACACTATTGTTTGGGCCTTGAAGTCTAGATGGATTATGGCCAGACCTTCCTATCTCAAGGAAAGTATGTCAGGAGATTTTCGAAAAAGTTTAGAATGGATCAGATCAAAGTTGCCTTAGTGCCTTTACAATAGAATCTCAAAATTTAGAATGATGGTGGTTCTAAGGAGGTGGATGTAACACTATACAGACAACTAATTGGGAGTTTGATTTATCTAACTACAACTAGACCTGATTTAGATTTTGCAGCCATTTCTTTGAGTCAGTTTATGTCAAAGCCTCTTGAGAGTCATTGACTAGCAGTGAACGACATCTTAAGATATCTTCAAGGAACATTGGACTTTGGTATTAAATATACTTATTTGTTTGATGTTAGATTGACAGGCTTTTCAGATTCAAATTAGGCCGGAAATCTGGATGACAAATGATCCATAACAGGTTATGCATTCAACATTGGGTCCTGGATCATTGCATGGAGAAGAAAGAAACATAACATTGTATCCTTATCTTTAGCTGAAGCATAGTATTAAGCAATGTGTGCAACAATGTGTTAGGTAGTTTGGTTGAGGATACTTCTCCACAATTTCGTAGAAGAACAAAAAGATCCTACAATTATCA
The DNA here is from genome assembly GCA_031772625.1 of Pinus tabuliformis. Lineage (NCBI taxonomy): Eukaryota > Viridiplantae > Streptophyta > Pinopsida > Pinales > Pinaceae > Pinus > Pinus tabuliformis. The sequence continues at coordinate 1,090,620,178 of CM062807.1, forward strand.
TATGTGACAATCAAATCTCAATCAAAATTGCAAACAATCCTATGCTTCACAAAAGCACAAAGCATATTGATATGCAATTTCACTTTGTTAGAGAGAAGGTTAATTCAAAAGAGATTTATATTGAATATTGTAATACTTGCGATAATGATGCAAGCATTTTCGCTAAGCCCCTTGGAAGAATTAAATTCAAATTATTTAGGGAGATGTTAGGAGTACTAGTGAAGCCTTTCTCCATTAAGGGGGAGTGTTGAAATTAATGGAGCAATATGTATTATTAGAGAGAATTTATTCATTAGTTGTGTGTGTATCCTAGTTTAGGAATTAGTTCCTACTTTCTAGGTGTTAGTTCTAACTCTCCTATTGTCATGTAAAATTATATATTCTTGTTTCATAATGATCAATGCAGAGCGTTTTCCATGAGGTAGTCTCGAGGTGCAATTTCCTCATGTGAGCTGCTAAGTTTCTATATATATTTAGTTTCTTCCATTTCTTAACAACCCATGCATCAGATGGCTCAGACTCAGACAAAAAAATCCCGTCAAATATAAACAAGTCTCAAAATACCATCATATCATCCACACCCATCTCTAGTGGCCGGAAAAAAGTGGAAAAAAAGAAAGGTAGGAAAGGATAGGGAAACTCTCTAATAAGTTCTTATTGATCTTGGTCAACAAGATCTAATATTAGGCTTATGCTTTGAGCACCTACTATATGTAATTTTGTTCACTCTATTTTGAATAAAATTGTGCTTTTTGCTTGGGAAAAAAAAATCCCAACGATGCTAATTAGTTATATGATTATGCTTCTCAATGTGAATTAATGTCTTAAAAAAAACCTATCGAAATACATGCATATCAAGTTCATGGTCTTGACTCTAAAAGTCCTCATATCTTGACAAGGAAGAATGACAAACATGTAACAAGGTATTGCATTTCTTAGTCAAGAAATAGTGCAATGTCCCATTAATCAACTTATAATCTCATAGATAAAAAGTATATGTATCACCCCCCCCCCCCCCCCCCCGCTTTTTATCATAATGAATTCCTATAGTTGTGCATCACTAAGTACATTGTTACGTTTTGTTGAGAATACAACTTGTGAGTTGAAGGTTTCTTCTTTAAATTTAAGAGGGCATATTATAGGGAATACTTAACACTTATCATTTTCACTGCATATTTCCCATCGATTGTGCATTTCAATCTACTATACTTGTCCTTCTTGAATTATACTATGAAGCAAGACGTTATCAAAGGCATATGATCAATTCACTACACCAACTTGTCTAAAGATTTTCTATAACTACCTATATGCATGATTTCCTTTTAGTTGATTATAGGAGAAAATCACATCACCTTCATAAGCCAATAAACCTTTTCTAATTTAGATAATAGAGAAATAATAATTAGCTATAAATTATGTTGAATAACATATCTTTTCTTTAAATACATGTGGGAAAACCTACCATAACTTAGTTGTCAAACCAGCAATGAAGACAACCATCTCTAGTTGATAATCGTGAATGCATCTTGACTTATTCAAGAAAAACCACACAAAAACAAACTCTTAACCAAGCAAAAATAATTTTAAAACATACTTTTCTTCAATAATCTATATGATGTAATGTGTTTAATATAAATCACCGAAAACACTTCTTCAAAGCTCTCATGATTGTGTAAATGGTAATAGTCTCATCATAGAGAATTATTTCTAAATGTTACTAGAGTACATATTTTCATCATTGAAAAGGATCATCGAAATTTGTAAACAATGTATTAACACTCCTTTATTATATAAAATAAACACGAATCTTTTCATAAAGATATAAATGGTCCCAAACAGAGTATTGCTAATCTGATCGCTGGTCAGGAAAACAAATTTTATAAGTTAATATTTTAATAGTTAACCAAAACTAATTTTAAAAGTCAATATTTTAATATTCTACCAATTAGAGATGAAGCACGCTACAGACAACCATGAAACAATTATTGTCCCGAAATTTAGTTTTGTTAATGTCTTCTCAGGTCAAGATCGCGAGAATAAGTACACAAGTTTCGTCAATGGGAATTACAAAAAAAGGTGGCGTGGGGCGGAAGAAAATTGTGAACAAAATGATTATATAAATATTATAAAATTCTAAATTAATATTTATATGGAGCAGAAAAAATATTATATTATATTATATTGATTTGAGTGTATAAATAAAATATATATATATAATTATTGTTAATCTATATTTTAAGTATTATAATATTTAAAAGTTATATTTATATTATTTTAAAAATAGAAATAAAACAAGTATACTATGTTTTTCCAGTCCATCTTAATAAATTATTTAATAAAAAATTATAAATGGTTCTTCAGGGCAACAATAAAACACTTTACTATTGTTTTTGAAGTCTTTATTCGACTTAGCATTTCTGAGTATATCAATATTATAATTATAATTATAGTTACAATGAAAAATAAATTATGCATAATTAAATTGGAGTTTTATGAAAAGTAGTTTTCTCTGATGATAGTTAATATATATTAATATCAAATTTTGTTTAATCGACAGAATTATTTTTTATTATTTTATTTATTTTCTAATTTTGTTTTTATAGTTAAAAAAATTAAAAAAAATTATCAAATCATTATGATGTAATAAATATAATACGATGAAAATTGATATTGTAATAAATATTTTAGAAGTGCTTTGAAATTATTATAAATTTAAAAATTAAAAATTAAGAAAATTGATATTGTAATAAATATTTTAAAATTGTGATTTAATATGGGTGTAAGTATTATATTTTAAAAATTATTTTTCGTTTTTAATACTTTATTATTATACAAATTAATTCTTTAAAAATGATACAATACTTTGTTTTATCTTCGAGTTTAAAAGAGTCTATTTTTATATTAACAATATTGATTTTTCTTTTTAAATTAATCATGATAAAAACATATTTTTTGTTTACTAGATTAGAGTTGATTACTTTTTTACATTTTTCTAGTTAAATTTTTCATTTTTTCCTTTATTCTCAAATAATTTAGTGATGACTTAGCATCTTTCTGTCACATTCTTTTTCTCCACAAGTAATTTTCACTAAAGTCTGGAACAATTTTAAAAATATCTTATCTTCCATATTGTTTATCCTGTATGTGTATCTAATTCAAATAGGTATAATTTGTTTTGGAATAACTAGAAAAATATATTATAATTCAAAATAACATGTTAATTTTTGTTTGTAAGATGAAGGATGTATACTTGGTTTAGCTTAGCATGTGTGTAAGAATATTGATGAGAATAATCAATAATTATATATATTATATATTGGTCATTTTTAAATAATTTTTACTATTATTAATTTTTTTCTAATCTTAGCTTATTATATTTATTATTATATTTATAGACATTTTTATATTGGAAATGAGATGGCAGTATAGTTTTTTTTTTATAGTGGTGTTGATTATAATCTTAATATTTAAGATGTTGAGAATATTTTGGTCGTATCATTTAATGAAAGCTTGTCAAAATATTATAATCATAAAACAATGTAATTAATGAAAATTTAATTAATTTAATAAATAACATAAATAATTTTTAATACCAATGCCACATATAACATTCTTGAGGGTAGATGTCCTCATTAACATTCTTGAGGGTAAGTGTCCTCATTAGGTATGGAGTAAATAGCTATGTAAAGTAACCCATCAAACATTCCATCTATAGAGCGAGGAGCAATATCTTCCTCTCTCCCCATTATCCAGTCAACTTAGCAATGAATTTGTGCATAGTTGCTAGTGATATCACTCAACAAAGCAATGAATTTTAGCATAGTTGATAGTAATGAGTTATAGAGTTCAGGTTTTTGTGATCTATATCAAGATTGTGAAAGATTTTTCAGCGAAAATCACATGGAGTATCATGTAGTAATGAGTTGGTGCAGGAGGAAAATGAAGTTTGTCAAGAAAGTAAGAATTTGAAATAGATTGTTAGTAGCAATTTGGACCTAAAAATCCTAGATTTAAATAGTTTATTAATTGTTATTATTATTTTATTGAATTGTATGTAGATGTCAATATATATATATATATATATATATATATATATATATATATATAATAAGTTAAAATAATAATAACGATTGATAAACTATTTAAGTCTAGGCCTTTTAGATCCAAATTGCTAATAACATTCTATTTCAGATTCTTATTTTCTTTACAAACTTCATCTTCCTCCTAGACTAACTCATTACTAACAACTATGCTAAAATTCCTGGACTAACTCATTACTAGCAACTATGCTAAAATTCATTGCTTGTTATATATATATATATATAACTTTTAATTTTAAAAATGTATTTAATTTTGTAAATTTGGGTTTCTTTAATATACTATTTTTTTTAAATATATCATTATTAATATATTTGATGGATTATTATATAAAATCACTATTAATGCAATTATATTATTAAAACTAATTTATATATACCGATTAATGTGTTAAATTAAATTTTATATCATGCATTTTTAATAATAAAATTGTATTAATATGTTATATCGCACACACTTTTAATGTTAAATAATAAAAATGTGATTATATTAACCTATAAAGTGTAAATTGATGTGTTAAATTAAAAATGTGATTATATTTAATTTATAAAGTTTAGATTACGATGTTAAATAATAAAAATTTAGATTGATGAGTTAGCGTGGGGTTTTAATCAATTCAATTATAAGTTACAATCTCAAAATATTATACAAAAAGTGTAGACTCATATGTTAAATAATAAAAATGTGGTTATATATGATAAAAATTTAATCCCATTAATCCATAAGGATCTCCAAATCTTTTGGAAAAAGTGGAGGATAAAAACCTTTTGTAAATTATAAAAAGAGTCGTTAAATGCGGTAGAATTTTTTGGACTGTTAAAAGTGGTCAAAATCTGAGTAAAAAAATTTCAAAAAATCTTGTAGAGAGAGTGTTTGAATCGTATTTTTGATGGTGGAAATGGATTCAGCACCATCAAAAACGCGTAAAACACTTAAAATTTTGAAGTTCAAAAACTATAAATTGGATTTACAAAAATTCCTTCCAAATTTTCTCTAAATATAACCTGAATTTCGATAACTTTCCGAGCTAACTCTTTCACCTGGTTACACTACGCCATAAAAACTAATTGAGAAGATAAAAAAGATAAAGAAGCTAAACTCAACTTACGAAAAGAAAAAGATTAATTATATTCCCCTTCCACGGATTCAATTTCTTTTGGCGAAGTTGAGGCCATCTATTTCATGTTATTTCCTTCTCCAATGCCAATTCCACACGCTACAATGCCAGGTCGAGCGAGGTAAAACCTTTCGGCTTTATCACCCCGACATTCCAAGCATACGTCTCATCACATCTTCACCTTCCACGTCGGATCCTTCGGCATGATTCCACCAATCCTGTGACAGTAGTGGCCACGTCAACCAAACCCTCAAACACATTATCTAATACCGAATGGTTTTTTGCCACGTCGCCTAAGCCGAAAGGTAAAGTGCCTGGCTGGACTCAGCATATTATGCACTGGCATTTGTGACTTTCTTCAATCCTTTTCATCTCATGGACGCGTATGCGGGTTCACAAAATTGCGAGATTTTCTGATAATTTCAGCCAGAAATCTAGCTATCATCCGTAGAAGGGCGCCTGTTCTGGTTTACTTGGTTCTCCTAGATTTCAGAGAGTTATACCGTATTACAATATTTTATATATATGTGTGCAGTAATGGGATTGCATCAGGAAGCTCAGCAGACGTCTGAGCATTATTGCAGTTTCAACACTGACTATGATGCTATTTCAGAGGTTAGATTGGAGAAAGATGACAAAAAAGATAATATTTCTGATATGGGTGGTCATGTAATAGGAATTCCAACGGACAACAATGTCTTGGGTTCGACATATATCATGGGAGATCCAGGAAAAAGGTCCAGCCATTCTCAGAGCATGGAAGAATCATCTAGAAGTTGGGGAGTCCCTGATCTTGCTGTAAATGTTGAGAGAGAAAATATGATAGATACCCATATCAGGACATTTGTGGGGAGTTATCATCCATCAATGGAGGCAAGCCCTTATGTTTTGGAAGGTGATCACACCCCTCCTTCAACTCCCTCTGGAAGGTGTAAATCCCCATTTGTTCCTTCCTTTAAAGATGTCACCAAAATCCTCACATTCCCATCCTGTCTCTGCGGTAAATATACATGTTATTTGTATGTACTAACATTTTTCCCAGCAATTATTATTTTTTATGCAGCTTTGAAGTTATAGACTTTTAGCTCTGCTTCTATGGATGGTTCTGAGATGATAATCTGCATTGGGTTGTTGTTTGCGTTGTGTACAGGTAAGGCAGATTCATTCATAGAGAGCTTGAATAGATGTAGAAGAAATGCTGATGGGTTAGTTGAGCATTTTTGGGCTCACAGTAAGTCTCTAAACTCTTTTGTCTGCATAATCATTCAATACAAGTAAAACTGAAATTTCCTTATATGCAAAGTGGATGAAGAATTTTCCATATAAATTGCTCTTGGAATTCTTATAGTTTTCATCATTGTGTATATTTTGTTCAGTGAAACTTGGGGAAAGCATGTCTGAGACAGTAAGGGGAAAGCTGAGCTTGGGCACCAAAATAATAGCAGAAGGTGGAGTTGAGAAAATGTTCAAGTCAAGCTTTAGTGTTGGTCCTACAGAGAAGCTCTTGAAAGCTTCAGCGTGTTACTTGTCAACCAGCAGTTTCCCAGTGGCAGGGCTGCTCTTCATATCAACAGAAAAGGTAACATTCTGCAGTGATCGTCCACTCTCCTTCGCATCTTCTCAAGGAGAGCATGCCTCCAGCTATTACAAGGTAACAGATATTATCACATTAATGTTAGAGTGAAGATGATTGTTTTTCTAATAATTTCGTTTATTGATTTAGGGTTTTGCATTATTGTTTTTCTAATTATTTTTCTTATGATTTAGGGCTTGGTAGTGTTAGTCTGAGCTGGTACTGGGTTTGATATCGTAGGTAGTCATACCTCTTGGAAGAGTGAGATCAGTGAATTTATGCGAGAACGTAAAGAAGGCCACCGAAAAGTATATTCAAATACAGACGGTGGATGATCACGAGTTTTGGTTCATGGCTTTTGTCAATTATCAAAAGGCTTTCAAGTATCTTCAACGAGCAGTGACATCTCATTAGTTCTCCGACTAATCTTGACAGTCTCTTCAAACGTGCAGCCTGATCTGGAGCAGCCATGACAGCGGTTTGTATCTAGTGTATCGAAACTATACAATAAGGAAATAACTAGAAAAATATAACAGTATCCCTTTTTAAGGAATTAATGGTTGCAATTCGTTTACAGGCTAGGTAAGGGTGATTGTGGAATCCAAAAAAATTAGGAGGGCTGAACTTGTTATGCTTTGGGGTGATTGTAATGCAAGGTATTGTCATATTGTAAATAGTAAGTACCTTGTAATCATTATTTTACATTTTTACTGAGTTAATGGTTGGCTCATTATTTTAGGATAAAAATAAAGTGATATTTAATGAAGAATATGAAAAGTTACTAAACTAATTATTGACTTAATATATGATACTTAACCAGTCGTTGACATATTACATGGTGCTTAGTATTTAATATTTAAAATAACTTCTATACAATAATACCCTACTAAAAAAATTATCTTACTTATCATTAGATACTAACTGCTAATATGAAAAGTATCTTCATAATAATAACAAATGAACTAGGGGTGCTGTAATACCATACTTGCTGGGTTAGACTAAATCAAAAAACTCATTATACTCGATAAGAAGGTATTTCCATACTAGTAACAGATCAACTAGTATAAAAAGTATTTCCATACTAGTAACAGATCAACCAGCATGCAGTAATACTATATAGTCACTGTGTTAGGCTGAACCAAAGAACTCATCATACCACACAAGAATTCCTTAAAAAAACAAAAAAATACTGTTGATGGTGGATACCCCATCATACCCCATCTTAAAGACAAGACTTCTTATTTCATGATCAATAGCTCTACATAGGGAGAACCAAATTATTCCTTTTCAACGATTATTTGATCCTCTCTTAATACTTCTCTATGTTCACCATTCAAACACTTAGACACTAATTTTACCGTGGAAAAATTTGTTTGATATCAAATTGATGCATATGGATATGGGCCAACTTCTTTGCTCGCAAACTGAGATCTAGGGGTATTGACCAACCTAGGTTCATGTTAATGGACCCGTGTCTACTGGAATTACAGAGTTTCCTGCTTATTGAAGGGTAAAGAAAAGTCGTCACTAACAAAAACCCAAATGTATTAATGTAACCATTATATTTTAACCACAAACGCAGTAACATAAACATCCAAAGTCAAGTTTTACCAGTTTTACCAAACGTAAAACCTTTCCACTAAAACTACCATAATAATATTTTCATAATAATAGTTGCAGCAACGCTTGACATTAACAATGGCGATCAGTTCAGTTAGGGTAAGGCATTGCATGATTGAATCACAACCAACCTCCCTCTCATGTTTTCTATTTCTAGGGAGTTTAACATTCAGTGAACAAAACCAATAATGAGAAGCACAATTGCCTACGGGATTTATTATACAAAGAAGATTTATTACCAAATCAATATTATATCAAAATTGATTTATGTTAGAGATTTTAAAAAGAGTTAAAATGTAATTTAATATGTTGTTAGGTATTAAAAGGTGAGGGGTTTATTTAAATGAAACTAAAAGTAAGTGAAATTGCACCACCCTAAACCCAACCCTAGAGTATAGGAAAGTCATTGCTTCTTGCAGAAGCATGTGCTTTTGATTAGAGTATTTATTCAGGCCACATTAATTTAAAATTGGTATTTGCATATTGCTTTTAAATGCCATTGCCCTATAATTAAGGTATTTGGTTAGAGTTTGAAATTATTTTATATGATAATTTATTCTATGTTTGGTAAGATATTCATGACATTGTGTAGAACTTATTTTTTATTATTAAAGTTATATGAACTTTAGGTTGTGTACAAATGATTTTTAAATTGAAATAATCAAAGGTTGGTGTTGACAGAATATCATATAACTTGAAAATGTTAGTATTAGATTATTTACATATTTTCTAATTAAACTTATTAATAAATTGGAAATAAGAAAGAATTATGTAGATCTTTTTTGTAAGTTTTCTTTGTTGAAAATGAAATATCTCATCTAGTAGGGTGATACATCTCTCATCATTTTACTTTGTAAAAGTTCTCAACGAACCATGAAATTCTTTGAATAAGAAATAAAAATGGCCATGCATTTCACATAGAGATTTTAAAATGAAATAGTCTTTTAATGCCTACTAAACATGTTTAATAAACATCTTGGTTCAAAATTCATGACTATGATACGTTGTTGATCCTTTTTGTCATGCATTATTGTTATAATCATCACCTAATACCTAATAAACTTAAAACTTTCTCAAATACCTTTCTTGAATGGACAAACCTAGATGTTGTTGAAATATGATTATTTAAATGAATATGTTTGTTTATTTTCAAGATAATATGATGAATTTGGGGTGTCTCAAAAATTTGCATTGACTACATTAATTGGAATTATATGGACTAGGTTGATTGGTAACATATGGTTTTCTGCAAAGGTTGGACTACATATTGGAGTAACCTATCATCTCACTCAAATAGAGACTTGTGTCCCTTTCATAACTATTCCAAGTACAAAATTCTAGTAATAGTTCAAACTAGGAACATAAAGAGTAAATCAATGGATAATGACGTTTCCATTTATGAGGGTGGCTAAATTGGGTTGCTATGTCTCACAAAAAACATCATATAATCCATGAACAATTTGAATTGCAAAATATTGAAGAAATAAAAAAATTGTATGCTTAGTTGTGCTATGTGGGAGAATAGACTAGGTAGAGAACCTTTAAAAAATCAAGGATGATTGATAGAGTTAGTTAGAGCTCATTCAATTGACAAATAGTATTTATATAGTTTATAATGGAAGATTTCGGTTCTTAATCTAGCTATTCTTGGCACCATGAACTAGTTCTAATTGCTCTAATCTAGTAAAAAAGTTCCAAGACATTTCTAACTTTATAATATTTTTGAATAAATAGATAAGATTAATTTTTCTAACAAAGAATTTGACATGGCTCAAGAACTCCCATGGGTAGGGCCCACTCAAAGGAATAGTTTAGTTTAGTTTTCAAGTAACTTTGTTTAAGATCAAACTTTCAATTCAATGCATTTCATGTTATTTCCATTACTTTTAATTCCAATAATTTGTATTTTGAAAGTGTAATATTTGAAAGTATTTACGAGTATAATGTTTTATATTTCTATAAAACTAGCACATAACGCTTAAATTCTCAGTAGAAAAATTGGTGTGTTGATTTAAATGCATATCTAGGTTCCAAACACAATAAAATTCCATGGAAGCAATACACCAATCTCAAGATAATGCCACAAATAGATTTCTTCCCAATCAAATCAATCAACATTGAAAATCATTAAGAGACTACTTGGGCTTCCATCCTGAAATAATGCCCCAATAGAGAAAATAAAAAAAATACAAATTCCTTGGATATAATATAACATATCTTCCCTAGATTGGTGCTTGACCTCTTTGAAAGATATAGATCTCTAGGATCCCCCTATACTTCCTTAGACATAACACCCTCAAGTATCACACTCCTCCTCTTACTGAGGCTAGTGTTGTTGTATGGTGTTTCTTCTCCCACTCCCTAGCCTTGCTATTATAACTTTACATTAAGCTAAATCCCTAGCCCCAACCCTAATCTCAAAGTGATCGATGGTCAATATTAGATATCGCCTCACTTGATATCAACGGATAATATTAAAACAAAATCACTAAAGTAATTTACCTTACTTTTCCTAAGTTTGTTTTAGCTTAGTAAGCTAACATACAAATATGTGTTTTTTCCTAAGTTAGAATTAAGCTAAGCTGTAACAACAACTTGTTGAACCTATATCAAGTATCCTAGGGAAATATTATGGGTGTCTTTTGCACACCTAGACACTAAGGCCTATGCAAAAGTACCTACCCAAGCTATAAACATCAACACTCCGTATTAGCGAGGGAGGTACTTTTTCCACCTTGAACTACCTTCGATCGTAGACCTATACCCATTTCCTTGGTTTCTCCCTCTAAACATGAAGTCTTATTTATCATCTAGGATGGAAATATGTGGCAAATATTATCACAGTCCAACTCCCCTTGGCATTGTTCCCAAAAGGGAGCTCCTAGACATCTTGTATGGCCATCTAGTACCAAGATACCTTCTTGAAAAACTTGGAGGAATATTTTAGCCTCTCCTCCCTACCTCAACTTGGAGGTTAACTCCCTCTTATATGCTCAACCTTTGTAACCTCTCTTCCTTGTTCTCTGTCGTTGTAATGCTTCTTTCCATTACTCATGTGCTAAGTCATTCTAGCACGGTTGTGGGTATATCTTAGTCCTTTGAGACACCCATGAAATTTGATGTCAATCCCAAAACTATTATGGTCTTCCTCTGTCTCTCCCTATGAGGGTTTACACCCACCAATCTTATTAATTGTTATTATTTTCATTCATAACTATTACTGGCTACTATCAACATAGCTAGTAACTATTTTCCCATTCGTGTCGCTAAAAATCCTCTTCTCAACAACTTATGTTGGCAATTACATCAAACATTTGCTTTATCATGACCAACATGAAATTTTACCGATAGAATGATCCTCTATAGACTAGCCACTATAGATAAAAGGGAATTTGTCTAAGTTCCTTTGTGGCTATTGACTTCCCAAATCGACATCACATTTACTCTAACTATGTTAGCGAATCCATTCTTCCTCGATCCACTTCAATGCGAACCTCAACTGTATCCACCCACTTTTCCACTGCACTTTGTAGTCATAATCATAGCCATCTGTGTATCCTTCATCAGTTGCATTCAACTGCCACCTTGACAACCTATCACAACCCTTCCTAAATCCTTATTGGTCTTTTTTCGCAACCACTGACTATATTTCTTTCTCGTTCTGCATTGATGGTTATTGTGACTATATGTTGGTGGTTTTTGTGGTGGTTGAGTGCTACTTGGTGGGTTTTCAGTCCTCTAGACCACCCATGGCCTCTCCTCCCCCTTTAAAAAAAAAATAAAAGTTGTTCCTTAAAAAAATAGAATCTATTCATTTGTTCAATTGATCTACTTTAGTCCCATTAAAAAAAAATCCACTCTACAATCATGGCCAAAGCCAGCATTTGATCAATTCAAAGCTTAAGCTATGATACCATGTTATATTTATGCAAACCTAGTACCCAACACTTAAATTCCTAGTAGGAAAATAGTAACTACTAATTTAAATGCATGTCTTAGTTCCTAACATAATAAAACTCACTGGAAGAAAATATACTAATCTCAATCACAATGACACAAACATATGTTTCTCCAATCAAATTAGTTCATCATTAACATTGATTCATAATCTACTTGGGTTCCTCCCTTGGGATAATGGCCCAACTAAGAAAATGCAAATGCCTTGGATGTGATGCAAGAAATTTTCCTTGGATAGGTGCTCAATCTCCTTGGTAAATTTGGTTCTCCAAGAGCATTCATGTACTTCCTCAGACCTGGAACACTTGAGTATCACACTCCTCCTCGAGAGGTTAGTGCCACTATATTGTGTGCCTTCTCCCTCTCCCTACCCTTTCTTTTATAACTTCACATTGAGTTAAATCCCTAAACCTAACCCTAATCTCAAAGTGATTGATGGTTGAGATTAGATATCACCTCACTTGAGATCAATGAATAGGATTAAAACAAAATCACTATAGTAATTTACTTTATTTTTCCTAAGTTTCTTTTAGCTCAATAAACCAACATACTAATATCTGATTTTTCCTAAGTTAGACTTAAGAAAATTTACATTAACAACTTTCTCAACCTACAACAAGCATCCTACACAGACCTTGTGGGCACCTTTTGCATGCCTAGAGACTTAGGCATGTGTAGACGTACTATCTCGAGCTACAAACATCAACATAATGATTCTAACTTTGTTCTGATTCACAATTTGAAGATATAAATAATATATATTCCCCACTTTCCTCATTTCATGAATAATGTCATCAATTCCATTTGCCTTCCAAGACATTGTAGGAAAACATGACAATTAGAATTTAGGTTATGAAGTACGGAGTCACAGTGGTTCCCATTGATAGTTGTTTGTTGATTATTTATGAGTACAAAATGACATTAGGACTTTGGTATAGTTTTACACATGTAATGAGCACCTCATGAGTTTTCACATTCCCTAGATGATAATTAAAGTGAGCCACGGAATTCAATACCATATTTCTATAATTATGTTTACCAACACATTTTGGTAGAAGAAAGAGAAGATGAACATGTTGTTTTCCAGTTTGCAATTAAGGAACTAGAAGACTAAACATAGATAAAAAAATATAAAATTTCTATTCTCCTTTTTATGGGTTGATCATTGAGGATACTAATTTTTTTTTTAAATTGAAATTCTCTATATAACTTGTAACTTTTGATTAAAAAAACATATACACAAAAATTAAAGCTCTTTCTATTTACTTGGATGGAAACAATAATAAAATGGTTTATCAATTTGGATAGAAACAACATCAACCCTTGGAATTAAATGAAACAAGCTTTCATTAAAATGTATAAAGATTATTATAAATCTAGAAATAATAAGGATGATATATTCAAAATGAAACAAGGAGAAAATAGATCATTATAAGATTTTCAGGAGAAGTTTAAACTCAGTTATAAAAGGTGTAGCACCTACATATTAGACCAATAATATCTCGGATTATTAATATCTCCCTTTTGATGATATAAATCAAGTTTTCAATTTTTTTTTTTTACAAAACTACTCACAAAAAAAATAAAGGTTACAAAGATTCTATTACATGGTCATGAAGGTAAACTATAATAAAACTAGCAAATAAAAACGAGAATAACTAAAAAGGATCTACATAATATAAAACGTAAGAATATAGATAGAACACTTGAAGAGGTAACGAAATCGAATAATCATTGCACCAGCCATCCTAGATGCTATACAATACTTAACATCTAAAATATTTCAAAATATTGATACGGAATTTTATTTTGTGCCCCTTTATCTCTCTCCCAACTATTTGTACTTATATTCTCTGTCTTGGAGTTTCTTGAAGCATATCGGAGTTCTAGGGCTAGGAATATCCCTTAAAGATTAGGTATTAATATTTTGAGAGAAAAAATTATGGTTTATTTGTGAAAAAGAAGAGAACACGCCACATCTTACCTTAGAGGTTGTGTTTGGAGAAAATTCTCTAAGCATCCAAATATATAAAATTATTTTAATATTTACTTTTAAATATGATAATATTATATTTATATTATTTTAAAAATAAAATAAAATAATTATACTATGCTTTTCTCAATCCACTTTAATAAATTATTTAATAGAAAAATATGAATGGTTAAAATCAACAAAATACTTAAATATTGTAAATTGAAACCATTATTCAACTTAGTATATAAGTTATTTAATGAAATTTTAAAAATAACATCTCAAGAGCACAACAAAACATTTTGACTTGGCATTTCTAAGTATTACAATATTATAATTAAAAAATATACATAGTTAAATTGGAGATGGGAGATTTTGGAGAGTTTATATATATAAATATATATATATCAAATTTGTTTATTGAATTTTAATTAGGAAAAAAGGAATTATTTAATTTCTTTTCTATTAGATTGCGATAATTGATATTCATTAAAAAATTGTAATAATTACATTTATAATCACGAGGTTTTGATAGCAAAATAATAGATACAGTGGAATAATCTTTCTCCTCACAACAATAATAAGCAATACATCATTTTTCAAGAAGCCAAGACAACTTTGAAAGAACAAAATTGTTTAAATATTTTGTAATAAAATAAATATTAGGAAAATTGATATTATAATAAATATTTTAGAAGAGCTTAAAAATATTATAGATTCCTACGTTAAAAATTATGAAAGTTGATATTGTAATATTTTTTTTTAAATTGCTATTTAATATGGGATAAGTACTATACTTTTAAAAAAAAATACTTTTCATTTTTAACGCCTTTATTGTTATATGCATAATTTCTTTAGAGCAACAATGTTATAAGAATGGTACAATTTTTTGTTTCATTTTAGAGCTCATAAAAGTCTGTTCTTATTTTAACAAAGTTGATTTTCTTCTCAAGTTAATCATGATAAAGATCTGTGTTAGATTTTTTAGATTAGAGGGGATCACCTTACAATTTTTTATTTTTTTTAATTCTCTATTTTTTTCTTTATTTTCAAATGATTTAGTCAAATCTTGGCATCTGTATGTCACCTCTCTTTAGCCACAAGTGATTTTGACTAATGTTTGGAACAATTTTAAAAATATCTTATCTTACACATTGTTTATCTTCTCTGTATATCTAATTCAAATAGATATAATTTGTTTTGGAATATCTGAAAAATATATTACAATTCAAAATAGCATGTTAAATTTTATTTGTAAAATGAAGTGTGTATATTTGGTTTAACTTAACATATTTGTAACAATATTGATGAAAATAATTAATAATCATATATGTTATATGTTGGTCATTTTTAAATAATTTTTGTTAATATTAAAATTGTCTCTACTCTTCTCTTATTATTTTTATGGACATTTTTATATTCAAAATTAAATGCTAGTATAATTCTTCTTTTTAATAATAGTATTGATGTATAATGCTTAGATTTAAAACCAAAATATTTTGGTTATATCTTTTAATAGAAGATTGTTAAAAGATTGTAATCATAAATCAGTGAAAATTTAATTAATTTAATAAATAATTTTTAACACCTATACCACATATAACATTCTATAAAGTAGGTGACAAAATCCATGTCAATTAATGCATGAAACATATCCATGTCAATTAATGCATGAAACATTCCATCTAGAGAGTGAGGAACACTATCTTCCTTCTCTTCCCATTATCCATTCAACATAGGAATACATTTTTGCATAGTTGCTACTCATTTCACTCAACAAAGCAATGAATTTTAGCAGGGTTGTTCGCTATGGGTTGGTGTAAAAGGAATATGAAGTTTGTCATGGTTGTTCGCTATGGGTTGGTGTAAAAGGAATAAGAATGTGAAACAGAAGGTTAGTAACAATTTGGACCTACGAAAATCCTAGATTTGAATAGTTTATGGATTGTTGTTGTTGTTTTAATAGTTATTAAGTTTTTTTTCCTAAATATTTATTGTGTATATAGAATTTCTATTATTACTATTATGTAGATACAATTTATAACTTTAACTAACCATATAATTATTAAATAATAAATTATTTTTCAATATCAATTTTATATATATATAAATTGATGAATCTTAATATTACTTTTTTGAAAATAAATATTAATATATGTAATAAATTATTATTATATAAAATCGTATTAACACAATCATATTATTAAAAATTTGATTTTAATTTCTAATAGTAAAAAAATAAGTTTCGTGTATCATGCATTTTTAATAATAATATTGTATTAATATGTTATATCGCACACCAGTCTAATGTTAAATAATAAAAATGTGATTATATTTAATCTACAAAGTGTAAACTATTATATTAAATAATAAAAATGTGATTATATTTAACCTACAAAGTGTAAACTATTATATTAAATAATAAAAATGTGATTATATTTAACCTATAAAGTGTCCATTAGTATAATAAATAAAAATATGATTATATTTAATTTATAAAATACGGATTGTTGAGTTGGTGTAGGATATTAATTTCATCAAATTATAAGTTAAAATCTTTATCAATCATATAGTTGTTAAAGGTTAAGTATTTTTTTAAGTACTTATTATGCTTAATTATATGTACATAAAAAAATAAAATTTTCATTACAAAATTTATATAATTTTTAAATTTTTAATTTTTTTAATATAATATTATTTTTTGAAATATATTATAATTAATAGATTTGATGGATTATTATTATATAAAATAATATTACTATAAATATATTATTAAATGAAATTGATATTGATATATTTAGATTGATGTGATTTTCTAATATACAGCTTGAGTTGGTTTAATGATTTTTTTTTGTAAGAGGTTACATAGAGATAGAGTATGCATGGCTTAGTAGATTCAGTGGTCAAATGCGAAAGTGGACCCCTTGTCTCACAAACAAAAAATCCCATACCAATTTGATTTGTAACTTAGTGATGACCTTAAAATTAAATAATAATAATTTTAAATAATAATAATAATAATAATAAATGTAATATATTTTTGAATAAAAATAATAAAATTATATTGATATGTAATATGACACATCATTCTAATTCTAATGTTAAATAATAAAAATGTGAGACGCGCGGATATTAAACAACCTGGATACTTATTAGCATGGAGCCATGTTTACATGAATCACATACATAATTTCTTACATAAAACTCTATAAACAAGTTTTACAGCTTTACCATACGTAAAACTTCCTACCAAAACCGCTACAAGCAGTCATCACATAAAGATCTAAAGACAAGTTTTACCAGTTTCACTATATGTAAAACCTTTCTGCTAAAACTGCCGCAATCTTTTTTATAATAGGAGTCGCAGCAAAGCTTGGTATTTACAAAGGTGATCAGTTCAATTAGGGTAGGGCTTTGCATGATTGAATCATTTTAGGGAGTTTAACATTTTGGAACACAATAATGAAAAGCGCAATCGCATTCTACCTAGCAGGATTTATTGTACCAGGAAAACTTAATTAATATTACATGACATTTGATTTATAAAATTTAAAAATATGAGATAATTTAATATATCGGATGGTATTCAGGAAGCGAGAGTGTATTTAAATTAAACTACATTTATGAGAATTTGATCAACCCTAACCCCTAGCATAGGAAAGTTATTACTTTTTTGGAAAGGGGGTGTTTTTTATTACATGAGATTTTACTCAAAGAACCTTGAATCTAAAGTTGGGTATTTGCACATGGTTTGTAAATAGATATTTACAAAAGTTTGAATTTTTTTAATGTATTAATTGGTTTGGGAGCATGTATGGATTTTAGGAATTTTATAAATGGTTTTCTAATTTAAAGCATAAAAGGTTTGTTATAAGTGGTGATGTTCGAATCCTATATAGATTGAGAGGTATGCTGCTATTGGGCCGGGCTAGTTCAAAAAAGGGAGAGTATGATAATGAGTATTATGTAAGTTCAAATTATTAAGAGGTTGGAAATAAGAGGGGATAAACTTTGATTAGCAATGTTGGAGATTTTTTTTAAGTTTTTTTTAAAGTGAAATATATCATGAAGGAGTAGGGTGATACATCTATCATTGTTCCTTATAGAAATTCTCAATGAATAATGGGAGCCTTTGAACTAGCAACAAAAATAACCATGTATTTCATAGAGGTATTTAAAGATAAAATTGTCTTTTGATTCCTAAGGAACATGTTTAATCATCTTGATTCAAAATTTACTATTATCATATGTAGTTGATCTGTAAATTTCCATGTATATTCCACTAGACAATTTTATGATAAAAATATAAAATCTACACTTTATTTCTCCTTAGATTTTTAGATCTGTAAATTATTGCTTGTTGTGCGTGCATGCAAATTATAATTATGCAGAAACTAGAGAACATTGTTCAATAAAAATTCACAAACCACAATTGACACAATATATATCTTGGTAAACACTTTCGGGAGAAAATCTACTTGGAAGGTGAGGTTGCTCTGCTCTTATCTGAATAGAAAATGAATTCAAGTACAAAGAAGTGAGGCATGTGGCTTATGAGTTGCTATAATGTAGAAATTATCTATGTTTGTTGTCTCCCTATTACACTTGGCTACTTTGCTTGTTTATGGGACAAAATTCACTCAAATGGAATGGAACTCCCTTTCCTCCTAGTGGCAAGGTTATAACATAACCCAATGACATACCAGTGGTTAGGTTTGATGCCTTCAACTTCTTAACTAGAGTTACAATATTGACTCTGCTAGAGTATTATTCATTGTGATCGTGTGAATACCACATTTTCCATGAAAAATGGGGTTTGATGTAGCATTCTCTCAAAATATGGTGGTCAAAATAGGGAGGTCGATTTTCGAATGGCATAATTTTTTCAAATGGATTTTGATTAAGGAAATTATTGCATCATTGGAAAGCCATATGTGTGTAAATAACACAAAAAGGTGCAGTGCTTGAGTGGAAAAGTTTTTCCCCTAAAAAAATTGTTTTGATTCTTCAAAGTGCTCTCGAAATATTTCAAACCCCAATTTTTGAAACTGATTTTCACCAGTAAAAATGGCCATGTGAGTTGATTCCTCCACTTTTTCCACTTTGAAATAAATGATATGGATTAAAAGCACAATATAATGATTCAGTGAGGATAACGCCTCCCTAGTTTGAGAGGCTCTTGGTCCCCAAAAGATTCTATTGAATGAGTCGGAGAAAATTTTCCACCACCTTCTCTTGGGTATACCATTTAGCCTTGCATGGAAAAAACCCAAAAATTTCACCCATTTCAAAATTTTGGAGTCCCCTATACATGACTCCCTGTTCTTTGACGGTGGCAATCCATAGCCTCTCATTCCCCCTTTCACCTTCTAGTTCTCCCGAAACTTAAAAAAATATTGAATCATAAAGCTTATCTTAAGTTTTTCTCACCGAACTCGCTAGTCACATTTTGAAACTCTGGACCAGGCCTTAGCATTGTGACCCGTGAACCATTTCCTTTTCGGTCACACATGACCTTCTCTTGGCAACAACTAGCCTTTATGGTCGCATAGTCGCACAAGTAGAAGCCATACATCTTGTGACCCCACATATCATGCAACCATGACACTACCATCTATAAGAAAACCTACGACCTTCACATTTGTGAGACTTGTAACTACACACGTCCTTGTTATGCGATCTCCACCTAGACAGGTTGCATGCAGCCCACTTTAGTTACACTTTTAACATGTGACCATTCTCCTTCCCACGCATGACCTTACTTTATAAACATTCCTCCCCTCCTCTTCATTTCATTCCTACATGAAGAGTTGGTAAAGCAATCCTCTGACTAGCGACCACGTGATTCCCAGGTACGTGGCAATCCTTCTCCCTTGTAATCATTACTACTTTCAAATTTCTTTGTCACCTAGTCACTCTTATCTTAACCCACCTTTGTAACTTCCTTTCAAAGTCTTCATAACTTTACCCTTTATACTGGGATACCATCAAATACGCTCTCTCTCTCTTTTCAGTTACCCTCTCATTCACATAGTAGGTTCGAAGCTTTGTCTTGACTACATCCTCTCCTAACTCTTGTGTCATCGAAGGTATTTTTCCCAGCATAATCACCAAGTCCTACCCCTCTCACTGAGTTCTAAAAGCCTCAACCAATGGTGAATTTCTCCCCACAATCGAGTCACTTCCATCCTCTAAGACCCTCATACGTTCCTTAAGTCGAAGCCAAGTAGGGATTCTAAAGTCATGCCCTATATCTATGAACCTTGGTCACTAGTTAAGTGCTATCACAAACTGTAAGGAAGTCTCCAATGAGCCCTTGTTAGTTGTGGCTTGTGACTAACCCAAAGTCACCTAGCCACAAACTTATAACCCTGCAATTTTGCGACTGTCTAGCGCTACAACCCTATGGTCATCATACGCAATTTATGACCACATAATTCAGGGAAGCTAGCAACTTCCTAGGTCTTCGAGTATCCATATTCAAGGAAGCTCATGACATGTGACTTGATACCTACTGAAGATGGTGACCTTCTCTTTAAACTCATTTGCAAAATTATGATCCTTTGCAACTAAGAAACCTATCTATATTTGTTTTTATGATTGTTGCCTACTAGTAGTATTTTAATTGCATTTATTATTGTCGTTAATGTCAACTTCTTTGTCTTGGGATCATACCTTTCAAATGTTAGGTGATGTTGATCTTGACTGCATCAATATTTCATCATTTTCCAGAGAGATGGCACTGCCGGTAGTCGAGAGTTCTCATAGAGGTTTAGGTAGGATCTTAGCTAGATCAAAAGAAACATCAAAGGGGTCATAGATAGCCCACCTACTCTATAAATCTACAGAGAAATAACATGTAATCTCAACATGAAAACAAATTTGACATGGTGGGATATTTATTCTAAGTTTGCTAACCTAGATGTCCCCAGATACAGGCAGTATTTCAGAGTTTACATCAATATCAAAAGATATTGGTTACACAAAGTAGTCGCACATCCACTAGTATTCCCTTGTGTTGAAGCTATTGAGTGGTTATTGCAGTGCATGGATGTCAATCAATGGTCCATCAAAGGGCATGATGGAGGGATATTAACATCATTTGTTGCTACTGAC
Source organism: Pinus tabuliformis (assembly GCA_031772625.1). Taxonomy (NCBI): domain Eukaryota; kingdom Viridiplantae; phylum Streptophyta; class Pinopsida; order Pinales; family Pinaceae; genus Pinus; species Pinus tabuliformis. The sequence continues at coordinate 1,090,641,631 of CM062807.1, forward strand.
ATTGCCAACTATTATAAGATACCTGAGCGAAACAAATTTCTTAACACTAGGTGGTTGGAGGAATTCAATGAGAATGCCAAGGATAATAAGGATATATTCAAGTCCTGGTGGCAAGAACCCACTAAATTCAGGGTTAAACTAGATCAAATCTATAAGACAGATAGTTTAAGTGGAAGGTGCATCAATTGATGGCTACTATGATGAACAAGTTGTATGGAAGAGAAGATATACACACCTTCTTGGGAGCATGGGTACCTGTCATGCACACAATTGCCACAAGAGGGACTATATTTAATTGGGAAAGTATCCTATCATTAGCACTAAAAAAAAAATTCAAGCAGCCAAAGATCCTGAGAAGAGTAAGCCATCATAATTCTACTTGGCCTCTTATACTCTTGATGCAGTGTGTGCCAAGTGTCAATTTGAAGGATGGAGTTTGAGATGGACCCCAAAGGTACCTAAACCAGTACATATCTACTACAAGTTCTTTTGGAACCCAGGTTACAAGGCTTCTTTTGAAACTACCCTAGAATATTTTATTGCTTCATTATATCAAGCACTCTATGGTTATGATCCACCTTGTATATCAGGGCAATGCCAACATACTCTTATCGAGGTGGAAGATTGGTTTCCTATTATGGAAGCAACTTATATCAAATTATTTGGCACATATAATCCTCCTCATGCTCTCCCAACATTAGCAACACATAGGGTACTCTTGCAAGAGGTTTGTTACCAATTGGCTGCCAGGTTATCGAAAACATTTTCAAAAGGAATGAAGGAAAACTGACCTATTTTTCCTCTAACAATTGTGGCATATTCTATTGAAAATTTCAAAGAAGCCCAAGTTGAAGTCGAAGAGATAAATGGTTTATGATTCATTGAAATTGGTATCCGAAAGTATGACCCAAGGGGTATTACAACCTAACAGTGTAAAGAAGTTGGTTTTGTTTGGGCCTACAACCATGAGCAGTAAAAAGAAGAGGATAAGGTAAGAAAAAAATACAATTCCTATAGGGAAATGGGCCCAAATGAAAAACACGAATACAACACGAAGAAAAGGACCATTTAGATGATGAATACCAAGAGAGAATGAACCTAGAAGACTAGAGATCTCTACTTAGAATGAAGAAAGAAAAGAAAAACAAGAATGGATAGCAAAAGAAGAACAAAGATGACCATCTAGATGATCCAACATATGATAGGGAAGAAGGTGCATAGGAAGAAAATATCAAATAAGTAAATTGGATAATAGCTAAGAGAAATCAAGAGTGAAGGAGGAAAAGGTATGAAGAACAACTTAATCAAACAGAAGAGGATAAAGGTTAGAAATATGAGGGACTTCAGAAGTAGGAGCAAGAGGAAAGGAGAAGAAATAAGAAAGAAGAAGAATAATGACTTAGGAGAGAAGAAAAATAGTGGAAAGCGCAACATGTTGAACAAAGCAGGAAGTAAGAGGAAGAGGGAACAAGGAAAAGATGAGAAAAGGAGGAAATGAAGAGGAAGGAAGAATAAGAAGAAGCAAGAAAAAAGATCAAAGAAGAGAAAATAAGAAAAGCTAAAGAGTAGTGGAGGAAGAGCTTACTAAGCAGGTTGAACTAGATCGGATTAATGGACAACAAGGAAACATAACACATGATCAATAGCTTTAAGGTAATAAAATGAAAGTAGATTTACCTCCTTTGTATATTCCTCCTTCCGCTCCAATTACTAATGGGTGTCTCCCTGTTGGGTAGCGGAGGTCTTGTGTAACGATTTTGGGGCAGAAAGCCCAAGAAGTAGGATTAAAATATTGTAAAAACTTCAAAGTATGCAGAGGGCGAAATGTAACTAATTGAGTCAAAGGGTAGTCCACCCAAAATTAATAAAAATTAATGTTAATAGATTCGGCCTGTGCAGGGATCGTGGACAAGGGAAGGGTATAAATAGAGCACGACCCTATGAGGGAAAGGAAGTTATTTTGAGTGATGAAATGTAATGGGTTCTTGAAGAAGATAGTCTGAAAGTGTCTGTAAGTCTGAGTCGAGGGTTGAGTAGTAGGTAGAGGCTCTGCAGCTATGTGCGTAGAGGCTTGGAAAGTTCGCAGTTGTGTGTGCGGACCCCTTCAGCTAAGTGTGTAGGGTAGATTTAGATGTATTGGTGGAGAATAATAATAAAGATAAGTTTTTTTTTGTAAATTTTGTGTTATCGCTCATCTGTCTTTATGGTTTACCTTTCTATATCTGGTTAATGAAAATGCGATAAGTGTACGCAAATCTAGGTTCATTTTGTGCACAAATCGATTATGTTGGTTAAATGCCTACTTAAGGAACCTGTTGAGTAGTTCTGAATCATAACTGCTTCCTTCAAGTAGAATAGTGCATTAATAATAAAGATATAATCACTCTGGATCTGCGTGAGTACCAAGCAGTGTGGAGCTGTAAACCAATGTGCGAGACATCTAGACCCCACCAAGACATCCCTAGGGTGCGGAAACTTGGTTCCAACGCCCTCCCCTGCTACCTTGAGTGAGACTTCAGTCCGTGCTCCGCGGGTTGTTGCCAAAAGGGCTGGTAGCTACAGGATTTGTTTTTCTAAATAACACTTCCAACCTCGGTGAAACCCATATAAGCCAACAAATGGTTCCATTGCCGGGACCGCGATTTGCCTAAGGGGTGTTTAGGTGTGGGACATGGGGACCCTATAGAGAAAGAACATTTAAAATTTAAGAGTATCAGGGATGGTAATAGAACAAGGGTAACGACAACGAACACAATTTAGTTACCAATATTTAAGGGAGCCAGAGGCGAAGACCCGAAAAAATTTTGGTTTGTGCTAACATCAGTATGGAACATGCAACAAGTCGCAGATGATAACATCAAGAAATCCATCTTAGTTAGCGCACTACAGGACCAAGTGCTAACATGGTACATGAAGTATTTAAGCATCAACCCAATGACAAGGATAGCAGACATCCATACTAAATTGAAAAAGGAGTTTAACCAGCCAAAGCCAGAAGCGCAGTCGGTCGTAGGATTCAAAGAGATCACGATGATGCCTGGTGAGACCCCGTGGGATTTGGATCAGAGATTGAAAAGCATCATTCGCGAGGCGAACATGACCCTGACGGATGCACAACACTACACTTGGTTCATCGCATCATTAATGCCATATATGAATTCAGCTTTGTCACAACAGAAGATCTCAACCCAAGCGGAAGCATTGGAAGCAGCAATGCGACTGCACGAAACCCCGGTACAGGACCTAGGGTTGGGAGTTCAATAAATCCAAGCGCAGGTCCAAAATTTATGTTTGGAGTACAGAAGTTAAAGCAAGATCAGACGTCACGTTCCGAAATCCGGGAGGAAGTATGGTGTATCAAGTGCAGGGGCCAGGGACACGATAAAGATCATTGTCTGGCCTTGGTGAATTTTGTGGTCATAAGGGGACCACCACCATTGCGACCAGAGGCACAGATAGGGCCGAGTGTGATCGCCCCGCTCTAGTGCACAATCTGTCAGGGAGGAGGAAAGCACAACATAGATAACTATCATCTATTACCAAAATACAACTAGACCCTCCAACAGCTCTTTTGCAACTTTTCTAGATCGATGGGTCACAAAGAAAGAGATTGTCGTAGCTATCGGATGTTGATGGACCAGAAACTGACCTACAGAATGCAGACTGAGGTGCGAGGTCAGGATCTAGCCGCGGCATTTGCGCATGGTGGGTTCCTGGGACTCGGTCGAGGATGGGGCGGAATGGGACCAAGAAGGGGTCATGGGTAGCTAATCTGTTACAACTGTGGAGGACCAGGACATTACGTGTGGGATTGTACCAACCCAACTTGAGTATCATTTCCTTATTGTGAGCAATTCGATCATGAGCTGCTAGATTGCCCCATGCTGATAGCACAGATTCGCGAAAATAAGGTAGCACCTCCTACAACAACGCAAAACGTGTAGATGATGAGATCTGAACCTTGTGACGACGAACCCACGGTCAACATGATATTGTGATGTTGCGCAGCCATAGGAGATGTCAATGGGAAGACTAATATGGAAGCTAGGTAAAGCTTCATGGGCGTCTCTACTCAAGGTAGTACGGATCCGCCTGAGCTAACTAGGATCCCATGATGATGACTACCTTCTTAGAGATATGCATAAAACTCCTTCGCGACAACCGGGTAGTTAGAGGGTTACAGGAAGTAATTAATAGATGTGCAGGGTGGGGTGAACCTTGCACAGTTCGGAAAATAGGAAGACACGCATCGCGGACGGGTCAGGAAATGTGGCTAACAGCGTAGATTGGCGACTACAAGATGGATCAGGTCATTCTGGACCTGGGTTCTGATGCAAACGTATTGCCTAAACAGACTTGGGAGCGCATGGGTAAGCCTACACTACAATGGTCTCCTATCCAGTTGCGGATGGCCAACCAGTAGAAGATCTTGCCCATGGGATGGCTGTAAGGGATTATAGTATAAATTGATGGCATAAGTACCTGAACGGATTTCGAAGTTATTGAAATCATGGATGAAAATAGTCCGTACAGTGCATTGCTAGGGATATAGTGGGCCATTGATATGAATGGGGTTATTAACCTCAAATAGAGGAAGATGATATTCGAGAAGAAATCGCTCTGGGTCGTTGTTCCACTGGATCCAACAGACAGATCGCGCTACAAAGAACTAATGCGTAGCTAAGAGAGGGGCGAGGAATTGGATAGTATCTACAAAATTGCTACAAAGGAGGAGTGGAGATTCTCGTAGGGCTACCATAGTGATTCAGATTTGGAGGACGAGCGATGGCGCAACATAGTGAACGAGGCAACCACATTGCACTAGAATATGATGATGAAATCCCTATATTGCGTTAAAGTTCAGAACCACAAACTGCCGATGTATGACGGGCTGGCAGTAGTTGAGGACTTCCTGGTTAAATTCAAAAGCGCAGTACCATAGTACCAACAGTTCGATGCGCTAAAATGGGCATTGCACGCAACACCGACGCGATGGTGGGAAACCCATGAAGGAACCTTCGAAGATTGGCAAAGCTGCAGGTATATGATGCAGATAAGATTTGGGAAGCTAGCGCTACGAATCATGGAGAAATATGATGGATGAGAGAATCCATGCATACACCTGAGAAAATGGACCAAAGCTTATGGTACAGAGCCTCAACCATAATGGGTGCACTTATTTTATCACACCCTGGATGTCATTCCAAGGAACTGGTATACGGAAACAGAACTCCAGCATGGCCTGGCGAGTGGGATATCTTGCACGAAGGGTTTTTGTCGACATTTATTTTTGAAGACCAATGGATGGATACTGTGGATGACGCATTCTAGTTAGTAAAGGCCGCCATATTCAGAACACCACTGAAACTAGAAGAAGTCGTGCCATCAAACTGGTCGCGATAGTTGAGCCAGGCCTTAGCATGTTACAATGTACAAGCAGAAGATGATGAGGATGACCTGCGTAACATCAATATACCAGAAACCGAAGGGAGTCGTGAGGTGCGCAACCCTGAGATAGAAGATCCAGATATCATGATGCCGCTGAAAACAAATCAAGTGAATATCGGAACAAAGGAAGAGCCGAAGTATGCTACGCTTGGGGACTGCTGGGACGACACCATAGTGGAAAAGGTCGTCAAGTTGCTCCGAGAATACCGTGATTTATTCCCTACAAAAATGACAGAGCTGAAGGGGATTCTAGGAGACCTAGGTATGATGAATATAACTTTGAACCTAGATGCGAAGCCAGTGAAGTAGCAATCCTATTTGTTGAATCCAAAATACAAAGCAAAGGTCTATGAAGAATTGGATAAGATGTTGGCAGCAGGAATTATTGAACCAGTTGAGGAGTCTGATTGGGTCAGCCCTATGGTCGTACAGGAGAAGAAACAGAAGGGGGAGATCCACATCTGCGTGGATCTGCGAAAGCTCAATGATTCTTGTGTTAATGACCGAGCTCCAACACCCTTTATAGATGAGGTACTCAAAAATGTGGGTGGGTAGGAAGCATACACCTTCACAGACAGGTTCTCCAGGTACCATTAGATCAAGATCCTGCTAGAGGATCAAAGCAAGACAACGTTCGCTACCGAATGGAGTTTTTTTCAGTATACGGTAATGCGCTTTCAAATAAAGAATGAGCCTGTGATATTTTCCCGTATTTTGGTAGCCGAATTCAAGGAATTTATTCACAAGTTCTTAGAAGTCTACCTAGATGACTGGACCATATTTGGCTTGGTTAAGAAACATGTCCTGAGCTTACGATTAATGTTGGATACCTACTGATGACACCAAATTGTGCTCAACTTAAAGAAGTGTACTTTCCTTGTCCCTTCGGGAGCTTGCTGGGCCATGTGGTTTGTAGGCAAGGACTAATGGTGGATCCGCAAAGATCATTGTCATCTTGAATCTGCAAGCGCCGCACAGTGTAAAGTAGCTATGAGCTACGTTAGGACACACGGGCTACTATCGGAAGTTCATCAAAAGCTACGCTCACCCAGATTACGGCTCCAATGGAGCAATTTCTGAAAAGGATGCTACTTATTACTAGAACGAAGAATGCAACAAAAGCCTAGAGATGCTTAAGGAGAAAATGGATTTAGCCCCTATATTGGTCTTTCCAAAATGGGACGTCAAGTTTCATGTGCATGTGGATGCATCCTATATCTCACTAGGAGCAGTACTCACTCAACTAGGAGTAGAGGGACTAGACCATCCGATTGCATTCGCAAGTCGCAGGATTTCCAAAGCAGAGAAGAATTACTCTACTACTGAGTGAGAGGGATTAGCGATGGTATACGCACTCCAAAAGTTTTTTCACTATTTACTCGGAGGACATTTTAAGATGTACATGGATCACTCTGCACTCAAGTACCTAGTGAATAAACCTGTGTTGGGGGGTGCATTTGTCGATGGTTGATGTTGTTTCAAGAATATGAATTTGAGGTTGTTGTAAAGCTGGGACATTTGAATGTAGGACCGGATCATCTGTCCCGTATTGAGACCGGTGAAGAACCAACAAATCTAGAAGAGGGACTCCTGGATGCCCACTTATATTCCGTGCACGTTGCAGATGGCCACTTTGAAGATATTATCCACTTTTTAACTACGGGCACTACACCGCAGGGGTATTCTGTCTAACAAAAGAATGAATAGGTGATACATGCAGCAGATTTTACCGTAATTGCAAACCACCTCTACAAAATGGGCAATGATGAAATATTGCGCAGATATGTACCCGAATTCGAGCACGGACAGATCCTGGCCGAAGCACATGGAGGGGTTACTGGCAAACATTATGCGGGCTGCACCACAACCTAGAAGATTCTTCGCACTGGATTATGGTGGCCTACTCTACATCAAGATTCGAAAGCATACTGTCGGGCTTGCGATGTATGTCAACAGACGGGCAAATCGTCGTGAAGGGATGAAATGCCACTTAAGCCACAGATAACGCTACAGCCATTTGAGAAATGGGCGATCGACTTCGTCGGGCCTAATTGTGAGGAAAGATGGGCGCACATTATATCATCACTGCGATCGAATATTTGACCCGATGGGCCGAGGCATAGCCAGTTAAGGAGTGCACGACTGCGATAGCAGCAAAATTTGTTCAAGAATGTCCTGACTAGGTTTGGTTACCCAAAAATTCTCATGAGTGATAAGGGAACACATTTTTTGAATGAAATGATCAACGTACTCATTGAGGAATTTCAGATATACCACCAACAAAGTATGCCCTTCCATTCGCAAGCAAATGGGACCATTGAGGCCTTCAACAAAATTTTGGAGACCGCATTGACTAAGGTCTATAGTGTGTGATGCACTAACTGGGACTTGTGCATCCCTGTTGTGCTATGGGCATACCGAACGACATGCAAAAAGATGATAGGCCAGACATCATTTCTCTTAGTCTATGGCAAGGAGGCTGTTATGCCTATGGAATATATTGTGCCTAGTCTACAGTTCACAGCGATCATAGGTATGGTAGACTGCAGGGCCCTGGAGGAGAGGCTCGCACAGCTAGAAGAATTGGAGGAGGAACGATTTTTGGTTGGATTCCATCAGTAGGTACAGAAATAACGTGAGAAAGCGTGGCACGATCACCATATCAAGGTGCGCACCTTCAAAGAGAACGATCTAGTATTGCTTTATGATAGTAAGTTCGAAAAATTCCCGGGAAAACTCCACATGCACTGGTTGCGACGCTATGTCATCAAAGAAGTCACTGATGGGGGCACGGTTTAGCTGGCTAAACTCAATGGAGACCCCTTCCCGGGAAGAGTGAATGGTAGTCGCCTCAAGCTCTACATGGGTGGGCCAATCACTTGACTAGCCATTCAGAAGATAGTCTCACCACTCCACCCAGTTGCAAGAGAGCGGGGGATGATAAAGCAGCCTGGGGGACGAATGCGCGAGTACTATGGTACGCGTACATTTGACCATACGCAAGGGTCGTGGTCGCACGAGAAGGCTCATGTGGACACGCTAATAAAAGGAATGATGACTGTTAGGTACAACAAGATAGCTGCATCATGGCAAAAGGGAGCAGGCGGCGGGCAATTAAGAGAAACAATACGAGTCATATATGGAACGAATGACCAAAGATTCCACACGAGAAGGTTACATGAATGGAAATGAGCAACAATCACTCCATTTGAATTTCCCATGACTTATAAAGTACTAAGGGGAGTCCACTAGGTGGCCTACGTTTCGGAAACACAGATGGAGCTGTTCATTAACTATGCATAAGGTATGCACCCGAAGGTAGTAATCTGGCCGATGGAGAGGTAGGATGCTTTAAGGAGTATGCTGGTGCAAGCTACGGGCATCCCATGGGCTGCAACATCACCAGTAGGATATGTACCAGAAAAAAGGAAACACGAAGCAGAATCGATCTTGAGGCTGTCGCCTCACCCAGGGGCAGGTCGGCGCACTACAACAGAACAATGAAAGGATGAAAAAACAGCGACCATGGGTAGATATGTAGTTAATAAGTCATCTTTAATGTCCCTCGAAGATTGGAATCTTGTGGACAGTAGCCAAGGCCTTGCAAAATTGCAACACAAGCTGCAACAGATGGTGCGAATGGCAGATACGAAGGTCGGAAGAAGCTGCGGTGGTGCCAGGAGGTCCCGTAGGCGGCTCCCCTTCTCGCGCTAGAATCCTCGGAGGGGGTGTTCTGTGTTAACCGAGTAGAGCAGAATGAGCATTATCGGTTGCGGGATGTGGTAGAAACACTGAAGTAGAAGACGACTAAAGCATTGCAGAAGACAAGGAAGGAGCAGCAGGACGACGAGCACCACTCAGAGGGAGGCAAACCGTGAAACCAAGGCAGAGCACTCTGAAACCTAGGCAGACCACACCAAGACATCCCTAGGGTGCGGAAACCTAATTCCAGAACCCTCCCCTACTACCATGAGTGAGACTTCAGTCCGCGCTCTGCGGACTGTTGCCGAAAGGGCTGGTAGCTGCGGGATTTGTTTGGCTAAATAACTCTTTCAACTTGGGTCATGCCCATATAAGCCAACACCCCCATTAAGAGAGATAGGCATCCTAGATGAAGAAGAAGAGGAAGTGTTGAATATTACAAGGTTGAAATTTGATCAAATTTAGTGCAAGATCACGCAAGAAAGGATAAAAAGTTATGACAAGAACCCAACCAAGTCTATATTTGTGGTTACCGAGAAAGAAAGTATCCTAGATACCATAATGACCCCTGAGATGATTGCTTCAGTCGGGACAACCTTTGTGACTACAATAGTATTAAACATGATTAGGTTGAACAGATGGGTTGTTGAATTATAGTCCAAGCTTCGCGCTTTTGAACAAAGACCTACTCAGGCAGAAGAGGAGAACTAGGTCCCGTGTTTATCACATTTGAACAACAAGGGATTGCAATGATCCATTCAAAAGGAGGTAGAGACACTATAGGATGCTATGGCTCTAGCCTGTGAAGAAATGATGAATTTGCATTAGGATACAACCACATTTCCAAACTTATAGGCCGAATCTAAAGAAATGGTAGTCATGCTCAAACAGGGCACAACAATTTTTGATAATATATGTGAATGGACCAATCAATATCTAGATGTGCTAGAAACCATCCCAAGAAAGGACTAGATAACTATAGTAGATTAAAAAGTTCAAATTCACATTAAGTTCCATTCACATGACATGCTAACAAAGAAGTTGGATAGAGTATTAGCTTCATATAGGAATTTGTTGAGTGGGATGGAATTTGTGATCGAAGTGCATAAAGTTTCTTGTATCAGAACAGTTGGTGAAATAATGCCATAAGGAGAGGTTCTGGAAGAAATATAGGCATTCATTACTCCTATTAGGCAAGCTTCTACCATGGAGAACTTAAAAGCTATGAAAGAATCAATCACTCAGTATGTAGTGGAACCTATAAGGATATACACCAAGCTTTTGACCCTATCATATCAGACTAAGATAAAGAACGCTTTGTTACTATATGCCCTAGAGTTTCTTCATCATAATGGAGATGAACAAGAAGATAAGGTCATCAATGTTGCAAAGGAATACAAGTTTTGGGACACATATCTTGTATAGGAATTTCATCTAGATGTCCCAAATCTATCTATAACTAGACTAGTAGAATTGAAACATTCCTTTTATGTAATCTGATAACAATATAATAGAGACTAGGATAGAATTAAGAGTCTAATAGGAATGTGAAAGGTCATGAGGTAACTCAAGAGTCATGAGGGTAGATGAAAGGTCACCCTATTTTCTATAAATATGTCCTCATGACACATTATAAAGGACTTTTGGTTCTGGACTCATTTGTGCATATTTTTTAAGAACTAATAGATCTTTTGTTCAATGCAGGAAGTGATTTCAAATTTCCACTAATGGATTTGATGGGCCTCTCATGTGATGGTTCTATGGATATGTTCAACTTAATGTTTCAAGATTTATGAACTTTGGTGTGCATTTCGTTCATGTGTCATCAAGCATTGTGGGACTTTTTTACAGTGAATAGATGGTATACGAGGTGTTTACTATATCTTTATGTCAATGAACTAATTTTTTGACTTGAGCATCATAACATTGTAGGATTGTGTGCCAACTTATGCTTTCATATTGTTATTGATCATGAACTTATTCATGATTTATAAACTTATGTGTAATATGTATGGATCTGATTTGAAGATTTTCTAAAACTACTTTTCTGGAGATTAATGCTTTGATATTATGTTGTTTCTATTCATAGTATCTTACATATTGGAATTTCCATAGATCAATTGCATTTGTTAACATTTTTTTTTTCTCTAATGATGCCTATATGTTCTGCCCGAAGAAAATTTCAATAAATAGCATGGCATTCGGGCC